>CM066730.1:73960022-74676897 GCA_033961575.1 Aselliscus stoliczkanus
AGCAGCATACACTTCTTGACCTCCAATGCTAGAGCTTTAAGACACAAGAATGGCATTTTACCAACTTTAATGGGATAACCAGTATAATCTTTCAGCAGTAAGGGAAGAAAAAGTGTTTAGAGTATAATACCCTTCTGATTCTAATAGAGGCTGCCTGTTGTGTATATTGCAATCATAATTCATTTGTTTCTTTTGTTTTGGGTTTTTCTTTTAATTATTTAAGAGGAACAGTACTTTTATTAAAAAAAAAACTAGCCAGCTTGTTCATTGTCTTTTTTGTCCCAGTCATTCTTTCTGTTTACATGCCAACTTCTTTTTGTGGCATTTATATGTAAGTACATATATGCATACAGAATGTGTATGTGTGTGTTTTAAATATTTGCCATAGTTTTGAAAGCTCTGAAATATATCTGTGTGAAGACATCGTATGAATTTGGACATGCCTATTTATATAGTTTCTGTTTTAATGCAGTTTCTTATTTCCTAGTTATAAACCTACTGTACAGTATGAATACCAGCTGATACTTCACTCCTCCACCCCCCGCATACTGCATTGTGTTTGTGAATAACAAATATAGTAATTTACCCAAATAAATAGAAAGTATATAGTATGGTTTTTCTATATGCATTTAATTTCAAAGATAGTGATGGTATTTTTCAGAATTATTATTTCTAAAATAAATTCAGCAGGATTTTGAACACATCTCTATTGACATAGTTCAACACATGAGATTGGTGGATTATGATTAATGTTAATAGCTACATTAAAAAAATAACATCTAACATTCTTAATTAGAATAATCTCCAAAGCCATTTAAATGTTTCAGAAGACAAACAGTTTAATTAGCTAACCTCAGAGGTTCCCCTCCTCCATATGTGCAGTGGTCTTAGGCTTGGTGTGAGCCTTTCAAGCAGTCTTAAACAATTGGATGAAAGCGGATTTTAGGAAGATTAGAAGAGGGGGATGCTTTATATGTTGTTCCTAATCATGAGATATGCAGCATCTATAAAGTTTTACAAAGAAATGAAAATTTAAATAAATTTTACTTTGGCTATCTAGTTAGCATGAATTACAAGCTAAAACATCCAGTGATAAGACTACTTAATAAATATATTCTTTTAATTGCAGATAGGAGCAAAAGTACATGTTGGGGTGGACTAGCAAGTGATATGGCAGATTAACATTCTAAAGGGGTCAATGCTTTTTCCAGAAAGCATGCTTTTGTTATACTCTCGCATGGTGCCACTACAATTTGGGGGAATAAATTCAGAAAGTTGAAATAGAATTATTAGAGTTTAGTCTTGTTTTTTTCTTTTTTCCTGATTTCTGTCTACTTGTTACCCTCTTGTCTAGTTGCACATTGAGAAATTCTGAAAGTTTTGTATAAGGTTTTTGTTTTGTTTTTACTGTTATTAAATGCTTGGGATCTTAGGAATTTGCAGTTTTTAGTATTATATAAATCACTGCTTTCTTTTTTTTTTTTTTAATTGTAAGAAGGAAAAGATTTCTCCTTTTATACCTGAGGGAGTATTGATTTGTTTGTTTTTAGTTTGCTTTCTGCTTTTTTTAGCTTTCACTTTTCCTAAAAACAATAAATGTTATTTGTATATTTAAAGTTTTAAAAATTATAACCGGATTGCCAAATTGTTAAAGGAATAAATCAGAAATTAAAATCTGTAAGGTTAGACTGGAAAGATTGATTTGGTTTAGCCAATTGCATATTCAGATAATATACCATATTTACATTATATGAATTTCTATGAGAGCTAATTTTAAAACAGTATTGACTTATTAAACACTGTAAAAACTAAAAAATTAATTTCCTCTGTGTAAATTTTGTACAAATACATGGAAAAGTGGCATTTGAAGTTCAAATAGCTTAATTGAGTTTGAAGGGGGAAAGGTCATTTAATTGGTCTATTGAAATGTTAACAGAAACAGATATGCCATGGAATGGACTTCAATGGCAGCAGGGTTGCAATAATGTCTGTATTCACTTGCAAAATTGTTAATTAGGGCACTTTGGTAGTTCATCTGTCTTTGCATTGATGTGCTTAGTCCAATAGGGAAATCAATTTTATAGAAGAAATTTACAGCTAGAATCCTAAAATGCATGTTTATTTTTTATTCCCAAGAGAATACTACATGTAATAAAACCCAAGTGCATTTTGAGTTAAAGACCTCTGATTTCTCTTCTGGGTCTTAGAATTTCATCATCATTTTACTTTCTTGGTAAAGTTAAAAAGTCCTATATGAATATCTGAATGTCTGAGCCTACATGAAACTTTTCTTAGCTGAATATTCCCAGAAACTACTGTCATTGTTTTAAGGGAAAACTAAGGAAGGAAAAAAGGAAGGAGTGCGCTGTGGGTGACATTGATGTTGCTTATCCCACCCTCTTCAAGTTAAGGTGTCAGTGGCACATCATTCTTGGTGATGTGTTTTGCTGGTACCAGTGCTGATTGCATTAACTGGGAAAAACTGATAAGCAAGTGTATTCCAAATAATTTTAAGATTTCCTTAGTAAGCCTTACATGATTCATTTTTTGTTAAGTGAAGACTTTATTATGAAGCTCTATTACTGAATGTTGGTCTTATGCAATCATTACGTACATAGTGCAATTTCTACTAATTCATTCACCTTTGGAAGTGTTTTTGGAGTAAGGAAGACTATAAGAATTAACTTTTGAACAAATTCCATATATTAACTTCTAATATTATAACAGTTCCTTTTGTATAAATTAGTACCACATAGTATAAATGTTTGAAAATATGAAGAATCTTAGAGATCATCTAATCTAGACCTTTTATTTTACTAATGAAAACACTGAGGCCAGAATAAGAGACTGGCACGGAGCTTTTATTTTCTGACTCCCAGTCCAGCATGTTTTCGTTCTCCTAAGCCATGCTGTTTGTTACACAATTAGAAAAAAAAAAAAATTGAATAACTGTTGTTCAATGAAAACAATGTATATTTTTAAATGTATTTTAAAAATTATATTGGATTATTTGCTATAGTGTATACTCAGTTAAAAAAATACCTAATTTGAATTTCCCAAATTAACTGAAAATTCATATTCTATTTGATTTATTTTCCTTAGAGTAAATCTTTTATAGTTTAGAATCTGAACATTAGAGAATGTAAAATATGATAATAATAAAAGTATATATTTTAAAAGATTCCTATAGAAAAAAAAATAACACATTTTAATGTATTAAATTTGCTCTGATTTTATGATAATGGAATATGTTTCTTAGGTTCCAGTGGTTTCAGGTTTATTAAAATAGATGACTGTATATTGTTAAAATATTGTTGAAGATAATTACGCTAGCCTTGTACCATGAACACTATATGTTTATTGCAATGTGCTTTAAAATCATTAGTAACAATATTAACCTAGTGGGTTGTTGGAAAAGTCATGACTCATTTTTGCAACAAAAAAACAGAAAAAAATACGTCATGACTTTTACGACAACCCAATATATCTTGGTTCTTTTCACTTGGTTATTTTTTAAACTGCATATGTATGTAGCCCCTGTTTAACTTAGTAGGGTAATAAAAATTCTAGAACATTTCATTGTACCAGTATGCAAATGTATTTACATAGGAATAAGTCTAGGTTTCCTTAAAGAGGGCAACAGAATTGAAAACTGAGGCCAACAAATAAATGAAAGTTTTTCTAAATCCATTGGATAATAGAGGCAGTGTTAAGGCTAACCATAGTGTTGAACTAAACAGAGGGATTACTCCTGGGTTTTGCATCAGTTGTTTTCTGCCGGGTGGCCTCACTTGTCAAAAAAAAAAAAAAAAAAAAGTTTAACAGGCAAACATTCACATAGGCACATTGAGAAAAGAAGTATGCTTAATTCCATCAAAGCTTTAAAAAAATCAATCATTAATTTATTCTACAATTGTTGGTCATTTGTGAAAAGCATCTGGCCTTTAACTCATAGGAACCCAAACACAAGCACAATGTGAACACTTGTGAAGAAGCTTCAAATTTGGTATAATGTAAAAAAAAAAAAACTATATTAGCGTGTGTGTAGCTGCATTTCATTATACAACTGCATTTGTTTATTCATAATGCTTTAACTCCACTTTGGTTTTTTTTTTTTTTTGAAAGATGTTTTAAATGCAACTATAATATGCTTTAAAAATTAGAAAATTGTTAATTGGCTGCTTTAAAAAGTCCTGCTTTTTTACATGTCTTTTCATGGTTATTTAGCAGAGTGATATTTCAGCAATCTTGGCATTACAAGTCAGAGGTTCTAATGAAGTCTAAATTCAAGATAGTAAATATATTTTTAAAACAGTTTCAGGAGAGACATACCCTATTTTCCATATGGCTAAGTAATTGTTAAGATATTTGTTTTAAGCTGGACTTAGACACTCCTGACTGCTCTCTAATTTGATATAGCTAGTCCAAATGATTTTATTCAAGAAACTTTGGTAGGAGAATGCAGTGAAGTAGATAAATAATTTTGCAGCTATATTCATACTGCAAAGTATAGAACTAATTCAGTCATTATTACTGTAGTAACAGCATTTTTTAAATAGCTTTAAAGCTAGCAGTAGAGCAGCTCAATGTTGAGATACATTTAAATATTAAGCTTTAAGTTGGTCAAGTTTAATGGTCTAACAATATATAAATAGGCTCTCATCATCACCACAGACTTATACATAGCAGTTTTTTTCTACTTGTTTAATTTTTTTTTGAGAATATATCTTTAAATTGTAAAAGGCCTAAGAAAAGCCTTAAAGGGTGAAAATTAGAGCTTACATTAGAAACAAAGAAAAAAATAATTTTAATTATATGCTCTAATATAATAGGAATAGTTGATATATAAAAGCTACACCCTCCACGAGAACATACTACTTAGTTTAGTGGTTTGTTTCTGTACAAAGAGAATAAAATGTGATATAACCAAATGCTACTATGCAGAAGCTTCATATAGATATGATTTATTTTCTTACTGCTAAACTAATATTACCAGATTACTCAGATACTATATTTCACTCACAACAGCTCTTTAGCTTTACCTGAGCTTTTAATAACTACAAATTAAGATAAAACTATAAACACTTTTCATAAATTAGGTTTGATTCAAGCAAAATAATAACTAGTAATAAAAAACATTACTTTTTTCACAATAGAAAATAATTTTTAGACATGTATCACTTAATGCTATGAATATATTATTATAGCAAGTTGAACATGTTTCTAAAATGTATATTGAAAATAAACCTAAAAATTTTTATGCCATATGTAGAATTCATTTGTAAACTTTGTTTAGCCCTCATTTCAGAGGCACTGATATCCAAAGCACTGTTAGATTACTAGAGATGAGAGGAAAATCACAAAACTGCTTCTGAAATATAATGTTTGAGATGGTTCTTTGAGTGTACAGATTATGGCTTACATAGGGACTCCTTCCAGCTCTTTGGGAAAATGAGCTGTTGACATTCTTTTGGGTCATCATCCAAGATAGGAGGGCAGCCACAAGGATTTAGCAGATAAATTCATCCCCATAGACCTTTATCCATTTCATTGCAACTTGGAAACATTCATGTTGAATAGTAGCATTAATGTAGCCCATTTAGCTCTTCAAAGTGAGCCTTATGTTTTAAAAAAAAAAAAAAGAAAGAAAAAGATGACGATGAAGAAATTCAAATGACTAGTGTAATAACTCATTTAAGTCTTCTAAAAGGTATTCTTTATTTACATAATTCTAAAGCACAAACCATTTTTTTTCCCATACTATTTTTAAAAATAGAATTGAGGTCTTATAGTGAGCTTTTGAATTTTAACTAATTGAATAGTTCTGCGTGTTGCTTTTAGCGTTTATGACAAAGAACAGAAAATGTATTGTTTTAATGTTGTGTTCTGAAATGAATGGCAACATTTTTAAAAGATTGAAAGTTATCTCACTTAGGTTCTGTTTCTGACTCTTTTTGGACTTTATGATTCCAGCAAAAGAGAAAAGCAAAGCTGTGATAAATGTACTGAGGGTATGCACTAAGATTCACACACATGTCCTTTCTTATAAATGGTGAAAAAAACTTTGACTCAAACTGGAATGATACTATATAGGGCTGAATGTGCAGGAAAGGTTCCCACAATGCATTGTGCAAACCTAGAGCTAACAAATACCCTGCTGCTTTGAAACAGCAACCCCCCCCCCACCAAAAGACAAAAGCACAATGAAATAGAAAGCTTACCACCGGTAGCTTTCAAAACGACAAACTAGGCAAACTATACATCTCCACCACTCCAATTTTGTCAGAATGCTAATGAGCTTGCTCTGATCTTTACTCGGCTTCCCGTGTTTTCTACATCTTCAAGGACCACATGGCGCTAGCAAAATAAAGACAACTAAATGAGAATTTCGAATGCTTTTTGTGTTAGGACCTGGTGCTTTTCAGTGGACGCATTCGTTGAATATTCTCAACTTAAAAGAGTACAACAGGGGGTTGGGTATGAACTTTTTAACAGGAGGAAATTTGTACAAAAGTAAATTAGTGAGATGAGGAAAATATGAGAAAAATTTCTGATTAATTTCCACTCCATAATATCAATGACACCTTCAGCCCCACTCATACTCTTCTAACAAGAGATGCTGATAAAAGATGAATGATTCTGTGTTGTTCTCAGTGAATGTTTAGTGGTTTTTTAATAGCAGCATTCTACATAAAAGGCACCAGGAAGTACTCCGCATTAGCAGTTGAGATCACTAGTTAATAGGATGATGTCTTTTAGCTTTTGTCACAAGATTATTAGAAAGGATGGGTTTCTGTTCTCATCCTTGCATAGTTTGGAGTGCCTGTTGAGTACAAGTGCTAAAATACAGGTTTCTCAGTATTGTTTCACGTGTAAAGTAAAAAGCCTTTTATTGCAACACCTTTTTCCCCTTTTACCAGGTGATTTTGTTATTGATCTCTAATCTGCCCCTTTAGCTGTATTAAATGCTTGAAGTGTTCTGCTTTTCACTGTAGCCTTGATGCTCTAGCTATTTGTGTCTATAAATTCATTAACATTAAAACAGGGTCTATACAGACCATTTTTTTCTGTGATTTAGAAAATGGCAAGTTATGTCGTTTTCATGGTTTAGAGTATATACATAACAACATAAAGTTAAGATTGCCTGAGTTGAATAATTTAAAAATATGTTCTTTGCTAGAAAAAACATATTTTCTGAGATTTAAATTATATATTTATAAGGAACATTTTTCACCAGCTCCATCTCTTTTAGAAGTAGTCAGCTCCATTTCTCACCATACCGGTACCTAAAAGGGGAAAATGAAAACCCACACTTGAGGACATTTTCATATATAAAGATACCTGAACTTAGAGTTAAACTGATTCTGTACAACTAATAAACAACCAGGAAAGAAAGTTTGATACAATAACACTTGTCAGGTTTTGTGTGGAGAAAAATTTTCATAATGTTTCTCACATTTAACACATGTATTTCTGATATTTCCATACACTATTTTAAAAAATTTTCTCTTATTCTGAAAAATTACATTTTTGTACATTGAACTTTGTTTACATGGCTTAAGATATTACCTCTTAAGATAGTTGTTATTCACACTTCTAACAAAATGAAGGGGGTGAAACCCGATATTAATAGAAATAACTTGGACAACCATACTTAATAAAGTTGGCAAAAAATAGAAACTATCTTCTAAATACAAGAGATATTTTTAATATTTGGTTATTATATATTCTCTCTCATTTAGCATGGTATTTCTATGCTTATGAGTATGAATGGGAATTAATATTCATGTAATAATGTCTCCATTTTGTAGAGGTTCTTTTTTTAATAAACATAATGCCCATTTTTATACAAATTACAATAAAAAAGAGACCATATCATTGAAAAATATACATTAAACTAATTGAGATATCTATTTGGGCATTTTAGTTGCAAAATTTTAAAAAAATTTAAAGCTGTATTTTTTATTAATGAATTTTTCTCTAACATCATATGATATACCATGGTAAAATAGAAGTTTTAAGTTTATTAAAGTAGAATGTTTCCATTTGATCTCTATTGACATAAAATATTAAGTGAACAGACAATATTATAATCTTGTCTCTGAAAAGGAACTTTTCATAAATAGAAACAAGATAAGTAAGGGAATTTGGTGCTATAAAGTAAATAAACTGACCTTTAAGATTCTGTAACAGCATAGACTTAACCTGTTGTTCCCTACTAAAATATTGGGTTGTCAGAAAAGTCATGATGCATTTTTTTCTATGTTTTTTGTTGCGAAAATGCGTCATGACTTTTCTAACAACCCAATAATTACTACTAACAATTCATAGGGCATTGAATCTGTGTCATAATAAAGAAACCAGTAAAAAAAAGAAAAAAAGCCTTGTGTCTGAAAATTTTCTGCAAAGTGAATGTTTAACACGATTTCCAAAGGCAATGAGCCACATCCTTCGATAGACTATGAGTTGATTCCTTTCTGGAAGTAAAATGCTAACATACTTTTGGTAAATGTGGTATTATAGGTTTGTTTTCTGTCTGTTTTTATCTGTGTCAAGATTTTAGTTACTTTATGTCGCCTAACTCCAAGAATGCAAAATAATATAAAATCATTTTCTAATTGGAAGAAGTGATACAACTTCATGTAATTACATCCTAATCCAATATTCAGAAAGATAAAAAACATAAAAGAACATGTCAAACAATTGATTCTCTCCCATCTTGGTTAACAGAATCATAGCCAGGTGGAAGAAATAGTGAGCCCAGCTCTCCAATGCCTCTATGAGAACCTTCTCTCGGGTGCTCCTGTCCATGACGTGTTCCTTTGCTGTTAGCATAATTATAGGAGAGGCTTTTCTTCAGTGCTTAATCCTCAGTATACCTTCATCTGAAAACATGGGCTCAGCCCTTCCAGCAGTGAGTAGGAGGCCTGGCTGGGAGAATGATAGCCAGAATTTCATTCTAGCGTTTGCTATATTCATTCCTGCTTACTAGTTCAGCTTCATAGCTGTGAGCCTCAGTTTCCACTTTAATAGGATGAGGACACTATGGCTTTAAAAATAAAAATTGACGGAAAGAACTTAACTGCAGTTCCCATAAAGGATGAAATTCATTCAATCTTTTACGTTTTGTGATTTTCATTCATTCAACAATTTTTTTTTTTTTTGAGCTCTATTATGCCTAAGGCACTATACACTGAAAGTAGAAACTTAACCCTGGTTCGTGAATATAATTAGTTCACATTTAGTCACACTGAGTCAAAGTGGTTTTTTTTTCTTTTTTTTCTTTTTTTTTTGAGGGCAGTGTCACTGGCCCTCATATGTGGGACCCGAACTGGGGCCGCTGGCTTCCCAAGCCAGTGCTTAACCACCGCGCCACTCGGCCAGCCCAAGTCAAAGTTGATATGGTATGGCAGCTAAGAGAATTCTGATAATTAAATTAGATACCTTGTATCAAGCATTTGCATAGTGCCTGGTGCATATACTGAATTCTAATACTTAAATTTGTCAAGATCTGTTTTGAAATAAAATACCTAAAGATGAAAAACATTAACATGTTAGGGATGTTACCTATCACCATCAAGCATTAAATAAAATATAATAAATTGTTTTGCATTTATACATTTTATTTATTATATATTACATATGGATTAGAATAGGCCCTTGATTATTGAAGGCAATCAATAATGAATAGAAATACAGTGTAAAGAAAATAGTAAAGTTTGTTTTAAAAGGAGAGTTTGCATTTTAAAGTGCTTGCAATGCTTTTACTCTTTACTTTTTTTTCTTTTTTTTTTTTTTTTTTAAAGATTTTATTGGGGAATTGGCGGAGGGGAACAGCATTGGGGAATCGGGGAAGGGGAACAGACAAGTTGCCGTCTTCTTGTTCTTCAGTTTAGTTTCGGAGGATGTTGCTTCACTGTTGGTATCGTCATTGCGCTCTTCCCGGATGAGGCAGATCGGTCGCTGGCCTCTGGGTGTCGCTCATCACGGCTATTGGCAGCTCACGCTTGGCTGCCAGCCGCTCACGCTGGCTGCGGGCCACTCACTGTAGCCTATGGCAGCCCACTGCAGCAGGGGCTGCAGCCCACACCATCACCGGGGCTCGCACAGCCCAGCTCCAGGTGGAGCTGTTGTTAGCTGTAGAGGGCAGTGTCACTGGCCCTCATGTGGGATCCGAACCGGGGCCGCTGGCATCCCAAAACCAGCGCTTAACCAATGCGCCACTCGGCCGGCCCTACTCTTTACTTTTTTTACACTCCAATTTTAAAAATTGATAATGTTCCTGAATTCTTTTGTTTCTTTTCCTCTATAGTTACAAGGAAAATGAAAACTATTGTCATACTCAGAATTTCTTTGATCACAAAATTTGTTTGTCTAATTCAAACATTTTAATACCTGTTTCTATTTGCATTTCATTGTTTGGATTATTTAAAGAAGGAAAGTATATAAATTATATCTAGAAGTGGTAGAACTCAACTGTTATTGAATAATTCTAGTTCATGCGATAGGTATCGGATCACAGGATTTCTAAAAAGGAATCTCTGATTCAGGATGTAGAAAACCTCCAAAGGTTCTCATTTCTAGCATTTGTTTCTTCTCTCCTTGGCACTCACTGTATGTTCCAGCTTTTTACTATATACAGTATTTGAGTATATAGGTGACTTTTTCATCTGCTGACTCATGGTTATTCATTTATCCAGAACAAATGTATATAAATACCAGTGATATTTAGAAAGTATTTTCTACTACTAGAAATATTGAATTAGAAATGAAAAATAAAATTTTTAATCGAAAGAATTATCAGATCACCAGAATTTTCAATTTGGAACATGTCTATTGCTTAAAGTGAGGTACATCCTTATTCTAGACTGCAATAAAATTTTTTAACACTTAAAAGAGTAGAAATTCCAGGAAAATGTGTTTTTCTCAGCAACTATCTATGAAACAAAATTTAGGCATTTGAACTGATTTGGCAGCAACATGTTTTTCTTCTGAATGTGAAATTAAATTTGTGTAATGTCATGCCAATGCTAAAATAACATCTTATACATAGAATATCACCCTTTCTTTTTTAAAAAAATCTTAGTGACTTATTTGTAAAAAGGCTAAGACAGTGGTTCTCAAACTTTCATCTGCATAAACAATACCTGAGGAGGGCCGGCCGAGTGATGCGTTGGTTGGGAGCTGGCTTGGGACACCAGCTCTGAGCAGCAGGCCCGGTTTGGATCCCACATATGGCCAGTGACACTGCGCCCTCTATAGCTAAGGTGGTGAACAACAGCTTCACGTGGTTGCTGCTATAGCTAAGATGGCCCGGGACCGTGTAGGCTGCAGCCCATGTGAGCTGCCAAGAGCCACCATGAACAGCCATCCAGAGGCCTGCAAGAGATTTGCCTCATCTAGGAAGAGCGCGATGATGCAATGATGATACTAACGGGCCAGTGAAGCAACATCCCCCACAACTAGACTGAAGAACAAAAAGGGACTGCAGCTTGTCTGTTTCCCTTCTCCGATTCCCCAATGCTGTTCCCCTTCCCCAATTCCCCAATAAAATCTTTAAAAAAAAAAAAATACCTGAGGAATTTCTTAAAAATATGGATTCCCAGGCCCTGCCTAAAAGAGTCTGATAAAGTGGATCCGGGGTGAGGCCCATATTTTAGGCAGGTTTTTTTTGTTTTGTTTTGTTTTTTGAGGGCAGTGTCACTGGCCCTCATATGTGGGACCCGAACCGGGGCCGTTGGCTTGGGAAGCCAGCAGTCAACCACCACACCAGTTGGCCGGCCCTAGGCAGTTTTAATGCAGGTGATCCACAGACCACATTTTGAGAAATAAGGGGCCAAGATACATTAAACTCCCAGTATTACAAGTGCTAAGGGAAGTAGTCCAGCATAAAGATTCAGGAGCATAGACTTGAAAATCACCATGACCCCAGCCAGAATCTGGGTGGTCTAATTTTTTTAAAAAGGCTGACAAAATTTATGTCAGGAAGTTACTGAGTGTCTAAAATATATTGATATAGATATAGATAAAATTTTTATGGGTACTTAGCATAGCCTGGCAGAGGGTCAGCACTCAATATAAAAGTAGTTGCTACCATCAATCATGCTAGTAATTTCATTATTTATTATTGTTTCTATTTTTACTTTAAAATTTTCTTCCTCTTCTAACAAATATGCACATCTCGCATTCTATCCTAACTCCTCTCTTCCCTCAACTAACTGACTCTCTCTCTCTCTTTCTCTCTCTCTCTCTCTCTCTCCCCCCCCCCCCCCGCTCCCCCAAGAGGTGCCTGAAAAACTGGTTTGGCAATTAGGCATAAAACTGTAAAGTTGTTGGATTGTTTTTTTGGGTTTTTTTAAATCCTTGGCTTATATGTATAAAGTAACTGATAGTTGTGTGAACATTTTCACAACCAAATAACTGGGAGAAAGCCTTAGGAATTTGGCTAGTACCTCAGGCTGTATAACTTCATTGAATTGACATACTAATTATATGAGTTTTGTGAGACACATATAAAAATAACTTAAGCATTGTATTTTGAGAAGTTTATTTTAGGACATGCATGTAGGAATCAACTTTACAAATGCATTTTCTCCTATTTGGTTTCCCCCTGACACTATCCTAAGAAACTTAACCAATATTTTATAACTTTTCTCTTACAAAGAATGACATCACCAGTGGCTAAGCATGTGTGAATTGCCTACTTAGTCCAGAGTCAAAATCAGGGGAGTTTATGGAAGGATGCAAGCTCTGCTCCAACACCTTTCTCTCAGTTTCCCCAAATGGAAACACTTTTCTTAAAAAGTACAGATGTTGATGTACAGAGACAACTGGATACATACTGACCCTTACTAGGTCCTTTCATCTTTGAGATAGAACTGTCCAATTGAATAGCCAGGAGCCTTCTTTTTATTGTACAGGCTTACAAAGTTTTGCTTTCAAATCGTTGTTCATTCTATTGTAGAGACATTACTAGTTTTTTTCTAGTGGATTGTAAATGATTGTGTCTTTCTTTTAGCTACCAGTTCTGTTGGTAACATTTTGCATAGGCGTCTAGGTGCATTGCATAAGAAAACTAAACATATATAGTCATTTTATTTGTTCCCTGTGCACGTATGTCCTTTCTAAGCTGGATTGTGAAAAGCGTTCATCCACTCAAAGAAGTTATTTGCTCAGAAAAAGTTTACAATAGAAGTTAAGGAAAAACTGTTGAGCTGGTATTTTTAAAAATTAAATTAGATATTTTTAAATGCTTATATATTACTGATTAATTCTTAATATTTATTACTGAGAAGTGTTTTCTGTTAAGGTTTTTTGTTTGATTGATTTAATTGGGGGATGTGGATGAATGTTGTAGAGAGAGGAAGGTTAATCAAAATTCTCCTATAATTTTTATAGCTGAAGGATAATTTGGTACAAAAGTGTATATGTAGACAGTTATTTTTCTGAGGGAGTATCATGGACTTTACCATCAAAAGAAGAGTATATGCATTAGCTTTTGCCTTCGTTTTTAATGCTGGTGAGAGCTGATATGTAAAGTCACTGTAGGCAGAGTTGTGAACATCCAACTTGCAAGTCCTCTGCTTTTACTGAGTGGTTGCACTCTTTACCCATCCCAAAGCCACCCACCCCACTCCCCCAAGGCCAGTTCACTCTGAATTAATAGCACCACTTGGTGGCCAAAGCCAGGAATTGTGTGAAGTGCCAACATTTCTTCCCCACTAACAAGCATAATTTCCCCCCACTAGACACTTGAACTGGAATTTGACAGATTTGGTTATAGTTGTATTTGTTGTGATTTTGAAGGATCTGCCTCTGTAAAGAGAGTTAAAAATATAAGTCAAGGAAGATACTTAAACTGATACAATTTTTTTTTATTTAAAATAGAAATAGTTTTATATTTTGGGTGTGAGTACCTTTCCACAGAAATAAGATATTAAAGTAGTCATAAATGTTTTAATTTCTCATGAGAATAAAATTAGAGGAAGCCAAAATTTAAGACTTTTATACCATTTTTTTTATCTAGTGAGTATTTTGAATCTCAGGGAAAGGTTAAAATTATACTGTATGTTGCAAAATTGTCAGTGTAGACTAAGTAACTATTTTACTAAATTCTAAAATACATAATATTAGCAGGACTAGTGTGAGGACTAAATAGACTTGGAGTTGACCATGACTTTGGGTGGGTATGTAGGTTAAGTTTTTTAGATTTGATTGCTTTGACCCTTTTTAAGAGAGAGAGAGAGAGAGA
Organism: Aselliscus stoliczkanus; assembly: GCA_033961575.1. Classification (NCBI taxonomy): domain Eukaryota; kingdom Metazoa; phylum Chordata; class Mammalia; order Chiroptera; family Hipposideridae; genus Aselliscus; species Aselliscus stoliczkanus. The sequence continues at coordinate 73,974,274 of CM066730.1, forward strand.
GAGAGAGAGAGAGAGAGAGAGAGAGAGAGAGAGATTGAGAGAGAACATAAAACACATATAGCTAACTGGCTCTTAACATTTATGCCAGAACCTGAGAAGGACTCTTGGGGTAGCATGATGTTGTTCAGTCTAAATATCAGATATAAAGACATATGATAAAAGGGGGAATTGAACATATCACAGGGATTAAATTGAGGAGAAATCTGAAAATATCTTTGGGAGCTCTAGAGATTCTGGAAGTCACACATTAGATTTTTATTTTCTCTGAATTTCTGACTGAAGGAACTGCTATTAACAAGAGAACCTTTGGAATAATCTTAACAGAACAGAATAAACTTAACTACAACTTTGAGAAAGGGAATGTCTTATAGAGGGTTTGCATTTGAGTAGCTCCTTTAAGAAAGAAAAATGGAGATTGGATAGTTGATGGGCTTTTATACTTGAGAGAAATGAAAAAGTTGAAATGGATGGTAGAATGCATTTTGGTTGCTTGGTCCAGTGAAATAGATATGTAAAAACATTGGAAATACCATGCCCAATGGAACTAACATCTTAAGACTTTCACCAGCTTGCCCAACATGTTTACTTTTGTGGGTTGGCCTTTCTGGTGCTTGCAGAGGCTGTCAGAAAAGCTGAGACTCTGCCAAAAGGAATCACCATGCTTTGCTCCATCAATAATCCCAAGAATCAAGACAGTCAGGAGGAATCCTGAAGCTTGAATAAAGATTGTGGCCTCGGGCCGGCCGAGTGGCGCGGTGGTTAAGCGCTGGCTTGGGATGCCAGCGGCCCCGGTTCGGTCCCACATATGAGGGCCAGTGACACTGCCCTCAAAAAAAAAAAAAAAAAGATTGTGGCCTCCTACTCTGTGTGTGTGTGTGTGTGTGTGATATATATATGTGTGTATATATATATATATATATATATATATATATATATATATACACACACATATATATAGAGAGAGAGAGAGAGAAAAATTTATATGTATGTATGTAGGGGATATGGGGGGGAAGAGAGAGGGAAGGAAAAGGAGGGAGAGAATGAATGAGAATAAAACAATAACAACCATTATTATATTACTTACTTACATAGCTTTTATTATAGGCCAGGCACTATTCTAAGTGCTTTACATATATTAACTCACTTAATCTTTTAAAAACCTTATGAAGTAGTACTATTATCTCTGTTTTACAAATGAGGGAACTGAGGTATAGGGAGATTAAGTAATTTATCCAACTTTCCATAGCTCTTAAAGAGCAGTGCTGGAACTTACATGCACCCTAATTGTAATCCAGTGCTAGGCAGAGCATTCTTGTTTGGCCATTTTCATTGAAGTGTGCTTGAAATGCTCAAATGGAGTCAGAGTAGCTTATAGTTGCCCAAGAAGTGAACCATTTTATTTTTGGAATCTCCTGTTTCTGGAAGACATCATAAACCAAACTATAATTCAAGGATCTTACGGGCACGTCTGCATAGGAACAAAGGCTGACTCCCCTTGACATCCCTTGATATACTGCTCTGAGATCAAGTCCTAGTGGCCTACATGGGAAGAGTAAACAAAATCCTTTTTACTAATGGATGAACTAAGTGAACAGAATGGTTGGTTGGTTGGTTTGTTTGTTTGTTTGTTTGTGAGAGGTTTGTTTTTCTTTTTTTCTGTTTCTTTTCAGAGCCACTGTAAAGGCTTTGTCAAGGTTGGCGTGAATTCTAAATAAAGGGCCTGTTCTGGTAACACTGGTTACCTATGTGTGTCAGGTAGAGTGGCTAAGAGTGGTGGTTCATGACAGATCGCCTGGATTAACTAACCACTAATTAGCTCCATTATTTTAAGTAAGTTATATAATAACCACATTCAATATTTGATGCTATCATCATCATCATCGTCATCATTATCCTCAGTCTATGAGAAAGTTATTGGTTATTAGTGATCTGATAAGGGTGATATATGAACATAGAGTGGCCTCTTGAGACGCTATTTGTTCCCAAGACTTCGGGAAACAACACTGTGGACGCAAGTCCATCATGAATGTCTCTTGTGTATCCTGATGAAAAGAATGGCTCCACTGAGAAGGAAGGTTGAGGGGCATTGGACGAGGCAGAATAGTGCGGAAACTCACACTAGTCCCCCGGCCTGGTCTTAAACAACAGCATTCATTGCATTTGATTCAAAGTGTGTAGTTGGTGAAGCCCTGTACAGGTTAGAAGTCTGCTGGAGATGGTTCTGCAGTGTCCCGCTTTCATTAGGCTTCTGTCTTGAGAATGAATGTGGCCACGGGTTAGAAGGGGTAGGCCTAATTCCCTTCAGCTCTCCCTTACAAATAATTTAAGGGGTTGCAAAAAAAAGGATGTAGCCATGGTTAACTGGTTATCTGAACCCAAACATCAAAGAAGGTACAGGGCAGAAAAGGAAGTTAATGTGCGGGTAGCACGTGGGGGCTAGGGGTTGAACTCATCCCTCACTGAAAACTGGAGGCTGTGGGGATACCCTGGGTATCACTTTTAAAGGACATTTAAAGACTGTAAGCTACACAGGAAGTGGTTACCTAAAAAAGTACATGACTGACTTGACTACAGTACGTCTTTGGAGAAACTATTAGAACCCTATTTGGAGTAACATTTGGAACATATCTACCTGGTTTGTCCTATATTTTAAAAATTGTATGTACTTAATTTTCCACACTATCAAGAGAATCTAATCTCACTCTTACCTGGCATTTAGTAAATAAGCTATTTCATCTATATTGCCAATTTTATAAGCTGATTTTAAAGATGCTCTGCTTTTACATCAAAATCTCTTTCTGTAAAAATGATGAAAACTTACTTTCTCAGTGAAACTTTTGTTTTGTAAATATTTGGTTTTTCTTGTTGAGGACTTTCTTAAAATTACATCAATTTATACTACAAATTGTCATTTTCTTTTTTTTCACGTTATTTTGTTAACTAGTAACTTTTAGATGTGTTCTGTTAGCCCATAATTTTCAATCTTAAAATTTACCTTTTTCATTTTTTGATATTAATCAGTATTCTACTTTGTTCTTAAATCTCTAAAACTTACTGCAAATAACTAGACTGTCATTACCTGGAGCACAGCCACATTGTTGTGTCACCAAGGCTATGGATGTCTTTCCTATGCACCAGCGACACTGATGACCCATTAGGACATTCGTCTTGTTTTTCCCGTTGCAAAGATGAGTTTGTACTGATTCACCCACATTTTGCACCTACCCTACTTATGACCATTGACTTACTAACTGTAGACTTTGTTATGACTAGCAAAGATGTAAAATGTAATTTGTGTTGATGGAGTTGTTTAGAAGTTTGCCCTATCTTCAGCTATCCCTGATTATGTGTCTGTCTGCACATTAGACTATGCGCCCTTTTGCGGGAAGGGACCACATCTTTGTATCTCCAGTTCCTGATTTCACCACATGCCATCATTACCCTCTTTATTATCATCATCGTAGCTAGTATTTTTAGTTTTGAGTACTGTGCTAAGAACTTTACATGGATTTTCTACTTTAATTCCTCTAAATAATATGTTTATTATAGAAAAGAAGAAATTGAAATTTAGATAGGTTAGTCAGTCTAAAATCAAGAGGCTCCATCCATTTTTATTTTAAACCAAACTGAAGATAAAAAGCCATTGCAGATGCAGATTTAATATTCATCTTATTTACATCAGATCTAACCAGCCACAGAAGCTATAAACAGTATACAAATTGGCCCTACAAGAATTTATAGTCTTATCCACAAGGACTTTCTTGGAATTAATATAAGTAAACATTCATAAAGGCAGTCCTTAATTTACAAGAGGTCTTTATTCTACAGTTTATTTATGAGTCAGGTGCTTTTCCATAAAATACTTAAATATGGATTGGGTCCCAGACCACCCTATAAAAAACTATGTGCCAGATGACCTTTTAAAAAAAAAAAAAAAAAAGAATCCCTATTCTAATAAGATTCCCTCCCCCCAGAAATTTTGACCTACTTGAATATATTATAAAAGTTTAGCAATACCTCTTGTAATATTTAATTTAGGCATATATACATACATATTTAAAATCACAAATCTTAAAACACATTAATTTAGAAATATTGCTTCTCCCCACTCCCACTTTTGAAGAAATAATATTATTTAGCAATTCATGGTCATCTTTAATAGTAATGTCTCTGCCACTTCTAGAGCCACTTTTTTATTTTTTTTGAGGGCAGTGTCACTGGCCCTCATATGTGGGACCCGAACCAGGGCCACTGGCTTCCCAAGCCAGTGCTTCACCGTGCCACTCGGCCAGCCCTAGAGCCACTTTTTAAGTCATTTCTATGACATGACTGTGAGAAGGCTCTAGGACGGGGAAGGGGTAGAGAGGAGTCTACCAGGTGCAGTCCAAACAAAAGGGGCTTCAAGAGAGGGGAGAATTGGCTGGGGAAGCTTTCCATGTGTAAGCATGGCTCATAATTCACATTTGCCCCTTATTGGAGGATACCTCATTGATTCTTCAAGTAGACTGCAGTCTATTTGGTTGAATGATGCCTGCAAAGTGGCTCACTGTATTTTATTGCACTTTACAAAATACATTAAATGTACTTTTAAAAATATAGTTTCAGAGTTCTATTCTGAGTGTTTTGCCTTTAGTCAAGTGCCTATTTAAGCAGTAGATAGTCAAAATAGTCATGAATTACCTGAAATGTGGGCCATATTAATATCTCTAAAGGCTCTTAGCATTGAAAAGTTATGGTTGCAACCTGCATGTAATTTTTTTTTTTTTTAAGATTTTATTGGGAATTGGGGGAGGGGAACAGTGTTCGGGAATTGGGGAAAGGGACCAGCCAAGTTGTTGTTCTTCAGTCTTCCTTGTGGAGAGTGCCAGTCACCATCTGGCTTCCCGTCTGCAGCTCGCGGCCTCTAAGCTCAAGGTGCTGTGTTCAATCTTAGTTGCGGGTGGGCATAGCCACCATCCCATGCGGGAGTCGAACCAGCAGCCTTATTGTTAAGAGCACACACTCTATCCACTGAGCCATCCGGGTGGCAAGGTGCTAAGCTCAGTCTTATTTGCAGGTGGACATAGCCCACCATTGAACAGGCGATCTTGTTGTTACACCAGCTGAGCCATCCTGCCACCTGTTGGCAGCTCAACGACAGTTCAGCTCGGGCGCAGTGTTCACTGGCCCGTGGGGGAATCAAACCAGCGGCCCTGTTGCTCAGAGCTCATTCTCTAAGCCAACTCTTACCAAACTGAGCCACTCAGCTGGCCCCCCATATGTAACTTTTTAAAAATACTATACTATAAATATAATGAATTTTATCCATTATAATATTCTCATGATGATTATTACTTCCATGCTTTTAAATTTATTTTTATCTTTTTGCTATATTAAGTTTGTGCTTAGTTTTCCTTTTGAGGAATCTGACACTGACCTTCGTCATAAAAAGGCTGTTCAGACTCTATTATGGAATCAGTACAAGAAGACTGCTGTTAATTTTCAACCTGGAGAAATAGCTGCTTCTTAGGTTTATATTTGTGGAGGAAAAACTTTGGTGTAGTTGTCTATACCTCCTCCTGTCAGAACTCCATGCACAAAGTCTGTCAAGTTATTTGTAGTGAGATGTGGCCCAAGTCTCTCCCCATGTTCTGTTTTACCATATGGGTAAATAAAAGGTGTGTTTATTTTGACTTCAACAAAAGGAGACAGAATTTTCCCCAAAGTTTATATTCTTTTGGGGGGGCAGGGAGGAACAGTGTGTTTTTCCAGGACCCATCAGCTCCAAGTCAAGTAGTTTCAGTCTAGTTGTGGAGAACGCAGCTCAGTCGTCCATGTGGGGATCGAACCGGCAACCTTGGTGTTGTGAGCACTGCACCCTAACCAACTGAGCTAACTGGCCACCCCTATATTCTTAATATTATAACAAATATATGATGCTAAGCAACTAGTTTTAAGACAATTGCTGCTGAGAACATCAGTAAAGATTATGAGCTTCGTTTATACTGACTCCAGTTGGGGGATATTCTTGGAGTACAAATATTTATTAGCTATTTGCTTATATAGTAAAATTTGTTTTCAAACTAAAGTTATTTCCTAAGTTTAAAATATTTTCTAAACCTGGGGCACTGGAGTCCTTCAATAATGTTGGCTTTGGAGTTCATGTTTCCATGACCCTACATAATAACTGCAGTAAACTCACCTTTCTCACACATTAAATAATCTACCAGATTTCACTTGTTATTAAAATATGTTTTTCCACCACCAGTTGGTTGGACACTTTCATGTATCTCTCTCTCGTAATATATTGTCTTTCAGAGGTCATCATATTCATGTAATCATACCATCAAGATAATTTGTAATGTCAACTTTTTTGTTTTTATGTTTGGTTTGGCTTTGCTATGTTGTGCCCTTTAAAGGTCGTATGTGATCACTAGTCAGCCATCTCCACTGTGGAACTATAGCAAGATTTCAGCATTCTTTAATGTTTTCATGGTGGAAAATCTTAATTTGTTTATATGTACAACAGTCTACATTTTTGTGTTTTCATTCTTTCCCACTGAATTCATCTTCTGTTCCATTAAAATTTTATTGTTCCTTATTTTGAATTTATATAAGAATTAACTGTCTAAAAATGTATCTTTCAAAATAGATAACTTTATGGTGAAAGATTAATTAGGAAAGTTAATTAGTAGACAATTTTTTAAACTGCGATTCAACATTTTAGTATTTTGACATAGTTTTTATTCATTTAAAAGGTACATTGAAAGTTCTGCTTCTGAAAAAATAAATGAAAACTACATGTAAATTCCTGGTGAATTACTAAATTTTTGAATGAAATTAAATCTTAACTTTAAATCTTTTTTTTTTGGAGGAAATGGAAAATAATAGTGGTTGCTATAGTCAACTAACATTTATTAAGTATGTAATGCTGTGTGATTATGCTGCTTTCTGTTAAGTGATTTTTATTAACTATGTGATAGGAAGAATAATTTGAAGTCATATTTACATAGTTTTCTCCTGTCGTTATATTTACTCTTTATTATTTAAAAATTTTTACAAATCATAGTCCAGCCACAATAACTAATTAAAAGGAAAAAACAATGTCAATAAAAATGTTGCGTTCCTGGAGGCAAAATAAAACGCAGAAGTTTTTAAGGAAACAAACTAGAAAACATTTCCCAGAGATCATATTAATTAGTCAATACTTTTAAATGTTGTGGTGATGTTTTTATTGGTTGTATATTTATAATAAATATGAGGCATTATGTTTTAAAAGATAGTATAACAAGTCAGCCATGCTTTCACATGTCAGTAACTGTATGTTGAACCGTAGTATTTTGACTTCTTAAAATTTCAAATGATCTTTAATAGTACGTCTAAAGTTTTTCAGTTCATGAAGCAGAAAAAACTTCTTTTTTGTTTGTTTGTTTGTTTTGAGGGCAGTGTCACTGGCCCTCATATGTGGGACCCGGGGCCGCTGGCTTCCCAGAAAAAACTTTTAAATTTAAAAAAGTATCAGTATTGACTCTAAAGTGACAAAAATGTAGTTATAAGTAGAAACGAAAGATAATTTTGAAAGAGAAGTAGTTAACCAGGTAGGTTTAAAGAAAAAAATAAATGATTTATGGCCATTTTATAAAATAATGACAGTCTTCATTTTAAGCTACAATGTAAAGTGCTTTATTCTGAGATGATGTATTGTGGCAGAAGCTAAAACTGTCTTTTTTCTAACAGTGCCAGAATACAGCCTTCTTTTCTTTTTGCACTAACAAGACTGCTTTACCACCATAGCCCACTCTAAGTAATTAAATCAATCCTTTGTACTTACCGTATTCTCCTCTAGTGACGGTACTAGATCTGATTATATGCTTCATGCATATTCAAAGTACCGCACTGACAGCTCTTTAATGAGCTCTTACTTAATCAGTATGAACAATGTTCATCTTGTTCTTTTTTTCCTCATGCATTAGAGCTAGGAACAGTTGGGAAAAATGAAACATCCAGCATTCATTTGAAAAATATATTGTACTTTGAAAAGTGTCTAAGCTAAGGAAGTTGCATTCTGCCCTTTAAAAGTCTGATGGACAAATTGGATTACTAGTATTGGATTAAATAACAAATGGTTAGAGGAGAAATGAGAAAAGCTTACTGTGATCACAGGCTTTAATATTTTTTGTTACTTATAAAGCTAAAGGGGTCTTTAACCAGTTATTAAAGTCAGGATTAATTTGTAATGGTTCAACTTACTGGCTTTTAAAAGCTTTTTAAATTTAAAAATTTTAAATCCCTAAAAACAATAGTGTAATGATGTATTAGAAGAAAATTTAATTTTTTTATTACTAGGCTAAGTATAGATTTCCATCATTGTGTACAATCTCAGATAAGAAGTTAGTGAAACATAATTGATTTAACCTCAAATATGTTTTTTCAGTTAATTTATATAATCTATGTAGCAATATGTCTTCAAATATTTCTTAAGGTTAGGCTTATTTCCTTTTGCAACATGAGACTCTCATATTATTAATTATTTCCCAACAATTAGGGGAGGAGGTTCTTTATTCTTATCTAGAAATGATAGGCATGAGTTAAACTGAAAATAACACAGTACCACATCAATATTGTTATTGTCAAGGAAGCAGTCTTCCATTGAAGAAAATGATGCTAATTTAAGAGTAGGCCAGTTGCTTCTAGTATTGCCTGAAAGCCTCAATTATAGGTTAAGTTAAACTCAAAACAAAGTTTTAATGTGCCTATATTTTTAGAAGTCACTTAGCTTATGAACATAAGAATTAAGTCTTTAATCAGGAAATAAAATATAAAAACTGCACCTATTAATATTGCACACATGTGTGATTTCACTGATCAAAAAGGCCTTCACCAGGGTACAATTGGCCTTTTTCCAAATTGCAAGCTTTTTCTCAGCTTTTTCTTTTTACTCTTTCTTCTTTTGTTGCTACCCAGGGATTTGTTCCTATCGCAGCCTATATCACATGACGAGTGTCAAGACATCACATGGTCCAAAATGAATACACAACCAGCTACCCTAAAAGAGAGATTAAAAATACTGTAAAACAATAAAGACTTTTATTCATACTCTAAAAGAACGTATCCTAAGTCTGCTTCATACCATAAAGTTTTAACAACATTTAATGAAGGAACATATCCTCACTCTTCTCCCCTAATAACGAAAATAGATATATATTTTACAGGAATGTTCTGAAGTACATGTTTAATCTTTTGTACACAGATCAGCTCTTTATACTCTTATTTTCATTCTAAATTTTTCTTCAAATTTTTATTAATGTGGAAATAGTTAAGTAGATTATGGTACGCCCATAATTTATGCAAGTATTAAAAAGAATGAAGTAGATCTTCAAACAGCTTGACAAAAGCACAGGGCAATACATAATATGATCTCACTTATGTTAAAACTGTACATGTCTAGATGAGATATACATGTGTGATAGACATAACTATGTATGTGGTCTGGAAGGAGCTATGCTAAACTGTGATAGTATTTACTTCTTTTTTTTTTTTTAATTTTATTTTTTTTTTTAAGGGCAGTGACACTGGCCTTCATATGTGGGATCCGAACCGGGGCCGCTGGCTTCCCAAGCCAGCGCTTAACCACCGCGCCACTCCACCGGCCCTGATAGTATTTACTTCTGAAAAAAGGAGATAGAGTGGAGAATTGGGGAGTGTGGGGCTGGTAAAAGAGGAGTTGACTTTTTACTCAGTTATATCTCTGTATTGTTTTAATTTTTTAAATAGACTGGCAGTGTGTTGGAAAGTTAAAAGAAAGCATCTTGCTTAAAAAGAAAATAAAACTTCAGGAAATAGCTGGGATGTTGAGTCTTAGCTGGGATATTTAATATTTTTAGTAGATATTTAAGTAAACCCTATGAATCTATCCAGAAGTTGGACTGAAGTATCAAATAATAGCCTGGCAAAACAATAAATCAATCATGGGTGAAATTCAGGAAAATAAAGTCAAAGAATTATAAATTTAACAATTTGAAGGGAGAGGAAGGAAGGAAGACAGTGGGGAATTAATATTTTTCTTGAGTATAATTCTGGCCTACTTCTACATGAACAATACCAAATATGCACTATATATAATAATCCTTAACACACTGGCCTTTAAAGCATAGTGGTGGTACAGACGGCGGAAAGGATATTAGGGACAGTGGATTTTAAATGTGCACTCAGTAAATTTATAATCTAAAAGTTTAGGCCATCTCTCTGCTCAAATGTTTTCTGATTTACTGAATATTATTATGTTTATTATAATGTATTTTTTTATCACAGATAGCTATAAGCATTTTTTGTAACCTGGTCATTTATAATCTATTTAAAATGATTGATTTGCAAGTATGTACCCATTAGGGATGATGAGTTCCAAAATAGTATATGCACAAATATGTTTAGTTTACTTTTGGAGAGGAAAATAAGGAAAAAAACACAAGTCATTACAAGTGGAAGCTTTCACAAAATCCCTGGACTTCTCTGATCTTCCTGCTAGTCTTGTAATTCTCATAATGATTTTTTAACTTTTTTTAAAATTTTTTATCATGACCATATCTCTGTCAGCGCCAGGAGTTCCTCATTGAAACATACTAATAAATCAGCCTCTGGCTAGGGTTTAAAAGTTGGAACACTTTTTTTCTTGCTGTACTCAGTGTTAGTATGATCTGTAGATATGTAAGGGGGTCTGAAATACACATGCTGAATAATACCAGCATTAGAAGATTGGCTTATGAATTTTTAAATATTGAATTCTTTTTTCAGGCCTTGGACTTTAATCTTAAATTGTTATAAACAGTTTAATTTGTACTTTCAGGGTAGCTCAAATGTTTCATGTTAAAAAAAAAACTTGTGTTAAATTATTTCCTTGTAAATGTCATATAATAAGAAATAACTCTTTCTGAATTATAGGAAGGAACACAGAAGAAGAAGAAGCTATGATGCAGGAATGGTTTATGTTAGTTAATAAGAAAAATGCCTTAATAAGGAGAATGAACCAGCTCTCTCTCCTGTAAGTACTTATGACTATGCTTGCTTTTTCTATAGCATTGATGAATCTTAGGCTTTCTGTCATTGCCTTCTTTGAGGTTTCATATTTATTAGGCTTAATTTTTTTTATTTCCATGGAGATAACAGTATATTTTACATAAAAATAAAAATAGCGTATAACCAATTTTCATCTGAACAATAAGAATTTTAAAATAGAGTGATAGATACTGAAAAAAAAGCCAATGTGTTTATTATACAAAAACCCAATGAATGAATATAAACAATTTTTGAAATACAGAAATAAAGCACTCTGTACAAAAAGGAGGTTTGGTGTATATTAAGGGTTAAAGGGGAAAAAAAATGGAAGTTTATTACTTTGAATTTTAAGTTAAAAATTAAAATAACTCCTAATAAAGACAAAAGTACCTTTGTATTCTACAAATGCTGTTACCCTAAATTTTGGGGTAAAAGATCAGGACTTACATAGAAATGACCATTACATGATTGCAAGAATTATAGTAAAATGGAGACTAGACCAAATGTAAGCATTTTTAGTCCTTAACATTTAGTTCACTGTAGGACTTAATGTTTGTTCCTTTTTGCTCACTAGCAGTGTTCTTATATAATGCCACCTAATACATGTTTTACTTTAGTGAAAAGATCTACTTTTGTCATTTCTGCCATGCCTGAACTTGATAAAAGAGTTATGAAGAAGCACAAAAAATAACTAATCCTGGATTTTTAAATTGTCTCTATATTAATTTGCATTGGTAGTACTGTGATGTCTCTCAAACTTTTCACATAGAGTTGTAGACAATGTTCATTGTGAACTATAAAAACTATTTTACAAAATAGCCTTATACCAGGCACTTAATACAAGAAGCATTGAAGAATAAGAGTACTTATCTGCAAATTAAAATATACCTGTGTACAGTTCAAAATTGAAGGAGAAAAATAATAGCGCTCATACATATTCAATCTGAGGAAGGTTTTAGGTTTCTGTATCATTTGTTTGGAGTAGCTTAAAGTTAAAGAGAAAAGTCAGTTATGAGTCCTAAAATCAATGTAACCTAAAGGTTCTTTTAAGTGTTTAATGATTTAGTAATTAGCATATTGATGAACTTTTGTAACTTGCCTAGGGAAAAAGAACATGATTTAGAACGAAGGTATGAGCTGCTGAATCGGGAATTGCGGGCAATGCTAGCCATTGAAGGTAAGAAATGTTACAATGAGTGAGAGGTATGTGAGGTGTCCAATTGTCAGAGAGTTACTCGAGTCTCTAAAGGTGTGGTCTGACTAGGGACCTACAGGATTTGCAAATAAATGCCTTAGAGTCAAAAAGCATGAGTCATATGAAAACTGAGGAGGACCTTAATTCATATAATCATTATACTTGCTATTAAACACAAAATTGTATTAATTTTTGTCAATAAGTTTAAATGTAAATAAAATAGAAAATATAAGGAGTTAAATGATTGAATTATATTTTACTATGTGCAATTTAAAGTTGTTTCCACTGAGGGAGGTTTGGGAAAGATTTATCGCTTTGATTTTTCACAGAAATATGTCACTGTCCAGTCTATTATAGTTCTTAAGATTCCAACTCCTGTTAAGTGATTATTTAGGCAAAGATTGGCAAAAGAGATAAATGAAATACTTTCACACTTTTCATAAAGCTTTTAAATGTATTATGAATCCTAAGCATGGTAAACATCAGCTAGCTTAACTATGATATTTACTATATATAATTATATTTTTTTAAATTCTTAGGTGTTTTAGAATGCTTTTCTCCTTCTACCTCTTAATTGAAAATGTCTTATAGTTAAAGATGCCTGCTTCAAAGCTAATCCTTTGGGCTCTGTAAAATGGACCTTTTGTCTAATCAATGCAAATTTATTTTCCTATTCTATATTGACCTCTTAACCCATTGACTGTCCATGGTAATTTCCTTCTTCACCTGATAAGGTACCTGATCCATAATAAGTCAATTCTAATTAGTTCAGAAACTGGAAATTCAAGTTTGTAAGGGAAAGACAAATGAAACCATATATTTAAAAAATATTTTAATTAATATTGTTATTAGATAAAATACATGCTAATTATCTAAATTGTATCTTATACATTTATAGTTTTATTTTACTTCTGTATCTATAATCTCATTTGATAAATGACTGACAAGATTTGTATATTTTCATTTAGAAATCAGATTTACTTTATTTAAAAGATTTCAGGTAGATAATTTCCTTCAAGTGGCTATCCAAATATATCAAATTATACCATTGATAATGACTATTAAATTTGTCAAAATTATTTAAGAAGTTCTGTGAAACTTGCCATTGAAATAAAACATACAAGTATACTAAATGGTATTTTTCCTCTTGATATAATTTTTGTAGTCATGGTATAGTGTTTAAAAGATATTGGAAAGCTAAATAGTCACCTGAAAGGTAGTTCCAGCAAATACTATTTTTATGGTACATATGTATGTATGTGTGTAATATAAAATGTGTGTGTATATATATATTATATATATATAATGTATAATGTATAACTCATTATATAGTTTATTCTTTATAAATTCATTATACATTAGCCTCAATACAGAGTATTAAAAACGATTTTTTTAAATCCATTCTCTCATATATAGTAAATTAAATCACCCTTAAAATACATGATACAATACAGTTGACTTTTAAGGCACATATTACTTCTATCCCCAAACCAGTATTATTACCAAATACCATCTTAAAAGGAGGGTCACAATACGTATAAAAGATCCCAGTTTCATTGGCAGTCCTGTCCCTATATACCAGACCTACAATCTTAAATAATCTAACATTTTATCTGCCTGCTCTCCTTGTATATACAGAAGATCATATACAGAAGATCAGTAAGAAGTCATATTTTTTCAAACTCTGTTTTGTTTTATTTTTTAATTAACACCATTGTCCCATATGTGGTTGTGCCTTAAATCTCAGCCAGTTTCTTTTGCTGGTTGATTGAAATAAGAGACTTGAGGAAAGAGGTAGCCTGTTGATTACAAATAAAGACACTTTCTTAGAGAGAGGCCTGTCCCACTAGCCTGGGCAGTACGAGAACTCGGCTGTCCTGGAGAGGCACTGTCAATCATGACCATCAGTCCAGTGAAGACAGTGTCCTCAGAGCCAACCCTTAGAATGGACACATATACAGTTCAGTAGCCTTTTGGAGTGTTAAAACCCCACAGAAAAACATGCAAACAGGCAACACTAGTTGGTTTTGTTTTGCTTTCCTTTGTTTTAAAGTTCATCCCTCCTTTCTTTTCCATCTCTTCTATGTAGTAGCTATAAGATGGTTTTCGTAATAGATAAACTAAAATCTTTTCAAATAAATCTGCTGCTGAAGCCATTCACCAGGAGAAAAGCACAGAATATTAATGGCCATAGCACACTGAAAGAAATATTAAAAGCTTGGTTTGAGAGCAAAAGAAAAAATTATATTCAATATATCCATTCTGAGAATCCATAATCACTTTGGCCTGTTTTTTTACCTTTTTTCCCCAAGGTGTTTTTCATAGCAGGTGTTTCACTCTACCGAGCTAAGTTATAGGATCCCTTAAGCTAACAAACATCTTTTAGATACTTTTCCTGTAGTTTTTTTGTGTGTGTTGTTCCAGATTATTTAATGTCCCCCCAGGAAAGATAAATTCATTTCTGCACACATTGGGGTGGGCTTTTAGAAAGTGGTATGTTCATTTTCTGCACAAGAAATGGATCTTCTCTAGGATTTTGTACATCTTGATTTATTCTTGGCTTAGAGTTTGAAGTGGGTGCTCTTCTAAAGGGATTTATGCATAGGTTCACTATTTTTGTAGTTATGGTTTATATGATAAGCTTTTTATATTTAAAATCAATATGTAATCCTGTGGAGGAGCTTATCCCCTAAAACCCCATTTGTAAATCTATTTTAGCTTTGTTACACAGCACAGCCACAGTCTTCCATAGATTGATTAGGTACAGCGGTAGAATCCTATCAAATGGCCTGCTCTGATGATGATGCAAACTCTTTCAGGATTGCTAGTTGACTGGAACTAAAGATAAGACTTGACTGCAATCCCCCAATGTGCTCTTTACAAAACTAGTGTTAATTTTCATCAAAGTCCCAGGCTTATTTACAGTGGCAAGGTAGAAGGTTTACTACAAGAACTTTAGGTCCTTTCTATTCAAGTGTTTATAGGTATTTCTTTTGCCTTTTTTCTAAGGTAATTATCAACTTCAGCAAATAAACTGAATCAGGGAATGAATAATTGGCCCTATATATAAAAAGGAGTTTTTAAAATTAGCAAAGCAGCTCAGTACATGCAGATGGACATAAACAGAATCTCTTTATTTCAGCACCTCGGCTCAAATGCAGCATCAAAACTTAATCCTATTTGTTGGGAGAGGATATGGCTTTTGTAACAAAAGTACACTGGAATCTTTAAATTAATCAGAACCCACATTAGTCTGTCCAAGCCGAAGTCAGTGTGCATCTAGCTAGCGGTGACTAGAGCTATAAGTAACTAATCCTTTCTTAAAATGCGTAACAGGTAACATAAACTTACATGCAAGTTTTTAAAACATGACGTTATGTGTAGGTGAAGCTATTTAAAAGGATTTGTTTTAAAAATTAAATTTAGACTTAAACATGCAAATGTGAATCTTGATCAATTTTAAAGGTATTAAATTTTCTTAAAAATCATCAAAATAGTTTACCTAATTTCCCAAATTAGCATTCAGATATGTGTGTATGTGTATAAATTTACTCCCAGGAGAAAGCAAATATAAAGTAAAAGTAGTTTTGCTAATGTAAAGTGTATTATACTCACTGCACATAGCTATTTCCTCTACATTGACTAATATTTTGTAGATAGATATTAATGTTGTACTGACAGATTTAATATGAAAAATCCTATATACATTTATGCTGGAATATTTTAAGTTCTAATGTTAGTTAAATCTGACTGTGGAATGATGAAACTTACCTAAATATTCATAACTTAAAGATGTCTTTGTTACAGTTATGAGAAATTGATGAATATTAATTTCTAGGAAAAGATTTTAAAAATTATTCAGTACTTCAGGGGTTTAAAACATAAAAGAGTTTTCTCTCTTATCCACATTGTTAAAATCTTATTTTTAAAAAGTTAAAGAAATCTTGATATTTCCAGTTAGTAATAAAAGCCTTAAAAGTCACTGCTCAGGTGCAAAGAAGGAACAATCTAATTAAGAAAATTATGTCTGTTGTAAAAATTTATTTTTTTCTTGATATCAAAAAATTTTGTAATTTTCAATTTAATTATACTTTTTAAGTGGATGGTGGAGAAAACTTCCCCATTGTAAAGTTCTTATCAAAATGTTTTGGAAATAAAGAATTATAAATTAAAGCTTATAATCAGAATAATTTCTTGAGGTTGGATTAGAAAAATTAATATTCATCAAAATTAACAGTCTTAATAATTATAAAATTTAGTTACAAATCTTTTACAAATTTAGCAGGTTTTTCTCTGAGTTAGTATTTCTAGAACTGTGGTTACCTGAAATTAGACTAGATGACCTTTAAGATCTTTCCACCCTAGAGAGGTTATTAATATATCTACTGTGTAGAATGAGACTGATTAAGAACAAGAACCAGATTAGAAAATTGACCAGCATTCTTGAAACTCGGTTGCATTTAAATCCAAAGAATAAAATGATAGGTCTTTTCTTCAGCTTTGCTGTTTCATTATTATTTTTTAAATTCTTACATTTAGGAAAAAACTTTCCATAGTAATCGTTTCTTTACTCCTCTCCATGTTATAGAATATTTCATTTTTTTAAAGAAGAATGCAATGTGACCATTTATTTGTGTGATGTTTAGTATCGAATGTGGATAATTAATATAATATATAGTATGTTTCATATGTATATGTATGCATTTGAGCTTATAATGAAAGGAATAGTGATAAAATTGAATGAACTATTCTAGCTTCTTGCTGTTATTCTAACCTTATTGCATGATGATGCATCTAATTTTTAATTTGTAAATACAAGATAGAATTCCCCCTAGCACCACTTGCTTTCATATAGCTGCTGAGCAGTTTGCTGTCTTGAATAAATTTTGCTTTGGAGGGGGTCGGGGGGGATTTGAACCAGCACATTCTTGTGTGGTTTGTGAAGATTCACATGGTAACCAGCGGTGTGCATTGTTAGGTTTATCTGAATAAGCACCAGCCATGTGAGTTTTAACATGATTGCCCAGGGCAATGGAGAGAGAGGGGAGAAACCCGAAAGGATTGCACTCCTCTCTCTTTTTTGGAAAGTGCATTTGCTGGGGGACGGGGGCTGCATGAGTCAGTGGTCATGCCTTTTTTTTTAAGCTGGTGTCCTGTTTCCCTCTAGGTCCTCATTTGTTCTCCTATCTGCCTCATCATCTACTTCTTCTTTTCATTGTTTACCTTCCTAATGAGGGAGGCGGGGTAGACTGGGGGTTGATTGACAGCTACAAGCCCTTACAGTCTGGCCAGAGAGCAGTTGGCTTTGGTTTCAAAAATGCTTTAAATGTTCGATTAGGTCCTGTTTTTATTAAACCAAACTGCTGCTCATCTTAAGGAACTTATCAGGCCAGCAAATATTAGGAAATATATTATTGGGGTCTAAAACGGTCAAAAACAAAAACGAAAAACTCCTACTCATGGAAAGAGCACTGCCCATCGGATTTTCCAACCTTTAACATGGAATTTCAAAAAGAAGTATGTAATTTTTCATTTGCGAAAGTGCTTTGATTTGAAACCACACAGCAAACCTCTCCAAAAGAAAACTGGCTGTGATGCGATCGAGAGCTGCAGTGTAATATTGCAGAGCAAATTTATTTTTTACTTCAAAGAAAATGCTAATTAGCCGATTCACTACTTTTAAAGTTATTGTGAAGCATATGGCGCCCAGTGTGAGATACATCCAACTGCTAAAATAGAGCGTAGAGAAAATTAGCGAAGAATAGGGCTGTACGGGGTAGCGTGGGGGTGGGGAAGGATAGATTCTCAGGCAGATTCTCTAGCCTTTTCAAAATGATTTTATCGCCCATCTCTGCTTCCCGCCTCCTCATTTACCCACAGCCCCCACCACCAAGCCTTGGGCCGACCTCTTCTAGGCCTCCAGCTCACCCTCCCCCATTTGGGCTAAAATCAGGTGCGCACCTCCGGCTAGCCAATGGTTCACACCTGGTCTCTTTTGCAGGTTCCAGCTCAGCCGTAGCCATCTCCATCTGCGGAAAATATTTAGAAAGCAGGATTTTAGGAGTGAAAATCTTACCGCAATGGCCAAACACCGCACAAAACACTAGCTAGTGGCTCTATAATATGGTTTGCGGAGTACAAGGAAACTGGAAAAGGCGGGAAGTAGAGGGGGTGTATGTTGGGGGGGAGGTGCGAGCGCCCTGCGGGTGAGTAACGAGCCTTCCGTCCTTTGCAGACTGGCAGAAGACTGAGGCCCAGAAGCGGCGGGAGCAACTCTTGCTGGATGAGCTGGTGGCCCTGGTGAACAAGCGCGACGCGCTCGTCAGGGACCTGGACGCGCAGGAGAAGCAGTGAGTGGGCAGTGGGATCCGGGTCGAGGCTCTGGTGCCTGCTGAGGGGCCAAGAAGTTTGCAGAAACTTGAGTCCAGAGGTCCCTAATGGGCTGGGGCAGCCTCCCACTATGCCCATTCCCACTGGGACTCGGAATGCAGGGCGAGAGGGGAGTGCTCGCTCTGCCCTCCATGAAGAAAAATAATTTTGTTTCCTATTTGACTTCCAGAGCCGAAGAAGAAGATGAGCATTTGGAGCGAACTCTGGAGCAAAACAAAGGCAAGATGGCTAAGAAAGAAGAGAAATGTGTTCTTCAATAGCAGCCGGACCAGAATCTTGCCCAACATTTAGTCTTGGGTCCTCGGACCAGAAAATGTCAGACTCGTCGTTGATTTAAAACTTTTAACATATTGTTTGGCTGGATTATGCTTCTTTACCACCACCATCCCTTTTCCTCCCTCCTTTCCAGATAATAGACAGAAGAACTCCAAAATAGCATTGTTTAAGGATTTTTTTGTTGAGTTAATCATATCCTTGAATCATGTGAAATAGATTTGCACAGACACCTTGTGAGTGATTGGTATTATGAGTGTTCAAGAAACTGTTCAAATAAGAAAGAAAAGAAAACCCTTCCCTCAGTATTTTCCCTCACTTTTTGATAGGAAGAAATTTGAAAACATTTTTGTTGTTAATAGCATAATGATGGTGGGAGGGGGGTAAGAGGGGAAGAAGAAAAATGTCATGAATGATTTTTTTCCAGTCCTGCCATATATAACACTGACTCTGTTACCTAAATTTTATAGTTAGACCATATTCATTCTACTTATTAAACTGTGTTCTATTTACCAGTGGGATTTTCTGCAGTTGTTTTGCATTTCACTGTAAGGATAATAGAGTACCTCTCCTCTGCTTTCCTCAGAGGATGGCCCTTTAACATAACCTGAGACAGGTCCTATGATTTGAAGGTGAGCTGTGAAGATGGGATTAATTGACATGCATCAGTTTACAAAGACGGTCTTATCTTCTGAGTATGCGCCATCTTTTTCTCTAGATAATTATTTATTACATCTAGCTTGGTTCCTACATTTGTTGGGTTTCAACATTGGCTCAAGAATGCTGTTAATATTTATTCTGTATTGATAAAAGTTTGTCTTGCCACTATGAGTAAATCCCCCAAGTAATATTTTCTTCTTTAGCATAGCACTGTCATTTTTTTTGTGAAAATGGTTATCTGTTTATTTATTACAATGCTGAAGTCATATATAAATTTTCAATAAAAGCAGAAACTTTCTTACCTTAAACACCCTGCTACTTCCTTGCAATGAAAACTTGTCACTGGTTTGAGAAGTTTGTGTTTCCGTAAGACTTTTCATGTGGACAAAAAAATGATCCACTTTAACGCAGGGCAGGGTACTGGGCTGTATTTGGAGCTGAATAAGTTTACACTATCCCAGAGGGGCCCTGTTGACACACGAATTTGAATTGAAAATCAATTAGTCATATTTTCTTAAGCAGTATAAACTATCATCTTTTATAAAGGTTCACCTCTGTTAAAGATTTGAGGAAATTTGTGAATCCACAGCACTGAAAAAAATGCTAATATCTCTGAATTCTCTAGATTATTATGTTCAATTATAAATTTACAGCCATGTGAGGAAGAACTACAACTTCTGGTAACCTACAAATCTGTAGGTGCTGAAGTGAAAGAAAGAGGGTTACTGTTGGGAAAGCAGAGAGGGTAAGTGCTGCAGGTGTGTATGAGGTGAGGAAAAGGGAACTTTTAAGAAGTTCTATGCAACAGAAAGAAACAGGCGATTTTTATGGTAGTTCCGATTACTCCTCCACAGAGGTGTCTGAAACAAAGAAGGCTCATTCAACAAGTCTGGAGAGAGAAAACAGCCCACTAGCATTTACATTATACTTTTGCCTAGATCATATATATGTATGTGTGTGTATATATACATATATATATGCATATATACACACACACGTGTACACATACACAAATATTTATACATACACACAAATTCGTTCGAAAGTATGCAGCCATTTAACAATTGCCAGTCTTTCAAAATGATAACTTGCTACGGTAGAATTTCTTCATGACAAGGATTTTAAGAAGTTACTGAAAAGTTATTGGAACTCAATGAAATCGGGTATTTGCCCTCTTTATTCGAGCAGAAGAGCAGAGCCAGCGGCCGCTCTCTGCGGGAAGCTCTCAGACGCGCACTCTTAAGTCCAGGGAAGCCGGCAGACAGAAATCGCCAGCCCAGAGCAGCCCGAGGTTTGGGAGGCCAGCATCACCCACCCCATTTACGCTGGTTCGGGGAACCTTGCCTCCCGAGGAGCCTCACAGAGAGGCGACTCCCCCAAGCCGCTTCCGACCTGCCAAGCCCCAGATTTGCTGCCTCTCCTGCCCCAGGCGGGAGCCTCGCGGGGATTCCCATTTGGTCTGCTCTGTGGCGCCCTCACGCCCCGCAGCGGCGGCGGAGCGCGGCCCCCAGGACTAGCCGGGTCGGGCCCGCGGCGAGGGCGCCTTTTCCCAATTGCACCGCGCTGTGCCCAGGGGCTGCCTCTTGAGCGCAGGCGCGAGCCCAGCATACGGAGAGGCCGGGAACCCGACAGCCCGCACTGCGGGAAAAGAAGCTGTGTGCGCGGGGGCTCCGAGGAGGAGGAGCGTTGGCAGCCGGCTGGCTTGGGCACTGCCCGCGGGCCGGTGCAGAACTTCCACGTCTGGCCAGCATCCCACGGTCCCGGAGCCAAACCCCTCCCCCTGTACCAAGTGTCCTCCCGAATATGGCCTGGCGTGGAGGTCACCTGGATGCTGGATCCGGGTCCCGGAGCCTAGCTCCCACGCTCCCTCCCCAGCTTAACCCTGCGGGCCACGGGCTGAGTCGACTTGCCTTCCTTCGGCGATGCCCCCACTTCCCCTCCCCGCTCTGCGGCCGTTGCTGGAGTGGTCGCGGCTTCTGGCCAAATGACTCCCACCTGGACATTTGCCTAGTGACGGCCGCCTTAGTCCTCTACGACGCGTACAAGAAACTTTCATCTCTGCCTCTATTCTCCTCCCTCTCCCCTCTCTTTTTCTTCTCTTAATCCCGGGGTTTTATGCGTTGAGCATTAAGAAAACTCGCCTGCAATTTGGGATTAGATAAGTACTCTCATTGGCGGGGTGGGGGGGGTGGGGGGATCGTGCTACTTGATACCTCCCAACTTCCCCGAGACCGTGCAGCATCTGGAACCCAGAGCGCCGGGCTCCCTCGTGGCGGGCCCTGGGGACCGCCTGAGCACATTCCAACGCGCACAGCCGCCCTACCTCGCCCAGCCGGACCTCCGCCCCGCGCGGCAGCTGCAGGCATAACCCGGCGCCTGGGAAGCATGAGGCCAAGAGGCGGCGGGTCTAGGACAGGGCACCCACCCAGGCCCTGGAGGACTAACCGAGGCACACGGAGCGCAGGCCTGGGCTGGGGCAGCGCCGAGTTAGGGACACAGACGAAGCCAAGGCGCACCCCAGGAAGCCCGCAATCGCTTCCCCCCAAAAAAACTATTGTGCTCCAGCCCGCGCCTTTTCCCAGAACCGAAGGAGAAGGTGTATTTCGTTTCTTTCTTTAAACCTCTGCATCGTCTCCGGGGGCTCCCAGCCGCGGGCCTCGCGGTCTACTCCCTGCCGGGGCCTGCGCAAGCCTAAGGTGTGTCCCCGCCCGCCCGGGTCAGCGCTGCGCTCTGCGCAGTTTCTTTTCCTGTTAAAGCTTTTCTTTCTCATGTTTTTCCTATTCTCTCGTTTCTTTTATTGTTTTTTTCTCTCTCAGTCTTTCTCTTTTGTGAATGGGCTGCGGTGTCTTTGTTCTAGAGAGAAGCGCCCGTGTCGCTGACTTTTGTGAACCAGAGAAGGATCTTGTAAAACCTCCTTTTCTCTTTCGTACTCCCCCACTCCGACCCCTCCTCCTTAGCCCCTTTGATTAGATGTTCCCTCATCTTCCCCCCCCCAAAAAAAAATGTAATTTCGTTGGTCTGGCGGCCACTTTCTTTGAACATTAGCTCGCTTTCAGCTCCAACTTCAATTAGAAGGAGTTGATTTTGAGAGATCAACAAAAGAACCGACCAAAGCCTTATTAAAGGTCCTAAGAAGATCTCCCGGGTCCTTTGAGAAGCAGTTAAGGAAACAGTGTGCCCTCCATCATATTCTGTTACCGTATTTTATTCGGACTCCAAAGGAAAGTGTCGCTTGGGGGAGGGGGAAGCACTTTGATGAGCGGCGGCCGCGGCCCCTTTTCACTCAGCGGACTCCCCCTTCTTTCTCCTCCTCCTCCTTGCCCAGCGCCCAGTCCGCTCTCGGTGCCCGACCCCCGCGAGGCGCCCGGCGGCTCCCTGACTCGCCCTCACATCTACTCCTGTCCAAACTTCTCACTCCGCCCGTCGGGGTGGAAAGGAGGGGGATTCGGAAAAAGGGGTATGAATTCCTCGAAAGGCAGTAAAGTCGTGCCTAATATTCAGAAGGAGGTGCCGTTGGAAAGCATTGTCTTGCTCAGGGTGGGGGCGAAAACACGTTTTTTTGTTGTTGTTTTTTTTTGCGCTTTGAAAAGTCCACCCAGGTAGACGTGTTTGAGAAGTTTGTTCGGCTGAGAAATGGGCTTTGCCCATACGAACAATCCGGGGAAACCGCTTCTGGGAGACTCCTTCTGCAGCTTGTGGGAAAGAAAATGAAGGCAGGGGTCTGTGGCCACCTTTCCCACGCGACTGTCCCTGGTAGAAGAATACCGGGAAAGAGGACAGTGTGAAATTAAAAAGTTTCTTATCAAAAAATTTCGATTCAGAAGTAAGAGTGTGTGTGTGGCAAGGGGAGGGAACCCTGGGAGGGGACACGACATTTCAGAAGAAGCGTTTAAGATTTGCAAACACCCTTTGTGCGGATCGGGAACTTCAGGAAACGCTGAGTAGACGGTAAATGGCGGGGCCTCCCCTGCGGGCGCTGTGCACGCGAGCCGGAGTCCCGAGACGCCGAGGCGGGCTCTGCGCACCCGGCGCTGCGTCCGCGCTCGGCGGCGTAGCCTGTGCCGGCACGAGCTGCCCGCGGCGTCCGTCTGCAGGCGGCGGCGCAATGGGAGAAGACGCGGGGGCCCGGAGCGCCGCGCGAGGGGCCGGGGGCCCATCCTCTTCCAGCCCCGCGGCGCCTGAGTCCTCGCGCCCACAAGCCGGCGGCTGAGCCGGGTGGCGCGCGGGAGAGCTAGAGAACCGGTTCTCCAGCACCTCGCCTCCTCTCTGCCACTCCCTCCGGGGCGCTGAAAGGGTGAGAGAAGGGCGGGGACTCCAGGGCGGCCTGGGGACCGGCGTCCCCCTCCGCAGCCGCGGCTCGGTCGCTGTGCAAGCCTTCTCCGCCTGGCTCTGCGCGGAGTTTGCCAGCCAAGCCCGGGAGTTAGCGCGCGGCCGGGGCGGGGCGGGTGTGCAGCGAGGGCGGGGTGCCGGGGGCGGGGGAGGGCGGGGGCGCGCGGAGGTAACCCCCGACTCGCGCTGCCATTGCCCGGCTCCCTGTCACTCAGCCCGCGCGGGGCCCCGGATTGGCAGCCCGGCTCCGTTACGCACTCACCTCGCGTTCACATACCCAGGGAGGGCAGTAGAAAGGTGATCAATCTTCATCAGGCTACATTTCCAATCACCTAAACAACCGGGCAAGACAAGCCACACCGACAAGGTAAATCGCTTGATTTATTTAGTTTGCAAAGTGCCTCTGCAGGACTGCCCCAGCCCCCACCGCCCCACGTTTTACCGGGAGTGCAGCGGCCACCGCGAGCTGCCTCCCAACTCTGCCCCTTTCACTCCACCCTCCCCCCCCCCCGGCCCCTCGGCACGGTCCTGGGCAAGGTAATGTCTCGGGAGCGTGTGGGGCTTTGCAAAGTGTCTGTGCAATAAAGTGAAACTTGGAGGGACACGCATAACGCCAGTGGAAAGAAACGAGACGGGAGGAGGGAAGTTGGGAAAAGAAATCCGGGGGTCCTAGACACAACCGCCAACCCGGCGGATAATTCCTGCGCTTCTGTTTTGCAGGTTGGCTGCCCGGCGGGTCGGTGAGGGCGCGAGGTAGATGGTGAGCAGCCCCAGAGCTGAGGGAGGTAAGGAGAAAGCCGCCGGGCCGCCCGGGACTCTGGTTCTCCCCCGGTGCTCCGGCGTTCCTCTCCTCAGAGGGGTCCCCACTTCCCGGGTCCCGGCTCGTGGGCGGGGCTGCAGAGCGGCCCGGCTCCCCTACTGGTGCGCGGAGGACCCCAGGGCCCCGCTGCGGCCCCGCGCCCCCGCCTCCTCCGAAGTAACCGAGCTGAAGTGCTAAGTTTAAAGAAAGTCTTTGAAACTCACGCTGCAGCCTAGCAGAGTCACCGAGGCCCAAGAGCCCCGGCTCTTTCCTTCTCGTCCCCTTCCTGGGCTCGCCCAGCCCAGGCCGTGGGTCCCGAAGGATAGGAGCGGTAGGCTTCTTTAGCTCTGACTTCTCTCCCTGAACTTCCTAGCTCAGGTCCCAGGCCTGCGTTGAATTTCCGCTAAGCGGGGTGAAGACACAGATCCTCTGGGGACCATTTCCTGACCCCTGAGAGTAGAGCCTCCGGTTCGGGGCAACTAGGGAAGCGAGGCTTCGACCTTCCAGCCGGGGTCGGCGCGAGCGACGCCCCTGAGGCCTACTTCTCCAGTCCGGATCCGGTCCTTGGGTCGCAGTTTCAGCTAGGAGGGTAGGCAGGGAGTGCACGGGACCTGCTGAACTCAGGCCTCCCAAATCCTTGGGCCCCTTTGGGAAGCTGTTTGGATCACCTTTCAGTCCCCTTCGGGACCCCATTGTACGCAACCAGGACCCGCCAGAAAGAAGGACCGGCCGCGTTGGCACAGAAGGGCCTGTGGCAATCGCGATGCGCCCCTAACCTGGGGCCGCGACTTAGAACCGCCACTGCTACAGGGGCCCTTTCTGCGCGTCTCCTGGCAGCGGCTGGGAGACCTGGGCCTTTAACTGCGGTTGAGGTGTGGTGGGATTACGGGTGAGTAATTTTTCAGCGGCTGGGCACAGAGAAATCAACTGGAGGGGTGGCTGTGGGCTCTGGGGCCGGGACCCATCCCCGGAGACCGTTGAAGGAGCGTCCTCTCCTAAGTGGGTAATGCATCCTGGAGAGGCCCAAGTGCTGCTAGTGCCTCACCTTAGCTCTCTGGAATCGCTACCTTTCGTCCCGCTTTCAAAACATTTGAAATAAAACGAAACAACCTCTCATGCTTTGGGCAGCCTGCCGCCTGGGCGCCGAGTGAACGTTTGCTGATGCAGCATGAGGCCGACTCCCACCGGACCAGAATTTTGCCTAGACTTGGGACCTTGCACACACCTTGCACACTCCACTGTTCAGGCTCTGCTTCCCAGCGTAGCCCTGCTTTTAACCTCTCCTGACTCCTAGCAACGCCCTACCAGTGTCTTTTGCCCCTTTCAAGACCGAAAAGAGGCGATGACGATCCAGAAAAGTTTGCTTTTCTAAGAAGCCTTGACGCCTGTGCAGTCCATAGTTTGTGTGCCCTGCGCATCTCGTGGCTCCTTGCCTTGGACAAGACCAGAAAGCCTAGATAGCTCCGAATGACTGTTTCTGTGTGTCTCCTATCTCCCTAGGCCGGGCCCCCAGAGGCAACCGAGCTTGAAGCACTGCGCGGTGGGAGCCCCGCACTGCGCCCGGCCCCCTGGATCCGTCGGGGCGCCTCCACCCGGCTGTTAGCATGATGTCTTACCTCAAACAACCCCCATACGGCATGAATGGGCTGGGCCTGGCCGGACCCGCCATGGACCTCCTGCACCCCTCCGTGGGATATCCGGGTGAGCACTAGTCCCCGCCCCCAGCCCCTGAAAATCTTGGGGAACCCCAGCCTCTTGGGTTTGAGCACACGCCTTGTCGCGGAACAGGCCCAGGGACCTGGTTGGCAAGTCTGCTTACGATACAGGGCACGCTGCAGGCTCACAGGGCAGGCTCAGGTCGGTGAGGTGGGCCAGGGCAGTGAAAACCAGCAACGTGCAACCTCCCGGGCCCGCCACACCGGACGCCTATCTCCTGTTGCGGCCCCACCGCCAGCATAGGTGACTTTTTTGGTGCGTTCATGTGTGAATCTCTTCCTTTTCCCCCCAACATTGAAGGAGGAAATCTAGTCACTCTCCATGCTCTGACAAGAGGAGTCCAGCTTCCCTTATGGGAAGCGACTGGCAGAACTTAGGAAGGGGATCCTCCCTCCCTAATAAAATTGCCCTCAAAGTCATCTGCACCAACTTTTGTACTGCGGCATGTGGATGGCTTGAGCCGAATTCTGTTTTTTGTTGTTTTTTTATTTTTTTTACCTCCCACTCTTTCACCCGTTTTTTATTCCGGAAAGTGTTTTCCATTTAGTTTTTCTACTCACCCCTTCCCCACCCTCCATCCAGGGAGTATGTTGGGGTGTGTGTGTGTGTGTGTGTGTGAAGGGAGACTGTACAATTTCTCTTCCTTTCTTAACCTCCGAGAGTCAGGGAAGGGGGCAGCCCTGGAGTCTTGGCTCCGAGTCTCACGCATGAACTTTCTCCCACCTGTGGCCTCTTAGGTTCGGCCTCCCGGGGGAGTTTCTTTTGCTCCAAGCCCGGCTTTCTTTTGCAACGGCTTGGCTCAGGGCCTGTCTACGTCCTATAGCGCGGGTCCTCGTAGTCACCACTGACCCGAGGCGCCCTGGTGTGTCCCCTCAGCCACCCCGCGGAAGCAGCGACGGGAGCGCACCACCTTCACGCGGTCGCAGCTGGACGTTCTCGAGGCGCTCTTCGCCAAGACTCGCTACCCTGATATCTTCATGCGCGAGGAGGTGGCGCTCAAGATCAATCTGCCAGAGTCCAGAGTCCAGGTGCGCGCGCCCGGCGCTCCAGGGTCAGGGTAGAGGCGCTGGGGCTGGTGGGAGAGGGCCTGGGGAGGGTGATCTTGTGTGGGGGCGGGCTTACAGACTAGGCAGCCCCTCCATAACTCCCCCTAGCTCTGGCCCAGGCCTGGAAGAGGGGGCAAAGTTAAAGGAACTAACTTAGAGCCCTGGGTTCGGCCCTGGGCCCCGGGACGCCTTCGGTATCGAAGGTCCTTTTTAGGATTGCGGGAGGACAAACGAGGCTCCCGAACGTAAAGTTTCCTGAGGGCCTGACATTTGCCCCTGCTTCTTCGGCCGCCCCAGGACTTGGCAGTTTCCTTCGGGGTACTGAATTCTTCCTCCGCCTTGGCCTTGCATCCCGGGGATCCTGGAAATGGAAGAGTGGAGCTTGGCCGGAGCCTGGTGCCCCGTCTGGGAGTGCGCTTGGAGGGTAGCGCCAGTTTGATTAGACGCTTCTTTTACCTGGAGAGGATACGGAACGCAAAACCCGCCGATCGGCTTTGCCGTTTCTGTTTTTGCGATTAAAGGGCCCCGAAAAATTGGATTATAACTCAGAACTTTCCTCAAGGGCCTTTTATCTCGCCTTCTTTTCCCGGAGGCTCGAGAAAGAAACAGGAATGCATAGCCAAGTACCAGGCTCTCCAAGAGGAGTGAGAACTTTATGACTGTCCTATTTGGTTCCCTATTTGGAGCCAAGAAGCCCAAATAAATTCTGCCCAGGCTTCCTTCCCTATTCCGTCAAGTAATGCCTCTGTTCAGTCTACGGGCCTTGCTCCTGTGTCTACCCAAATTCTCGTCCTGCCCAGCACCGGGCCTCGAGTGCCCGACAGGCTCTGGCCACAGACTTGGTGACTTTCCCTCACTCCGCCGCCTGCTGTGTGCCTCTCCTCTGTTTCCCGAGCTCTAGTTTTATTAGACAGGGCCTCCAAACATCCACGGAGCTGCTGGGAAGCAGCCAACAGCAGCAGTTTAGAGATAGCTGAACTTCTGTCTGGACAGACGCAAATGTTCTGCCCTAGGGCTGAGTTGCACTGGGGGGTGGGGTGGGGAGGTGCACATCCTTACTTTGCCAGAGGAGGGTCTTTGAGCAGAAGGATGGGGGAGGGTGGAGAAGCTGGGAACGCTGGGGCTGGCCACGCCAGAGTTCGGGAGGGGCGGAGGCCTAGTAGCAGTGGGGTGGGGGGTTTCCAGGGGCGGGGGAGTATCTCCTCGCCTCCTGACAAGCTCTCCTCCCAACCCCCTCCCCCGGCCCGCTGCAGGTCTGGTTCAAGAACCGCCGCGCCAAATGCCGCCAGCAGCAGCAAAGTGGGAGCGGGACCAAGAGCCGCCCCGCCAAGAAGAAGTCGTCCCCGGTGCGGGAGAGCTCGGGCTCGGAAAGCAGCGGTCAGTTCACCCCGCCTGCTGTATCCAGCTCCGCCTCCTCCTCTAGCTCGGCTTCCAGCGCCTCGGCCAACCCGGCGGCTGCAGCCGCTGCAGGCCTGGGCGGGAACCCGGCGGTGGCAGTGCCGTCGTCGTTGAGTACGCCGGCTGCTTCATCCATCTGGAGTCCAGCCTCCATCTCGCCTGGCTCGGCTCCTACGTCCGTGTCGGTGCCGGAGCCATTGGCCGCGCCTAGCAACGCATCGTGTATGCAGCGCTCAGTAGCTGCTGGCGCGGCCTCCGCCGCAGCCTCTTACCCCATGTCCTACGGCCAGGGAGGCAGCTACGGCCAGAGCTACCCCGCACCCTCCTCCTCCTACTTCGGCGGAGTGGACTGCAGCTCATATCTAGCCCCCATGCACTCGCACCACCACCCGCACCAGCTAAGCCCTATGGCACCGTCCTCCATGGCCGGCCACCACCACCATCATCCCCATGCGCACCACCCGTTGAGCCAGTCCTCAGGCCATCACCACCACCACCATCACCACCACCACCAGGGCTACGGCGGTTCGGGGCTTGCCTTCAACTCTGCGGATTGCTTGGATTACAAGGAGCCTGGAGCCGCCGCTGCTTCCTCTGCTTGGAAGCTCAACTTCAACTCTCCCGACTGTCTGGACTATAAGGACCAAGCCTCATGGCGGTTCCAGGTATTGTGAATCAGGAATGGAAGAAGAAGAGAAACGCAACTACCTGCGCCCTCCGTGGTCCCCGTCCTGCTGCTGCTGCTGCTGCTGCACCACCACCGCCCGCCTTTGCCTCAGCTTCTCCAGACCTGATTTTCATGTCCCCAAAAGATTCCCATTGCCTGCACTGCCGCCCTCATCTTTGTGCCACTTGCTTGGGGGAGGGTGTGCAAACCTGCCCACCCCTTGGATGAGGGGACAGGTGCTGAGGCTTGGCCACAAATTCTATATTGGAGAGTTGTGTGCTCTCCTCAACCCCTAACGAACACCTAAGTCACCCACTTCCAGTCTTTCTGGACAGTTATGCACTTGCAGCCTTCGGAGACTCTTCGCTCTGACTCGGTGTTTGAGCCCTACACTTTTATTTATTCTTTCTGGACTCTGGAGTCGCTCACTAGCTGGCATGTCTGCCCATTGGAGTGCACCCACACTTTACTCCCAAACAACCACTAAGTGTGTCTCGCGTGCAGACTGCCGCCCCTTCATCTGCCCTCGGCCCCACTCCCAGCCTGCAAGCCGGAGCTTCCCGGCGTCTCCTCCTCCCGGCAGAATCCGCTCGGGCAGGGCAGGGGAGGGAGGAGCGCACGCCTAGCCTCCCACGCTCAGCCCCGCCCTGCGTAGAACTGGCTCAAGCTTCCGCCTCAGCGGGAATGCTGTACATAGTCGGGTCCGTTCCAGGGACCACTTATACTTTTTAGTTGCTGTTGGTTGAACTGAGCATATCTCGTCTTAGCGTCCAGGAAATAGAACTTTACGATATATATACAGCACACACACACACACACACACACACACACACACACACACACACACACACACACATATATATAAAACAAAAGCAAAAATATTTTCCCTCTGTCTCCCAGCCTACGCTCTCAAACGGCGCTTTTACTTTTTTCAGTTGTTGCAAAGCTGTCCTGCCCTCTCACACCTTTTTCCTCTTTGTATTTATTAAAGAGAACCGTTTGGTTCTAGGAACCTGGGCGTATGGGCGTAGAGGATCAGAGGGTCCGGGAGTGTGGAGGAAACAGCCAAGTCAGGGTGCAGGGGTAGGGGCTAGGCCGGGCTCGGGTGCAGGACCGAATCCTTCACCAGGTCCAAGCACAGGGTCGCAGTTCCGGTTTAGACACCAAAAACAAAAGGAAAGTAAACAATAAAAACACAGCATTATGGAAAAACAAACCCAGGGCCCAAACCTCAGTTCCCATTCCTCTGTCAGCTTCTCTCTTTAAGCAACCCTGTTTTGTCTAGTGAGTTCTTAGTGCATCTCATTCTCCTAAATCTGCGGAGAGCCCGCGCCTGTGTATCAATTTTGGCTTTGGCCGTTTCATCCAGTAGGTGGGAAAGTAATTTGTAAATTTGATTTGTCCCATGTGAAGATCACAAATTACTTGTTGAAATGTAAGGCAGTTCCCCTTCTCCCCCTTTATCTACATTATTTCCCGAAAATAAATGCAAATTAATGAACAGCTTGTCAGTGTGACTCTTCTGATTCCAGCCCCGGGTCCTGGTCTCGGGGGTCCTTAAAAGAAGGGCAACTCCCGTGTTAACAACCCGCGCGCTGATGACCTGTATGAAGCTGGAGGCCAAAGGATAGGGTGGGAGGACTTGGCAAGGAGAGAACCAGAAACCTTCTCTTAGGGAGTGTCCTCCCCTCCCGGTCAGCCCGGCCTCTTCCTCCAGGCATTTTGACCCCCGCATCCCCTCTCGCCATCCTGGACAGACAGGTGTCAGGACTCAATTCCCGAAGCAATTCCTTTCTCTTCAGAGGCAGGAGCCTGGCACTGATTTCTTCACCCTAATTGCCTACACCAGAAAGAAGAGGGGGAGGGGAAGAGGGTCGGGAGGCGGGAAAGGATAGCTCTGTAATGCTTTCAGAGCTGAGCCAAAAAGGGAAGGAAAACAAAACGACAAAAAAAAAAAAAAAAAAAAAAAAAAAAATATCCATGTCCTGCATGTTAGCAGCAGGCGACCTTCCTTGCGGCTGAGCTGTCCCGGGTGGCTTCACGGCGGCTGGGGGATCCGAGTCATTCCTTCCATGTGCTCAGATGTCCCTCTAAAGCCTCAGCCCCCTGCCAGACGTAACCAAATTATTTTTGTATTGTGAAGTTTCTTTAAAACGCAAAACACAAAATCTAGAAAAGTCGACAAGGACGCGTTTCACTTTGGTTTGCAGCAGGGGGTCGTAAAGGAAGGTTCCACCTTCCCCCGAGGGAAGACGAGGATACGGGTGGGATGATGCCCCCAGAAAACCCAGAGCGGGGAGCTGCCACAGACGTCAGGCCTGAAACCTCCTAGTGAGGCCGAGAAGCTGCTCAACTTGTCCACGGGCGGAAAGGAAATAAGGAAACAACGAAAAGTTTCCTGCGAAGTGACCAACACATTCTTTTTATTCCGTGGGAGACCCAGGAATACACCAGGAGGCCGGCTTTGCAGAAGCACCCCTTCTCCAGGGTCCTGCGCCGAGCGAGGGCTCAGGGAGGGCTAGCAGCCCCAGCTGTGGAGAAACCTCCTCCGTGGCGCCACGTCGTCCCTCCCTCCCTCCCGACTCTGTAGGACCCGCCCGGGCACCCGGTGCAGACAGACCCCACTCCCACAGCGCCCATCAGCCCCGACTCCGCCAAGGCCCGCTGGAGGGCGCCGCTGCGGCCCTGCAGAGCCCGGCCCCGCGACGCCACCCACGGAGGAGGAAGACCCCAAGCGCAGGGCCCCGCCGCGCCCCGCGGGGGCTCCTCCTTAAACGCGGGGCCGAGGCCGAGCTGCGCGGTGCGCCGTGGCTGCCCCCGGGTCAGCCGCCAGCACGTGCGGGGGAAGCTGGGTCCGCGGCGGGGGCAGAGAGGCGTCCAGCTCCCGGCGCACGGGCCTCCCGGGCACTGCGCCCCGCCGACCCCTGGCGGACGCAGCAGCTGCCAGGGCCGCTCGAGGCCCGGGTGCCAAGGCTGCCTCCAGCTGCAGCTCCCTGAGACGGCCCTGAGACAGGCCAGGCGGCCCTCCTCAGTGGCCCGAAATCCGGAGACCCGGCTTTGCACCCGCTCGGACCAACGTGTGGCCTCCGGAGCAAGGTGCCCAAGCCCTTCGGCCTCCGTTTTGCCGCATTTATTAGTTGGGCCCAGTGGGCCTGGGGCGGTCCAGGACTTGGCGCGTTGGGCGAAGGCAGCTAGCGGGCAGGTCCGAGGAGTCCCCGTGGCCCGGCCCCTCGGGGGCGTCCAGAAGCTTCGGCGCCTGCGTACTTAGGCAGACGGGGAGTGGAGACGTGGCGGCAGTTCCCGCCGCGGGGACGAGGCTTCGATAGGAGGCACGTGCTTCTCCAAGGGCCTCCCAGACTGTGCGGAGGCCTCGCGCGGGGCTGAGTGGAGACCGGGCGCCGGAGGGGCCCCAGCACGCGGGCGCTGCGGGGCACGGGGTAAGTGCGTGGCCGCGTTGGGGGGCTGTTGGAGGGGGCCAGGCGGTCACGCTGGCCGAGAGCCCCCCGCGGCAGCGGCGGCGGGAGCGCGGACGGTCCCTCCCAGCCCGGCCACCTGTTAGGTGGCCCGTTCTGCGAGAACCGTGCTCAGCTTTTCTCCCAAGGGAAGAGGTGAGTGCTGACTGTGTTTTGGTGTTCTCGAAACCATTGAAGCCATTAGAACTGGAGCAACTCGAGGAGATTTAGGAACTTAAGAATAGTTAGCAGCGCTAAGACGGTCAACAGTGTTATTTCTTTGAGTGCTCAACGAAATTTCCATGCTTTCCACTCATGGCTTGTCATCTCTGCGCATACTCCCAGGGCCAAAACGTCTACCCTAAGTGAACACGTATGTGTGGTGCTTTAGGGGTAAAGGATAGGTCACATTTACGATTTTTTTAAACAGAAGTTTAAAAAAAAAAAATCTTAAAACCATCTGGAAGGCACCGCATTGATTTGCTGAAGCTCTGAAAGGATTCAGCGAAGTAACCTCATTCGTTGTGCTTTTCCATACTCTTTTATAGTAAGTAGTTAACTCAGGGTATATGGAGACAACATTTCTCTAAATTGTAAAAAAATTTTTTTTTGAGAAAAAAATTCCTTTTGCACCTGAGAGGAAAAACAGGTAAAAAGACTCTGAATGTCAGCAAATTCATGCCTGCTACATTACAAAGGTAAAACAAAAAAACTGAGTGGTTTCATTTCTGGTGTCAAAAGAAAATTACTAGTTTTTCATGTATTTTGTTAAAAGTATTTGCAGTTTCACAGAAAAATTTTGATTTACTTCAGTTGTGAAAATAAATGATAAATTCACTACTGTAGCAGAATTAATTAATGTTATTGATGTCATTAAGCACTGACAGGCACTAAGGATTTCTTTAGAGATAAATAAAATGTATCTGATATATTAAATGTGGTTAATATATATCTTATTGGTAAAGAAAAACTTGTATCATTACTATTCAAGACCCCCCCAATCACTTGACTCCTGTTACAGAATTAATTTTAAGAACAGCAACAAGATAGCTTTATAAAATTCCTTAATTGAAACCAGACAAGTTCTCCATTTATTTTATATTTTCCATATTTCTTCTCCTTTGCCCCAGACATTTTACTGTCAGAAATGAGAATGAAAAAAGCTCATTAAACTTAAGGAATATTTATATTCAACAATACTCTACTTAAAAACCACCAACTAGAAAATGAATACTAAATAATAACAATGCATTGCTTATTTGACAACAAGAAAACTTTTGACAAGAAAACTCCTCCATTATCTTTAAGAAAGAATCTGTTTAATTAAATGTGTGGTGTCTCAAATATCCTTTTTTGTTAAGGAGAAGCTTTGTGTGTGTGTGTGTGTGGGGGGGAGCTCTGTTTATTTAGTGGATGGTTCCTGAAAAAGCAATTACGCCTCTTAAATTATCCTGTTGATATTTACTGATATCTGAAAAAAAATTTGAATTTTTTTTGTAGGGTGAGAACATACCATTTTGACCTAATGAGTTTTAAAACATGCTTTTAAAATGAGTTGGATTTTACTTAAAAAATACATTAGGTGAGTCTTTCAAAAGTTTTAAAAATAAAAAATGTTTCCCAAAAAACTCAGTAGTTTCAGTGAAATGGCAGTTACATAATATAGCCAAAGTTGAAACAGCTTTTAAATATATCCATTTTTTCTTTAGGAAAAAAATAGAGCTAGGAAGTATATTGTGTACTCAAGAGTAAAATGCATATCCCTCTAATTAAGAAATTATACATTCATGTTTCTAGGACTATTACTTCAAAGATAAGGATATGTTTAAAAATATTTCAGAGTTCTTTCTAATCAAACAGGACTTAGGCTTGATTTAATCAAAGATGATCCATCAAAATTTAAACATTGAAAACCTGTTGTGTTTCTAAAAATTGTACTCCTCCTATATCCCCTTTGGATAATTTACTTGATGGCTAATGTAATCAAAGACAATGTTCCATTCCATTCCAAAGGTCATAAATACTTTGTTTTTCAAAGGTTATTCTTTACTGAACAACTTATGAAAACGATTTTAGAAATTCTTTTAAAGTGGATTGTAAAATTAGTATTTAAGGAACTTGAGTAACTTTTTTTTTTAGGACTGAAGTGGAGTATAAATAAATCACAACTAATTTTGACATTGGGGGTAAAATTAATTAAAATGTTGAAATAAATTGTCTCTGGTTCAACAACTTGGTGTCTGAAGAGCTCATAAAATACTTTTAGAACACAAATACTCTTATGTATGTTCTAAATGCTTATAAGATATACCACATCTGTCATGGATATTTAAATGCAGGAATCATATTTTCGTTTTTAAAGTGCATTTAAAATTTGTTATTGTGAAATAATACATACAAATGAAAGTATAAAACAGATATATACACTTTTAAGAGAAATGAAAATTACTAGGAGCAATAGTTCTTAAATTCTTGGAAAAGTAGATTTGGAGTTGGTTAGAATAAATTTGATGTTACATTGTTACATAAATTATATCTATTAATGTTTTAGGGATTTGGTTAAATCCTTTAGAGTAGTGACTTTTTTTTTTAACAGTTTTTATAAGAGTTTATTTGAGCGAAAACTGATACCAATTTTTGGGAAGCAAGATCTCAGATACTCTTAGGAACATCTTTTTAAGGCAGAAAAAGTAGTTAAAATCATAAGATATAAGAGTTCCATAGGTCTTCGAAAATAATAGTTTCTTTATTGATGGAAGAATTGTGCGTTAGATTTATATTCTTAATGAAGGAGCACCAAAATAATCTTGTTTCCCAAGCATGGATATTTGACCTCATCCAAAACTGTAGCTTCAACTTTTGATTGACTCTCAAATCTGTATTTCTAGCTCAAGCCTCTCTGTTGGACTTCATATACCTATACATCCACTGAAAAGAGGTCATTGGATTTTAGCTCCTGTGAGGTTAATGATATGATGTCTGCGACTTGCTTCAAGATAAAAGAGGAAGAGAGGGAATGGGTAGAGTATAGAAGCAACAATATAAGCCATGAGTTGATAATTGTTGAAACACAGTGAGAATACATACAACTTAATTATACTATACTTTTGTATATTTAATTTTTTTGTAATGAAAAGTGAATAAAAAATACTAGTTTGCAGAAAGTAATTTTGCAGTGTGTTGAGGAAACTGAGCTTCCCGTGCTTTGGAGCTCATATGGTATTCACATATATTATTTTCTTTATCTGCTCTCAAGTCTGGTGAGGCTGGCTGGTGTGAGGCTCAGAGTGGTTTGGCTATTTCCTCAAGGTTACATAGCTGGTAGGCAGTAGAACTTGGTATACAGTCTTCAAATTCAATGTTCTTTTAGCTGTAAAAGCTTTCTAAAAATTTCAGTATATGAACATTAATTTAAAAAACACCATATCACTTGAGCATTAGATTACTAGAGTGACATCAACAAAACATGCTTTATTTAAGTTCAAGTTGTAAAATTTGAGTTTTTGTAACTGAAAATTATTTCCTGGGACAACACTATCTTTATGTTTCTGGACATTGCTTCTATTTCATTTTTATAAGTGTTCAAAAAGATATTAATAGAGCATTAAATGAGAAGACTAGTCTGATACCAAGTCTTACTGTCTTCCCTTTTAATTTCTTACTAATTTTAATTCCTTACTAATTATTAATTTCAAAGTAATTTTAAAATTTCATACTGATTGGTTCATGTTTATGGGTGGTATTTTCTGGTCTTGGCTGAGCCATTTTTGCTCCTTAGAATATTGCTTTGCTACATTATAGGAGTTCTAATCTAAGGAAAGTTGTGTAAACCAGATATGGAGTTGAGATTAGATTAATAGTTCTGTATATGAGGCTTAATTTATTTGTAAATAGATATTTGGAATCTTATTTTCTAACTATGCTAATTTGGGAATGTCTCTCTGAGTTTTGAAGTTTGTGGCTTAATTTTTTTTAAGTCTCACTGATAACAAATCCTTGTCTTTTTAGGATATATTTTATTTTTTTAGAGCTAAGTCTGGAAATTAAAAAAAAAAATGGGTTAAGTTGGGTAATAGAGATCACATCACTGTATAGATATAGGATCTCTTTATTGAAAAGCAAAAGGCAGAATTCTTGTTTAAATTATGTCTTTCTTCAGTTTTTAAAAACTCTTGATCTCATGCATCTATTCCTGCTACTGACTTCTTCAGTCTTTGTCTCACTTGATGTAAAAAGAATAAGGATTGTCTGTTTGTGTTTATTAATGTTTTGAGAAGAAAACACCTAGCATCTATTTTCTTCTGTATTTCCTCAGTAGAGTCATA
Organism: Aselliscus stoliczkanus; assembly: GCA_033961575.1. Taxonomy (NCBI): domain Eukaryota; kingdom Metazoa; phylum Chordata; class Mammalia; order Chiroptera; family Hipposideridae; genus Aselliscus; species Aselliscus stoliczkanus. Next base: position 74,011,555 of record CM066730.1, read on the forward strand.
AACTTTATCATATACTCAGATCAGCATCTGATAATTCCTGCATGGCTTTTTATCTGCACCTTTTGGAACTGAGATTCCACCCCCAATCCTGAGATTGTAGTCCATTCTATAAAATGGTTAAATCTTTTATCTCAAGAAAGATTAGAAGTCAGTGGGGGTTCTAGTGCTGAGAGAAGCTTAAGAGATAGGACTGAGGTTTCCTGTATAGTGGGCCTTCAAATAATGTTTATTCAATGTTGTTTTGTTACAACGTTGATGAGATAAGAGATTAACTTTTGTTTATATCAATTAGCCTGTGGTAAAATTGGTTTCACTTAAAGTTGCAGAACCTATTAACCATCATAAGTGAGGACTTACTGTACTCCCAGACCTTGGCACAGTGCCAGACCACAAGGTAAGTCTCAACAGTGTTTGTTGAGTGAATGAAAGAATGAAATTCAGTCATCAGCCTTGAAACAGATTTAAATGTAATTCATCTCAGGTATGGACTTATGTTTTTTGCTTTGTGGTAGTCAAAGTTAGTTTTGAATAGATTCAATTAGTCTCTTTTAATCACCCTTAGAATCAAGATCTCTTTGGTTATTTCCCACTATTACATCTCTCATTAAATGTAAGACATTTTCAAAATTTAGTTCATCAAAATTTTAAGTTATAAAATATATAGGTCTGACAATTAAGTTCAAGAACTTGTTGCAAAGATGTTGCTAACCTTTTTTTGATATCAAAGGGATTATTCATTATGAATTGGTACCAACTGGACAAACTGTTAACCAAGTTTACTATTTGGAAGTGCTGAAAAGGCTGCATGAAAAAGTTAGAAGACCTGAGCTTTTCGCCAGCAATTCATGACTCTTGCATCATAACAATGGACCAGTTCACATGGCACTGTCTGTGAGGGAGTTTTTAGCCAGTAAACAAATAACAGTATGGGAACACCCTCCCTACTCACCTGATCTGGCTCCCCAATGACTTCTTTCTTTACCTGAAGATAAAGGAAATATTGAAAGGAAGACATTTTGATGATATTCAGGACATCAAGGGTAATATGATGATAGCTCTGATGGCCATTCCAGAAAGAATTCCAAAATTGCTTTGAAAGATGGACAAGGCACTGGTGAGGTGTATAGCTTCCCAAGGGGAGTACTTTAAAGGTGACTGTAGTGATATTCAATAATGAGGTATATAGCACTTTTTCTAGGATGAGTTCATGAACTTAATTGTCAGATCTTATATTTATAAATCCTTAAAATTAATATGTATGTTTTATCAAATAGTTATCAATACCATGTAATCACCACTGCCAAGGTCAAGAAATGTAATTATTGAGACCACAAAATTCCCTCAGTATACTTCCACTCAGTATAATAATTTTTGTCTCCACAGAGGTAACTACTTATTCTGTCATTTCTAGTAATTATTTTCTTGCACTTCTCTTTTAACTTAACCATCTGTATATGCATTTCTAAAACACATGGATTTCATATGAATAGAATTATATTATTGTTTTTAACTTGCTTTTTTGATTTAACATGTTTAAAAGATTTTATCCATGTTATTGTGTGTATCTGTAGCTTCTTAATTTTCATTGCTGCATGCTGTATAGTATTTCATTGTGGGGATATATCACAATTTATTGATTTTTGTATACCATTGATAGGCATTTGGAACATTTCCCACTTGGGACAATTATAATGCTGCTGCTCTGAATATTCTTTTTTTTTTTTTTAAAGATTTTATTGGGGAATTGGGGGAGGGGAACAGTATTGGGGAATTGGGGGAGGGGACCAGCCAAGTTGTTGTTCTTCAATCTTCGTTGTGGAAGATGCCAGTCGCCATCTGGCTTCTGGTTGGCAGCTCGTGGCCTCTAAGTTCAAGGTGCTGTGTTCAATCTTAGTTGCAGGTGGGCGTAGCCACCATCCCATACGGGAGTTGAACCAGCAGCCTTCTTGTTAAGAGTGCATGCCCAATCCATTGACCCATCCGGGTGGCAGCTCAACCCAAGGTGCTGAGTTCAGTCTTAGTTGCGGGTGGGCATAGCCACCATCCCATGCAGGAGTCAAACCAGCAGCCTTGTTGTTAAGAGCTCACGCCCTATCCACTGAGCCATGCGGGCGGCAGCTCAGCTCAAGGTGCTGAGTGCAATCTTTAGCTGCGGGTGGGCAAAGCCCACCATTGAACAGGCTATTTTGTTGTTACACCAGCTGAGCCATCCTGCCACCTATGGGCAGCTCAGTGACAGCTAGGGCGCAGCATTCACTGGCCCATGTGGGAATCGAACTGGTGGCCCTGTTGCTCAGAGCATATGCTCTAAGCCAACTCTTAACCAACTGAGCCACTCGGCCGGCCCCCTGAACATTCTTTTATGTGTATCCTGGTGCACATAAAGATACAAATCTTTTGAGTAACCTTGGAGTAAAATTTCTGAGCCACAAGGTACCCATATTTTCAACTTAAGTAGATACTGGCACAGTTTTCCAAATTGATGGTGTTAATTTATGTTCCCAAATAGTGTATGAGAATTTCAGTTGCTCCATATCTTTGCCAAAGTTTAGTATTGTTAGATTTCTAAAAATTTTGTCAGTTTTGGTGTGTATTAATATTTCCTTGTGGTTTTAGTTTGTATTTTCTTGATTACTGTTGAGATTGAGCCCTTATTCTTACATTTGTTGTCTATTTGGATATCTTCTTTTGTGAAGTGCCTATTCTTATATTTCCCTCTTTTTCTGGTTGATTGTTGACTTTTTCTGTTTGATTTGTAAGAGCTCTTTTACAAATTCTGCATACTAGTCCTTTGTCAGTTAATTGTGTTACAGATATTTGTGGATTGTCCTTTCATTCTTTCATATAATGTTTTAAGTAGCTGGATTTGTTAATCTTTTCCTTTATGATTGGTGCTTTTTGTGTTTCTTGTTGAGGAAATCCTTACTTACCTCACTCTCATGAAAATATTTCCCTATATTATAAAAGATTTAAAAGGTTTGTCTTAAATATTTGTCATCTGGCATTTTTGTAGTGTGCAGTGTTTGGCAATGATACCTCTTCTTCCTTCTTGAAACTTCATCTGCTCACATGACTGCAAATGTATCTTTATGTTGCTAATTCCAAAAATCTGTGTTTTTGGTATTGACTATACTCCTTAGCTGATACTCCTTTCTGGTAGCCTTCTGGATCTCCCTACTTCAATGTCTTGCAAATATCTGCAGATATCTCAGTTTAAGCTCATTTTTTAAAAAAAAATCTTCATTGTGTTAAAATCATATAAGCCAAATGCATGGTAGAATCTTTGATTCTTCTTTCCTTACCCTCTCTAACCAAATAGCCATCATATCCAAGTGACTCTACTTCTGAAATGCATGTCAAATCCATGAATTCCCATTTCTCCAGTTCCACAATTACTACTTTAGAGTTCCACCTAGTCAGGTACAACAGCCTTCTAATTGGTTTTCCTGCCTGCCTTCTATCCCCCTTCATTAGTCACTTATTCACACTGCCACAGAGTTTTCTAAGACACAGATGGCATCTCTTTCCTGCTTTTATGGCTTTTCATTGCCTGCTTATAACAAAAAGTTCAAATTCCTTCACATGGCTTCTACCATTACTCTGCAGGAATCTCATGTTTTAGCTTCACCAGGCAACTTTTTGTTTCCCAAAGAAGCTGTGGGCTTTTATTGTGCCTTTTTTTCATGCTGTTCCCTTTGCTTGGAATAGTCTTTCTTCCACCTCTGTTCCCAGTGTTCCCACTGGGAAAATCCTATTACTTCTCCAACCATTCCTAGAAAGAAGTAATTCTTCCTGCCTCTGGGCTTCCCACGGCACTTTGTTCATACCTTTATTGCAGTACTTATACTGCTTTATATTTATTACTTTATGTATCTGTCTCCCGTGGTAGGCTATGAGGTTTTCGAAGACAGAGAACATGTTTGATTAATCTTTTTTATCCTTAGAATCTAGCAATGCCTGGTACAAAATAGTACTCAATAAATACTTGAATTAAAGAATTGTGCTAACCTTCAAAAAGAAAATAGAAATGTGTGCATTGACTTTAAAGTTGTGAGGTGGGGAAAAGGTTATGAAAGAGTAATGTGAGTGGGTTCTAGCTGAAGAGATTAGAACATGCCGCTCTGGCCCAGTGTTAGCTACAGGAGCAAAAATCTTAAATGAACAAATAAAATGGATGGAATTCTCATTTTTAAAAGGGTAACTTAACGTTTCAAGCAGACTTAGAATACAAAGTTAAATAACATTAGTTTTAAAAAAGTAAAGAATTCACAATACTGCTGAAGAAATTTGTCTTTTTCAGATAACACATTAATGATCATCGTCTATCTTATTACTATAATACCATGAATATATATCTGGGTTGACAATGCTGTAACTTTTGTTCTGGAAGGTGCAGTAAATCAGGTACTCTTTAGGCTAAATCAGAACAGCCACAGGTTAACAACTTTTGCACGTGCTAATTCTGCAGAGACCCATAAAAAATAAAACCTCTGATGAATAGAGCCCAGATATTTACTTAAGGTTCACATAGCACACACCACACAATTGAATTGTGGTTAGACAGTTTTTTACAATTCATCTGGAGGAAGCAGGGTTAGTATTCAATAACATTATGTTTTTCTCTTTTCACATCAACATAACTGATTCATTGTATACACAAGAATAATCTAAATACAAAATGTTCTTAGTAAAGAAATTTTAAGAGCAAATTGATTTTTTTTCATTAAAGTATTACACATTGTTTATATCTGGAATTCTGATTGGAATAAATCTTTAAAGCTTGAAAGCGTTTGTCAATGTCTGGAGATAAGTTATTTTCTGATGATGAATTTATAGATTTTGACTCTAATCATAAAAGCAACTTCCACATAAACATGGTCAATTGAATATATGTGTTTATTTTTACTCCGTCTTGAAAACATACTAAAATGAAAATCCAAAAGGACAAAGAAAACATGAGAGGAGACATCAGTAGAATTTACGAAGCTGGGACATTGGTACATGAATGGTAATTAACTCGGTAAAGAAAGCTGAAAGCCTTGGTCTGTGCAGTTGCCTTCCACCTGCCATACCTGGTTAGCAGTGATAGCAGATTTCAGCCAATGGCTGTGCAGCTACTGAAGGTTTCCAGGCAAGTGTCCAGCATGACCTTAGTAGGGAACTGAAGGTCTATCTAGGATGATCTGATTGCAATACATATGTCTAGATTCTTTGACCCTGGGGGTAACTGAACATTTATAGATGAATTAATTCTATGTAAGTATGTATTGTGAATGATTATAGAAATAGGATGATGGTATCTAAGGAAGAACCTCAGTGGCTCTGTTGATTCAACAAGGGTATCATAATTCTAGATATTATGCAATCATAATATCCAGAGCTATACTGTCCAGTACAGTAGCCACTAGCCACATGTGGCTTTTGAACTCTTGGAATAGCTAGTCTGAATGGAGATACAATGTAAGTACAAAATTCACCTCAGATTTCAAAGACTTAGTATAAAAAATGCAAAATATCTCACTAATAATTTTCATATTAGTTTCCCATTGAAATACTTTATATATATATTGTGTTAAACCAAATATATTATTAAAAATATTTCACCTTTTTTTTTTAACTTTTCTAATGTGGATGTTAAACAATTTTAAATTACATATGTGGATCTTATTTTTCTTTTATACAACTCTGAATGGAGGTATTGTTTCTCAGGGGTGACTGGTATGGTTCCCTGGTCTGTCTTTTACAGGGGCTATTTAAAAAGAAGATACTCTGACTTATTTCACTTAGCATAATACCCTCTAGGTTCATTCATGTTGTTGCAAATGGGAAGATTTCATTCTTTATTGCTGAATAATATTCCGTGTGTGTGTATGTATGTATGTATGTATATGTATGTATGCATGTATGTGTACATACATATACAAGGTGTGACAATTAAGTTCAAGAACTTGTTGCAAAGATGTTGCTAACTTTTTTTGATATCAGAGGGATTATTCGTTATGAATTTGTACCAACTAGACAAACAGTTAACCAAGTGTACTATTTGGAAGTGCTGAAAAGGCTGCATAAAAAACTTAGGCAACTTGAACTTTTTGCCAACAATTCATGGTTCTTGCATCACGACAATGCACCAGCTCACATGGCACTGCCTGTGAGAGAGATTTTAGCCAGTAAACAAATAACTATATTGGAACACCCTCCCTACTCACCTGATCTGGCCCCCAATGACTTCTTTCTTTACCCAAAGATAAAGGAAATTGAAAGGAAGACATTTTGATGACATTCAGGACATCAAAGGTAATATGACGACAGCTCTGATGGCCATTCCAGAAAAAGAGTTCTAGAATTGCTTTGAAGGGTGGGCTAGGCGCTGGCATTGGTGCATAGCTTCTCAAGGGGAGAACTTTGAAGATGACCATAGTGATGAAGTATGTAACAATGAAGTATGTAGTGCTTTTTCTAGGATGAGTTCGTGAAGTTAGTTGTCCGACCTCATATACCATGTCTTTATCCATTCATCTACCCGTGGGCACTTAGGTTCCTTCCATATCTTGGCTATTGTAAATAATGCTTCAGTGAATAGGGGTGCATATATATTTTCGAACTAGTGTTTTGGATTTCTTCAAATAAATACCAAGAAGTGCTTTGCCTGGTTATATGGTAGTTCTTTTTTTTTTTGAGGAATTGCCGTACTGTTTTTCATAGAATCTAAAAAAAAAACAACAAAAAAACAAATGAACAAACAAAACAAAGACTCAAAAAACAGAGATCAGTCTGATGGTTGGCAGAAGGGAGGGGAGGTGGAAGGATGAGTGAAAAAGATGAAGAGGAATATAATCAATAACAGTGTGATTACTTTGCATGGTGACAGATGATTATTAGACTTACTGCGGTGATCACATCATCAGGTATATGTGTCAAGTCATTATATTGTATACCTGAAACTGATATCATATACCAACTATACTTAAATAAAAAAGGTACTCTAGTATGTCAATTAGACTTCAGTCAATCAATCAATCAATCAATGCATTTAATGAAAGATACTTTAAATGGGGACCTCCTCCATACTGTTCAGCACCTCTCAGTAGCATCTAAAGTACTGCCCTATATACCTCTGGCGAACTACAAAATTAGTGATGCTGTGAGCCTGTTTTTTTGAATAAAAGGGAGTAGTCTAAAGTTATCAATAGGCATCTTGCTAAAATTTGTCATTTTTGTTATTCGTCCATCATCATGCCTCTTCAGCGTTTCTCTCCTGAATCATAAAACTTTCTGTACCTGATTACTGAATGCTGTAAGAGAAAACTACACAGTTTAGCCAACTGAGAATACCATAGAGTCTTGGTATTCTTACCAACCTGGCCTTGGGTCCTAAGTTTTCTAGCAATACTTCTGTGTTTTCCTGATCGTATCCTTAACCTAATCTTGATAGTGGCCATTTAAAGCGTCTTTCACTGTTCTCAAACCTCCTGTCTTGTTCTCAGCAGATGACTTTCCTACTTCATTAAGAAAAGACTGTAGAAGGTGTCAGAGAAGAATGCCCTTAACTTCCAACCACATATGCTGTGTGCATGTGTACGTGTGTACATATACAGAGGGTGCCAAAAAAAGCATACACATTTTAAGAAAGGGAAATTATTAAAATTTTAATAAATATATACCGATAACAAAAGATGAATACAAGTTACGTTTGACTTCTGCAATTACAAGAGGTGCTCAAAGTAATTTGAGGATCTACCCATCTCTGCCACTTTAGTGCAATTTTATTTTTAAATCTCTTCATCATAGATTATTTTATTCTTTTATCATTTGAATGTACAATAGTCTCCACTTATCTGTGGTTTTGCTTTCCACATTTCCACATTTCAGTTACCTGCAGTCAATCTCAGTTCAAAAATATTAAATGGAAAATTCCAGAAATAAACAATTCATAAGTTTTAAACTGCACACCTTTCTGAGTAGTGTGATGTATCTTGCACCATCCCACTCCATCCCACCTGGAATGTGAATCATCCCTTTGTCTAGTGTTTCCATGCTGTATATGCTATCTACTTGTTAGTCACTTAGTAGCCAGCTGGGTTATCAGATCACAGTGCTTGTGTTCAAGTAATCCTTATTTTACTTAATGATGGCCCCAAAACACAATACTAGCTATGCCAGCAATTCAGATATGCCAAAAAGAAGCAATAAAGTTCTTCCTCTAAGTAAAGAGGTGTGTACAGTACAATAAGATATTTTGAGAAAGACCACATTCACATAACTTTTATTACAATATATTGTTATAATTGTTCTATTTTATTTTAGTTATTGTTGTTTATCTCTTTCTATGCCTAATTTATAAATTAAACTTTATCATAGGTATGTATGTAAAAAACATAGTACCAAAACCTATATATACTATCTGTGGTTTCAGGCATTCACTGGGGGTCTTGGAACATATCCCCCACAAATAACGGGGGTATTACTGTATTGGTTTTATCACTTACTGAAAGGAATATTGAAATTTTCATCTAGAAGTCAATTTTCCCATTTCCCCTTTCAGTTCTACCAGTTTTTGCATCGTGCATTTTAAAGCTCTGTCATTGGGTGCATAGATATTTAGAACTGATGAATCTTCTTGGCCCTTTATCATTATGTAATATCCCTGGTAATTTTCCTTGCTCTGAAGTCTACTTTGTCTTATATTAATATGGCCACTCCCAATATTTTATTAGTATTTGCATGATATATCTTTTTCTATTCCTTTAACCTGCCTATATCATAACATTTAAAGTTGGTTTCTTAAAGACAGAGTATAATAGTCTTTTTAAAATTACGATTCAATTTGACAATTGCTCTTTGTTGTTGTTAGATCATTTTAATTGTTGTATTTAGACCATTTATATTTAATGTAAATATTGATGTGTTTGGATTTAAGAATATCGTTTTATTGTTTTCTGTTTGTCCCTCTATTTTCTTTCCTGTTTCCCCTTTCTTGAATTCTTCTGGATTATTTGAATATTTTTTTTGCATTTCATTTTATTTGTGTTTTGTATTATATCTCTGTATATTTCTTTATTATATCATTGTATTGTTTTTTAGTAGTTGCTCTAGAGAGTACAGTGAACTTACTTAATTTTTCATAGCCTTCTTAGTATCACTATTTTAACAATACAAATGAGATGTAGGAATATTAGCATCGTATAGTTTCCCTTACCTTCACCCTTTTTGTCGTAGTTATCTCATATATTATTACATCGACATACATCGAAACCTTATTTGATTGTGTTCTTTTTAGCTGTAATTGTCAGACATATACAAGAGAACTCAAAAACATAAGAATTGTTTTATTGTATTGCTCAACAATTTACCCATTCTAGTTCACTCAGATGAGCAGATTGGTACCACTGAAACGTATCATTACATAAAATTCTCAGTTTGGTCCTCAGCTCTATCCAGTAACCCTTCTTCACTTCCTAGTCTACTCCTTCTGATTTTTCACTGTGTTCCTCAAGCCTCCCATCCTGCTATTTCTCCCCTTAGTCTGAGCAAATGTCCTTGTTTCCTAAATTCACTGATAAGGGACATCAGCAAAGAACTCCTCAAGTTCATAGTATCACACTTAAACTGACCTGTAAACTATACCTATCCATTTCTTGGGGCTGGATTAAAGGGCTGACTGCCCAATAACTGCCTGAGTGTCAGTCTACAAGATGTACTGTAACATCACTGGAATAGATGGCATAACTTGATAATAAAGGACCATTTAAAGCAACTGCTTGATAATCAGGCAAATGTGCACTGGTTCCTAAACCACCAAAGTTCCATTTAATGGAAAATTTTTAGCTATTTGTTACCAGCACCAACCTATCTCCATCAAGTGTTTTTGAAATTGTATCTAATTATTAGATTGTACAATGCCATTGAAGGCTACACTACCAATGCTAATCCAGATGGCCAAGAGCCACTAGAAACTCACAGTCACAGTCTGCAGAACTTTTGAAATGAAATCATGTATTGCATGGTGCTATTTTCCAGGAACCAGCAATTAATTTTTTTAACCTAAATTTGAAACCTTTAATATGCCTCACAGGAAACTGCCTGGTTCAGAAAACAGCATAAGAAAACTGACTAAAGAACCAAAATATATAAAAGTTAGAAGCATGCTACCAATATAAAAACCAGAAAAATAACTTTAAAATACATTTTGAACAAGATTTACTCACTTTAATAATTTATTCAACAATATTATTGAGTACCAATTATGTGGGGAACAAGGTCCTTGCTCTTGGGCACTTAAGTTCTATGAGAAGCAGATAATAAACAAATAAATGAAGATAATACATAGTAATAAATACTTTTTTTTAAAGCAGATGGTATAATGGAGAGGCCGTTAATACAGACTGAAAGTAAGGGACATGTACACTGAGGTGCCAAAGACCTCAAGGATCAAAGAAAACAGTTATGCAAAAATAGGGCAAAGAGGGGAACAAAACATTCATAGTAGAAATAATAGCAAGTCCCCAAACAGAAACAAGCTTGGCCTTGAAGACTAGAAAAGAAAAAGACTTCTCTGTGGCTAGAATTTTATGAGAGCAAGAGGATGAATCACAGGAGATGATGGCAGAAAGGTAGAGAGAGAAGTCAGATCAAGTAGGGCTTTATGGGACACTCAGTTCTTAATGAGTATAAATAAATAATGCTATAGAGTTGTAAGTGATAGGGAAACAGTAAATTTTTTACAGTACATAAGTTAAAATGTTAAGCTATGATCTGGGCATCTGGTGAATCTTTTATTGGGAACATAATGAGGTACATAATTTTTTTTACTAAAAAATCAGTATCTTCTTATCCTCAATAAAATAAATATTGAACAAATATTTGAAGGGTTGCCTGTTTATATTTTGCTTTCTACTTTCCTACCATCATTATGGAATAGGAATCACTTCTCCTGAGCTCTGGAACTCATCTCTACCCACCAGAGCCTCTGAATGCTCATGTGCACACTGTGTAAGAGAAAAATGCCTCTAGGTACACAATCCCGGCACGAGGACATAAATGTAGTAGGCAAAGCTCAAGGTTTCAGCTCCTCCTTACCCACTTGGCACAGCATTCTTATGGAGAACCATTTAAGATGGCCTTACCAACACCTCCTCAAAAGTCCCACTTCATCAACTAACCCCTCTCTTCTGTAATTTCAACTACTTCCTAATAAGCAAAGGACATATATGTCAGAAACTATTTAAAGTTATGCCATTCCCCTCAAAAAGTGCTGAGCATTATTGTGTATCTACCATTATATACTGCCAAAGGCTGACAGAGTGCTAAGGATTTGAATGTTCTGTAAACTGAAAATACTTAAAGTAACAGTAGCTCAAAAGTTCTCATCCCCTTCTTAGAAACCACTTACCTTGGGGCAGCTGGTTAGCTCAGGTGGTTAGAGCGCAGTGCTTATAATACCAACGTTGCCAGTTCAATCCCCACATGGGCCACTGAGCTGCGCCCTCCACAACTAGATTGAAACAATTACTTGACTTGGAGTTGATGAGTCCTGGAAAAATACACTGTTCCCCAATAAAATTTAAAAAAAGAAAAGAAACTTATCTTTATTTGGGTAGCTTTAAAACTATGTATACACCTAATTATTTGTAATCCACACCCTACTTTCTATGGGTGTGAGATATATCACAATTTGAGAATGAATTTTTGGATCATCTATAATTCCAACTATCATATATCTGAATACTGGCATTACAGTTAATTATCCTGCCAAAAATAATGATGCAAAAACTGGCAGAGGTGCTGATTTGTCTGTCAAGAAATCTTTTTTAAATAATATAACATTTTAAATTTCCTAGTCAGCATTTAAAACTTTCAAATGTTTCTAAGCAGAATATATTCTTTAACATGGACTATAATTTAGTAACAGCAAATGGCTAACTTTTATTATGCCTTCACAACTGGTAAGCTAAGAAAAGCATAATACATTAATAGTCTAATAAGATATTAAAATTCACATATAAGATGTATTTAGTAAATTTTAATTTTAAAACAATTTGTTTTGATAACGCACATGTTGTGATAGTTATACAAATTACTCGCTTTCTTCTATGATCACCAATCTAAAAAAAATATCTGCAAATTAAAGGGGCCTGTAACAATTTTCAACAAATTAAACACTTTGACTTCGGTCATGTTTTGAGACTGTCTGAAGTAACCCCATAGCAGAGAATTTATGCTTCAAAAAATAAGCGTTCAGATAAAAATCACAGCTCATTTGTTCTGAATAAAGTGTTTTATCCAGCTCTTCTTCAGCCATTTGTACAACAAAATTGATCCTTCTCATGCATCAGTGATTTGATCATCTCACATTCCACAGATAAGTAGGGAACCCTCAATTACAAAATGCTTTTTTAATAGTAATAGTAAAGATAGTCCAATTTTGGAATAGTTAAATTATCCATAATCCCACTACCCTAAAAACAAATAGCTTTTCCTTTTTAAGTATCCAATCACTTTATGTACAAGGCCATTTATGTGAAAAGCAGGTACCTTAGAGGAAGATTTTTTTAAAAAATAAATTGAGCTATGTAGCCAAAAGGGAAGAAGTCACATTCAAAGATAAATCGGAGAATTGGTTCAGCACATCTTAGATGGAAAGATACAAATATAATACTGTGTTTCGCTGAAAATAAGACCTAACCAGAAAAAAAGCCCTAGCATGATTTTCCAGGATGCTCGTAATAAGCCCTATCTGAAACATAAGCCCCAGTTAAGATTGTCGGCCAGACATGACTGTTTGAATAAATGTAGATTTTTGTATATGAATAAATGAATAAATGTAGGTTGTTGGAGCAAAATTAATATAAGATCCGGTCTTATTTTCGGGGAAACACAGTAAAACTCGAGAATGACTTGCTTTAGCCATGATTTAATTATATTTTGAAACAGATCATGAGCTGCAATGTTAACAGTTTTAACAATATTCAACTTCATCAAAAACCTTTCAGAAAATTTAAAAATGAAATGATATGTTGTCTCCCTTTCATTGCATTTTGCTTTAAAATAATCTTGAGAAAGGGGCAGTGAGCAAGGAGCAGTATCACCGAAATAAGGCTAGCCATGTGTTAATTGTAGAACTTGAATGATAGGTATGTAAGGGTTCACTATATTTTTGCATTTTATTTTATTTCCAGAATTTTTCAAAATAAAAATAATTACCAAAGAATATAAGAGTATACAAGCTGAATCAGAAGAAAAAATCTGGCTTATCTTTCATATATGTTAATTCAAGAATCTCCATGTTGAAGTCACTATCAAAAATGGACCGAATACATTGTCACTCAGATATCTGTCTATCCACTATTTACCAGGGTCACTGTCTAATGATAATACACTGAGGAATTCTTCAAACCACTTGCTGCATTGTCATAAAACCTCTGTAGCAGTGAGGAAGAGCCTAGCCTATTCATTTAATCATTCACTCATCAAGTACTTATTAAGCATTTATTATGTCAGCCCTATTCTAGGCACAGGGGTTGCATCAGTAAATAAAGCAGACAAATTCCTATGGAGTTTACATTCTAATAGGGAATGGACAGATAATAAATATAATAAATTATGTAGTATTTTGGAAGGTGGTAAGTTCTATGCAAAAAAAAAAAACATAGCAAGGTAAGAAATTATCAAGGTAGGGGATATGGCAATTTTAAGTCAGACGATCAGGGTTGGCCTCATTGAAAAGATAACATTTGAGCAAAAACTTGGAGCAGAAAATTACGTGAGTCCTGTGGATATCCAGACAAATGTTCTAGAATACAGAACAGCCAATGCAATGGGCCTGAGACAGAGGTATGCCTGGTATATATTTTTATTTAAAAACAGCATGATTGCCATAGTGTGAGAGTATAATGATCAGGAAGAACATTAATAGAAGGGGAGGTTAGAGAGACAACAGGGGAAAGCAGTGGGGATAGGAATTAAGTAGAGCTTTGTTAGCCAAGGTAGAAACTAGCTTTACCATGAATGAAACAGAATGCCAAAATGAAGGATTTTGAGCGAAGTACATGATTAGCCCTTTTCTGATCCGCTTTGACTCTGGGGTTCTCCAGCAATTACTCAAATTGTTACTTTCTTATTATCATCCGTGGTCTGATAGTCAACTCTCTGTCAAATGGTGATTGTTGCACAGGGTCTCCAATTCATCTTTATTCTTAGAAAAGTGCTTCACCCCTTAGTCCCTGACAATCCCCTACTTAGGAATGGGATATATAATGTCACTTCTAAAAGATGGCCTATCCAGTTAGAAAAATTTGTTTCTTCTTTTTAACAAGTAGAAATAATTTGCAGTAAGATTGCTTTTTAGATTATGCAAAATGGTAAAATAGTTGGTTTGGTATCATATTAACCATGATTTTAAATCTAGGTTCAAGTATTTAATAGCTGAATGATCTTGGACAAATTATTTAACTTCTCAGTCTCAATTCTTATAATTTGTAAAAGGAAAATAAAAAAATATAAACTTGGGCTGGCTGAGTGGCTCAGTTGGTTAAGAGCTTGCTCAAGAGTGTGAGCTGAGCTCTGAGCAACAGCAGTTGAATGCCCAGTCCGAACTGAGCTGCCGCTGAGCTGACAACACATGGCAGGATGGCTCAGCTAAAAAAAAAATACACACACACACACACACACACACAAACTTAGGAGAAGATTAAGTAAATTAAAAGAATCTATACCAGGGCCGGCCGAGTGGCGCGGTTAAGAGCTGGCTTGAGATGCCAGCAGCCCCGATTCGGATCCCACATATGAGGGCCAGTGACACTGCCCTCTACAGCTAAGATGGTGATCAACAGCCGCACGGGAGCTGGGCCGCTGTGCGTCCCTGGGATTGCACAGCTGCAGCCCCTGCTGCAGTGGGCTGCCATAGGCTACAGTGAGTGGCTGGCAGCCAGTGTGCACGGCTGGCAGCTGGTGTGAACTGCCAAGAGCCGCTGTGAACAGTCATCCAGAGGCCAGCGTCAGATCTGCGTCACCCGAGAATAGCACAATGATGATACCAACATGCTCCAGTGAAGCAATGTCCTCCACAACTAGACTGAAGAACAAAAGGACAGCAACTTGTCTGTTCTCCTCCCCCAATTTCCCAATAAAATCTTTAAAAAAAATAAAAATAAAATAAAATAAACATCAGATCCATTACCTTGCAGCCCTAAGAGTACTTCCCACGTTGTCCTGCATGCTTGTGAATTCAATCCTCATAGGCCAAGAGTCTAGGGACACCCAAGAGCCGGGGGGGGGGGGAATCACACTGGCTTAAGTGAGAATGATTTACTGTTTACACTGTAATAGTTGAGGCTGCTGTGTAGCAGCACTTTAATAAGACATCTATGCTCCGGGCTGCTCAGGCTTCTGCAGAGAACCATTCCTAGAATTAGAATTACTGTTCCAGGGGAAAGTGTGGTCTCCCCCTCACCCCTCCCACAGGCCCCATGGTGTGATACTAGGTCTGTATATTCTATACAAATGAACTTGTCCTTTCCCTTTGTAAATTACATTTGACATGGATTAAATCAATACAATAAGCAGAAAAAAAAAGATACACATTAAAGGGAATATATATAGATGTGGGGGGAGAGAGAGAGAGAGAGAGAGAGAGAGAGAGAGAGAGAGAGAGAGAGAGAGATTTTTTTAATGTATTGCTTTCATTTGAAGAGAGAGCTTTGAGATTAAGTTTCCCAAGATAGGTAGCTTTCTAGACATAGGATCAACATGGTTAATATAAACATATATGCCTTGGAGAAAGACAAATACCATATGATCTCACTTATATGTGGAATCTAAAGAACAGAATAAATGAACAAGCTGAACAGAAATGTCTCAGAGATTTAGAGGAAAAACTGATGGTTGCTAGATGGAAGGAGGGTGGGGATGAGGGAGAAGGTGAGGGGATTAGAAAGCACAAATTGGTAGTCACAGTATTGCTATGGGGATATAAAAAACAGTTTGGGGAATATCAATAATGCTGTAAAGATTTTACAGTGTATCCGATGGGTACTTGTCTTATTGGAGAGACCACTTTACGGATGGTGTAGATGTCTGACCATTGTGCTGTACACCTGAAGCTGGAATATATATATATATATATATATATATATATATATATATATATATTCACAGGATATGGAGTACAGCATAGGGAATAGTCAATGGAATTTAATAGATATATACGATGTCAGAGGAGTAGTAGATTGGGGAAGGGGGATTATCACTTTGTGAGGGGTGTATATGTCTAACTATTACATTATTTTGTACACCTGAAACTAATTTTTTTAAAAAAGTATAGGATTTTCATTAAAATTCTCAAAAAATAAACAAAATTAGGGCTGGCCGAGTGGCGCGGTGGTTAAGCACTGGCTTGGGAAGCCAGCGGCCCCTGTTCGGTCCCACATATGAGGGCCAGTGACACTGCCCTCAAAAAAAAAAAATACACAAAATTTAAAAAAAGACCTTTATTTGAATTTTCCTACAAGGGAAGAAAAGATTCCAAAATTGTTCCCTCCTTATTTTGAAGTAAATACTTATATATCAATATGGAAAGAAATATCCTAAAATCATTTGACTATATTTTAGTTGCCAGCCCTTGGATTTTATAGATATGCGGGAATTTTTATGTAACTAGCATTTGCTTCTTATTCCTCCTTTCTTTGTACCTTAGTTAACCTGGGAGAAAATAGGCAGATTGCATGACAAATGAATGTTCATGTACTTGCCTTTATAAGTGATAAATGGTACCTTCGATCTTTTCTTCTTTTTCTTTGAAATTTATTCTTCGAATTTTATATGTAGCAATTAAATAGCAGTAGTCGGCCGTTCACTTGGCAAATTAAACAAAATTCTCCAGTTCTCCTTAAAGTGGAGGTATTTGTTGCTGAGGGGAGGCAGACAGCTTAAAAAGGGCCATGTTTCACTATAAATTCCCAGGTGCCTCTGTGTAACATAAACTGTCTACTCTGACTGACTACTTGTCCCTTTCATCCAGGGGAAGGTAAGAAAATTACTACCTTGATGGAAGAGGGGGTTCTAGTTTATCTGGCCTGATGGGACATCATGCCAGGTCTTCATCTCCAGTGTTGGTCCTAAGCAGAGTCTGGGTTTTAGAGGATTCCTTCAACCATCTGGACATCTGCCTGTTATCCACATTATTTCTTTTTGGACTCCTCTGGTGATTTGCCTTAAGAAAGCAAAGATGTCCCAACTGTTTTATGGTGAGAGACGCAATGAGCCATTTCATTAAATGTGCTTGCATTTTCCTTTCTGGCTGGAGCATTTCCCCTTAAAACAGGTGATACTCCCTGACAAAATGCATTTAGGATAACTCAAACCTCATGCTCTCCTTTGCAGTTCCTGGAGTAGCAGGTCCTGTGTCATTAACATTTAGTAGAGTTGCCTACTTTGCTATTCTAAGAGAGAAGCTGTGACTTTCCTGAACCAACAAGAAAGGAGCCTGAGACCAACAGCTTGAAGTGTTCACTCACTGGTTTACCTGCATGTGATCTTAATGAACTTCTAGGATTTTTTTCATCAGATTATTGGGTCATCTGGTGCTCATGGTCAAAGTTTGACAGTTGCAAAGGGGTGTTCTCCACTTAGAAAGGGCAGTATTGCTATTCTTACATCATTAGCAAATATGAGTTCTAGTTTGGACATTGATGCTTTAAAAATAAAAGCAGTTTTGGAAATATTTACTATTTTATCTGCAGCTGCTTATTGACAAACATTCCAAATAATTCAGTGAGGGGAATGACATGCTATTTTTCTCAAATAAATTCACCAGGCTGATGTTTCTGCGTACCAGGCATGGAATTGTCATAGTCACTGTTTCTTTTTCATTTTCTTCCAGCAAATTTGTATTTGACCATGGTAACCTACTCCTTGCTTTGGTGTCAAAGTTCTCCATAAAGTCAGCCACCTTTTTCCTCAGAGATTAATAGTGTAAAAACATTTCCCCATACCAAGATAAATAATGCCTTATCAGCAGTATATAGAAAAATAATTTTTAATTTATTTTTTTCATCATGTTCAGTTAGAAAAGAAAGCAATCAGTGTTAACTGGGATCATCTGAAGTATTTGTTGACTATCCTTTCTCATCTCTCAGGAATGACTGATGTGCTGTTAAATATGCTAATCAAAGGGCTCGCATATGTTCTGGCTAATGGAAGTGGGGGTGTTTTAGACAGAGAAAGAGAGTGGATCCAAGTCTATTTTGTTATCCAATCATGTTTCTTCTCTCTGTTATTGATTTAAGTTGAGGTGTTCCAGATATTGGGGTAAAGACTGGAATCTTATTTCTTCTATCATATTCATTATTTTCTCTAGTACTATGGTATCATTACCACAGATTTTCTGCCAGCTAAGCAGTTTGAAATCAGTTATTCTGCCTACTATGTGTGATAATAGTGTATGTAATTTACAAAATTATAATATTTGTCAACCAAAACACAGAATTACCACTTTCCTTCAAATAGCGCTCCTTTGCAAACATCTGCAATAAATTTCTGGACTTCACTCAAGCAAGATGTAACCGTTTCTACATATTCTGTTTATTTGTACTCTTTCTATTCTTTAGTGCTTGCGTTTCATTCTCTTTGACTTTTCCATCTGATCTTCAACTTTACTTCAGATTTTTGCAAAGAATCTAACATTTCTTTGTTCATGTTGGTATCTTCTTAGAGATATATTCATATATTTTACATTGAGTTCTATCTTTCCCAACTTGCATATAATCTCTTTATGAATTTTTTTGCACTATTAAAAGAAAAATTTTTAACAATATACACTAGATTTGAGACTAGTTTGGTCAACACAGGAGACCTGGTAGTGACCTTTTTCACCAATTTTGGCCACTCTGCCTGCCAGATTTAAGCTGATATAAAAATCAATTTTATGAGTTTTTCATATTTTTTCATAAATTTTCCTAGGTTTATTAAATTTTACCATTCAGGATTGAACTTTTCCATAATATTCTGCTGGGATAGAAGTGCTCACATGTGGCAAGGCATATGCAACTCTAAAAATTCTCTAGGTAAACCAGGACTGCCTACTTCCCACTATAAATATCACAGTCATTCATGTTTCTATCTTCAAAGTGCAACTCACAGAGTCTAATATGCCTAAAGGGGCTGTATTTTTAAAAACCTAATTCAGCAATTTCACAAGGACTCCACAATGGAACGGTTTACAGAAACACTTCATCTTCCTGTGGTAGATTGACACTACCTATTAACACATTAAAGGCTATGAAAAGTGATGCAGTTCATGAAAAAAAAAACAAAAAAACTATTTTGCTTTGACCATAGAATATTTTCTCCCTCATAGGTAT
This sequence comes from Aselliscus stoliczkanus, assembly GCA_033961575.1. Taxonomy (NCBI): domain Eukaryota; kingdom Metazoa; phylum Chordata; class Mammalia; order Chiroptera; family Hipposideridae; genus Aselliscus; species Aselliscus stoliczkanus. The sequence continues at coordinate 74,030,913 of CM066730.1, forward strand.
TCTATTAACATGTCAAAACCAGTTTATCACAAAACATAGTTTGAGGAATGCTGATTTCACTTGAAAATCAAAATCATTTTCAACATTATTGTCAAAGGGGCAGTATCCCCTAAGAAAAAAGAATTTTAAAAATTTGGTGGAAGTTGTAAACATTTTGAATATTTTTGGAAATTTGTGGGAATGTTTTGGTTATAATCGTTGGATGGGTGAGGTGTTACTGATATTTAATGGGCAAGAAACAAGTGGGCAGTTCCATAGAACAAAGAATTGTGCCACGGCTTCCAAACTCCTGATAGTCATATAAAGAAAAAATTTATTTATATGAGCCTAGAATCTAACTCCATGTTACATATAAACACAGTATATTCTTGCATGGTATTGATTTGGGATGAATTTTTCAGGAATGCAAAGTTTAGAATGTTTTTAAGAGTAGTTCACCATTTCAGAAAATCATACTACTTGAAGAAGGACTACTCATGATATTTTAAACATACTACAACACACCTCTATCAGTTTGCAAATGTAGCTGTCTATTTCACAGTGACAAGTGCAAGCATCTGACTACTTCCTCAGGACTTCCAGTGTAGTCATGCCTGAGTATATATATTGAATATATATTAGAAATCTCTAATAGTTTGTCAGTTTCATTGATTGCTTCTTATTATGATTTCAAACATTATATTGTCTTTTAAAATTAGATTTATAAACAGGTTACCCTGTCTATAAATTTTATTTCAGGATAATAAAGTGGATGTTACAAAGCATTTATTTTCAAAAGAAGGGTGTTCAGTCTGATGAGATTGAGAACAAGCTTTGGTTCCCTAAAGATGAGGATTTGAATTAGGATAACTTATGATTGACCAAAAACATGATTAAACTAAACCATGAATATGGTGTGGCTAAGGTAAATATTGGAAAATTTAGTATGTTTAAAACATAATAATCAATAAGCCCTTATTATGTGTCTAGCACTTGATTACACTGATGCACAAAGAAGTATAACACAGGCCTGTGTGTCTTCATGGAACTTACGGACTTGTGAAGGAAACAAAGCACCCGTCAAAACAAAGAACTAGATGCCAGTTACCTTCTAAACATTTGTGAAAGAAATGTTCACAATTAGACAATAGTCTTAGGAGGCTGGGGTGGTCAGGAAAGGCTTAGGATAAGGTAGACCTTCTATTGTACATTTCAGAATTAACTGGAGAGCATCAGCAAGGTGTGTTTACCGTGAAAGAAGAGACCAACCTATCTGTCAAAGGAGGAGGGAGAAGACTAAAGTCAGAACCTGGGAGGACCAGTGAGAATAGTGGAACTAGATGATGAAAAGTCTTCAAAGTAACAGGAACCTGAATTTAAAGTAACAGACAAAATGAAGTCTCTATAGACTCCTAGATAGAGTATTAAAAATTAAGACTGATAGTAATATACAGGAGAAACAGACTTATGGAAAGATAGATACGTACTCATATAAATGACCTCAGGAAGTTGGGAAGGGGAGTGTGACATACAGAGATGGATTAAGTTTTACATTTGATGAAATTGAGATGATCAGTTTTAATAGCTTTAAAAGCCAACATAGAGGTTACAGCTGAATCTCTCATCACCAGAATGAATAATGATTATAGAGAAGATTAGAAGCGGAGGACATGGCCTTGGGCAACACCCACAGGTTAGAGGACCAAAAGAAGAACCAGCAAAGCAGCCCCCCAAAAAAGGATAAATATTACTTTACATATAAATGATAAAACTATGGAAAGCTTTATTCTTACCAGATAGATGATAGAAACAAAAAATATAAACATGATTTTTCAAGATTTTAAGAAAGGTTCTATTGGTTGTCAGAAAAGTCATGACGCATATTTGCAACAGATGACACTTGTTCATTTTTGGAAGTACTAGAGTCATTCATATCTAAGTTATTGCTATGTCATTTGACAGATGACAGTTCTAGCTTCATTCTTAAAAAAAAAATCGAGTGATTTGGTTGAGTTTTGGAGATTTTACAAGTTGAAGACGGGAGACCAAACTGTGCATTTTTGCCATATTTTACTGTTTTACTTCCATAAAGGGAAGAATGCGCATCAAGCTTGTGAAAAGTTGCATAGAGTTTACGGTGACAATGCTTTACAAGAATGTCAGTGCCAACGATGGTTCATGAAATTCCATGCTGGTGATTTTGATCTCAACAATGCTCCTCGGTCAAGAAGGCCCACTGAGGTTGATGACAAAATAAAGGCATTAGGCGAGTCAAACCCACGTTACACGACACGAGAGACTGCAGAAACATTAACATCCATCATTCAAGCATTCACGACCACTTGAAGAAGCTGGGATACATAAGAAAGCTCGATATTTGGGTTCCGCATGAACTCAAAGAAGTTCATTTGACGGAGCATGTAAACATCTGCAATATGCTCATTAAACGTGAGGAAAATGATCCTTTTTTGAAGCGACTGATAACTGGTGACAAGAAGTGGATTGTTTACAACAATGTGGTACACAAATGATCTTGGTCCCGATGTGATGATCAAATGATCTTGGTCCCGATGTGATGATTTGCTTCAAACGACATCGGAAGCAGACGTTCATCAGAGGAAGGTTATGCTCTCAGTGTGGTGGGATTTTAAAGGTGTTGTGTTTGGTTCCTTGGCTCCTACCAAGGAACCAAACAATCAATTCGAATGTGTACTGTCGGCAATTGGAAAGTTTGAATGAATCCATCATCCAGAAACGTCCAGAGCTTGTTAATTGTAAAGGAGTTGTGTTCCATCAACGACAACACAAGACCACACACAAGTTTAATCACCCATCAAAAATTATTGGAGCTTGGATGAGATGTGCTGCCACACCCACCATACTCGCCTGACCTTGCTCTGTCAGACTTCCACTTGTTTTGCTCTCTTCAAAACTCCTTGTGTGGTATAACATTCAATTCAGATGAGGCTGTAAATCAGCACCTTGTTCAGTTTTTCACAAATAAAGACAGGACCTTCTATGAACAAGGAATTATAAAGCTCACTGAAAGATGGCAAAAGGTCATCGAACAAAATGGGTAATACATCATTGATTGATCTTTGTTCTTTCTATAAATAAATGACCTTTGAAAAACATAGACAAAATACATCATGACTTTTCTGACAACCCAATAGATCGAAGAGTCATGACAGTTTACTAATATGTTATAACATAAATCCCTAAACTTTTAGGTTGATATCAAAGATTATAGGCCTGTATATAAGTAGCATACATGTATACATCCTTCCATGAAGGAAGCTTTTCTAAAAGAAATACTAACAAAAAATGAATTGTCATCTATAAGTGAGTCAGTTGACTCAGAGATGCTATTATAAACTTTCAGAAAATAACAGTTAGCAGTAATGAATTATAAACTCATCATCAATCATCACAGAAAGTTGCATCACTGTCAGGATAACTGACGGTTGCCTAAAGGGGAGTCCAGCTTAGAGTACTGATGTAGTGATATACAATAACAGAGGTAAAATCAACAGAGATCCCTACATTCCTCATAAATTTTCCTTTATTATCTACGATCATCTGTAATCTGAAACTATTTAAATTTCTCAACCTTATGAATCCATCTCTAGATTGTTTTAGCAGTCAGTTCTTTACAGAAATTAATCAATATGCCATCATGACTAACATTCCCAAGAGTAAATGCTAGCTACAGTTGTAATCTAGGAATGTGAAGAGCTCTATAAATAGGATAACCTATATCCCAGTTTGCTTGGAGCAGTCAGTTCACACCAGCTTTCCAGGAAGGATCGTTAGTAGCAAACTCCTTCACTCTTAAAGTATAGGTAATAAATTACATGGTCACCATATCAGTGAAGCCAAGCACACAGGAAACTTTTATGAACTACATTTATTTTTCATTTTATGTTTATTCCTAATTTATAAAAATACCTGTCATAGTCTATGAATATCCATTATAATTTTAATAACTTATAGAGTCCTGCTCATTTGGTCAAAATTTAGCCAAGAGAGCTAAGGACTACCTACTAGTGGTGGGGGGATTCTTGGATATCCCTGATTATCGCCCTGTTTCAGCAACACTTTATGGAGCCTGGTGATGCTCCTTCATACCTACCTATCAGGTTTTTTTTTTTTCTTCTTCACGGCAGCTCCCACTGGCCGCTAGTCACTCACAACAGCCCAGCTCCAAGTCAAGTCATTGTTCACAATCTTAGCTGTAGAAGGCACAGTTTATTGGTTCAGCTTACCAGCTCATGTAGGAATTGAACCAGCAACCCTTTTGTTCAGAGCTCACACTCTAAACAATTGAGCTACCCGGCCACCCCTACGTTTTGTCCCAATTCTTTCCCATACTTTTTTCCTCTTGGGTTTTTTTTTTTGTATTTTTTTTTTTTTTAAATCGGGAATTGGAGAAGGGGAATAGCCAAGTTGTTGTATTTCAGTCTTAGTTGTGGAGGGTGCAGCTAGCTCAGCTCCAAATCCAGTCACCATCCAGTCGCCTGTCAGCAGCTCACAGCCATTCAGCTCAAGGTGCCATGTTAAATTTTAGTTGCGGGGGTCACAGGCCACCATCTCATGCAGGGTCAAACCAGCAACCTTGTTGTTAAGAGTGAGTGCTCTCACCAGCTGAGTTGTCCAGCCACCTATTGGCAACTCAGCTCGGGCACAGCTCACTGGCCCAAATGGGAATTGAACCAGCGACCCTGTTGCTCAGAGCTTGTGCTCTTAACTAACTGAGCCACATGGCTGGCCTTTTTTTTTTTAAATTAAAATTTATTGGGATGACAATTGTTAATAAAGTTACTTAGGTTTCAGGTGTACAATTCTATAATACATCATCTATCACATTGTGTGTTCACCACCCAGAGTTAGTTCTCCTTCCATCACCATACATTTGATCCCTTTTACTCTCATCTACCACCCTCCTCCCCGCTTATCCTCTGGTAACCACTAAACTATTGTCTGTGTCTATGAGTTTTTGTTTCTTCATTTGTCTTGTTCCTTTGTTTTCAGTTTTATATCCCACATAGCAGTGAAATCATATGGTTCTCAACTTCTTCTGTCTGATTTATGTCACTTAGCTTAATAATCTCAAGATCTATTCATGTTGTCGCAAATGATACTATTTCATCTTTTCTTATGGCAGAATAGTATTCTATTGTGTATATATACCACATCTTTTTTTTTTAAAGATTTTATTGGGGAATTGGGGGAGGGGAACAGTGTTGGGGAATTGGGGAGGTGGACCAGTCAAGTTGCTGTTCCTCAATCTTCGTTGTGGAGGGTGCCAGTCGCCATCTAGTTTCCCGTCTGCAGCTCATGGCCTCTAAGCTCAAGGTGCTGTGTTCAGTCTTAGTTGTGGGTGGGCATAGCCACCACCCCATACAGGAGTTGAACCAGCAGCCTTGTTGTTAAGAGTGCACACTCTATCCACTGAGCCATCCGGGCAGTAGCTCAGCTCAAGGTGCCAAGTTCAATCTTAGTTGCAGGTGGGCGTAGCCCACAATCAAACAGGCAATCTTGTTGCTACACCAGCTGAGCCATCCTGCTACCCATTGGCAGTTCAGCGACAGCTCAGCTTGGGCACAGCATCACTGGCCCATATGGGAATCGAACCGGCGGCCCTGTTGCTCAGAGCTCGCACTCTAAGCCAACTCTTAACCAACTCAGCCACTTGTCCTGCCCACCACGTGTTTATTCAATCATTTATGGAAGGACACTGGTTGTTTCTGTGTCTTGGCCACCATAAATAAAGCTGCAGTGAACATTGGGGCACATATATCTTTATGGATAAATGTTTTCAGATTTTGGGGATATATACCAGGAGAGGGGTTGCTAGATCATATGGTAATTCTATTCTAAATTTTTTGAGGAACCTCCACTTTGCCTTCCATAGTGGCTGTACCAATCTGCATTCCCAGACAGTGTATGAAGGTTCCTTTTTCTCCACAGCCTCTCCAACACTTGTTATTATTTGTCTTGTGATGATAGCCATTCTAACTGATGTGAAGTGATTTCTTATTGTGGTTTTTATTTGCATTTCTCTGATGATTAGTGACATTGAACATTTTTTCAAATGTCTATTGGCTTCTGTATGTCTACTTGTTCTTTATAAGCTCAGTGTTTCCTCATTCAAACCAAGTTAATGAGAAATGTGTGTATCCATTAACATGAAAGACCACTCTCCACATGTAGAAGATTTTACTTTATAGAAAAAATAGGCTTGGTTTCCTCTTAAACCAAGAACAAGACAAGGATGCCCCACTTTTGCGACTTCTATTCAACATAGTACTAGAAGCTCTTGCCAGGGCAATTAGGCAAGAAAAATAAAAGGCATCCAAACTGGAAAGGAAAAAATAAAGCTATTCACAGATGATATATCTCCCTATGTCTATTCACAGATGACACAATCTTTTATTACATAGAAAACTAAAGAATACAAGAAATAAATTCAGGAAAGTTGCAAGATACAAAATCAAGAGGAAAAAATCAGTTATACTAGAAATAAACAATCTCAAAAATAAATTAAGAAAACAATTTCATTGAAAAGAATAAACTACTTCTTATACCCATTAAGATGACTACTATTTAAAGAAAAACAACACAGGGCCAGCTGAGTGGCGCATTGGTTAAGAGCTGGTTTGGGATGCCAGCCGCCCCAGTTCGGATCCCACATATGAGGGCCAGTGGCACTGTCCTCTACAGCTAACAACAGCTCCACCTGGAGCTGGGCTGTGTGAGCCCCGGCGACGGTGTAGGCTGCAGCCCCTGCTGCAGTGGGCTACCATAGGCTACAGTGAGTGGCTGGCAGCCAGCGTGAGTGGCCGGGAGCCGGTGTGAGCTGCCAAGAGCTGCCGTGAGCAACCATCCAGAGGCCGATGATCGATTTATCTCATCTGGGAAGAGCGCAATGACAATACCAGCATGGGCCAGTGAGGCAACGTCCTCCGCAACTAGACTGAAGAACAAAAAGACAGCAACTTGTCTGTTCCCCTTCCCCGATTCCCCAACGCTATTCCCCTCCCCCAATTCCCCAATAAAATCTTTAAAAATAAATGAATAAATAAATAAATAAAAATAAACAACACATAAAATAGTAAATGTAGAGAAATTGGAATCTTTGTGGATTGTTGGTTGGAATGTACAATAAAATGGTACAGCCACCATTAAAAACAGTTGATGGTTCCTCAAAAAATTAAAAATAGAATTACCACATGATCCAACAATTCCACTTCTGTGCAAAATACCTGAAGGAACTAAAAGCAAACAAACATTTGTTGTTATGAAATGAATTGTGTTTCCCTTCCCTGCCCCCCGAAAAGTTACATGTTCAAGTCCTAAACCCCCAGTCTACCTCGGGTGTGATTATATTTGAAAATAAGGCATTTAAAGAGGCAATTAAGGTTAAATGAGGTGATATGGAGTATAACTGCCTAATCCAAGATGACTGGTATCCTGGTAAGAAGAGGAAGAGATACCAGAAATGCACACACAGAGAAAAGACCATGTGAGGACACAGAGAGAATGTAGTCAACTGCAAGCCTCGGGAGAAATCAACTCTAATGACACCTTGCTCTCGGACTTTTAGCCTCTAGAACTGTGAGAAAATAAATTATTATTGTTTAAGCCACCAAGTCAGTGGCATTTTCTATGGTAGCCCTATTAAACTAATATAAAACATTTGTATACCTATGTTCAGAGCAGCATTATCCACAGTGGCCAAAGGGTGGAAGCAACCCATATGTCCATCAACAATGAATGGATAAACAAAATGTGATACATACATACAATGGACTATTATTCAGCTTTTAAAGGAAGAAAACTGTGACACATACTATAACAAAGAGGAATCTTGAGGACATTATGCCTAATGAATAAGGCAGTAACAAAAAACAAATATTGTATGATTCTACTTATATGAGATACCATTTCTTATATGAGAATTTCTGTCTGGGGTAATTAAAAAACTTTAGAAATAGACAATGGTGAGATGATGGTTACAAAACATAAATGTAATTAATGCCACTGAATTCTACAATTGAAAATAGTAAAATTGGGCTGGCCGAGTGGCGTTTTGGTTAAGAGCTGGCTTGGGATGCCAGCGCCCTGGTTCGGATCCCATATATGAGGGCCAGTAACACTGCCCTCTACAGCTAAGATGGTGAACAACAGCTCCACCTGGAGCTGGGCTGCTGTGAGTCCCCAGGATAGCATAGCTGCAGCCCCTGTTGCAGTGGGCTGCCATAGGCTACAGTGAGTGGCCGGCAGCAAGCATGAGTGGCTGGCAGCTGGTGTGAGCTGCAAAGAGCCGCTGTGAGTGGCCATCCAGAGGCTGGCGACTGATCTGCCTCACCTGAGAAGAGAGCAATGATGATACCAACATGGGCCAGTGAAGCAATGTCCTCCACAACTAGACTGAAGAACAAAAGGACAGCAACTTGTCTATTGTCCTTCCCTGGTTCCCCAATGCTGTTCCTCTCCCCCAGTTCCCCAATAAAATCTTAAAAAAAAAAAAAAAAGTAAAATTGGCAATTTGTTATATATATACATATATATATTTCACCACAATAAAAACAGAAAAAAGCTTGAAATTCGGCTTTAATTGGATCAATATGATAAAAGTCTAAATGATCTGAATTCATTCATCCATTCATTCACTCACATTTCATATAGCACATATTATGTGCCAGGCACCTGGCTATATTCTAGGGATATAGGGATAAATAGGCATTTATGATAATGTGTTAATAACATCAACAGCTAACATTTTTTTGAGTACTCTTGTATGTTCCTAACAAACCAGGTAATTGCTATTATTATCCTCATTTTACTGATGAATAAACTGAAGCTTATAAAGTATAAGTAACATCAAAAATAATACAACATGAGATTATGTCACAGAAAGGAGGTGTGAAGAATGCTTTTAAATCTCCCCTGGAAGTTTTGACAAATTGAACAGCTATAATTCAACAAAGGCTTCCCTGCAGGGCACACAAGCACATCTGAGAGGCCCGCAAATTGAATCACCTAAAAGTGGGCAAGTTGGGCAATCAGGCGAAGAGGGCAGGGGGAAGTGCAGAGATGTAGGTGGAGGGCCACAGGATGCAGACCGGAGATCATTGCAGTCCTGGTGCTTACTTACAGTTGTGGGAGAGGGAAGAATTTGGGCTGCAGGCGCACCCCCTATAGCCCACAGTCCTGCCTGAGGTATCAGCATGCAGTATGCAACCCAGAGCTTGCAGCAGAGATGTTTTAAGGAAGGGTGTTAATTTGAAGATAGTGTAGATTGGAAGTCTGGAGGAACACCAATATTTAATACAGCAGAAAGGAGGGAGTCACAAAAGAGACTAAGAAGAAGGGAGAATAAAAACCATAAGAATAGAGTATCATAAAAACCAAGGGAAAAAATCATTTCATAGAAAAGAAAATGACTACTATTAATAGTATCAAATGCTCTAGAGAGATTAACTATGATAAGACTAAAATTTGTCCCCTTGGATCTCAAACATGTAAGTGAGTAGTGACTTTGGCAAAAGTAGGGTGGAAGCTTCATTGCAGTGAATTAAAAAGTGAATGGAGGCCTAAAGGAGGTGCCTAAAGGAGGGACAAAGGGAGGCCACAGAGGCGGAGCTGGCAGGACAAGAGCCTAGAGGAAATCAACAACAGCCCCAGGCTGAAAAACAGAAGGCCAGGGAAGAAGAGGAACAAGAAGAAGGTGGAGACAGGACTGCAGGGGACCCCAAAAAGGAGAAGAAATCACTAGACTCAATGAGAGTGAGGATGAAGATTACTAGTAAAAGCACAAAGGTGTGGTAAGGCTTGTCAACATTGAGAACCTCAACCAGGTGGCACAACCAAAAAGATCATACAACTGGACCTGGACGGGCCCAAGGAGCTCTGAAGGAGAGAAAGAAGAATTTGAGAAGCAGAAAGCAAAAGATAGTTACATTAAAATGCATTTAGCTGGGAAGACACAGCAAACCAAAGCTGATCTTGCCCAACTGGCAATCATCTGGAAATAGTGGGAGAAGGCTGCCAGGTAGAAAGAAGAAAGGAAAGCAAAAGATGACATGACTTTGTTAGAAAAACGAATGCAGTCATTCACCCTAAGTAAGTATTGTAGCATGGACTGAGAGAGGAGGTACCAGGGAACTGGACCATGAGGCCAGGACTGCTGCAGTGTCTTGCCTACCCTGTGCCCTGGCCCATCTGCAGCAGCCACTCAAGACAGCCTCAGGCCTCCTCTTCATCTTGACACAAAAATTGTTGATCTAATACATCATAGAAATGGTGGCATGAGGTGAGCCTGTTGAAATCTTCCCTGGAATATACAAGAAATTGAATAGCTATAGTCCCTCAAACGACTTCCTGCACAGCAGACAGACAAGACTAAGAGACATGCAATTGAAATCATCTAAAGATGGGCAAATTGGGCGAGTAGGGGAGGAGGGAAGGAGGAAGTGCGGAGACTCTGTGCTGCGCAGGCACAGGATGGACTCAGTTCCCTGTATTCCAAGCTACAGCAGTCACAGGAGAGGAAAGAATTCCAACTGCTAGTGCTCCCCTTATCACCCACAGTCCTGCCTGAGGGATCAGCATATGACACTGCAGAACACAACGCTCGTGGCAGCGACCTCGGAGCAAAGACTGAGGGAACAAGGGTGAAAATGGTGGTTTAAGACCTACTGCAAAGCAGAGGACTGGAGACATAGGCATGAAGACTGGCCAACCTCTCCCCACCCTTCCAGTGCTAGAAGTTGAATGGTAGCAGTGTCAAATCAAAAGAACAGAATATTTGCAGTTCTGGGAACTGCAGCCTCACAGCCACAGACTGTAGGCCCAACTAGTTCCTTTGAAGGGCAGGGAGCCTTGGGTGTAGGATTGGCTGTGCTCAGAGCCACCTCTCACAACCCACTTTGCTCCTGCCCCCACCTATCTGGGAAGATCCCTGCAGGGATAAATGGAGCCACTGAAACACACAGGTTCTGAAACTGGTGCAGGAAGAGCTTTGGAACTTCAGAAGCTCTCCACATCCCCCCACGGAGGCAGTGCCCTGTGACCCAGGCCCACTGGGTCTGGGGAAAAGAAGCCCACCTTCCAGGGAACTCCCCCACCCCCATTCTCTGAGAAGCCACAACAGTGCAGAGAAAATATAACACTACAGTGTGAAAGAGAATAAAAGGCTGCAGTTGGAGAGAAACTAAAATATTCCAGCAACACCTACTGAAAAGCAAAAGAAAGACCTCTTCCTATCAACCCATTGCAGAACCCGCTCCTGCAGATTCCTAGGAAGAGAAAAAATAATTCATTAATTGCCATGAATAACCAAGGTAACAAGGCAGCTCAGAAAGAAAATGAAAAGTCTCCAGTAAATGAACTTAAAGACTTGGAAATATCTGACTTAAATGACAGAGAATTACAGATTGCAGTTCTGAAAAAACTCAACAACATGCAAGAAAACACAGACAGGCAGTTTAATGAACTCAGAAACACAATCAAAGAACCAAACGAACATTTTACCAAAGAGACTCAAATTTTAACAAAGAACCAAATAGAATTTCTGGAGATTAAGAACTCAATAAAAGAAATGAAAAATGAAATAGCCAGTCAAAGCAATAGAGCTGACCAGATGGAGGAAAGAATCAGTGACATCGAATATAGAAATCTGGAAATGACACAGATCCAAGAGAGAGACTAGAGAGTTAAAAGAAATGAAAGAACTCTATAAAGAACTCCATCAGAAAGAGCAATATGAGAATAATGGGCATACCAGAAGGAGAAGAAAGGGAAAAGTGAACAGAGTATATTCAAACAAGTAGTCAATGAGAACTTCCGAAAGTTGAGGAAAGAACTGGATCTTTGAATCCAAGAAGCAAATAGAACACCTAATTACCTCAATTCCAACAGGCCTTCTCCAAGGCACATTGTATTGAAGCTGTCAAAAATTAACGACAAAGAAAGAATCCTCAAGGCAGCCAGGGAAAAGAAGACAATAACCTACAAAGGAAAACCCCTTAGATTATCAAAGGATTTTTCAGCAGAAACTCTACAAGCCAGGAAGGAGTGGAATGAAATATTCACACTATTGAAAGAGAGAAATTATGAGCCAAGAATAATATATCTGGCAAAGTTATCCTTTAGATATGAAGGAGGAATAAAGACCTTTCCAGGCATACAGAAGCTGAGGGAATTTTCTAACACATGATCTGCACTACAAGAAACACTGAAGGAGGCTATTCGATCTGAAACAAAAAAGCAAAAGAATACAAAACCATGAATAGTATTACGAATAGATAGAAAGAAGCAAGAAATGGCAACTCCTACACCAAATAGGACACTATATACTTAAACATAACATATGCGGTAAAGAAGAAAAAAAAAAGAGCAAAAAGACAACTTGCTACTGCAGCACAGAAATCAACTCAGAGCATAAATAGGGATAATTTGTGACAATGAAAACATAAAAGGGGAGAGAGTAAAGGTCTGAATGGGCAAAGGGAATGGAGAAAGGAAGAATGCTCAAATTCTTCCAAAATATTAAAGAAGAGACAGTACTTCCTAACTCATTTTATGAGGCCAACATTCGCTGATACCAAAACCTGATAAGGATAAGACAAAAAAAGAAAATTACAGACCAGTATCTCTGATGTACAAAGACGCAAAAATCCAAAACAAAATTCTAGCAAATCAAATGCAACAATGCATTAAAAAGATTATACATCACGACCAGTTGGGGTTCATCCCAGGGGTGCAAGTATGGTTCAACATATGCAAATTGATCAGTGTGATACACCACATAAACAAAATGGACAAAAATCATACGATTATATCAATAGATGCAGAAAAAACGTTTGACAAGATACAAAATCTGTTTATGATTAAAACACTTATTAAAGTGGGTATAGAAGGAAAATAAATAATAAAGGCCATATATGAAACCCTCAGCTAATATCATAATTAATGGTGAAAAACTGAGGCCCTTCTCTCTATGTTCAGGAATATGACAGGGCTATCCCCTATCACCTCTGCTTTTCAACATAGTATTGCAAGTCCTAGCCAGAGCAATCAGGCAAGAGAAAGAAATAAAAGGCATCGGAATTGAGAATGAAGAAGTTAAATTGTCACTTTTTGCAGATGCTATATATAGCATGATGCTATATATATAGAAAACCCTAAAGACCCCACCAAAAAGCTATTAGAAACAATGAACAAATACAGTAAAGTTGCCGGCTACAAAATCAAAGTACAAAAGTCCATTGCATTCCTATATACTAACAATGGAATATCAGAAAAAGAAATAGAAAAAAACAACAAAAAAAACCCCAGTTCCTTTTGCAATTGCAAGAAAAAGAATAAAATACCGAGGAATAGACTTAACCAAGGATGTGAAAGACCTATACACTGAAAACTATAAGACATTTTTAAAAGAAACTGAAGAAGACATAAAGAAATAGGAAGACATTCTGTGTTCCTGGATTGGAAGAATCAACATAGTTAAAATGACCACATTACCCAAAGCAATATACAGGTTTAATGCAGTCCCCGTCAAGATCCCAATGGCATTTTTAAAAAGAAATAGAACAAAAAAGAATCAGATTTGTATGAAACCACAAAAGACCCCGAGTAGCCAAAGCAATATTAAGAAAAAAGAACAATGGAGGTATCACACTCCCTGACATCAACTTGTACTATAGGGCAACAATAATCAAAACAGTATGGTATTGGCAGAAAAACAGATACACAGACCAATGGAATAGAATTGAGAACCCAGAAATAAACCCACATAAACAAGGACAGATAATTTTCAACAAAGAAGCCAAAAACATACAATAGAGAAAAGACAGCCTCTTCAATAAGTGGTGCTGGGAGAATTGGAAAGCTATATGCAAAAGAATGAAACTAGACTGCTATCTGTCACAATGTACCAAAATTAATTCAAAGTGGATCAAAGACCTAAACATAAGACCTGAAACAATAAACTGCATAGAAGTAAGCATAGGTACTAAACTTATGGACCTTCAGTTCAAAGAGGATTTTATGAATTTAACTTCAAAAGCAAGGGAAGTAAAAGCTAAAATAAATGAATGGGACTATATCAAACTAAAAAGAAACTATCGACAAAATAAAGACGCAACCAACCGAATGGGAGAAGATTGTTGCAAACAAGGCCTCCAATAAGAGGCTAATATCCAAAATATATCAAATTCATACAACTTAACAACAACAAAACAAACAATCCAATTAGAAAATGGACAGAGGACCTGAATAGACATTTCTTTAAAGAAGACATACAGGGGCCGGCTGAGTGGCTCAGTTGGTTAAGAGCTCGCTCAAGAGTGCGAGCTGAGCTCTGAGCAACAGCTGTTCGAGGCCAGCCCGAGCTGAGTTGCCGTTGAGCTGCCAACAGGTGGCAGGATGGCTCAGCTAAAAAAAAAAAAAAAAAAGAGTAAAGAAGACATACAAATGGTCAATAGACATATGAAAAAATGCTCAACATCGCTAATCATCAGAGAAATACAAATAAAAACCACAATGAGCTATCACCTCACACCTGTTAGAATGGCTATCATCAACAAGACAAATAATAACAAGTGTTGGAGAGGCTGTGGAGAAAAAGGAACCCTCAGACACTGTTGGTGGGAATGCAAATTGGTGCAGCTGCTACCGATGGCAGTGCAGAGATTCCTCAAAAAATTAAGAATAGAATTACCATGTGACTCAGCAATCCCTCTCCTGAGTATCTACCCCAAAAATCTGAAAACATTTATCCTTTTAGATATATGTGTTCCAGTGTTCACTGCAGCTTTATTTATGTGGTCAAGACATGGAAACAACCAAAGTGTCCTTCAATAGATGATTGGATAAAGAAGTTGTGGTATATATACACGATGGAATGTTCTGCCATAAGAAAAGATGAAATAGTGTCATTTGCGACAACATGGATGGATTTTGAGATTATTATGCTAAGCGAAATATTGTAAGTCAGGCAGAAAAAGTCAAGAACCATATCATTTCACTGGTATATGGTATATAAAACTGAAAACAACAAAGGAACAAGACAAACAAATGAAGAAACAAAAACTCATAGACACAGACAATAGTTGAGTGGTTACCAGAGGGTAAGGGGGGGCGGAGCGTGGTAGATGAGAGTAAAAGGAATCAAATGTATGGTGATGGAAGGAGAACTGACTCTGGGTGGTGAACACACGATGTGATACATACATGATGTATTACAGAATTGTACACCCGTAACCTATGTAACTTTATTAACAATTGTTACCCCAATAAACTTTAATTAAAAAAATACTGTTTTCAGGGGCTGGTGGGTGCGGGACTGGGGTTTGGGGGCAGCTGCTATCTTTGAAATAGAAAGATGTAGGACGGCATTTCATATATAACCATTTGAATGTTTTTGCTGTTTTGAAAATTCAGAACCCTTGTTGGAGGGAACTGCATGGTGGGGTAAAAAGAGCTTCTCCAATAGATTGCACTGCAGGGGGCACGTGTGCTGGGCGCAGCTGCTGGCAAGTTTGTGATAACCAGCCTTGTTGCCTGACTGCTCACTCAGAGAGGCTGTCATCTGGGAGACTGTGCCCCTTGGTCCCTGAAGGGTCATGGCTTATCCCTGGCTAGTCCCCTCCAACTGAGGCCTCCTCTCCGTCCTTCCCTGCTCCATTCCCACCCTTCTGGCCAGGGCCCATTCTTAACCCCACCCATCAATCATTTAAAGAAACTTGTTTACCCTGCAGCACCTGGGCAAAACATGCTCCACAAATTCAATGTGTACATCTGGCAGATTAAACTTGACATTATCATTTTTTAAAAAATTTATTGGGGGATTGGGGCAGGGGAATAGCCAAGTTGTTTTCCTTTTTGTTCTTCAGTCTAGTTGTGAAGGACGCCACTTCAGTGGCCGATGTTGGTGTTATGATCATTGCGCTCTTCCTGGCTGAGGCAGATCGGTCGCCTGCCATTGGACGGCTGCTAATGGCGGCTCATGGCAGCTCACGAAAGTGCATGATAGCTGCCGGCCAGCCCCACTGCAGCCTATGTTGTCGCCGGCAACTCATGGCAGCCCAGCTCCAGATTGAGCTGTTGTTCGCCATCTTAGCTGTAGAGGGCAGTGTCACTGGCTCATGTGGGAATCGAACTGTTGGCCCTGTTGTTCAGAGATCACGCTCTTACCAACTGAGCCACTCAGCCGGCCTGACATTATCATTTTTTAAAAAAGCGAATAGAAGGTGAGAATGTAGAAACAATGAATAGACAATTTTTTTTTAAATTGGGGAATTGGGGGAGGGGAACAGCATTGGGGAATTGCAGAAGGGGAACAGACAAGTTGCTGTCTTTCTGTTCTTCAGTCCAGTTGCAGAGGACGTTGCTTCACTGGCCCATGTTGGTATTGTCATTGAGCCCTTCCTGGATGAGGCAGATTGGTCGCCAGCCTCTGGATGGTCGCTCACCATTGCTGTTGGCAGCTCACACTGGCTGCCAGCCACTCACCGTAGCCTGTGGCAGCCCACTGCAGCAGAGGCTGCAGCCTACACCGTCGCCGGGGCTCGCACAGCCCAGCTGCACGTGGAGCTGTTGTTAGCTGTAGAGGGCAGTGTCACTGGCCCTCATATGTGGGATCCGAACCGGGGCTGGCATCCCAAAACCAGCTCTTAACCAATGCGCCACTCGGCCGGCCCTGAATAGACAATTTTTTAAGAAGCTCAACTATTAAACAGAGGAAGACCAAGTGGCAGGTATAGGAGGACAAGTCAAAAGAAGATTTTTTTAAAGATGGCAGAGATTAGAGATGTTGGGATGATGCCACTGTTGGAATGACACCAGTAGGGAAGGAGAAAGAAACTGAAGAAGTCCAAAGAGAGGTCCCTAAGGAAGCAGAAGGCGATGAGATGCAGAACACAAAAACAGATTCATCTTAGATAGAGGAGAATGACCATGCATAGCACTGGACAGGAATAAAAGAACGACTGTGAGTGCAGGTTAGAATACACACACACCCACACACACACACACACACACACACACACGGACATACAGTATATGTAGACATATACCGGGGGTGCCAAAAAAATGTATACAAGTGGACACTTTGGTCAGTGTTGCTCAACAGTAGTTCACCATAATCAGAAGTGTCTGGACACTGATGGTAACCAAAATCTTGACATTAACATCCTGTAAGAATAAGAATAAAAAGTGTCTTCTGGGATGAAGAAGTTTCACAGCTTGAGTGCCTTACTGATAATTGCTGAGGGATAGAACACAATAACTATTTAATGATGCCATTTCTCTCATGCTTCTTACATTTGAAAAATCAGCAGTTCTCTGATATTGTAAAGGAAATCGAAAGAATTTGTTTCTTCATGCTATCATGCTTTGGGAAGTCCATTATTTTGTAAAGCTGTGTATGAAATGTTTTGTGAATCATTTTCATAATCAAATAATGTTTGGTTGTAAAACAGGAAGTTTTACATCCAAAAAGTTTCAAGTACAAGGGCACGGAGAGTTGATATTAGGAAAGGTCATTTTTTTTCATTTACTTGTTGGTGGCATGGAAGAAAGAGCTCTCTGGAACCAGCTGGCTTTTTGACATTTCTCTGCACTTTTGCTTCTGTCTTCTAACTCATCAGACTGACAATCTTGCCCACATATTCATTTGCGCATGGCCTTATCATGACCATCTCAAAATGATAGCCTAAGACCGACAGTAGACATGTCTTCTGGCTCTTATTTCCACAATTAAGTATCCATGTTTTAATTCCAAGTCCCCAGGACAGAGTAATAAATTGCTTCCATCGGCTGTGTTCTGGAGGGTGGGTTGAGAGCAAAGGGATAGCATTAAATGGCACAAGGGATCTGTCCCTTCCAGGGTTATAAGCAGGGCAGTTTTCAAAGAAGAAATTATTGGCATCTCTTGTATACATTGTGATTAATTTTATTTTTTATATATAATGTGATAATTAGAATAAAGCAAGGGATCTTTTTAGTCTGACTGACTTTCACTCGTGAATTATATGAGCGCATCTCTCTTGAGAGTGGCAACTTCATTAAGTGATCACAAAATGAGAACATGCTGACTTCTACAATAGATAGAGCCACTCTTAAATGAATCTCTGTATTTAAGATTTAATTTTTTACTTTATATAAAATGTCGTCAAATGAAGGTGTTAATTCTACCTAGTAAAAATTAAATATGACATTTATAAATAAAGAAGTGCATACATAGACATTTTTGGACATTTTTAACATTACTAAAAAGAGTATTCATGTTACATAGACATTAAACCCAATATTTTTGGAAAATCATTTTTGTTCTATGTACATTTACAGCATTGCTTCCTGTTAGTTTTAAAATTTTAAATCCTCTTAGCATGCAGAAGAGATTGTGATATTTTGAAGGATTAAGCTTCACTATCTTGTGTCAAATTAATCCCTCATCTAGAGATCATCACTTGAACTCACAGAAATATGGCTGCAATTCAGCCAAATAACCTCAATGGATAAGTTATTTTATGTAGGATCAATGCTGTATTTCTTGACTGTTTGATGTATACTTCTCCATATTAAATTTAAATAAATCTCATAAACATATTTTTCTCAGGCTTTCATAAGGATTCATGGAAAAGATGTCTCTGATAGTTTATGTGGTGAAATAATGCCATTAAATATTGTTTGTATTCTTCCCACTTTATTGGAGTAACTTGGTAAGCATATTTTTTATTTTTATATAAAAGTCTTTACATTATTAAATTTTAATTTCCTACTTTAAACCTTAATTTCCTCATCATACAAGTACAGATAAGCTTTTTACATTTAAACAAAATAGTTAATCCTGTAAGAACATTGCTCTACTTGCTTGTGAATGTATTTTTTAATGAAATAGGTAAAAATTATATACATATAGGTGAATGTTGAAATGGAGCATGAAAAATGAAGATAGCTGTTATATTATGGTGATTATGGCTTGAAATTAATGTACAGGTCCTCCTTATCCATGAGGGGCATGTTCAAAGACTCCAGTGGACCCCTGGATAGTACCTAGTCAGCATCTTCAACTCTGTTGGAAATGTGGCAGTCGCTTCTTTATAGGCAGATGCAGCCTCTCTAGTAATTTATATATTTTTTATTCTAAACCTATTCCAGAATCTGTGTAAACATCACTTACTTTTAGTAAATGGTATGGTATTATGTGTTGCCGGAGACCCCATGCTGAAATCTTCATATAGGTTCTGTGCTTTCTGGTGCAGCACATTGCCATCAGTTAAAACATGTTTTCTGTTCATGTCTTCCATTCATAAATTTAATGCCTTTTTCATGTTAACTAAGCACGTACCACATACTGTAACTTTTACAGTTTGAGGTGCGACAGCAAAACTAGCAAAATTTTCCTTTTCCTTCTTCACAATTTCATGGATAGAAGATTTATTCCTACTGTAGAACTTAGCAACCTCAGCATATGATTTTATTTATTATTATTTTTAAAAGATTTATATTAAAATATAGCTAACATACAATATTATATTAGTTTCAGGTATACACCATATAAATATTATTCAATATTAATATGCTTAAAGAAATGATCACCATGATAAGTCCAGCAACCATCTGACATCGTACCACATTATCACAATAACATTGACTATTCCCTGTGCTGTACATTACATCCCCATGACTTATTTGTTTTATACTTGGAAATTTGAAACTCTTATTCTCCTTCACCTTTTTTTCCTTTTTCAATTTTTCAATTACAGTTGAAATTCAATATTTTATAATTTCAGATGTACAACATAGTGGTTAGACATTTTTTTATATAATTTAAGAAGTGATCCCGCTGACTAGTTTAGTACCCACCTGGTACAATGATATTACAATATCATTGACTATATTCCCTATGCTTACATCCTCATGAATATTTTGTAACTACAATTTGTACTTCTTAAGGCCTTCACCTTTTTCACCCTATCCCCCAACCTCCTCCCATCTCTCACCCTGATAAATATAGTACCCATATGACACCATACATAGTTATTACAATATTATTGACTATATACCTTATGCTATACCCTGCATCCCCATGACTACTTTGTAACAACAAATTTGTACTACTTAATCCCTTTCCTTTTTTTCATCTACACCCTCCCCCCCACACACTTCCCTGCCCCCAACCTGCCATCTGGCAGCAATCAAAATGTTCTCTGTGTCTTTGAGTTTGTTTCTGTTTCATTTGTTTATTTTGTTATTTAATTCCACATATAAGTGAAATCACTCTGCATCTGTCTTTCTCTGTCTGACTCCACTCAGCACAGTAACTTCCAGGTCCAACTATGCCACTGCAGATGGCAAGAACCCATTCCCTTCCCTGGCCAAGGAATATTTCATTCCACTGTGTGTGTGTGTGTGTGTGTGTGTGTGTGTGTGTGTGTGTGTATCTTACCTCCTCTTTATCCATTCATCCATTGGCAGACACCCAGGATGTCTCCACTAGTTGGCCATTGTAAGCAGTGCAATGAACATATGGATGCACATGTCACCTTGAATTAGAGTTCGAGTTTCTTCAGATAATTACCTAGAAGTGAGATTACTCTGTCCTTTTTTTTTTTTTTTTTTTTTTTTTAAGATTTTGTTGGGGAATTGAGGGAGAGTAACAGCGCTGGAGAACTGGGGAAGGAGAACAGACAAGTTGCTGTCTTTTTGTTCTTCAGTCTAGTTGCGGAGGACGTTGCTTCACTGGCCCATGTTGGTATCGTCATTGCGCTCTTCCCGGATGAGGCAGATGGGTCACCAGCCTCTGGATGGTCGCTCACCGCGGCTATTGGCAGCTCACACTGGCTGCCAGCCACTCACGCTGGCTGCTGGCCACTCACTGTAGCCTATGGCAGCCCACTGCAGCAGGGGCTGCAGCCTACACCATCGGCGGGGCTCGCACAGCCCAGTTCCAGGTGGAGCTGTTGTTAGCTGTAGAGGGCAGTGTCACTTGCCATATGTGGGATCCAAACCGGGACCGCTGGGATCTCAAAACCAGTTCTTAATCAATGCACCACTCGCTTGGCCCTGCTCTGTCCTTTTTTTACTCTTGTTATTGCATTTGTTTTAAAGTCTATTTTTGTTTGGTATAGGTATTGCTACCCCAGCTCTTTTTCCATTTCCATTTTAATGAAATATCTTTTTCCATCCCTTTACTTTCAGTATGTGTATGTCTTTTTTTATTTTTTTATTTTTTTTTTTTTTATTATTATTATTTTTTATTTTATTAGTTTTCGGTGTACAACACAATACAATAGTTATACTCTTTACCCCCCAAAGTGAAAACCCCCCTCCCCCAGTTCGCCACCCCACTCCCCACCCATATCATACATATCCATCACAACTCCCCTGACTCCCCTCCACAGTATACTCCACATCCCGTGACCACCCACATATTCAGTTGCAGTTGGCATACAATACTATACAACACCAGCTTCAGTTGTACAATGCAGTGATCAAGCCTGTACTCCATCCATGAAGTGGTCTCCCTAACAAGACATATGACTATCTGACACGCCACAAAATTTTTACAACATTATTATATTCCCCGAACTCTGTTTCATATCCCTGTGGCAATATTGTAGTTGTCTATTTATGCTGTCTAATCCCTTCCCCTTCCCCCACCATCCCCACCCCCTCCCAACTAGCAACCCTCAGTTTTTCCTCTACATCTACGAGTCTGTTTACTTTGATCGTTCACTCAGTTCTTCAGACTCCACACACAAGTGAGATCACATGGTACCTGTCCTTCTCCGACTGACTTATTTCTCACAACATAATAGTCTCTTCACAACATTATCAATTACATTCCCAGAACTGCCCCCATATCCCTGCAGCAACATTGTAGTCCCACATACACTGTCCAAAACCTTCCCCCTCTCCCTCTTCCCCACTCCCTCCCAACCAGCAACCATCAGTTTTTCCTTTATATCTGCTTGATATGACGTCAATCTTCTTAAATTGTCTCTCTGGGTTAGCTTGTTTACCCCTTTCTTTTGTTTAAAAAAGTCCTTTTAACATTTCTTGCAATGCTGGCTTGGTGGTAATGAATTCCTTAAGCTTATTCTTTTCTGAGAAGCTCTTTATTTCTCCTTCAATTTTAAGTGATAGCCGTGCTGGATAGAGCAATCTTGGTTGTAGGCCTTTATTTTGTGTCACTTTGAGTATCTCCTGCCACTCCCTTTTGGCCTGCAGAGTTTCTGTAGACAAGTCAGCTGTTAGTCTAACAGGAGTTCCTTTGTATGTAACCTGCTGTCTTTCTCTTGCAGCCTCTAGGATTCTGTCTCTGTCTTTAACCTTTGCCATTTTCACTATGATGTGTCTTGGTGTGGACCTGTTTGGGTTCAGCTTGTTTGGAACCCTCTGCACTTCCTGGGCATGTATGTTGATTTCCTTCACCAGGGTAGGGAAGTTTTCAGTCATTATTTTTTCAAATACCTTTTCGACCCCTTGCTTCTTCTCTTCTCCTTCTGGTATCCCTATGATTCTAAGGTGGTTGCGCTTCACCTTGTCCCATAGGGCTCTTAATCTATTTTCATTGTTTTTTATTCTTTGGTCTTTTTGCTGTGCCAACTGGGTGAGTTCTGCTATTTTATCTTCCAAATCGCTGATCCGCTCCTCTGCTTCATCTACTCTACTGGTGATTCCTTCGAGTGTGTTTTTCATTTCAGTTATTGTATTCTTTAGTTCTAACATGTTGTTTTTTATGGTTTCCCTATCCTTCTTTATGTCCTCGCTAAGTTCCTTAAACGTTCTTATCATCAGTGTTCTAAACTGTGTCTCTGAAAGGTTGGATCCCTCTGATTCATTTGGTTCCATTTCTGGAGGTTTCTTCTGATCTTTTACATGTGACATGTTTCTTTGTTTCCCCATTCTGGCTGTCGCTCTGGGATTGCTTTGATGTATTAGATAGATCACCAGAAGAGCCCCACTGGATCACGCAGGCACACAGCTCACGGCCCAACCCTCCCAGGAGAACTCCCAGTCTCAGCCTGTCCCAATCAGCCGCTCGCAGATCAGGCCGAGCAGCCCGACAACCAATCACCAGCCTGGCAACTTTGCAAGCGGAGTGTGGAAAGCAGAGACCCAAGGCGGCTTGCGTGCTCCTGCGTCTCAGTGAGCAGCCTGTTGGAGCTGGATCACTCCCACTAGGCGTTTCCCTGGCAACACAACACAACACAAGCCGAGCGGAGGCGGAGGGTGGGGATCAGAGGCGGCTCGCGCACTCCCTGGTCTCAGCGAGCAGGCGTAGGAGCCCGAGGGCACCACCCTGTGTTTCCCTGGCAACGCAGTATAAGCCGGGCGGAGGGTGGGGATCAAAGGCCGCAGGCGCGCGCACGCACGCACTTCACCAATTCCACCAGACCAATTAGGTCTCGGACCTGATCCTTCGTGGGAGGGCCCAAGCCCGACAAAATGGCGCCCTCCTTACACCACTCGCGTGCAAGCTCCGCACCACGGGAACAACAATCCAAAAACCTCCAGCCTTTGCACCAGAGGTGCTCAGCTCAGTCCGTCCCCGCAGGCTCCCGGCTTACACAGCCACTCCCTCCATCAGGAACCAGGTAAGTGCTCACCGGCGAGCAAGCCCGGGCGCCGGCCCCACTGATTCTCCAGCCGCTCTTAGCCTCACCGAGCTGAGGAAAGAGAGTCCTTACTAATTTATTGCCGGCTATCTTAGAACTCCTCTTCCCGGCAAAAGAGCTCTGGGCTGGTGAGCTTGGGGTGCGGCCGGAGGGTCTCTCCTCCAACCAGACAAGCTTCCCACGGCTGGGGCTTCCCTCACGGGGCTCGCCCTCTCTCGTCTCCGCCCGTCCTACCAGACCCGACGTGGCCTCCTCTTTAAGTTCTTCGTTTAGTGGTTCTGTTCCTCCAGTGTTCCGGGGACCTCCAGGGTTGAATGCTGTATAATTTGCTTGTAATTTTGGTGTGATCCTGGGAGGCAGTTAGCACAGCGTCTGTCTATTGCGCCATTTTACCGGAAGTCTGTGTATGTCTTTTGATCTGAAGTGAGTCTTTTGTAGGCAGCATATGTAAGGGTCTTGTTTTCTCATCCATTCAGCCACCCTATCTTTTGATTGGAGCATTTAATTCATTTACATTTAAAGTAATTGGTGATAAATATGTAGTTATTGCCTTTTTATTATTCATATTTTTTATTTTTTATTTTTTTGGTGAAGTCCCTCTAAGACTTTTTGTAATTCTGGTTTAGTGTTGATGAACTCCTTTAGCTTTTTCTTGTTTGGGAAGTTCTTTATCTGTCATTTGATTCTAATTGATAGCTTTGCTGGGTAGAGTAATCTTGATTATAGGTCCTTGTTTTTCATCACTGTTAATATTTTGTGCCAATCTCTTTTGCCTACAGAGTTTCTGATGAGAAATCAGCTGACAGTTTTATGGGAGTTCCCTTCTAGATCACTAAGTGCTTTTCTCTTGCTGTTTTCAGGTTCACTCTTTGTGTTTAACCTTTTGTATTTTAATTATAATGTGTGTTGGTGTGGGCCTCTTTGGGTTCATCTTGTTTGGGACTTTCAGTGGTTCCTGGGCTTGTATATTTATTTCCTTCACTAGGTTAGGGACATTTTCCATCCTTATTTCTTCAAACAGGTTTTCAATTCCTCTTTCTGGTATCTCTATGATGCTAATGTTGGTATGCTTGATGTTGCCCCAGAGAACCTGTAAACTATCCTTTTGGATTTTTTTTTCTGTTCTGATTGCATATTTTCTGCTTCTCTATCTTCCAAATGCTAGCTGATTTGATCCTTTGCAGATTCTCTCTAGTAATCTGTAGATTCCCTCTAATGTATTCTTTAAAAAACAAGGGGAGGAATTGTGGGAGGGGAACAGTGTTGGGGAACTAGGGAGGGACACCAGCCAAGTTGCTGTTCTTCAATCTTAGTTGTGGAGGGCGCCAGTCGCCATCTGGCTGTCTGCTGGTAGCTCGTGGCCTCTAAGCTCAAGGTACTGTGTTACAATTTTAGTTGCGGGTGGGCATAGCTACCATCATATGTGGGAGTTGAACCAGCAGCCTTGTTGTTAAGAGCTCATGCTCTATCCATTGAATCATCCAGGCGGCAGCTCAGCTAAAGGTGCTGAGTTCAGTCTTAGTTGCTGGTGGGTGTAGCCCACCATCAAACAGGCAGTCTTGTTGTTAGTAGCACATGCCCTCACCAGCTGAGCCATCCTGCTACCTGTTGGCACCTCAGTGGCAGCTCAGCTCAGGCGCAGCATCACTAGCCCATGTGGGAATTGAACCAGCGGCTCTGTTGCTCAGAGCTCGTGCTCTTAAGCTAACTCTTAACCAACTGACCCACTTGGCTGGCCCACCTCTAATATATTCTTCATTTCTGATTGGTTCTTTTTTATGTTTCCTATCTCCATTTTTATGTTTCTTATTTCTTTGTTGAAGTTCTCCCTGAGCTTGTTGAGCATTATTATAACCAGTGTTTTGAACTCTGCATCTAGTCGATTGCTTCTCTTCATTTTGTTTTGTTCTTTTCTGGAGTTTTGTTCTTTCATTTGGGACATGTTTCTTTTTTTTTTTTAATTCTTTTATTGTGAAATAAAAATTTAGAAAAAAATTAGTTTCAGGTATACAATACAGTGCAATAAGTTATACTTTTTACCCCTCAAAGTGACAACTCCCCTCCCGCAATTCGCTGCCCCACTCCCCCTCCCTCCATATCATACATATCTATTACAATTCCCTTGACTCCACACTATACTCCACATCCCATGACCATATATATATATATATATATATATATATTATATATTCAATTACAGTTGGCATACAATATTGTACAACATCAGCTTCAGGTGTACATGCAGTGATCAAGCCTCCACTCCATCTATGAAATGGTCTCCCTAACAAGACATGTGACCGTCTGACAACCCAAAGAATATTTACAACATTATTAATTATATTCCCCGAACTGTCTTTCATATCCCTGTGGCAATATTGTAGTTACCTATTTATTCTGTCTAATCCCTTCCTCTTCTCCCTCATCCCCACCCCCCTCCCAACTAGCAACCATCAATTTTTCCTCTATATCTCTGAGACTGTTTCTGTTTACTTTGCTCATTCATTCAGTTTTTCAGATTCCACATATAAGGGAGATCATATGGTATTTGTCTTTCTCAGACTGACTTATTTCACTTAACAAAATAGTCTCTAGGTCCATCCATATCATTCCAAATAGTACAATTTCATTCTTCTTTATAGCAGAGTAATACTCCGTTGTATAAACGTACCACAGTTTCTTAATCCAGTCATCTACCCATGGGCATTTCGGTTGTTTCCAAGTCTTGGCTATTGTAAATGGCGCTGCAATAAACATAGGGGTGCATATATTTTTTCGAATTAGCGTCTTGGGTTTCTCTTGGTGGATATCCAAGAGTGGAACTGATGGGTCATGCAGTAGTTCCATTTCCAGTGTTTTGAGATACCTCCATACTGATTTCCATAATGGTTGCACCAATCTGCAGTCCCACCAAGAGTGCACCAGGGTTCCCTTTTCTCCACAGCCTCGCCAGCACTTGTTGTTTGTTGATTTATTGATGATAGCCATTCTGACTGGAGTGAGGTGGTATCTCATTGTGGTTTTTATTTGCATTTCTCTAATGATTAGTGAAGTTGAACATTTTTTCATATGCCTGTTGGCCTTCTGTATGTCCTCCTTAGAGAAATGCTTCATATTCTCTGCCCATTTTTTAATTGGGTTGTTTGTTTTCTTGATGTTGAGTTGAATGAGTGTTTTATAAATTTTGGGTATTAACCCCTTATCAGGTATATCGTTGGCAAATATCTTCTCGCATTCAATAGGCTGCTTTTTTGTTTTATTGATGGTTTCCTTTGTTGTGAAAAAACTTTTCAGTTTGATGTAATCCCATATGTTTATTTTTTCTTTTATTTCCCTTGCCCGAGGGGATATATCAGTAAAAATATTACTAGGGTAATGTCTGAAAATTTACTCCCTATGTTTTCTTCTAGGAGTTTTATGGCTTCAGGTCTTACATTTAAGTCTTTAATGCATTTTGAGTTTGTTCTCATATATGGTGTAAGGAGGTGGTCCATTTTCATTTTTTTTTGCATGTGTCAGTCCAATTTTCCCAGCACTATTTATTAAATAGACTATCTTTACTCCAATGTAAATTCTTGCTTCCATTGTCATAGATTAAATGAGCGTATATGGATGGGTTTGTTTCTGGGCTCTCTATTCTGTTCCATTGGTCTATGTGTCTGTTTTTGTGCCAGTACCAAACTATTTTGATTCCTGTAGCCTTGTAGTATGATTTGATGTCAGGTAGCGTGATACCTCCCACTTTGTTCTTATTTCTCAAGATTGCCTTGGCTATTCGGGTTCTTTTATAGTTTCATATAAATTTTAGGGTTATATGTTCTATTTCTGAGAAAAATGTCCTTGATAGTTTGATTGGAATTGCATTGAATCTGTATACTGCCTTAGATAGTATTGACATTTTAACTATATTAATTCTTCCTATCCATGAACATGGTATGTGTTTTCATTTATTTGTATCTTTGATTTCTTTCTTCCGTGTCTTATAATTTTCTGAGTACAGGTCTTTTACTTCTTTGGTTAAATTTATTCCTAGATATTTTATTGTTTTTGAAGCAATTGTAAAAGGGATTGATTTCCTGATTTCTTCTTCTGATAGTTTATTATTGGTGTATACAAATGCAACTGATTTCTGAATATTTTGTATCCTGCTACCTCACTAAATTCATTTATCAGTTCTAACAGTCTTTTGGTTGAGTCTTTGGTATTCCCCATATATGTATCATGTCATCTGCATATAATGACAATTTTACTTCCTCCTTTCCAATTTGGATGCCTTTTATTTCATTTTCTTGTCTGATTGCTGTGGCTAGAACTTCCAGAGCTATGTTAAATGGAAGTGGTGTAAGTGGGCAGCCTTATCTTGTTCCTGATCTTAAGGGGAAAGCTTTTAGCCTTTCCCCATTGAGTATGATGTTTGCTGTGAGCTTATCATATAAGGCCTTTATTATGTTGAGATATGATCTCACTAGTCCCACTTTGCTAAGAGTTTTTATCATAAATGGCTGCTGGATTTTGTGAAATCCTTTTTCTGAATATATTTATATAATCATATGATTTTTATTTTTCATTTTGTTAATGTGATGTATTACATTAATTGATTTGCAGATATTGAACTAACCTTGCATACCAGGAATGAATCCCATTTTATCATGAATGATCTTTATCGTGAATGATCTTTTTAATGTGATGCTAAATTCAGTTTGCTAGTATTTTTTTTTTTTAGATTTTAAAATTTTATTTTAAACAAATTTTAAAAACAGGAGATACAGAAAACATCAGTTGTTACCTGGGAATGGGAAGGGACTAACATGGGAATCCCTGGGGTGAGAACTAATCTATCGATTGGTTATCAACCAACAGATTGAACATTAAGGATGATTTTTACAGATCTAAATATCTTTAAAGAGAGATTAAGATTAAAAAGACAAGAGCCAAAATTTATCCTATGTGAAAAAAATACAGGCCTTATGGTTTTCTCCCAGGGATAGTAAAAGGAATTACTCTGGGTATAAAGAAAGGAGCAGTAAAATGAGATAGATCTTCAATATACAGAATGTTCTAAAATGTTTTTTAAGAAAAAATATGCAGAGGTAACATTCTTTTTGTATTTATAATTCGACTTGAAATTTTTTTTTTTGAGGGCAGTGTCACTGGCCCTCATATGTGGGACCCGAACTGGGGCTGCTGGCTTCTGAGGTCAGCGCTTAACCACCGCGCCACTTGACAGGCCCTAAAATTTTTTCTGGGAATAGAAGTACTAGAGCTGTCTTTTTTAAAATTTCAGAAGTCTCAGGTAATAAGCAAGGCACTAGAAACACAGGGTTCTAAAATTAGTTCCATAAAGCATTGCTATAAAAATATGTACAGCTTTTAATAAAATTTTGTCTTTACAATTTAAAAAATGCAGTATTCAAATATTCAAATTTTCTTGAAATACAAATTTCAAATGTAACATCCTACATATGACAATGCAACAAAAGGTTAACAAATGGTAACAAGCTACATATTTAGCTAAAACTGGATCTAGTTGTTTCGAAGAACTCAAACTATACACATAGGAATTTACATAACTAATATTTAGGAGCTCAAAATCTATCTGAAAATTAAAAAGTGAAACAAAACTGTCCTTGCCTCTACAGCTTATAGCTGCAGATGGATTGGCAGTGCCTGGTGTACTGACAGCTCTTTCTTGGTGCCCTCCACCCAGAGCGTGGGCCTGCCAAGGAGAGGCTGCTGTCCGGTTACCAGCTGGACTAAATTGTCATTTAGGGCCACTGTGTCCGTATTGATTTTCTGTCTGGAGGATCTGTCCATTGGTGACAACGGGGTGTTGAAGTCCCCTATTACGATAATGTTACTGTTGATCTCTGTCTTTATGTCTGTTAAAATCTGTTTTATATATTTAGGAATTACTATGTTGGGTATATAGATGTTTACTAGGGTTATGTCCTCTTGTTGAATCGATCCCCTTCTTATTATGTAGTGCCCTTCTTTGTCTTTTATTGTAGTCTTCATTTTAAAGTCTATTTTGTCTGAAATAAGCATTGCTACTCCAGCGTTTTTCTCATTTCCATTTGGGTGAAATATCTTATTCCATCCCTTTAATTTCAGTGTGTGTGTCTTTTGATCTGAGATGAGTCTCTTGTAGACAGCATATGCATGGGTCCTGTTTTCTTATCCACTCAGTCACTTTAGGTCTTTTGATTGGAGCATTTAGCCCATTCACATTTAAAGTGATTATTGATAGGTGCACATTTATTGCCATTTTGTTATTTGTATTTCTGGTCTTCCTGGGTTAGTTAGCTTGTTTTCCCCTTTCTTCCGTTTAAAAAAGCTCTTTTAACATTTTCTGCAATGTTGGCTTGGTGGTAATGAATTCCTTAAGCTTATTCTTTTCTGAGAAGCTCTTTATCTCTCCTTCAATTTTAAGTGATAGCCATGCTGGGTAGAACAATCTTGGTTGTACACCTTTATTTTGCATCTCTTTGAATATTTCCTGCCACTCCCTTCTGGCCTGCAGAGCTTCTGTAGACAAGTCAGCTGTTAATCTAATAGGAGTTCCTTTGTATGTAACCTGCTGTCTTTCTCTTGCTGCTTTTTGGATTCTGTCTTTGTCTTTAACCTTTGCCATTTTAACTATGATGTATCTTGGTGTGGACCTGTTTGGGTTCAGCTTGTTTGGAACTCTCTGCACTTCCTGGGCTTGTATGTCGAATTCCTTCACATTTCCTTTCCTACCCTTCACAGGGTAGATAAGTTTTCAGTCATTATTTCTTCAAATACATTCTCAATCCCTTGCTTCTTCTCTTCTCCTTCTGGTATTCCTATGATGCTACTGCACTGCGCTTGATGTTGTCCCACAGGTCTCTTAAACTGTTTTCATTCTTTTTAATTCTTTTATCTTTTTGTTGTTCCAACTGGGTGATTTCTGCTGTTTTGTCTTCTAAATCAATGATCTGATCCTCTGCTTCATCTAATCTACTGGTGATTCCTTCAAGTGTGTTCTTCATTTCAGTTATTGTAGTCTTTAGTTCTAACTGGTTGTTTTTTTATGATTTCCCTATCCTTCTTTATGTCCTCACTAAGTTCCTTAAACATTCTTTTCATCAGTTTCTAAACTTTGTTTCTGAAAGCTTGGAAACCTCTGTTTCATTTAGTTCCATTTCTAGAGGTTTCTTTTGATCTTTTACTTGGAATATGTTTCTTTGTTTTTTTATTCTGGCTGTGCTCTGAGATTACTTCAATGTATTAGATAGATCACCTAGAAAAAAAAAAGAAAGAAAAAAGCAAAAAAGGGGAAAAAAAAGAAGAAAAAAGAAAAGAAGAAAAAAAGGGATGGTGGTTGTGGAGCTCTATGCCCGTTCTAATCTGCAGACCACTTGCTCAGCAATAGAGTCTCTGGGCAACTCAGCACCAGCTGTTGGGGGCAAGGGCTCAATGTGTCATGCGCCAGCCTCCCTCTCAGGCAGTGAGCTTCCCTCAATTAGCTGCTATGTGCTCTGGAACCATGCTCACAGGTTATTGCAGGTTGTGTGCTGCTGCAAAAACCCCTCTGTGTCCTGCAGAGGTGGTGGGCAGGCACCAGGAGCTCAGGGTGCCTCTGGCAACACAGCTCTAGGTGGGTGGGGCAGGCCCCCAAGGCACCACGGGATGTGGTCAGTGGACCCCAGCAAGTAAGAGCAGCATGCACTCCTGCACCTGCAACCAGCCCGCACAAAGTCTCCAGAAAAGTCCTGGCCGGATCACAGAGGCACACAGCTCACTGCCCAACACCCCCAGGAAAACTCCCACTCTCAATCTGTCCTAATCAGCTGCCTGCAGATCAGGCTGAGCAGCCTGACATCCAGTCGCCAGCCTGGCAACTCTACACGTGCAGTGCAGAGACTCAGGGTTGCTTATGCACTCCCGTGTCTCAATGAACAGTCTGTTGGAGCTGAAGTGTACCTGCCAGGCATTTCCCTCTCTATGCAGCACAAGCAGGGAAGAGGATGGGGATCTAAGGATGCATGTGCGCACACGCACACACACATGCGCTCCTGCGCCAATTTCACCAGACCAATGGGGCCCTCAGACCTGACCCTTTGTGGGAGGGCCCAACCCTGATAAAATGGTACCCTCCTGACACCGCTCATGTGCAAGCTCCACACCAGGGGAACAATGGTCCCAAAACCTCCAGCTCCTGCGCCAAAGGCACTCAGTTACGTCCTTCCCTGCAGGGTCCTGGGCCCGGCTCACACAGCTACTCTCTCTACCACGGACCAGGTGAGTGCTCATCAGCAAGAAAGGCTGTGTGCCAGCTCCACTGGTTCTCCAGCTGCCCTCAGCCTCACTGAGTTGAGCAAAAAGAGTCCTCACTAATTTTTACTGCCAATTATCATAGAATTCTTCCTCCTGGCAAAGTAACTCTGGGCTGGTAAGCTTTGTGTGGGGCTGGAGGGTCTCTCCCCCAACCAGAGAAGCCTCCCCACTGCTGAGGTGTCCCTCACGGGGTTCATCCTTGCTTGTCTCCGCCCCTCCTACCAGACTTGACGTGGCCTCCTCTTGTAAGTTCTTCATTTAGAGGTTCTGTTCATCTAGTGTTCTGGGGACTTCCGAGGTTGAATGTTGTATAAATTATTTGTAATTTTGGTGTGATCCTGGGAGGCAGTTGGCACAGCGTCTGTCTATTCCACCATCTTACCAGAAGTCCTGGGACATGTTTCTTGTCTCCTAATTTGGCTGCCTCCTTGTGTTTGTTTCTATGTATTAAGTAGGGTTGCTGTGTCTCCTGGTCTTAGTTAGAGTGGTCTTATGTAGTAGCTGTGCTTTGGGGCTTAGTGGTGCAGTCTTCCTGGTCATTTGAGCTGGGTACTCCAGCTGTGTCCCTTGTGTGAGTTGTGTGTGTCTCCTGTTTAAGTTGAGCCTTTGTTACTGTTGGCATATCAATGGGAGGGATTTATGCTCAGGCTGATTGGTTGTGGGAACTGACCATGACTATAATAGAGGAGCTATTGTTCAGGGGCTGAGTCTATGGAGCAGGATTTGCTTTTGCAGGGCTAAAGTGTGCCCTTTGGGTGTGTTGTCCTCAGAGGTGGCTGGATGATGATCTGGCTATATCTGAAGCTAGCCATTGGGCATGCTGGTCTGGGGCCTCCCGGGAGGGACACCATTAGAGATCAAGTTCAGCCGCAGTCTGTACCCTGCCTGACACCACCTGGCATGAGCCACAAAGCAATCTGCAGATGGCTGCTGCTGGTGCTGGGCTGGGAAGTGCCTAAGAGGCCAAGCTGTTAACCAAGGCCAGCTGTGATTAGTGCCAGGCTTAGGGCTGCTCAGCCAGAGATAGGGGACATGCCAAAGCCAGATGCTGCTTGTTTGGGTTTTCTGAATCTTTTAGAAATTGTAGGAAAGTCCTCAGCATGATCCAAGACAAGCCGTTTATATAGAATAGCCACTACAAGCAGCTTGGGTGGGCCAGAAAGTTAAATGGGCCCGAAAATTGGATGGGGCGGGGTCTCAGGGAATTAGGGCAAATGAACAGTATTAGCCAGGTTGATGGAGACTCAGATATGGTGGCTGCCTGTGTCTGCATGCTGAGAAGGGGGAGGGCTCAACAAAGAAACAATGGCTTTGGCCAGCTCCTTCATCCAGGGGGAAGCTGCCCCTCCAGCCCTTGCCCTGAAGTTATTTGGTTGTCAGAAAAGTCATGAAGCATTTTTGCAATGAAAAACATGGAAAAATACATCATGACTTTTCCTACAACCCAATAGGTAATTCAGTTTCTCCTGTATGTCCCTGGTGCCTTTCGAGCTGCTGCCCCAGTGCAGGAGCTCAGAGCAAGTATGTCCTGTCAGCGAGTAAGTTCGCGCATAGCTCCTTTAAGAGGAGCACCTGGCCTATAGCTGCCCCATGTCTCATTCAGCCACTATTTGCACTGGTTTTTACAGCCAGAAGTTATGGGGACTTCTCTCCCTGACACTGAGATCCTGGGCTGGGGAGCCTGGTATGGGGCTGGGATGCCTTGCTTCTTGGTGGGGGGACTTCGCAGCTGAGTTATCCCTTCCAATTTTTAATGGTCACACCTGGGTTGGGACCAGCTTGTACCACGTCTCTGCCTCTCCTACCAGTCTCAAGGTGACTTCTGTATGTCCTTAGTTGTAGGGGTTCAGTTGAGCTAGACTTCAGGTGATTCTCAATGATAGTTGTTCTGTAGTTTAGTTGTAATTTTGATGTGGTTTGAGAGGAGGTAAGTACACACTTACTCTGCCATCTTGACCAGGTCTCTCATTTTTTTTCTTTTCTTTCCTTATTAAGTCGAGCATTTTCACCTTTTCACTTAAGAGAAAGCACTTTACAGCTTCTCTGGGTTCTCTTTGGCATATATGAATTGCCAGCATCACTATTCTTGGGCTTTGGGACCATTATTAATTAAAATAAGGATGACTTGAACACGAGCACTCTGATGCTGTGACAGTCTGATAACTGAGATGGCTACTGAGAGTGACTAACAGTCAGGAAGTATATATAGCAGGTCCTCAAATAATGTCATTGAGTGTCGTTTTGTTATAATATAGATAAGATGTCGTAGGAACATAACTCTTGTTTATATCAGTAAGCCTATGATAATATGGGTTTATTTTTTTTAAACTTAGAATTCATTTTTTTAAAAAGATTTTATTGGGGAATTGGGGAATTGGGGAAGGGGAACAGTGTTGGGGAATTGAGGAAGGGGAACAGCCAAGTTGTTTTCCTTCAATCTTAGTTGTGGAGGGCGCAGCTAGCTCAGCTCCAAATCCAGTCGATATCTGGCCAGCCGACGGCAGCTCGTGGCAGCTCAGCTCAAGGTGCCATGTTCAATCTTAGTTGCAGGTGGGCGAAGCTCACCATCCCATGTAGGAGTCGAACTGGCAACCTTGTTGTTAGGAGCACATCCTGTTACCAGCTGAGCCATCCTGCCACCTGTTGGCAGCTCAGTGACAGCTCAGCTCGGGCACAGCTCACTGGCCCATGTGGGAATTGAACCGGCGACCCTGTTGCTCAGAGCTCATGCTCTTAACCAACTGGGCCACTTGGCTGGCCCAAAACTGGTTTTGATATACATCGTTTCACTTAAAGTTGTAAACCCTATTGATGACGTTCAGCAAGGACTTACTGTACAGCGTGGATACACTGGAAAAAAGGATGATTCCAATTGAGACAGAGCAGTACAGCTTGAGTGTAACATTAGTTTTGGTTATTTGACTTTTTAATGAACGCAAACCATTTTGATACAGGTATTCTAAACACAATTTATTCTAGTAATCAGGTACACTGTTATAGCTAATATGAATTACTGTGAAATTATTTGGGATCTGGGAATTTTGGAGAACAGTTGAAAAAGCTTATGGACCTATTCCTGAAGGAGAAACTGTAAACCTGTCAGTATTAGCATAGATGCTACCTAGCTGTTCTTGTCTATGACATTGTTCTCATGTTCTCACTTGGGAACTGTGGTAGCTCATTCATAATCCTTCCAATCTGTAGTAGAGCAGGAATATCAATATATTGGAATATTTAATTAATACATACCCCAGGTTCACGACATTTGGAAACATGACATTTATAAATCTGAACATTTTCAAAGGTCTCATGTATAATATATTTTTACTACTGTTTAAACTTGATTTTCTGTATATTTGAGTTAGTTTTTCCAGAGTCAAGTGAGGTGGGGAACATGGGCAATTTATCTAAGAACTAAGTTTTGTTTGGTTTTCACCTAGATAACTGGCAAACTTCTCCTCCTCTTCATCATCATCATACAGAACAAAATAGTTCTATTTATATTCATATTTTATCTTTGTTTAAAAAAGATTTTATTGGGAAATTGGAGGAGGGGGACAGTGTTGAGGAATCAGGGAAGGGGAACAGAAAAATTGATGTCTTTTTGTTCTTCAGTCTACTTGTAAAGGATGTTGCTTCACTGGCCTATGTTGGTATTATCATTGTGATCTTCCTGAGGTGAGGCAGTCGCTCGCCGGCCATTGGACGGCTACTCACAGTGGCTCACGGCAGCTCACACCTGCTACCAGCTGCTCATGCTGGCTGCAAACCCCTTACAGTAGTCATGGCAGCCCACTGCAGCAGGGGCTGCAGCTTATGCTGTTGCTGGCGACTCATGGCAGCCCAGCTCCAGATTGAACTGTTGTTCACCATCTTAGCTGTAGAGGGTGCAGCGTCACTGGCCCTCATGTGGGATCTGAACCAGGGCCCTGCTGCTCAGAGCTGGTGTACCAAGTCAACTATTAACCAATGCGCCACTCGGCTGGTCCTATTCGTATTTTCTCTTAATACCTCATTTAAGTTTTTACCTTGTAGCCTAGACTGTGGTCTTCTCATATAGTACCTAGAAATAATACTGATTTTTTCTACTAGTCTCTCACCTAGTTGTAGAATACAGTGGCCAAGTAAACAAAAGGGTATGGTAGATCAGGAAATGCAGTTTGTATTTTTGGTTAATGACTATTTACTAGAAAATATGGAGAAAATGTTGCCATCTTGACCAAAATCATATCTTTCTCAATACAATTTTTCCCTTCAATTTGCAGGTGTCTCAGGGGTGCTGTATGCTGAGCAGGGAATTTTTTGTTGAATTATGGCTGTTCAGTTTGTTGTAAATTCCAGGGGAGATTTCAAGAAGCACTCCTCAGGCCACCATTTCTGTGATGTAATCACAATTTTTCCTTATAAATTAGTTAACTTTTGATTAATGTGAAAGAGAACGAATGGAACAGTAAAATGAAAATTTACTGGTAATTCTACATCTCTTTTTAGTATGACTTACATACTATGCATTACTAAAATTTTTCCAGAGCAGTAGCAAACTGAAAAATGTAATTTGAGTTTCATCTTTCTTTGTCATACCCTCTGGTTGAGGTACAGATGAATAGGAAATAGGGAGAAAAACCTGAAGTATAAAATCCTTCAATCTAATTAATTTTTAGCCATAAGATTTAAATACGTAATTTACCTCATGTACAGTGTTTGAAAAAGATGTTCATTATTATAGACATTTACAAACGTAAAATATATGCTATCTATTAATGTATGGGTGTCAAGAACTTTGAAGGGTCTGAGATTTTAACCCTATTTGTAAGCTACCAAGTTATCAAACTACAGTTTTGTGCTGGTATAAGACATGAAACTGCTGGGCCAGAGATAAAGGAGTTTATTTCTCACAGTAATAGTACATAGAGTATCAACTTTTTTAGGGGGGAGGGGCATTGATTCTCTGAGCTCCATTCCCATAGGGTGATGTAAAGAGGGCTAGATGACATCTTCACACTCAGTGGGTTGTGTAAAGGATAGGAACTCTGAACTTAGGGAACTCCGATCTTGTATAATAGTCAGTAAGCAGGCCTGCCCTTTGCTCCATAGAGAGATAGTATCTTGCTCCAAGGAGGAGTCAGTACCTCATAGCAGTAATTCAAGAGATCCTTGGAAAACTGTCTCCCAACAATGGGTCTGGTCTGAAATTTTTGCTTAATACTTGATTCATAATGCAAATTAATAATGTAAACAAGAGGGCAAGAGGAAATGTTTAAAATACTTGTAAGAACTAAGTTTAAGTGTTCTGGTTTTGAAGAACCTAACAATTAAGAACCTTCCAAAATTTTACATTATTGAAAATAAATTAAGGACTTTTACTTAGGATCACTTTGCCATAATGCTGCATGTTTTTGAAACTAATAAAACTTGGCATTGAAAGCACTCTGAATTTAAAACTCTTAACTAATTCATACGGTCTTTCTTCTTTTTAAGCCATACAGGGAGATTTTAGTCAGTATCAGGCCATGAAAAAGTTTAGATGTGAAAAATGCAGGTTTCTCTTTTAAGTAAAACACAAATTTCTTTTTACACCAAACCAAAGTGAACCATTCTGAGAGAACCACCATCTCCAATTTCCTGAAAGCAAACAAATAAAAATAATTAAAATTATGCTTAAGCAGAGTAAAAATCATTGACTTAATATTTAGATCTTTAATATTTTTAATTTAAAAATTTAAAAGTGAAATAAAATAGTTTAAAATTTTATTTTACACACACACACACACACACGAACTGTGTATTTATTTTACTCTTACAACTCTGATTTGGTGTTCCTACAAATCAGTGAAGATAAATAGTATATGAACATAAAAAGACAAAGAAGGAAGGACTGGATGTAAGCTGACATTTGGAAGCATCTGAAGGTTCCTACAATGAAAAGTTGCAAACTGGGTCACAATATGTGATTCCACCTATTTGATTTTACAATGCTGTTCTTAAAGGTCCTACATAGCATATATTTCTTAATTTTGGTGATTTACTGAGTATTTGATAGTGAATCTTGAGGTAATGGTTCATATAAAAGATCAGGGTTTTATAAGCCCTGTATAAAATTTTATGAAGCTGCAAAGAGACACTAATAAGAATCTCATCCGCTTCCTATTTTTCATCCTTTCTTTCACACCTCCCCACCTCCCAACAAGGATTTTATGATAGAATTCTGAAATTGGAAGATATTTAAATATAGACTAAAAGTAAGTGATATTATTTGAAAAATAATACAGTGGGGACATTTTTGCATGTTAGTTGTGGATGGGCGTAGCCCACCATCCCAGGTGGGAGTTGAACAGGAAGCCTTGTTGTTAGGAGCACGTGCTCTCACCAGCTGAGCCATCCTGCCACCTGTTGGCAGCTCAGCGGCAGCTCAGCTCCGTCGCAGCTCACTGGCCCCTGTGCGAATCAAACCAGCCACCCTATTGCTCAGAGCTCTCTTTCTTAACCAACTGAGCCACTCAGCTGGCCAAAAATTTCTTTTAAAGTTATTCCTTAAGTTATATCTTGAAACTTCTTTTAACAAGGGAAGCCATTCAAAAAGACATTGCATTATAATATTTTAAGTAGTCACATTTCAAAGGAAAAAGGTGTGGGGCTGGCAAATAAGGGAAACATGTCTGTCTGTATGTGCTTGTGGACCTTGTACACAAAATTAAAAAAATAAAAATCTGGAAAAACAGGTAGCAAGAAGAATTAATAATTTAATATTGTCTGGGTCTTGTGGTGTGCTGGCAAGTTCAGGGGTTCTGGCTTTCAATTTAAAAATAAAAAATCATAGCTCTCTGCATTGAGCATGCAGAGTTGCCAGGCTGGTGACTGGTTGTTGGGCTGCTCGGCCTGATCTTCGATCAGCTGATTGGGACAAGCTGAGACTGGGAGTTTTCCTGGGAGTGTTGGGCCATGAGCTGTGTGCCTGCGTGATCCAGTGGGGCTCTTCTGGTGATCTATCTAATACATCAAAGCAATCCCAGAGCGACAGCCAGAATGGGGAAACAAAGAAACATGTCACAAGTAAAAGATCAGAAGAAACCTCTAGAAATGGAACTAAACGAAACAGAGGGATCCAACCTTTCAGAGACAGAGTTTAGAATACTGGTGATAAGAATGTTTAACAAACTTAGTTGAGGACATAAGGAAGGATAGAGAAATCATAAAAAACAACCAGCTAGAACTAAAGAATACAATAACTGAAGTGAAGAACACACTCGAAGGAATCACCAGTAGAGTAGATGAAGCAGAGAATCAGATCAGTGATTTGGAAGACAAAATAGCAGAAATCACCCAGTTGGAACAATAAAAAGAAGACAAAAGAGTAAAAAACAATGAAAATAGTTTAAGAGCCCTGTGGGACAAGATGCTGCGCAACAACCTTTACATCATAGGAATACCAGAAGGAGAAGAGAAGAAGCAAGGGGTTGAGAATGTATTTGAAAAAAATAATGACTGAAAACTTCTCTACCCTAGTGAAGGAAATTGACATACATGCCCAGGAAGTGCAGAGGGTTCCAAACAAGCTGAACCCAAACAGGTCCACACCAAGACACATCATAGTTAAAATGGTACAGGTTAAAGACAGAGACAGAATCCTAAAAGCAGCAAGAGAAAGATTGCAGGTTACATACAAAGGAACTCCTATAAGACTAACAGCTGACTTTTCTTCAGAAACTCTGCAGGCCAGAAGGGAGTGGCAGGAGATATTCAAAGTGACACAAAATAAAGGCCTACAACCAAGATTGCTTTACCCATCACGGCTATCACTTAAAATTGAAGGAGAAATAAAGAGCTTCTCAGGAAGGAATAAGTTTAAGGAATTCATTACCACCAAGCCAGCATTGTAAGAAATGTTAAAAGGGCTTTTTTAAACAAAAGAAAGGGGTAAACAAGCTAACCTAGGAAGACCAGGAATACAAATAACAAAATGGCAATACATATGCACCTATCAATAATAATTTTAAATGTGAATTGAGAAAAAAAGCTGGAGTAGCAGTACTTATTTTGGACAAAATAGACTTTAAAATGAAGACTACAATAAAAGACAAGGGCACTATAACCCTAATAAACATCTATGCACCCAACATAGGAGCTCCTAATTATATAGAACAGATTTTGACAGACATAAAAGACACAGATCAACAGTAACACTATCGTAGTAGGTGACTTCAACACCCCGTTGTCACCAATGGACAGATCCTCTAGACTGAAAATCAACATAGAGTGGTCTTAAACGACACTTTAGACCAGCTAGACTTTGTCAATATATTTAGAGCATTTCACCCTGAAACAACAGAATATACATTCTTCTCAAGTGCACATGGGACATTTTCCAAGACAGACCACATGTTAGGCTGCAAAACAAGTCTCAGTAAATTTAAGAAGATTGAAATCATATCGGGCAGATATAAAGGAAAAACTGATGGTTGCTGGCTGGGAAGGGGTAGTGATGAGGGAGAGGGGGGAGGTTTTGGACAGCATAGGAAGAAAACAAGAAAAAAAATTTATATAAGCACTGGTATTTATAAAAGAAAAAAACATAAGTTCCAACTCTTGGCTTATAAGCTACTATACCAAAATCTATTTTTTAACACCACTAGAATGGTCATCAATAAACCTGGGTTTAGCTTTTGGTCTTGTTCACTAACTTGCAGAGATCCTAGATGAATTATTTTATTTTCTTAATAACTGGATATAATTGTTGCTGGAAGGCCAGACTGCACATACCCAGGAAGTATCATCTGTTTCAGCCATATTCTTGATGTTCTGTATTGTTATATATCCAGGACTTAATACCTCTCTTACATTAGGAATTATATCTCAAAAAGTAGGAGTCATAGAATTAACTTCTCAAGGATAACAGGACTAAAAAAAGCCTTTTCCTTTCAAAAATTTTCTTTAAAAATCCATCCTATTTATTTTTATGTATGTATGTATGTATATATGTATGTATCTATGTATGTATATCTATAAATCTATTGGGGTGACATTGGCTAGTAAAATTATATAGGTTTCAAGTGTACAATCCTGTAATAATCATCTGTATATTGCTTTGTGTGTTCACCACCCAGTCAGTTCTTCCATCACTATATACTTGATCCCCTTTTCCCTCTTCTATCACCCCTCCCTTCCCCCTTACTCTCTGATAACCACTAAACTGTTGTCTGTGTCCATGAGTTTTGTTTGTTTGTCTTGTTTGTTTGTTGCTTTCAGTTTTATATCCCACATATGAGTGAGATCAAATGTTCTCAACTTTTTCTATCTGACTTCAGGGCATTTCCAATGTTTCCATGATAGTCTGTTTCATGCTAAATAACCTTGACTTGTACTTTACCATAGGGGAAATTTTGATGATTAATGAAATAATGTATTTTGTATACTCAGTTATTTGATCATTATTAAAAATAAAATATATGGGCTGGCCGAGTGGCGCGTTGGTTAAGAGCTGGCTTGGGACGGCAGCTCTGAGCAGCAGGGCCTCGGTTCGATTCCCACATATGAGGGCCAGTGACACTGCCTTTTACAGCTAAGGTGGTGAACAACAGCTCCACCTGGAGCTAGGCTGCCATGAGTCGCCGGCGACAGCGTAGGCTGCAGCCCCTGCTGCAGTGGGCTGCCATAAGCTACAATGAGTGGCCGGCAGCCAGCGTGAGGTGCCGTGAGCGGCCGTCCAATGACCGGCAACCAATCTGCCTCACCCGAGAAGAGCGCAATGATAATACCAACATGGGCCAGTGAAGCAATGTCCTCCAGAACTAGACTGAAGAATAAAAGGACAGCAGCTTGTCTGTTTCCCTTCCCCAGTTCCCCAACGCTGTTCCCCTCCCCCAATTCCCCAATAAAATCTTTTAAAAAATTTTTTAAAAATAAAATAAAATATATTCATTAAATAAAATTTGGAAAACTGAAAAGTACAAAAGTTTACCTATTGTCCCATGAGTCATATAAAAATTATGGTTTAATATTTATTTGCTTTCTGTCTTTTTTCCCCAACATATATGTTGTATTTATCTGAAATCATATTGTATGTACAATTCTCTGCATTTTTTTTTTTTTTGGCTTCACTTTAAATACTTTTCAATGGTCCCACATAGTCTTTGTTTTTTTTCCCTCTCCCCTCTAGTGCCCCCCCTCTACCCCCACCTCGGAGCTGTCTGCCGGCTGCCGGCTACTCACACTTGCTACCGGCCACTCACAGTGGCTTACAGTAAGTAGCTCATGGCAGCCCATGGCAGCCCATGACAGCCACAAGCCACTCACAGCAGCTCAGCTCCAGGTCAAACTGTTGTTCATAATCTTAGCTGTAGAGGGTGCAGCTTACTGGCACAGCTTACTGGCCCATGTGGGAATCGAACTGGCAGTCCTGTTGTTCAGAGCTTGTGCTCTAACCAACTGAGCTATCCAGTCACCCTAGTCTTTGTTTGTAATGGCTAAATTTTATTCCATTAAATGCTATGGTGCTCCCTAACCATTCCTTTTTTTGGTTAAATTTACATTGTTTCTGATTTCTTCTTTTTTTAAAAAACAAATAACCCTATGATAGACATTCTTAGGCACAATGTTTTTTCTGTATTTAGGATTATGTTGTTGGTATAGAGCTGTGAAAACAGAATTATTGGACCAAAGCTTATGAAATTTTAGGCCTCTGGAAGAACAGTATGGAATTGGTTAGTTTTGCTTTGTTTCTTCCCTAGTTTGGAAGGAGGTGATTTTGTTTGGGAATAGGAAGTTGTGGTTTCAACTGAGGCTGATATTCATTTTATTAAGTGATAAAATTGTACTTATTCTTGACTGAATGGCTATATGTTAATTCATGTAATAATTTACTGCAACAAAAGATTTTCCCCAGTCCTGCATTTAACTTCACATACAGTAATACCTTGGTTTGCGAGCATAATTAGTTCTGGAAACAAACTACTTATATTGCAAGACATTGCTCGTTTACCACGTTAAAATATATTAGAAATGTTTGCTGGTCTTGCAGAACACTCATAAACCACATTACTCACAATCAAAGGTTTTACTGTATAGTTAAATGTATTTTCTAAGCCACATTCTATTGTTTTTACCTATGTTGGGTGATACCAGTTTACTTTTTTAAAAAATGTACACAGACGTTCGTTAGCAAATTCTGCAGACAAGTTAAGGGTTACTTCGCTACAAACTGGATTTTGATCTGTTGTCTGTTTGATAGACATCTTTTTTTAAAAAAAATATGCTAACTATAATTGAATATATAGACAGTCACAGGATGTGGATTATATGGTGGAAGGGAGTCAAAGGAATTGTAATAGATAGTATGATATGGGGGGGGAGGAGTGGGAGGGGAGAATTGGGGGAGGGGGGTTGTCACTTTGAGGGGTAAAAAGTATAACTATTGCACTTTGTTGTACACCTGAAGCTAATTAAAAGTATAAATAAATAAATAAATAAATAAATGCTAAATTACCATGTCATTATGTTAGGTTTCCCCTGTATTATTAATGGTCTCATAAAATTTCTGATTTTGTTCAACAATAATTAAATCCCAAAAGTATATATACTATTTTAGGGATAGAAGAAACCTTAAAGTTTCCTAATCTGAAATCCTTTCATTTTACAGATGAGGAAACTGAGGTGCATATGGGTTAAGTGTTTTGTCCAGTCACTCATTTAGTGGCAGAGCTGGGATTAGAATTTAATTCTTATTTCTCTCTGAAGTGCTTTTTGCAATACAGCCTTTTTAAATGTACTAACAGGTAACATGTGCTTCACAGACTGCTTTTTGATTAGCTGCTATGATTGCCTGTTCCTGTCATTTAAGGCTGTAGTTTCTAAGCATGCCAATACCCTACCCTATGATAAGAAATGCTTTCTTGAGCAAGGTGTTTAGTTATTTAAATTTCATCATTGAAATATTAACCCTGTCTCTTGCATATTTGATATCATATAGGGATTTCTTTTTAATCAATATTCCAGAATTTAGGTGCCTGGTGTTCTCTCTAGAAAATAAAATGTCAAATTGACTACAATCTAGCACCTGCAAAAGGTCAACTTGAGGCTTCTGGTACTTATAAGAGAGAGGCTGATAGATAAGCTAACTAATTTTCCAACTTCCTCTGTGTTAAGTAAACCATCAGAAAGGAATGTACTTAGAACATGTTATTTCACCTTTCCACAGAAATGCCCTCACTAAATTATGATTCAATATAATTCCCTCAGCTTTAATCAAAGATTTATAATAATAAACATCTATCTGAATAGGATTTCTGTCAAATCCCTACTTAAAGACATGTCTAATATGTTTTTCAGTTTTCTAACACAACATTCTTTTTTTTAAAAGATTTTATTGGGGAATTGGGGGAGGGGAACAGCATTGGGGAATTGGGGAAGGGGAACAGACAAGTTGCTGTCCTTTTTGTCCTTCAGTCTAATTGTGGAGGATGTTGCTTGACTGGCCCATGTTGGTATTGTCATTGCTCTCTTCCCAGGTGAGGCAGTCGCTCGCCGAGCACTGGACAGATGCTAATGGTGGCTGTTGGCAGCTCACGCCGGCTGCCTGCCGCTCACACTGGCTGCCAGCCACTCATGGTAGCTCATGGCAGCCCACTGCAGCCTATGCCGTCGCCGGTGACTTGCGGGAGCCCAGCTCCAGGTTCAGC
This sequence comes from Aselliscus stoliczkanus, assembly GCA_033961575.1. Lineage (NCBI taxonomy): Eukaryota > Metazoa > Chordata > Mammalia > Chiroptera > Hipposideridae > Aselliscus > Aselliscus stoliczkanus. Next base: position 74,075,494 of record CM066730.1, read on the forward strand.
TGTTAGATGTAGAGGGCGCAGCATCACTGGCCCTCATCTGGGATCTGAACCAGAGTCCTGCTGCTCAGAGCTGGTGTCCCAAGTCAGCTCTTAACCAACGTGCCACTTGGCCAGCCCTTTGACACAACATTCTTGAATGTGAATCCAGTGCTAGCAATACTTTTTTTTTTTTTTAGCTGAGCCATCCTGCTACCTGTTGGCAGCTCAGTGGCAACTTAGCTCAGGCCAGGCATCCAACTGCCAATGCTCAGACCTCAACTCACACTCTTGAGCGAGCTCTTAACCAACTGAGCCACTCGGCCGGCCCTTAGAAATACTTCAATCTAGATGAATTTGCTACTTGCATATTTAAAAAAAATTAAGTCAGGGGCCGGCTGAGTGGCGCATTGGTTAAGAGCTGGCTTGGGACTCCAGTGGCTCCGGTTCAGATCCCACATATGAGAGCCAATGACACTGCCCTCTACAGCTAAGGTGGTGAACAACAGCTCCACCTGGTTACCTCTAAGATGGTAAATGTTGCCTCTATAGATAAGATGGCCAGTGATAGTGTGGGCTGCAGCCCCTGCTGCAGTGGGCTGCCATAGGCTACAGTGAGTGGCCGCCAGCCAGTGTGAGCGGCCGGCAGCCAGTGTGAGCTGCCAAGAGCCGCCATGAGTGACTGCCTCATGCAGGAAGACCTCAATGACGATACCAACATGGGCCAGTGAAGCAACGTCCTCCGCAACTAGACTGAAGAACAAAAAAGGACCGCAACTTGTCTGTTCCCCTTCCCCGATTCCCCTATGCTGTTCCCCTTCCTCAATTCCCCAATAATTTTTTTTTTGAGAGCAGTGTCACTGGCCCTCACATGTGGGACTGAACTGGGGCCGCTGGCTTCCCAAGCCAGTAATTTTTTTTTTTTAAAAAGAAAGAAATAGTTTGCCTGTAAATCTTTCATTCTTTCTATTATACCATTATGCCTCTCAAAGTAAACCTATTTCCCATGTGGTCTTAGCCTCCTCAAATTCAGAGCTAAACAGTTTTAATTTGTTTTAAAAAAGCCTATTCAACAACCTCTCTTAGTTTGCAACTTTTAATTGATTTTTGCTTGAAGTAATTTTATTTTAGATATTATGTATAAAATAAACTCGTGAAGTGTCCCAAATCTTTCAGAAAATAGGTCATAAATACTAAGATATATTGGTTAATTACTGTGAAGAAGGATCACTGTATTATGGCTGTGTTGATACTTTTTTTTTAAATTGGGGAATTAGGGGAGGGGAATAGTGTTGGGGAATTGGGGAAGGGCACCAGCCAAGTTGTTGTTCTTCAATCTTAGTTATGGAGGGCACCAGTTGCCATCTGGCTGCCTGTCAGCAGCTCATGGCCTCTAAGCTCAAGGTGCTGTGTTCAATCTTAGTTGTGGGTGGGCATAGCTACCATTCCATGCGGGAGTCGAACCTGCAGCCTTGTTGTTAAGAGCGCATGCTCTATCCACTGAGCAATCTGGGTGGCAGCTCAGCTCAAGGTGCTGTGTTCAATCTTAGTTGTGGGTGGGTGTAGCCACCATTCCATGTGGGAGTCGAACCTGCAGCCTTGTTGTTAAGAGTGCATGCTCTATCCATTGAGCAATCTGGGTGGCAGCTCAGCTCAAGGTGCTGTATTCAATCTTAGTTGTGGGTGGGTGTTGCCCACCATCGAACAGGCAGTGTTAGATGCACATGCTCTCGCCAGCTGAGCCATCCTGCCAACTGTTGGCAGCTTAGTGGCAGCTCAGCTCAGGCACAGCATCACTGGCCCATGTGGGAATCAAACCAGCGGCCCTGTTGCTCAGAGCTCACGCTCTTAAGCTAACTCTTAACCAACTGAGCCACTCAGCTGGCCCGATACTTTTGTTTTTTTACCTAATGGTGTATCTAACTCTCCTCTTTGGGGAACGTGTTGATACATTTAAAACTATTAAAAAAAATCTCTTGGAGGAAAGAAATAAGTATGATAACAGTTTATTACCTATTTGTTAACAATATTTGAAGATGTAGATTAATAAACTTTATGATATCAATGGACACAAAATCGCTACTTTTTAAAATCTTAGAAATTACTTATACTTTAGTTATATAAGGTGCTGTCTGTTAATGTGGATAATTGTCAATATGTAAATTTTGGGGATATATATATATATATATACATATATATACACTATATTCTAGTGTATCTATATTCTTGTCTATCTATAGTACTCTCTCCTAGGTGATAGTAAGGACAGAAAGAACAATATAAACAGCACATGGCTATATTTGTCATAATTCCACATGAAAAGAATGAATTTCCTATCAGTTCCATGTCTAAGAATTTTTTCAGACAGTATGCCAATGAGTAGTACAGGCAAGACAATATAGATATATAACTACATGACTTATTACCTTCTTGTCTATGACCAAAGTCAGTAGTAGGGAACGAGAGATATGCTCCATACCTAAAAACTCATTCCAGTGTGCAAGCCCAAGTTAATCTCTTTAAAATTTATCTAATGAAGTTTAACATAGAGCTCAAATTCTTTGTGTCAGCTTTTGTCATTAGCATAAATTCCCCTTAAAATCTTCCCTGGAGCTAGCTAGACCTCTATTGGTTTCATTTCTTTTTCTTTTAATTGCTTTAAAAATTGTGGTGAAATATACATAATGTAAACTCTACCATTTTAACCGTTAGTGATTTACCCATCCTACAAGGAGACATTTGGCAATGTCTGGAGACGTTATTTGGTCATCCCAACTGGGGTGAGGGAGCTGCTGGCATCCAGTAGGTAAAGGCCAAGGATGGTGCTAAACATCCTACAATGCACAGGATGGCCTCCAAAACAAAGAATTATCCAGCCCAAAATGTCAATAGCTCTGAGGGTGAGAAACCCTGGTCTAGAGCCAGACTGTTTGGGTTTTAATTCCAGCTGGACATTTACAAGCTGTGTGACTGTGGGAAGTTATTTAGTCTCTGTGTCTGTTGTCTATAAAATGAGGATAATAGTATCTACCTCATAAGGTTGTTTGGAGAATTAACTGAATTAAAATATTTAAAGTACTGAGACCAGTGCCAACGTATAATAAACACTTGATAAATATTATTTTACTTGAAAAATTTTACTTCTTATTGAATATATTCAATTGATTAAAGTTCATACTTGATAAGAAATATGTAGAAAAATAGTTATTATATTAAGAGAAAATTATACGAAGACACACATAAGGCTCTATTTTAAAATGTAGTATATGAAAATTTTGAATGAGAAAAAACCTTTGAAAGCAATAATTACAGATTGTTATAATCTGTATTTTATCTGTACTTAATAACAATAAACCAGAAGGCTGAAAATAAAGTGTATATAAGTCAGTGCTAATCTGAACTTAAGCTATATTATATATGAACTCAAAGACTTATATAGCCAGTTAGGTTATGATAACCATTTCTATATAACCAATATTTCTCTTAGTCTGTATGACAACCCTTCCAGAAAGATCCTTGGGAAGTCAATTTCTTGATTGGATCTGTAAAGTTTTCACAGGATGCAGTTCTTTTTTTCTTTAACAAGTGTTCTAAAAAATAAGCTTTTAAAAAATATATAGAATTTATGGTTAAGTTTCTTTAAGCTCTAAGAAATTAAACACAGATTATTATGCATGTACATTTAACTGTTTCATGGAGTATTTTGCTTCAAACAAATCAAGAGTTAAAAAGTTTTATTTTACATATAGATATGTCCATAAAGAAGTAGATTGAAGCAGTGATGTTTGTAATTACTATTATTAATATAGTTCCATATAATTAATGAAGTCCTACCACATACGTGGTCACAATAGATCTTCATAAAATTCCTGTGGGGTATGTGGAATTACCTCTGTTTTGCAGATGAGGAAGCGGAGCCTTACAGAGATGAAATAATTTTCCGAAGTTATAAGGCTAGCAATTGTGAAACTAATCATCAAACCCAAGACTCATAATGAATCAGTTACTATAATCCAGTGTGGGCTTTTAATAAAATTATGACACTTTTCCTGACTTATACCTAACCTTTCTGAAATTGGTATAACAGGGCATTGATATCTCCTCCCAAAATGAACTTAGATGTAATGTCAATGGCAGAATATGGAGAGGGACCCCCACATGCATTACTTATAAATATTACACATAAATGTAATAAAAATGAATTGGATAACTTTGTCCCATTATTATAAACCTTTTATTTTTAAACTTTTAATTTTGGATAATTTTAAACATATACCAAAGTAGAGAGAATGGTATATGTAAAGTACTATATTACCCACCAACCACCTTCATAAATTATCAAACTCATGGTGACTTTAATTCATCTATATCCCTCCTACTTTTGTTTTCTTTCCATGAACTATCCACCATTTATTGTTTATTAAGACATGGCCTGTCCAAAAGGAATGATGGGGGTGTGTTCAAACCAGGTGGCTTCTACTTCCTCATTGTAATTAGTCTTTCCATCATCATCTTATTCCTCTTAATGTATTTGAAGCATAACATATTATCTTCTGGGTTTGGGTATGGGAAAGTGCAGGCCAATAACAGGAAGACAGAGATCATTTTCCTAGGAGTGTCAGGCACCCTGACCTGACCTGTACAGAACCGCAAGTGAACCCAACCCTTTCTGTCTGCCCAGAGAGGTCTGCTGTGGATCACGCATCACCTGACACCGGAGGTTTGCAGCAGAAAGTTTTCAGCAGAAGTAGGGATGGAACATGAACTCACAGCTTTAGGTTGAACGGCTCTTGCAGCGATTCTTGCCCATGCTGCCAACATGGCTTCCTGAGCTGAAATTATCACTTCAACTCTATTGGTCATTTCCTCTCTCTTACTCATCTTATAACTTTTCGGACTCCTTTCTCTCTTGGTCACCATCTTGCATTTCTTTGAACTTGACTGCAGTGTGGCCTCCTGTGGTGTTTCAGGAATATATATATATATATATATATTTAGAATTGGGGAACAATTTGTTTTTCCAGGACCCATCAGCTCCAAGTCAAGTCGTTGTCCTTTAATCTTAGTATTGTGGAGGGTGCAGCTCAGCTCCAAGTCCAGTGGCAGTTTTCAATCTAGTTGTGGGGCGTGTAGCCCATCATCCCATGTGGGAGTCGAACCTGGTTGTTAGGAGTACATGCTCTAACCAACTGAGCCATTGGCCGCCTGCTGGCAGTTCAGTGGCAGCTCAGCTCAAGTCGTTCAATCTAGTTGTGGAGGGCGCAGCTCACTGGCCCATGTGGGAGTCGAAACACCAATTTTGTTGTTCAGAGCTTGCACTCTAACCAACTGAGCCACCTGGCTGCCCCCAGGAATATTCTTTACACTGTCTCCATACTCCTCAGTCACTCATTTTACTTCAGAGTAAGCATGTTTCTTGGGCCTCAGATAAACCTCCTATTTTCTTGCCATCGATACTCAAATGGTTGGCACCAGTTCCAGAAAGTGTCCCCATGCACTTTATTTATTGAAGGCAAAATGGCTGTCAAGGGGAGGATTGGTTTTGGGCAAGCTTGAAACTGTTCAGTCGTTTGAGGAAGATAACTTTATCATTTGTCCTAGGAATCTTCTTCGGGTTGGCTTCTGAGGTTGAAGAAATGCTTGGTTCCATTTGATGTTCTTCAGTAGGTTCCTCATTAACTGGAACCAATGTGAGAATCACACTTTCTTCACCCAATTCATCTCAAAGAAACCCTTTTCACTGCTACCAGAATTTGAGCTTGCCATTTTCAGGAACATTCAGAGGACAGCAAAGCCAGTGCAGTTAAGGATACCCGCATTGTACTCTTTTTAACCTCATCCCTCCCACTTTCTCCCCACTGGACTATTTTGAGGCCAATTCCATATGTATAATTTCATTTGTACATATTTAATATTCAAAATTTCATTTTTCAAAAAATAACCATTTAAAAAATAATTATAATTTTGAAATACTGAGAACCTGAATAATTTTCTAGAAAGATGTTTCCACTTTATACCAGTAGGCAGCTTTTCCTGAGTTCAGAATAATCACATACAGTATGCTTTTAAATTCTCTTGGAATTTAAATGTCTAATAATAAACAGTAAGAGAAAAAAGTGTTTTACCTGTCTTATGCAATCTTCTCTCATTTCTCCTTCTAAAATAAAAGATCATGACATTAATTATCTTAAAATCTAATAAAAGACCTTAACAAAAATTGTTAACAGAAATTTTTAACATCCTCACTAAAAAGAAATACAAGAATCAGAACTTAAACTAAAATACTTAAAACTCTGGAGAAAGCAATAACCAAACTTCAAAACAGTATGAAAGTACGAATTATTTTCATACACATACACGTTATGGCTAATATCTGCACTGAAATCAAATAAATAGACTATGCCTATACTGTCTTTCTGTTCTTAAAATGATGCCTTAAAACTTGCAAGCAAGTTTTATCTAAGTGCCAATTCTGGTTGATTAGTGGTGGTTACCTAGGGGACTGTGTTGAGAAGTTTTATGAGACCTTCCTTTTATTTTCAATAACAAAGAATACTGTGTTTCATTAGTGGGTTTTGTGCTCTGAAAGCAGTGATATACCTGCTGACTCTGGCTTAGTACATCAAAATGATACTTTTTTTTTTTTTTTTTTTTAAAGATTTTATTGGGGAATTGGTGGAGGGGAACAGCGTTGGGGAATCGGGGAAGGGGAACAGACAAGTTGCCGTCTTCTTGTTCTTCAGTTTAGTTGCGGAGGATGTTGCTTCACTGTTGGTATCGTCATTGCGCTCTTCCCGGATGAGGCAGATCTGTCGCTGGCCTCTGGATGTCGCTCATCGCGGCTATTGGCAGCTCTCGCTGGCTGCCGGCCGCTCACGCTGGCTGCCGGCCACTCATTGTAGCCTATGGCAGCCCACTGCAGCAGGGGCTGCAGCCTACACCATCACTGGGGCTCGCACAGCCCAGCTCCAGGTGGAGCTGTTGCCAGCTGTAGAGGGCAGTGTCACTGGCCCTCATGTGGGATCCGAACCGGGGCCGCTGGCATCCCAAAACCAGCGCTTAACCAATGCGCCACTCGGCCGGCCCCAAAATGATACTTTTAAAAGGAGCATCCTTACTTAAATTTATATGAGAAAAAAGTGTCATTACTGTCACAATCTAATTTCTCATTATTGATGGATGTTAGGTAGACATTAATGGATATATTCTCATCCTTGAAACAAGTAACTGTTGGTATTTATAAATCCCAGTTATGGCCAGCCGAGTGGCTCAGTTGGTTAAGAGTGTGAGCTTTGAGCAACAGGGTCGCTGGTTCGATTTCCACATGGGCCAGTGATCTGCGCCTGAGCTGAGCTGCCTCTGAGCCGCCAACAGGTGGCAGGATGGCTCAGCTGGCAAGAGCACATGCTCCTAACCACAAGGTTGCCGCGTTCGACTCCTGCATGGGATGGTGGGCTGTGCCCACCCACAAATAAGATTGAACACAGCACCTTGAGCTGAGTGGCTGCGAGCTCCCAACAGGCTCCTGGATGGCGACTGGACTTGTAGCTGAACTAGCTGCATCCTCCACAACTAAAATTGAAGGACAACTTGGCTGTTCCCCTTCCCCAGGTCCCCAGTAAAATCTTAAATAAATAAATAAATAAATAAATAAATAAATAAATAAATAAATACCAGTTATGTTTCTCTTCTAACACTTAGTGCATGTCTATACCACTAATTTAGTACTATATTTATGTTAACTTATTATTTATTTCCTTTATTTAGTTAGTCTACCTTCCCAAGTAGATAGATTATAAGTTTTCTAAAGCTTATCTGTAGCATCTTATTCCTCCTTGTAGTCCTGGCACCAAGAAATGCTTTGATGATGATTATATTTCTGTAAGAATATATGTTACGTATCTGTCATTAATTTTAAATTACTTGCTGTTTGGGGGCATTTTTGTATACTCTGGGATGTTTTGTTTAGCTATATAGCTAAAATTTCATAACATTTCTAATATGGTATGGAGCCATATGTGAAATCTGGTTTATAATGCTTTCATAGGACATCTGGATTTTAAAAAATAATAGATTGGCTCTTGAATTTAAGTAGATAAAAGTTTAAATCCTGTAGTAAGATGGTTATTCTCTTCTGGAAGATTACTAGAAGTATAAAATTAACAATCTCTCTCAGAAACTGGTTCAACATTTTGTCTTCCCAATAGTCAATAAAGAAGTCTTATGGCTAAACAAAACAAAAACAAAACAAACTACCCCGCTTTAATTTAAGTATTTTTTTTTATGTTTTTTTTTTTTTTTTGAGGGCAGTGTCACTGGCCCCCATATGTGGGATCTGAACCGGGGCTGGTGGCCTCCCATGCCAGTGCTCAACCACCGCGCCACTCGGCCGGCCCTAATTTAAGTATGCTTTTAAGAGTCTTCCATAGACCATAAGAACAGCTCAAGGTACTTTCTTTAATTATAAATGTAATTGTTATTCCTGTAATCTTGACATTTTTGAGCTAAACAAGTTTACTTTCAAAACTTCTTTAATAAACACCAACTTTCATTATGTTAGTCATTGTCAATCTTCCTTGAATCCATGCCGATTTATCATATAAAGGAAAATTAACTTCCATAGCAAACATGTTTAGATCTATTATCAAGATTCTAGATGGACATCTAAAGAGGTCGGTGCAATGAAGTGATTGCTTCTGACTCTGGTATGTTACAGTCTTAAATATGTACCACTTCTATTTTTTTCTCATAAAAGCCAGTGTTACTGCTTCATTTAGTTTCTTGTCAATTATGACAGTCCCCATCCCTTAATTGTATTTGTTTTAGGTTAGATGAGGGGCCCACATTATCTAAAGGGACAGATTTTAAGTACTTTAGGCTTTGTGGGCCAAGAGGCAAAATTGAAGATCTTATGTAAGTACTTATATAGCAAGTGAGAAAAATTCTACAAATTTTTTGATGAAATTTGAACTACAATAATAACTGAGTACAATTTTTTGTGATACATGTCTACTAATGGGATTAATTGGAATTCAAAGTTTGTGATCTCCCTCATCAAATTCAACTTCAAATGTTTGTCTGTTATTGCTGATCTCTTATGAGATTTTATGTATTTCACCTTTGAAAATACTCTTTCTTTTTATATATTTAGTTAATAATTTTTAATTTTTTCAATTACAGTTGACATACACTATTATATTAGTTTCAGGTGTACAAAATAGTGATTAGACATTTATATAACTTATGAGGTGAACACCCCAATAAATATAGTATCCATCTGATACCATACATAGTCATTACAATACTATTGACTACAAGGTCTGACAATTAAGTTCATGAACTTGTTACAAAGATGTTGCTAACTTTTTTTGATATCAGAGGGATTATTCATTATAAACTTGTACCAGCTGGACAAACAGTTAATCAGGTTTACTATTTGGAAGTGCTGAAAAGGCTGTGTGAAAAAGATGAAAATGACGTGAACTTTTTGCCAACAATTCATGGCTCTTGCATCACGACAATGGAACAGCTCACACAGCACTGTCTGTGAGGGAGTTTTTAGCCAGTAAACAAATAACAATATTGGAACACCCTCCCTACACACCTGATCTGGCCCCCAATGACTTCTTTCTTTACCTGAAGATAAAGGAAATATTGAAAGGAAGACATTTTGATGACATTCAGGACATCAAGCGTAATACAATGACAGATCTGATGGCCATTCCAGAAGGAGTTCCAGAATTGCTTTGAAGGGTGGACTAGGCGCTGGCGTTGGTGCATAGTGTTCCAAGAGGAGTACTTCAAAGGTGACTGTAGTGGTTTTCAGCAATGAAGTATGTACCACTTTTTCTAGGATGAGTTGGTGAACTTAATTGTCCTTATGCTACAAATACTTTACATCCCCATGATAATTTTGTAACTACTGATTTATACTTCTTAATCCCTTTCCTTTTTTTTTTAAGATTTTATTGGGGAATTGGGGGAGGGGAACAGTGTTGGGGAATCGAATCAGGGAAGAGGAACAGAGACAAGCTGCTGTCCTTTTGTTCTAGTTGTGGAGGACGTTGCTTCACTCGCCCATGTTGGTATTGTCATTGCGCTCTTCCCGGATGAGGCAGATCGGTCGCTGGCCTCTGAATAGTCGCTCACCGTCACTATTGGCAGCTCACGCTGGCTGCCAGCCACTCACGCTGGCTGCCCGCCACTCACTGTAGCCTATGGCAGCCCACTGCAGCAGAGGCTGCAGGTCACACTGTTGCCGGGGCTCGCACAGCCCAGCTCCAGGTGGAGCTGTTGTTAGCTGTAAAGGCCAGTGTCACTAGCCCTCATATGTGGGATTCGAACTGGGGCCGCTGGCATCCCAAGCCAGCTCTTAACCAATGCGCCACTCGGCCGGCCCAATCCCTTCCCTTTTTTACCCATCCCTACAATCCCCCACCCATCTGGCAACCCTTAAAGTGTTCTCTGTACCTATGAGTTTGTTTTTGTTTTGTTTGTTCATTTGTTTTTTTGATTCCACATATAAGTGAAATCATATGGCATTTGTGTTTCTCTGGCTGACTTATTCCACTCAGTGTAATACAGTCTAGGTCCATCCATGTTGTTGTAGATGGCAAGATTTCATTCTTTTTTTTTGGCTGAGTAATATTCCATTGCATATATGTACCACCTCCTCTTTTTCTATTCATCCATTGATGGACACCCAGGTTGCCTCCACATCTTGGCTATTGTAAATAATGCTGAAGTGAACATATGGATGCATATGTCCCTTTGAAGTAGTGTTTTGGGTTTCTTCAGGTAAATACTCAGAAGTGGGATTACTGGGTCCTTCTTTGACTCTTGTTATAGCATTTGTTTTAAAGTTCATGGATCTCCCATTTCTTTAGGGTTGGTTACTGGAACTTGACTAGTTTCCCTGCTGTATGCGTGGCACTATGCAATACTTCTTCCTTTTTTTTTTTTTTAAAGATTTTATTGGGGAATTGGGGGAGAGAAACAAACAAGTTGCTGTCCTTTTGTTCTTCAGTCTAGCTGTGGAGGACGTCGCTTCACTGGCCCATGTTGGTATTACCATTGTGCTCTTCCCAGCTGAGCAAGATCGGTCACCGGCCATTGGATGGATGCTCACAGTGGCTCTTGGCAGCTCACACCAGCTGTTAGCTGCTCACGCTGGCTGCTGGCCACTCACTGTAGCCTATGGCAGCCCACTGCAGCCCCACTGCAGCCTACAACATCGCTGGTGACTCATGGCAGCTGAGCTCCAGGTTGAGCTGTTGTTCACCACCCTAGCTCTAGAGGGCTCAGTGTCACTGGCCCTCATGTGGGATCTGAACCGGGGCCCTGCTGCTCAGAGCTGGTGTCCCAAGCCAACTCCTAACCAATGTGCCACTCGACTGGCCCCAGTGCAATATTTCTTTAAAAATTATTTTTCTGGGGCTGGCCGAGTGGCGCTATGGTTAAGCGCTGGCTTGGGAAGCCAGCGGCCCCAGTTCAGTCCCACATATGAGGGCCAGTGATACTGCCCTCAAAAAAAAAAAAAATTATTTTTCTCTCCTATCCATTATCCTCAGATGCTGAAGTTGCTCTCACACACTCCTCCCCTAGGCTATCCAGAAGAAAAACTTCATATATATCATCTTAATGTCACATGCCTCGCTTGTCCTTTTTTGTATCTTCCTTTCTTCGAAATTTTGCATTTCAAAGTCTTAAAGACTTGACTCTTTCTCAGAGGGAAAGGTAAGAAAATGAATAGGCCAAACTTAGAGTCATCTTTAGGGGACAATGAAAAGGGGACATACTGAGAACTTTGAAATATTAATTGCTTTTGTCCCTTCACAGTCAGTCATCTATGTGTTATTTGTGCTTTGTATTTACCTAATTTCTTATGCACATTGAAATTGTACTTTGAAAGCCACCAACTCAGCTGAACATCTTGACTGGAAATGATTGCTGTTGCTTTGTTATACTTTTTGGGTACCACTTTTAGGGAACATATTACATAGTTGCCTTAAATGTACTTACTATGTACATTTCTTTCTTACTGAATTGGAAAAAAATCATCTCATTTTTCTCAGAGGCCTTTGGAGCCTGGCTTCTTAAAGTGTAATTTCTAGGCTGGCAACACATAAATCACTTGAGAGGTTTTTAGAAACTCTGAATTATGGGCTCCACCCAGGCCTACTGAATGAGAATCAACTTTTTAATAAGATCCTCACAATTATTTGTATGCCCATTAAAATTAAGCCTTTGTTATAATCAGTTGACTTGGTATTTTATGTTGTACCCACCAAGAACAATTTTATAATACACCAACTAGAAATGCCCAGAGCTTTCTTATTTTTATTAATTTACTGAAGCTCTAGCCAGTTATAACATTGCTGTCTGTTATACTTTGAATACTTTTGGTACCTTTGGTACCATAACCTTTTTTATTACGTGTCTTACCCTTCAAAGATTCAGCACAGATGTCTTTTTCAAGTTCATCCTTTCTGTCAAATACATGTCTGTGGTTGTAAGGGTTTTTGAAATTGGAAAAAGGATAGAAAAGAAAATTATATGGTTAAATATGTTATAAAGTATTGAATGTTTTAAAGTTTCTGAGGTTTTTAAAAATGTAATTAAAAATTTATTTGGAAACTTTCAACAATATAATCATTTAAATATCATAATATGTTAAAAACATTGAAAACTATTTTTAATTTTCCCACTATTAAATATTTTACAGGACATTTTGAAGAGCAATTAAGTTTAACTTTAATATACAAATAAAATATTTTACATATACAATTTTCAAAAGAAGTACATGTGAGCATAAAATGTGATGCTCTGAAGACCTGGATATTGCACAATTAGAATGAATAGTAAAAGTTTTTAATTGAAATAAATTTTATTTTCTTAATTATAAATGTAATCCACTATTACTGTAGAAAAACTAAAAAAAAAAAACCCCACCAAAAAAGAACATTAACATAATCCAAATATTGAGAGATCTCTGGATAGTTATCTCCTATACTTATGTATCTTTTTAAACAAATAAAGTTGAGATAATATTGTTGTATAAAATTTTATGTTACTCATTTTTTGGCTTTATAAATTTTATTACTTAAATTATTAAACATTAAAATGGATTTTTAAAGATATAGATTTTATGAATTTTAACAGATGTATAGATTCATGTTATTACCATCGCAATCTGAACACAAAATAGTTTCGTCATGCAAAAATAGGGGAGGTGTGATTATAAAGTATGAGAGGGTTTTTTTGCATGATGAAAATAGAAACTATTTTGTGTTCTGATTGTGGTGGTAATAACATGAATCTATACATCTGTTACAATTCATACAATAACTATAGTTTTGGCTTCAAGAATATCATATAATTTGAATAATACAGTATGAAGTTTTGTGACTGGCTTCTGTCAGTATAATGCCCTTCAACCAAAATGTTAGATGTATCAATAGTTGGTTATTTTTTACAGGATGGTACAGTATTCCATCCTATAGATATGCCAGTTTGTTTATTCACCTGTTGGAGGATATTTGTTTTTCCAGGCTTGGGTAATTATGAGTAAAATGGCTATAAAATTCATGTACAGGTTTCTGAGTGACATAAGTTTTCATTTCTCTAAGGTAAATACTCAAGAATAGCATTGCTGGCTTACATGATAAATATATGTTTAACTTTATAGGAAACTGCTTAACTGTTTGCCCAGGATGGTTCTACCATGCTGTAATCTCAGCAATGTATGAGAGTTCCAGTTGCTCTGCATCCTGACAAGTGCGTGGTATTGTCAGCATGCTTTTTGTCACAGACATTCTGATCGGTGTGCACAGGTATCTCGTGGCCTTAATTTTGCATTTCCCTCATGGCTAATGATGATGAATACTTTTTCATGTGTTTATTTGCCATCCATATATCTCCTCATTAAAGTATCTTTTCAAGTTAAATCTTTTGCCCATTTTAATTGGGTTGTTTTTTCTTATTATTGAGTTGTCAGAGTTTTTTATTATGTATTTTGGATACAAATGTGATTTGTATGTGATTTGCAGATATTTTTCCTAGTGTGTAGCTTGTCTTTTCATGCTCTTAACAGTGTCCTTTAAAGAGCAAAAGTTGAAAGTCCATCTTATCAGTTTTTTTAATGGATCACATTTTTACTGTCAGATATGAGAATTCTTTGACTAATTCCAGGTCATGAAGCTTTGCTCCTATGTTTTCTTCTAAAAGTTTTATAGTTTTACATTTGATATTTAGATCTATGATTCATTTTCAGTTAATTTCTGAGTAAGGTGTGAGGTTTACTGTGGGGCTCATTGTTTTTACACTTAGTTGTCTAGTTGTCCCAATGCCATTTGTTGAAGAGTATCCTTTCTCCATTGAATTGCCTTTGTATTTTTGTCAAAAATCAGTTGGGCATATCCGTATGGGTCTATTTCTGGATTCTCTATTCATTTTCATTAAGCTACGAGTATGTGTCTGTCCTTTTGCTAATACCACAATTTCTTGATTAGTATAGCTTTAGAGTAGGGAATTGCAAATCACAGTATTTGGATCAAATTCAGCCCAGGCCTATTTCTGTATTGGAACACACCCACATCCATTCATTTACATATTGTCAGCGACTGCTTGCTTGTTGCAATAGCAGACTTAAGTAGCTGTGACAGGGACCTTATTACGTGCAAAACTGAAAATATTTACTAAGTGGCCCTTTAAAGAAAATGTTGGCTAAATCCTGCTTTTTTTTTTTTTTTTTTTTTTTAAGCTGAGCCATCCTGCCACCTGTTGGCAGCTCAGCTCGGGCTGGGCATCGAACTGCTGTTGCTCAGAGCTCAGCTCACACTCTTGAGCGAGCTCTTAACCGAGCCACTCTGCCGGCCCTAAATCCTGCTTTAGAAAAAGTCTAAGATCATGCATGATTCCTCCAACATTATTTCCTTTTTACAAAATTGTTTTCTATCCTATTTTCTCTGCCTTCTATATAAGTTTTAGAATCAGATTGTCTATAGCTACAAAAAAACTCATCTGGGATTTTGATTAGATTTGTGTTAAATCTTTAGATCAATCAGGAGACAACTGACATCTTTATGATATATATATATATATATATATATATATATATATATATATATATTTTTTTTTTTTTTTCCTTTTTTTGATTCCGCACCACTGCCTTCCACGCGCTGCCATCAGGCAGGGCGGGAGAGAAAGGGGCCCTGCAGGCAGAGCTAGAAGAGTGGTCCATTTCACCATGAATGTCCGGCCCTCGTCTGGCATGGCTTAGGCCCGGCCCAGGAGAGCGAGACGTCACCACATCAATCAGGACAGACATCTTTACTATGTTAAGGCCTCCAACTCATAAACTTGGTGTATGTCTTTATTTATTTATTTACTTTTGATTATTTTTAAGTCTTTTATAGTTCTTGCTATGCAGATTCTATATATATTTTGTTAGTTTTTTATGTATTTCATTTATTTTAGAGCTATTGCAATAATTAAAATTTCATTTTCCAATTGTACATTACTAGTATGTAGACTTTATATTGACTCCTGTGACCTTGCTAAACTCACCTATTATTTGTAGGAGTTTTTTGTAGATTCCATGGGATTTTCTTGAAGACAATCATGTTGCCTGTAAATAGGGATGGTTTTACTTTTTCTTGACGGAGCTGTATGTTGGTTTTTTTTTGTTTTTTTTTTTCTTTTTCTTAATGCACTGGCTAAAACTTTCAGAACAAGACTATATAAGAGAGTGGACATCTTTCCTGTGTGACCAGCTGTATTCCCAATATTAGGGGAAAACATTCAGTCTTTCTCTACCAATTATGATGTTAGCTGTAGTATTTTTTTTTTTTTTTGGTAGCTGATCTGTAGAGATTGAGGAAGCTCCTATTTATTCCTAGTTTTCTGAGTTCTTTTTAAAAAATCATGAATGGGCGCCGGCCGAGTGGCACATTGGTTAAGCGCTGGTTTTGGGATGCCAGCGGCCCCGGTTCGGATCCCACATGAGGGCCAGTGACACTGCCCTCTACAGCTAACAACAGCTTCACCTGGAGCTGGGCTGTGCGAGCCCCAGTGATGGTGTGGGCTGCAGCCCCTGCTGCAGTGGGCTGCCATAGGCTACAGTGAGTGGCCCGCAGCCAGCATGAGCGGCTGGCAGTCAAGCATGAGCTGCCAATAGCCGCGGTGAGCGACCATCCAGAGGCCAGCGACCGATCTGCCTCATCTGGGAAGAGCGCAATGACGATACCAACAGTGAAGCAACATCCTCCGCAACTGGACTGAAGAACAAAAAGACAGCAACTTGTCTGTTCCCCTTCCCCGATTCCCTAACGCCGTTCCCCTCCGCCAATTCCCCAATAAAATCTTAAAAAAAAAAAAATCATGAATGGGTATTAAATTTGGTCAGATTTGGTCAAATGCTTTTTTTTTGCACCAGTTGATCTGATCAACTTACTTTTCTTCTTTAGAAGGTAGTGAATTTCATTGAATGGTTTTTGAACATTGAATGAGCTTTGCATTCCCAGATAAACCCCACTTAATCATAGTGTATTATTCCTTTTATATATTACTGAATTATTGGGTTGTCGGAAAAGTCATGACACATTTTTTTCATCAAAAAACATAGAAAAAATATATCATGACTTTTCTGACAACCTAATAGATTCCTTAATGTTTTATTGAAGATTTTGCTTCTATATTTATGAGTTTACTGGTTTATCGGTTTTATTTTTTTATTTTTATTTTTTAAAGATTTTATTGGGGAATTGGCGGAGGGGAACAGCGTTGGGGAATCGGGGAAGGGGAACAGACAAGTTGCTGTCTTTTTGTTCTTCAGTTTAGTTGCAGAGGATGTTGCTTCACTGTTGGTATCGTCATTGCGCTCTTCCCGGATGAGGCAGATTGGTCGCCGGCCTCTGGATGTCGCTCACTGCGGCTATTGGCAGCTCACGCTTGGCTGCCAGCCGCTCACGCTGGCTGCGGGCCACTCACTGTAGCCTATGGCAGCCCACCGCAGCAGGGGCTTCAGCCCACACCATCACCGGGGCTCGCACAGCCCAGCTCCAGGTGGAGCTGTTGTTAGCTGTAGAGGGCAGTGTCACTGGCCCTCATGTGGGATCCGAACCGGGGCCGCTGGCATCCCAAAACCAGCGCTTAACCAATGCGCCACTCGGCCGGCCCTCGGTTTTATTTTTTGATTTTTTTGTTTTTGTGCGCTGGCAATGGCAGCCTCAGAAAATGAGTTGGGACTTTCTGGACCTAGAGATGTTTTTTTTCAGTTTTTTTGTGGGTTTTTTTTTTAAGCTATAACTTCAGTTTCTTCAATAGTTATAGGAGTATTCAGATTATCTGTTTCATTTACAGAAAGCTTGGTAGCTTATAGTTTTCAAAGAATTACTCCATTCAAACTATGTTGTAAAAGTTGTATACATAGAGTAGCTCACAACATTATCTATTTAATGTCTGTGATGTCTATTATAATGTCCTCTTTTGATTCTAATATTGATATCCCATGTCTTTTTCTCCTTTTGTCTTTGTCAGTCTGACTAGAGTTATCAATTTCATTGATCTTTTTGAACAACTTTTCAACTTTTGATTTCATTAATTTACTTTATTGTTTGTTTTCATGTCCAATGATGTACACTCTTATTTATATTATTTCCTTGTGTTTAAGTTTATTTTTATATTTTTTTCTAGTTTTTTTGCATTTAATAATTTTTTAATTTTTCAATTACAGTTAACATACAATATTATTAGTTTCAGAAGTATAAAATAGTGATTAGACATTTGTATAACTTATCACCCCTATAAATATAGTACCCATCTGACACCTTACATAGTTATTACAATATTATTGACTATATTCCTTATGCTATACTTTATATCCTTGTAACTATTTTGTAACTACCAATTAGTACTTCTTAATCCCTTCCCTTTTTTAACCCTCCCATCTGGCAACTTTTAAAATGTTTTATGTATCTGTGAGTTTGTTTCTGTTTTGTTTGTTCATTTATTTTGTTTTTTTTTTTTAGATTCCACATATAAGTGAAATCATATGGCATTTGCCTTTCTCTGTCTGACTTATTTCATTTAGAATAATACCTCTAAGTTCATCCATGTTGTTGCAGATGGCAAGATTTCACTCTTTTTTGTCACTGAATAATATTCCATTGTATATATGTATCACTTTATCCATTTGTCTATTGATGGACACTTCGGTGGCTCCCATATATTGGCTATGGTACACAGTGCTGCAGTGAATATATGAATGGATGCATATGTCTTTTTGAGTTAATTTCAGGTTTCTTTGGACAAATACTCAGAAGTGGGATAACTGGGTCCTTCTTTGTCTCTTTTTTTTTCCCTGAAGATTTTTATTGGGGAATTGGGAAGAGGAACAGAGTTGAGGAACTGGGGAAGGGGAACAGTGTGTTTTTCTAGGACCCATCAGCTCTAAGTCAAGTTGTTGTCCTTCAATTTTAGTTGTGGAGGGCACAGCTTGAGCTCCAAGTCCAGTTGCCACTTTCAATGTAGTTGCAGGATGAGTGGGGGAGAGGAGGGCATAGTCCACCACACCATGCAGGAGTTGAACTACTGAGCTGCTTAGCTCAAGGTGTTTAGTGATCCAGGATATTGTCTGTCTTAGAATATTCATGTGCACTTCAAAAGGACATGAATTCTATTGTTGAGTGGAGCTATTTTCTATGCACTAGTTCTATATATGTCTTAGAGAGGGGTATTGAAGTCTCCAACTGTCAGTGTGTGTGTGTGTGTGTGTGTGTGTGTGTGTGTGTGTGTGTGTGTATTCCTCTTGTAATTTCTATCATTTTTTTCTTCATATATTATAATGTTCTGTTGTCAGGAACATGCACATTTAGAATTGTTAGGCTTTTTTTTATTAGCTTCAGGTGTACAAAACAATGTAATAGACATTTAAACCCTTCACAAAGTGATAACCCACATCCCCCAATCTACCACCTCTCTGACATTGTATATATAGCTGTTATAATTCCATTGACTTTACTCCCTATGCTGTACTCCATATCTTGTGAATATATATATATATATATATATATATATATATATATATATATATATAATTATAGTTGACATACAATATTATTCAGCTTCGGGTGTACAGTGCCAGTGGTCAGGCATCTACACTGTCCATGAAGTGGTCTCCCTACTAAACAAGTGCACATCTGACACCCTACAAAATCTTTACACCACTATTGATTATATTCCCAAACTCTTTCATATCTCTGTGGCAATACTGTGGCTACCAATTTGTGCTTTCTAATCCCTTCACCTTCTCCCTCATCCCTAACCCCCTTAGAATTGTTAAGCCGTCTTGGTAAATTGACTCTTTTATCATTATGTAATGTCTTTTATTATCCCTGGTTATTTTATTTGCTGTGAAATATGCTTTGTCTGATAGTAATAGTCATTTTAGCTTTTTTTTTTTTTAAGATTTTATTGGGGAATTGGGGGAGTGGAACAAATAAGTTGCTGTCCTCTTGTTCTTCAGTCTAGTTGTGGAGGACATCGTTTCACTGGCCCATGCTGGTATTGTGATCATTGTGCTCCTCCCGGCTGAGGCAGTAGGTCGCTGGTCATTGGACGGCCGCTCACGCTGGCTGCCAGCCACTCACGGTAGCTCATGGCAGCCCTCTGCAGCAGAGGCTTCAGCCTACGTCATTGCTGGCAACTCACGCTGGTTGAGCTGTTGTTCACCATCTTAGCTGTAGAGGGAGCAGCATCACTGGCCCTCATGTGGGATCTGAACTGGGACCCTGCTGCTCAGAGCTAGTGTCCCAAGCCAACTCTTAACCAATGCGCCACTTGGCCGGCCCTAGTTTTCTTTTGATTGGAGTTTTTATATGTTTTGTCTATCTTTTTACTTTTAACTTAGTATATGATTTTTAAAAATCTATTCTGACAATCTCAATTAATTAATGTGTTTAGACCATTTATATTTAATGTAAGTATATGTTTGGATTGAAACCTATTTTATTATTTGTTTTTTATTTGCTCTGTCAGTTTTTCTTTCCATTTTTCTTCTTATTTTCTTTTAGCATTTTTGAACTTTTTGGTAGTCTTATCTGTTGTTTTTGATTACTTTGTGTAGTTTCTTAAATGGTTGCTGTAGGGATACATCCTACATACTTTTCATAGTCTACTTAGAATTAATATTTTATGATTTCAGGTGGAATGTGGAATCCTTTACACCATTCATATCCCTTTACCCTTTGCACTTCTGTTGTAGTTTTTTTACATATTGCATTTATATACATTGAAAAAACCTCATTAGACAATGTTATACATTTTTGCTCGCAACCTTTAAACATTTTAAAGGATTCAAGAGGAGAACAGCCTGTTACATTTATCCAGGAGTTTACCATTTGTCTTTTTTCCTTCACTTTCTGGTATTCTGTGTTTCCATCTGTTTGAAGAACTTCCTTTAGTAATACTTTTAGAGCAGGTCTGTTGGCAACACATTCTTGTAGTTTTTCTTTACCATATCAGAAATTTTCAGCCATTCTTTCTTTGTATAATTTTTTCAGCATGGCACTTTTGCTCCTATCCCTCTAGGGCTCCGATGTTACAAAATTTTAGATTTTTTTGGAAATGTCTCATTTCCTGAAGCTTTGTTCATTCTTTTTCAGTATTTTTTCTTCTTTGTTGTTCACTGGATATTTTCTACTGATCTGTCTTTCAGTTCACTGAGTCTCTTCTGTGTTATTTCCATTCTGTTATTATTAAGGCCATCAGTGAGTTAAAAAAAAACCTTTTTTTGGGTTATCTTATTTTTGAATTCTTCATTTCTTCCTCCTTTATATTTTCTATTTCTTTTTGAGACTTCCTACTTTTTATTTGTTTCTAGAGTTTTTATGATTGTTGGAGCATTTTTGTAATTGCTTAAAATTTTGTCAGATAATTTCAACATCTGTCATCGCAGCCTTGTCTATTGATTTTTTTTTTATGTGAGTTGCAATTTTCCTAGTTTTTTACATGTCAAGTAATTTTGGGTCTTGGATATTTTTAATATTATGTTATAAAACTTGCTGTTATTGAAATCCCAGGATAAATGTTGATATTTTTGTCTTTGAAGGCAATTGATCATTAGACTTAGGCTTCAAGTTCCAATGTACCTCTGTGACCTGTGGCTCTGATATCTGTTCAGTTTTCAGTCTTTGCAATGCTATTTGGATATGTCCATGTGTGCACCACCCAGTGGCCAATCTGTGACCTGGGTGATGTTTTATCTGTTAGATTAGGTCTTAAAGTCTTTTATATTTTCTTAGGATCAGATCTACACATACACAGCTTGGGGTATGCCCTGGAGTTTATAAACAATTCCATGGGGTCAATTTCTAAAGCTCAGTGGCCTCAATTACCCCATGCTGTCACACATCTCCATGGCTATACTTGCCTTCAGACCCAAATGGTGGCACACTGAAAGAAAATGGTAAACTCACCACAGATTGAGGTACTTCAAATTTTTGTCTTCTTCCTCAATCTATCTGCCACTATTTACTTTCCAGATTCCTCAAAGCACTAGTCTGTACATTCTGTCTAGGATTTTAGCTGCATTCAGTGGGAGAGACAGGGATTAGTGTGTTTATTATTTCTGGAACTAGAATCTGATAATCATGATTTTTAATGACTATATAGTATTCTAATATTTGGATATACTGTAATTTACTCAATAATGCCCCACATGGACATTTAGGTTATTCACTTTTTTTTTTTAAAGATTTTATTGGGGAATTGGGGGAGGGGAACAACGTTGGGGAACTGGGGAAAGGGAACAGACAAGTTGCTTTCCTTTTGTTCTTCAGTCTAGTTGTGGAGGACATTGCTTCATTGGCCCACGTTGGTATCATCATTGTGCTCTTCTCAGATGAGGCAGATCGGTCGTCGGCCTCTGGACGGCCACTCACAGCGGCTCTTGGCAGTTCATACCAGCTGCCAGCTGCTCACGCTGGTTGCTGGCCACTCACTGTAGCCTATGGCAGCCCACTGCAGCAGGGGCTGCAGCTATGCCATCCTTGAGACTCACAGCAGCCCAGCTCCAGGTGGAGCTGTTGTTCGCCATCTTAGCTGTAGAGGGCAGTGTCACTGGCCCTCATATGTGGGATCCAAACCGGGGCCGCTGGCATCCCAAGCCAGCTCTTAACCAAAGCGCCACTCAGCTGGCCCAAGATTATTCACTTTTATGATAAAGATGTGATAGGCATTTCTATGTATATATTACAAAAATGAAATTTAAAGTCACGACATTTAAAGGCTAGTGATACATAGTGCTAAAATTACTTTCTGAAAAATTTATTCTGATTTAAAAAACCTGACCATGAGAAAGAATATTGACCACAATGTATTGAAACACATTAAACATGATTTGATAATACATATTATCTTCCCTGTCTGTCCCCCCACTAAATTGTGGTCTCCATTGCAGGTTGATAGCTTAATTTATGACTCTGAAAACTGATAAATCTGGGGAAACAAGCCTTGATTCTGCTTTTCAGGGTACTTGAGTAGATGGTAAGGAAACTTTTTTTCCGAATACAAGAATTCTAGCTTAAAATTGCACAAGAGGGGCCCGGCTGAGTGGCGTTTTGGATAAGAGCTGGCTTGGGATGCCAGCGGCCCTGGTTTGGATCCCACATGTGGGCCAGTGACATTGCCCTCTACAGCTAAGATGGTTAACAACAACTCTACCTGGAGCTGGGCTGCTGTAGTGGGCTGCCATAGGCTACAGTAAATGGCCAGCAGCCAGCGAGAGTGGCCGGCAGCTGGTGTGAGCTGCCAAGAGCCGCTGTAAGCGGCTCTAGAGGCGGGCAACCGATCTGCCTCACCCGGGAAGAGCGCAATGATAATACCAACATGGGCCAGTGAAGCAATATCCTCCACAACTAGACTGAAAAACAAAAGGACAGCAACTTGTCTGTTCCTTTTCCCTGATTCCCCAATGCTGTTCCCCTCCCCCAATTCCCCAATAAAATCTTAAAAAAAAAATATATGCAGAAGAAGTGGCACATTTAGAAAATCACCATTTCACAAATCCTAATTAAATAAAACCTAGGCAGCTTCATCAATGAATTACAAAACATTAGGTAAAAGGTTGATAGGGAATATTATAATGGAGAAGTCCATGGATTAAGCTTAGCATCACTAAAAGACATTATATACCTCATGTTGTGATGTAATAGGAAGTACACAGCACCCTCTGTTATTTTTTATTATTTTAGAGACAAAGCAACAGTTTCCCCAAATTTGTTTATAGGAACATGTATAAGCAGAGCAAAATAATAATTTCTAAATATAGCAGATTTATAGGTGATATTTGTTCTCCCTTATTCTAGACATGTAGTTTATCTCTAGGGAGGGACATGCAATGGTGTACCTTGAACCATGGGTAATAGACCCATAGGTTGGTCTATAAGGAAAAAGGATTACATAGTAGTGTCAGGTCTCATGTAAGGAATTTTCCTGCAGATCTGCCATGTCTGCCAAATGCAAGGAAGCATCCCTGTCCAGCTCTATTTTTGGTTGTAAACAGCAAAACCAAAAGTGTTTATTATTTAGTTGTAATTTTTTTAATGTGCATATAAATGGCACCATTTTTTCTTACGTTATTTTATGCTTTCCATAATTGCCTCCCTGGAAGTTTTAATTTTTTAAACTTTTTTCATCTGTCTTTCTTGACACAGAAAGGTATTAACCTAGATTAAAACATAACTGCAGAGACCCATATCTCAGCATATGGCTTTGAGGAGAAAACAAAAAGCCCCTTACAGCGAATCCCTTTAAAATGAGATAGAAAATCATAGCAAATAGCAATAGACAGTTTGACTAAATTATAAAATGTAAAAACATATAAATAACACTTATTTAATCTCATATAAATAAATATACATTATAATTTCAACTCTGCATAAATTCTTAGAAGGAACAAATTTGATTTCTCGGGTGGGGAGCAGTCCTAGTTTTTCTCACCAGATTGTGTAAGAGAATGATAACGGCATCTTTAAGTTCACATTTGACTTGGACAACATAGAGATATTGTATGTTATTAAGAGATATTCAAGGACTCATTTTTTTTTCCTGAGGCTTTTAATACTTTCATAATAAACTCATTTTGTAATTCTTTTAATTTCATCATCCTTGTGGAATTTTTCTTTTTCAGCTGATTAGTCTAAGTGCCATATCCTCATTTATGGCTTTGAATGAGATTCGAACATTTCTCCACCATCTCTTTCACTGACTTCATGAAATAGTCTGTTTTGTGCAAGATTTTCAGTTGTTTTGAAATGTGTTTATATTACTATGTTGGGTGTTTACATAGCTGACAATTAGTGAAAGCACTGATGAACTAACACTTAACAAGTGGAGATAAACGCTACTGTTCACTGGGGAGTGATACTTGAATAGGGACCAAGTGTACAAGTTGTTAGCTCATTATTAAATATTTCACATTATGAGAACTGATGCTGTAGGTAACTGTAGGATTTCGGATAATAAGGAACCCTTCATAGCTGAAATTTTATGAAATTTGAATGTAAAATTATGAAGTTTGAATGCTCTGAGCTTTGTGGAAGTAAAGTACTACGCAAACAGTACATGTCACGTGAAGTCCACTAATAAAGGCTAAAGCTTGAAAATATATAATATTAATAAGTCTTTGTACATGAAATTATACTTTCATGTTTTTCATTTGACTTAATAAAAAGAATATGTTCCAAATGAAAACACTGTCACTTAGAATATATAAATTTTGGAGCTTTTAATTTTCTAAGGTTTTTGCCTATCTAGATAGTTCTAGAACTGGAGAACTGCCATTCCATAAAAGAGCTATGAATCTGTAAAGCAGTTCATTTCCTCACAGCCTTTCTTTTGACATATTGAAGCCACAATGAAATGTAACTTCTCTTTCACCATAAGCTTTATTTAGTGGATCAGAAAACAAAAATAAGAAAATTCAGAGACCAGATTAGGCTGGAGAGAAAATGGAAATATTGTTTTTGTTCTTCAGTTCTCATGATTTTTCCTTACATTATCTTGATCATCTTTCTTTTTTTTTTTTTTTAAGAGGGCAGTGTCACTGGCTCTCATGTGGGACCCAAACCGGGGCCGCTGGCATCCCAAGCCAGCTCTTAACCACTGTGCCACTCAGCCGGCCCTCTTTCATAAACATAGCTAGAGATTGAGTGAAAACCTGTAAACATCTTTAGGTTGTCAAATTGCTGATACCCTTTAATTTTTGTTTTAAAAGAGCTTAAGGTTATTTTCGTTGGAAATATGTTTAAGATTGGCTAATTTTAATCATGTCCTGAGGCTTATTAGAAAAAGATATCTCTACATAGTTTCTAGTTTTATAGGCAGCAAACATAAAACGCCTAAGTGGGAATAATATGAACTTAACCAGTTCTAATATACATTAAGCTACTTTAGTAGCTGAACACATTGGAAATGCTCAGTACAGTCTACATTTATTTCAGTTTAAGATGCAGAAATGGACTTCTTAGACATAAGCCATATGTTCTCCTCTTATGCCAAGTTGACAAGAGTATCAAGACTGAGATGAATAAACAAGGTCAACTTAAGCTGAGCCAAATTAGACAACAGAATAATTGTCAGATTTTCTTTTGGCAGGGACAGTTGTTTTGAGCCAATCTTCATGAATTATAGTCTAAAAAAATTTTTTTTCTGGTAAATCTACTCTTAGGCATTCCATTGACAATTTTGTTTGATTTGTAAACACTGAAAATTTTCATCAATTATATTGTTTATAGGCACACATAGGATTCTGAATAGCTGGGTATTTTATTTTTTGTTTTAACTTAAAGGAAAATGGCTTAGATATGAATCAAGTAAAATCAAGCCAAAATTTAATAACTCTTAACAGAATAGTATTTCATTTAGAGTTTCTTAGATATGAATTCAGATATAATAAATAGCAGTATTATAATTAATTTATAACAGTAAATATCAAAGTAGATCAATTTGTTATAGAAATAAGGTTTATTTGCTCTACAATAAAGAATTGTAGACCTTGAAGGGGATAATCTAATACAAATGGGAAAATTGAGGCAACCAGAGGAGTTTACTTATATGAAATATAGTAACTTGTTACAGACAGTACCAAATCTAAAGTTAATCATTTTTGTTTTAGTACTAGGATCATTTATTTTATTTATCATTGCCTTCTCACACTATATGATTTTTTTTTCCTTCAAAAGTGATTTTTCTTTGAGTTGTGTAATCTTTTAAAATGGCTAGGTCAAAAATATGAAAAACCAGCCATTTCAATAGTGGTTGTCTTGGTCAACCACATCGAAAGCATAAAAACAGACTATTTGATGTCACGGGATATGGATTATACTGTGGAAGGGAGTCAAAGGAATTGTAATAGATAGGTATGATATGGGGTTGAGGAGTGGGGTGGTAAATTGGGGGAGGAGGGTTGTCACTTTGAGGGGTAAAAAGTATAACTATTGCACTGTGTTGTACACCTGAAGCTAATTTAAAAAATGTTTATTTCACAATAAAAGAATTAAAAAAAAAACCCAGACTATTTGATAATAATACTAATGACATAGAAAGTATAAAGTGTCAGTTAATTCACATAATGGTGATTTAAAATAAAACCTCATTTATACCCTACGTGTTTTAATTGCTTTAAATTTGGAAATGCCTGATTCTTCTGTATCTAAAATGTCTATACACTTAGTATCAGCTATATATAGCCTATATATTCTTATATCCTATATATTCTTATATTATAAAATTAATTCCTTTATTTATTCACTAAATGTTTATTAAGTTTGTATTGCATACCAGACATGTTTCTAAGTCCTGGAGGCTACAGCAATGAATAATAAAAAAAGAAAAGACAAATGTCTCTGCCCTCATACAGTTTATATTCTAGTAAGTTATTTATAAACTTAAGTCTATTCAAAAGCAGTTTTCAGTTGTTTTCTGCATACATTTAGTTCAAATTAATTTAGTTTATTATTTCTGCTACCCAGAAATTAAAATTTTGTTCAGTGATTTTTAAGAATATGGAGAGGGCCGGCCGAGTGGCGCATTGGTTAAGAGCTGGTTTTGGGATGCCAGCGGCCCCGGTTCGGATCCCACATGAGGGCCAGTGACACTGCCTTCCACAGCTAACAACAGCTCCACCTGGAGCTGGGCTGTGTGAGCCCCGGCGATGGTGTAGGCTGCAGCCCCTGCTGCAGTGGGCTGCCATAGGCTACAGTGAGTGGCCAGCAGCCAGCGTGAGCAGCCAATAGCTGCGGTGAGCGACATCCAGAGGCCGGCGACCGATCTGCCTCATCCGGGAAGAGCGCAATGACGATACCAACATGGGCCAGTGAAGCAACATCCTCCACAACTAGACTGAAGAACAAAAAGACAGCAACTTGTCTGTTCCCCTTCCCCGATTCCCCAATAAAAAAAAAAAAAAAGAATATGGAGAATATAAACAATCATTGGGAAGAATTTAAAATTCAGAGAATGTTTTGTAGAGTAGGCTATTTTATGGTTTATTTATTCATGGACAGAATATTGGTTGCGTGCTCACTCTGTGGTTGGCACTAGGTTGGATGCTGTGGGTACAGCAGTGAGCAAAAGCGGACACATGCTTAACTACTGCTGAGGGTGCAGGCTGCAGGCCATGCTGCCTCTGTTCTCTCTTCCTTTCTCTCTTCTAGAGGCCATTACTGAACTCCTGGACTCTTTCTTTTTTTCTTGTCTCTGGTTAAACTCGCTTTGTCTATTGAAAGAGAAATTAAAACAAAAGCTTTAAGTATCTTTGGGTAGATAAACTGACCCAACTGTAGTTCTGAGCCCCAGTATTCAGATGATGAAGTGTGAAAACAGACCTCATATCAAAACTTCCTCTGATATCAAAGCAATTTGCCCCATCAAGCTAGGCCAGTTGTTTAAAATGATCCATTAAAAATGCATACTACAAGGGCCGGCCGAGTGGTGCGGCGGTTAAGTGCTGGCTTGGGAAGCCAGCGGCTCCGGTTCGGTCCCACATATGAGGGCCAGTGACACTGCCCTCTACAGCTAACAACAGCTCCAGGTGGTGTAGGCTGCAGTCCCCGCTGCAGTGGGCTGCCATAGGCTACAGTGAGTGGCCGGCAGCCAGTGTGAGCTGCCAATAGCCGCGGTGAGTGGCCATCCAGAGGCCGGCCATGGATCTGCCTCATCTGGGAAGAGCGCAATGACGATACCAACATGGGCCAGTGAAGCAACATCCTCCGCAACTAGACTGAAGAACAAAAAGAGAGCAATTTGTCTGTTCCCCTTTCCTAATTCCCCAACGCTGTTCTCCTCCCCAAAAAAATCTTAAAAAAAAAATGCATACTACATCCTAACACTTCGTATTAATTTGCTCTCGCTGTTGTAACAAATTACCACAAATTTAGTGGCTTAAACAGGGTGCATTCCTTTCTGGAAGTTCTAGGGGAGGATCTATTTTCTTTTTTGAGCTTTTTTGAGCTTCCAGAGGCCACTTACATTCTGTGACTCATGCCCTCCTTCCTCCATTTTCTAAACTAGCAACTGGCAGGTTGAATTCTCACAGTGAATCTGACACTGACTCTTCTGCCTCCCTCTTCCACATTTTTAAGGACCCCTTTCCACATTTAAGGATTACATTAAGCCCATCTGGATAATCCAGGATAATCCCCCTATAATAAAGTCAGATGATTAGCTACCTTAATTCCTCTTTGCCATGTAATATAACATTCACCAATTCTGGGGATTAGGATGTGGACATCTTTGGGAAGCCATTGCTCTGTCTACTACATACTCTAATATGCCATCACTACAATTAGAACAAAGATCATATACCCTAGCATGACCCTCAGAAACCCTAAATAATTTATCATCTTCCATCTCCTGTTACAGTTTAGCTATACTGACTCTGTTTCTTGGACCTCCCAAACTTGTGACCACCCTCAGGCCTTTGCTTGTGCAATTTCCTCTCCCTGGAATGCTCTGTCAATTCACCACAGCTTCACAGGGATGTCATTCAGGTCTTAACTCAAATACACCTTTCTCTGATCACCAATTGTTTGTATTTTTTCTTAGTACTTACCATTAATTGAATGACTTTTAGTTATGTATTTTTGCTTGTTTCTTATCTATATCATTCCTCTTCCTCCCATACACACCTGAGTGAGAACTCCAGGAGAGCAATGGGCCTGCTATGTGCCAACTATGTGTGTACTAGGCATTATGGTAGGGTTTGGAGAAATTATAATGTCTAAGACAGTTATGGTGGTTCCTGCCTTCATGGAGATTACAGATTAATGAGGAAGCAGATACTAATCTAATTATCACCTAAGAGAGTAAAATTACAAATAAGACAGTATTATAAGGCTTTATAGTTACTGTGTTTTAATATCTGGTAGGACTAGTTTTCTCCCTCATAGTTTTTTAAAAGTTTTCCTGGCTATTTCAATATGCTTGTTTTTCTGTGTGAACTTTAATGTCAACTTTCTAACTCCATAAAAAAGTATGTTGGTATTTTATTGGGATGACATTAGATTTGTAAGTTAATTTAGGGAGCACTGCAACCTTTATGATGTTGAATCATCGTATTCAATAAGAGGGGATATCTTTCCATTTGTTCAAGGTTATATTTATGTCTTTCGGAGTGTTTTAAAATTTCCCTCATGTAGATTTTGCATATTTGTTGTTCAGATTATTCCTAAGTATTTAATCTTTGCTGATATAAGTGGGGTTTTTCTCTACCATTACGTTCTCTAACTGGTTATTATTTGTGTATATGAAGGCTATTGATCCTGTATGTTAATTTTATATCCTTCTACCTTACTGAATTTTTGAAATATCTGATTTTGTGTTATCATTAATTCCCTAGGGCTTCACAGTTATATTGTCATATCATCACACATAGAGATAGTTTCATTTCCTTACCAATTCTTAGGCCTCTATTTCAAGGATTGGCAAACTCCTTTTGTAAAGGGACAGATAGTAAATATTTTAGGCTTTGAGGGCCACACAGTCGTTTTCTTTTTGTAATTCTGTTTTTATTATTTTATTATTATTGTTTTGATTTTATTTTTTTTTATATTAGTTTCAGGTGTACAAAACAACATAATGATTAGACATTTACACCCTTCACAAAGTGATAATTCCCTCTTCCCCCAATCTATTGACTATATTCCCTATGCTGTAACCTTACATCCCATGACTATTTTTTTTTATGGAAACTGGTCTGCTTCAGATTTCCAAATCTAATGGTGGTCACTTTGGATAATCCATATATACCTAGGAAGTTATCTGTTTTTTCTTTGTTTTCAAATTTATTTGCATAGAAGTGCGCAAAGTAGTTTTAGATTAAAAAAAATCACTTATAATGGTTAAATCCTCCCTCCCTCTGCCATTTCTAATTTTGTATATTTATGCTTTTTGCTTTCCTTTTCCTTGATTCAGTCAACATTTTGAAAATGTCAATTTTCATATTTTGTTTTTCAAAAACATTCAGATTTGATGCCTTACTCATTTTACAGTTTTTAAAATTTTTACTTTAGGGGTCAGTAAACTGTAGCCTATGGGCTAGTAACCCGTTTTTGTACATACAGTTTTATTGGACCACAGCCATGTCCATTCATTTATGTATTGCAAATAGCTGCTTTTGTGCTACAGCAAAAGAACTGAGTAATTGCATCAGAGAACATAAGGCCACAAGCTCAAAATATTTCCTCTCTTGATATTCAGGAATGTTTCCCAACCTCCATTCTGCCTCATTAATTTCTGCTTTTATATTTATTATTTCAACTTGCTTGTGACCAACTTTGGCTTAGTTTCTTGTTATTTTTTTAGAATTTTTAAATTGGAATTAGTTCATTTATTTTATTCTTTCTTTTTTTTCTGAGAAATGTATTTAGTGCTATCACTTTAAATTTTGAAATATATCCCATAGATTCTGATATATAATGTTTTCATTATAATTATTTTTTCAGAAATTTTAAGGTATATATTCCTCTTTCACTGAAGAGTTATTTACAAGATTTTAAAACTTTTAGGAGGAAGGTCATTTTGTCTTGTTAAATATTTCTAGTAGTATTGCATTGTGATTAGCGAGTGTTTGTAATAGTTCTTCCTTATAGAACTTAGTGATATCTTTTTGGCACCTGACATATGATCATTTGTGTGTGTGTGTGTGTGTGTGTGTGTGTGTGTGTGTGTGTGTAATTCCACAGGTTCTTGGGAAGAAAATTTATTCTCTATTATCAGAGTATAGAATTTGATAAATATCTGTATATCTACATTACTGATTATGTTATTTAGATATTCTTCCTCTTTAGTTTTTGCCTACTTAATTAATCTAATTTTGTAATAAGAATAATGAGTTAAAGTTTCCTGTTATCAGTGTCTATCTGTCTTCTTGCATTGTTTGCATTGTTTCCTTCATAGAGGTGGTTTTTGTTATTTGGTGCATAAATATTTGTGTTATATTTTAGTTGTGAAATTTGGATGGTGGCATTTCTTTCTCAATAGTTAATGCTTTGAGGCTTGAATTCTGTTCTCTCTGTAACCAAGATTTCTACTGTTGGTTTCTTTTTATTTGTCTGGATTATCTTTTCCTATCTCTTTATTTTTAGCGTTTCTCAATCAATTTGTTTTAGATATATCTCTTATATACAGTATAGAGCAGGATCTTGGTTTGTAAGCAAACTGAAAAGTTTTTTCTTTTAGTAGATGAGGTAAGTCTATTTATAGTAATTGATATGAATGATATTATTGGCCTCAAGTCTGTTTGAATATTTTATAATTATGTGAATTTGATTATATTTGCTTATGTTTCTTTATGAGATATGTATGTGTTTCCTTTGCTTTAATTTATTTTTTTTATGGTACTTAGGAAGATTTGTAGTTTTGTTTTAGTGGTTACCTTTGTACTAATATCTTTTCTAATGCCCTTAGTCTCTTCTTAGTTAACTTTTTAGTATCTGATGTATCAGGGTTTATTGGCATCTTTTAACTCTCACCTATGTTGTATACAACAATCAGTGAGCTTATTCTACTTTTCTCTTTCACTCTGTTCTCCTCCCATTTTTTAGTTGTATCATATCTATTTAATTCCAACATACAGTACCTGTACATGAGTCTTCCACACTCATCTCTCATTTATATGTATTAAAACTTTCACGGGCTGGCCGAGTGGCTGGTTTTGTGATGCCAACGGCCCCGGTTCGGATCCCACATATGAGGGCCAGTGACACTGCCCTCTACAGCTAACAACAGCTCCACCTGGAGCTGGGCTGTGCGAGTCCCGACGACTGTGTAGGCTGCAGCCCCTGCTGCAGTGGGCTGCCATAGGCTACAGTGAGTGACTGGCAGCCAGCGTGAGCGGCTGGCAGGCAGCACGAGCTGCCAATAGCTGCAGTGAGCGACCATCCAGAGGCCAGCGACCCATCTACCTCATTTGGGAAGAGCGCAGTGATGATACCAACATGGGCCAGTGAAGCAACATCCTCTGCAACTAGACTGAAGAACAAAAAGACAGCAACTTGTCTGTTCCCCTTCCCCAATTCCCCAATGCTGTTCCCCTCCCCCAATTCCCCAATAAAATCTTAAAAAAAACAAACTTTCACAATTGTCCTTTGATGAAGTTTTCCAAGTTATCTCAAGGTTGGGTGAATCTCTTGCTCCCAAGTACATTCCTCAAGAAGTATTCATGAAAACTGTTTTTCTTTTTTTTTTTTTTTTTTAGCTGAGCCATCCTGCCACCTATTGGCAGCTCATCGGCAACTCAGCTCGGGCTGGCCTCGAACAGCTGTTGCTCAGAGCTCAGCTCGCACTGTTGAGCGAGCTCTTAACCAACTGAGCCACTCGGCCGGCCCGAAAACTGTTTTTCTATAGTCTTGATATTTAAAGGAGAGCTTGGATTGATATAAATCCTTGGTTCACACTTTCTTTCATTGAGTTTTTAAAAATTACATCTAACTTTTGCCTTGTCTTGTATTTTATTTTTGAAAAGGACGGTGTTAGTTTAATTGTTTTGCTTCTGTAAGTTACTTGATCTTTTTATCTGGAGGCCTTGAAGATTTTTAAAATCAATCACTGATATCTAAGAGCTGTGTTAGGATATATCTTAGATCTGACTGTTCTAACATAATTTTTCTTAGGCACCTGGTATGATCTTTCAATATGTAGATACAAGTATAATATTTTTTAAAAAGTTTATTTCTGAAACATTTTCCTGGATTATAGTTTAAATACTAATTCTGTTCCATTGTTTTATTTTTCTTCTTCAAGGAATCAAATTGTACAAATGCTGTTGCTTCTTTGCCTTGCCTCCTATTTTATTACAGCAGATTACTGAATAACATTATTTTATTCAACATCCTTTTGTAATAACATTGGTGAGGGAAAAAAAATCGATTCTCGGTCAGGGCCAGTTTCTCTGTGGAGTTAGCCTCTTCTCCCATGTCTGCATGGGTTTTCTCTGTTTACTCTGGTTTCCTCTCACATCCCCAAGTTGTGCACGCTAGGTTAATTGACGTGTCTAAATTGTCCCAGTCTGAGTGAGTGTGAGTGGGTGTGTGAGTGGCCTTGCGATGGAAGTGCGTCCTGTCCAGGCTGGGTTCCTGCTTTGTACCCTGAGCTGCTGGGATAGGCTCTGGCCACCTACAACTCTGAACTGGGATCAGCAGGTTGGAAAATTATCTTGTTGTTTTTAATGTTTCTTTTTTTTTTTTTTTTTAAAGATTTTATTGTGGAATTTGGGGGGGGGAACAGCGTTGGGGAACCGGGGAAGGGGAACAGACAAGTTGATGTCCTTTTGTTCTTCAGTCTAGTTGCGGAGGACATTGCTTCACTGGCCCATGTTGGTTTCATCATTGTGCTCTTCTTGGGTGAGACAGATCGGTTGCTGGCCTCTGGATGGTCGCTCATAGCCACTCTTGGCAGCTCACACAGGCTGCCAGCTGCTCATGCTTGCTGCCAGACATTCACTGTAGCCTGTGGTAGCCCACTGCAGCACGGGCTGCAGCTGTGCTGTCCTGGGGACTCACAGCAGCCCAGCTCCAGGTGGAGCTGTTGTTCTCCATGTTAGCTGTAGAGGGCAGTGTCACTGGCCCTCATATGTGGGATCTGAACCAAAAGCGCCACTCGGCCGGCCCCAGTATTTCTTAAATGTATGTATAGCTCACATTTATTTCAGTATTTATTATCAGGAGTGTTTTGGGTTTTTATTTAAAATTTTGGTGATGTTTTTTTGACCAGAAATATGCCATAAGAACTTCACTCTGTGTATATTAATTAGCTATGGTAAATTGGTTATGTTATATGTCATTTTGCTTAAAAGTCAGTTTCCAAGAACCTATTGATGGTATTGAGGATTTCCTGTAGTTGCTCCCTTTTTTTTTTTTTTAAAGATTTTTATTGGGGAATTGGGGGAGGGGAACAGACAAGTTGCTGTCCTTTTGTTCTTCAGTCTAGTTGTGGAGGACGTCACTTCACTGGCTCATGTCATTGAGCTCTTCCCAGCTGAGGCAATCGCTTGCTGATCATTGAACAGCTGCTCACGGCGGCTCATGGCAGCTCACAAAAGTGCACACCCGCTGCCCCACTGCAGCCTATACCATCACCAGTGACTCATGGCAGCCCAGCTCCAGGTTGAGCTGTTGTTCACCATTTTTGCTATAGAGGGCGCAGCATCACTGGCTCTAATGTGGGATCCTAACAGAGGCCTACTGCTCAGAGCTGGCGTCCCGAGCCAACTCTTAACCAACGAGCCACTCGGCTGGCCCTTCAGTACTTTTATTAAATTTAATGTTAGGTTTATTCTCATTTGTAGTTCATTTTTCATTTCTGAGCTACTATTATCTTTTTCTTCCTTTTCTTTCTTCAGTTCAGTGAACTCCCTCCCTTCCTTCTTTCCCCGCCCCCATCCCTTCCCCTGTTCCTCTTAAGTGTTTTTGTCTGTCTAATTCAGAGTGAGTTTCTATGTACCCAGTTGTTGGTTAATTCTGCTTGGAATATCACTGCAGTACTCTTCTACTTCATGGTTGTTTGGGGGTGGGGGGAGAATTTTCCTCAACTGATGTCTGTTTGTTTTCATTTTCTGGTTTTATGAAGTAACTCTCTGTGGAACTGTTCATCTTTTTCCTGTTTATTTTTGTGGTATTGTGATGCATTTTGTGAGAATTTTGGTTCAGTGTAGCCTTCAGTATAGCTAAATCTAGGTACTTGTTGGTATAAGGATAGATACACAGACCAGCTGAATAAAATCACAGATTCAGAAATAAACCTTTCCACTCATGGCCAACTGATTTTTGACAAAGGTGCCAAGGCAAGTCAATGGGAGAAAGAAACTTTTTAATAAATGGTGCTAGGGAAATTGGATTTCCATGTACAAAATAATGTTTTATACAAAATAATAACTTAGATGTTTGTATCACATCATATATAAACGTTAATAAAAGATGGACTTAAATGTATGAGCCAAAACTATAAAACTTCTAGAAGAAAATTTTGAGTCCTTAGGTTAGAAAATGATTTTTTTTTAAAAGGTTTTATTGAGGAATCGGGGAAGGGGAAAAGACAAGTTTCTGTCTTTTTTTGTTCTTCAGTCTAGTTGCGGAGGATGTTTCACTGGCCCATGTTGGTATCGTCATTGCGCCCTTCCCGGATGAGGCAGATCGGTTGCCGGCCTCGCGGTCACTCACCGCGGCACTTGGCAGCTCACACTGGCTGCCAGCCACTCATGCTGGATGCCGGCCACTCACTGTAGCCTATGGCAGCTCACTGCAGCAGGGGCTGCAGCCTACACTGTCATCGGGGCTTGCAGCCCAGCTCCAGGTGGAGCTGTTGTTAGCTATAGAGGGCAGTGTCACTGGCCCTCATATGTGGGATCCGAACTGGGGCCGCTGGCATCCAAAGCCAGCTCTTAACCAATGCGCCACTCGGCCGGCCCAGAAACTGATTTTTTATGTACAACACAAAACCACAATCAATTAAAGAAAAAAAGATAGCTAGATTGGGCTGCAACAAAATAAATTTTTGTGCATCAAAAGCCACTGTTAGGAAAATGAAAAGGAAAGACACAGACTAGGAGAAAATATTTACAAATTGTATATCTGATAAAGGACTTATATTCAGAATATATAAAGAAATCTTTTAATTCAATAATAAGACAATCCAATTAAAAAATGGTCAAAAGTTTTGTTTTGTAGGGCAGTGTCACTGACCCTCATATGTGGGACCTGAACCGGGGCCGCTGGCTTCCCAAGCCAGCGCTTAACCACCGCGCCACTCGGCCGGCCCTGGTCAAAAGTTTTGAATAAATATTTTACCAAAAAAGATACACTAATAGCTAATCGTCACATAAAAATGTTCAACATCATTAGTCATTAAAGAAAAGCAAATTAAAATCACCATGAGATACCATTCTATATCTGCTCGAATGTTTATAATAAAAAAGAGTGACAATACCAAGCATAGGTGAGGATGTGGAGAAACTGGAGACCTCATACATTGTACATTGTTGGTAGGTACGTATGTAAAATGTTATAGTCAACTTTGGTAAAACAATTTGGCAATTTCTTAAAACTAACAATATGAACTTGCAATATGATCCAACAATTCTGTCTACCTAAGGGAAATGAAACATATCTTCACCCAAAGACTTACATGCGAGTACTTATGGCAACTTTATTCATAACAGCCAAACCTGGAAGTAATTCAAATATCCATCAGCTGGTTAATGGATATACAAAATGTGGCATATTTATATAGCATCCATACTATTCATCAATTAAAAAGGAATTAACTACATGCTATGACGTGTGAACCTCAAAAACATAATACCAAGCAAAAGAAACCTGACACAAAAGACAACATATTATGTGACTCCATTTATATTAAATTTCTAGACTGTATGACTTCCTTAATATAAAATTTCTCTAGAGACATAAAACAGACTAATGATTGGCTCAGGCTAGAGGTGGGAGTGGGAATTGACTATAAATTGGGACAAGGGAACTATTTGGGGTGATGGAAATATTCTAAAACCGCACTGTGGTGGTAGCTGCAAATTTTATAAGTTTACCAAACATCACTGAATTGTATATTTATACTGTGAATTTCATGGCACATGTAAATTATACCTCACTAAAATTGTTTTTAAAAAAGTAAATAGAGGAAGGACTTCCAGGCAACTGAAGGATAAATAGTGGCTGCCTTCCTTTTCACCTCCCAATACTTCCTCTATAAACAATACAGAACAGAATAAAGGGAGAAATGAAACTACATGGAAACCAGACTTCTGGCATGACTTGAAGACAGAATGTCCAAACTTCAGAATAATTGTAAATAGAATGAAGAAAAACACCAAATCCCACTGTATGACCTCTCCAAATCCTGGTATTTTTGTAGGTCAGAGCACGAACGCCACAAAAGGGGCTTAACATTAAAAGTACAGAACAGTTTCAAAAGGCAGGTTTTTAGCTCCTGGCCTGGGGAGCTGGGTGATGATCAAAGACAACAAAGGAGAGGCACCTTTTGGCAACTGAGTATGAAGGAGGAAAGAAGCATCAGGGGGAATTTTCGGGTGGTGCAAGACAAAAGAGAGCCAAAAAATGAAGCTGTACAACTCCATCAGAAATGTGTAGAGCTTAATAGCCCCTCTTTGGTTCTCTCATTTCCAGGATTGCCCTGTTAAATTCCTGGCTAGTCTGCCATTTTGTCATTTGACCCAAAGACTTACATGCGAATATTTATGGCAACATTATTCGTAACAGCCAAACCCGGAAGTAATTCAAATATCCATCAGCTGGTTAATGGATATACAAAATGTGGTATATTTATATAGCATCCATAGTATTCATCAATTAAAAAGGAATTAACTACATGCTTAATAAGCACACTAGTAGAACTGTGACTTTCCCTGTTAATTTCCTTTCAAGTTTGTTACTTTTACTGATGGTTAGTTTGCTATTTTTATTGATTATGCTGCTTGAGTAGGGTTTTTCCACTCAAGCTCCAAATCAAGTCAGCTGGTGGTTTTCACAGCCTGTCCTAGTGAAACTACAAGATTGAAGTGGCTTGGGGATGGTGGGAGGATGGGAGGAATCCCAGAACATCACAGATTCCCATATGTCATGTATTTCATATATTGTATGATATATTGTACCATACTCATATATTCATATACATTGCATATGATATATATGAAAAATGTGGCCTCATCACAATTGCATATAGTTGGGATCTTCAAGAGCGGGTATGTAAAGTACAGACCAAGGACCAAATCCTGCCCACTGCCTGTTTTGTAAATAAAGTTTTATTGTAGCATAGCCACTTTCATTCATTTATATATTGTTTGTGTCTGCTTTCATACCACAACAGCAGAGTTGAGTAGTTCTGAGAGTCTGTATGGCCCATGAAGCATGGTATCTGGCCTTTTACACAAAAAGTTGCTGACCTTTACTTCAGAGTGTTATCATCATCATAATGGACATTATAGTCACTATTATAAATAACACTTATTACTTAGTCTAGTGTTTTTAATTTCACATGTATCCTTATGTTTATTTTCTCAATAACCCAATGTGGCAAGCTGGATATTAAATTATCATTTATCAGACTTTAAAAACTAATGGCAAGCTTGCATAAGTATGAACATATAAGTATAATTTAAACTAAATATTCTAAAAATTAATATTTTAATCATCTAATAATCTAACACTTAAAATTTCACAACAGAATACAAGTAGAATTCAATACATTATAGTAATTTCATTTTGGCCTGGAATAACATTCATTATAACTATATTCTGTTTACATTTAATTATACTTCTATTGTGCCTGCTCTTGCATGACCAAACTACTGAAAAGTCTTAGCCATGAAAAAATGCACATGTTTTCCTTTGACATTTTGAAATATCCTTGCTTAAATTAAATTGTTTAATACTAAATACTTTTCCTTTATGGAGCAATTTTCTTAATTCAACATATTTTACCTGTTAGAAGAGATATTCACTGTTCTTTGTTGAGTAATATGTCTATGGATTGAACAAAAGTTATCTGGAAATGTGTCTTCCCGGTGAGGTGTTAAAGATAGGCCAACGAAAGCTTCATTTAGCATATCCCCTCTGTCCAAAGGCCCCAGGAGTTCTGTTAAAAAATGATTAAGATATGAATCAA
This sequence comes from Aselliscus stoliczkanus, assembly GCA_033961575.1. Lineage (NCBI taxonomy): Eukaryota > Metazoa > Chordata > Mammalia > Chiroptera > Hipposideridae > Aselliscus > Aselliscus stoliczkanus. Next base: position 74,114,665 of record CM066730.1, read on the forward strand.
ATACAAATATAATTTCTGATAACTCCTTTATAAGTATTGTTACAGGAAAACTTTTACATACCTTGACAAAACTTATTTTTTATTTGTCAATTTACTATGTGGCATACAGTGGAAGTATTATAGTCACACTTCCCTGTGACTTCTGTCATTCTTACACTAGCTCAACCAAGGAAGTCTGATAACGGAATAGTAAATGATTTTGAGTTCAGATTTTAAAAATTCATTTATAACTTGCCCATTCATTGTGTTTTTAACCAGCATTTTATTAACTAAATTTTGTTCTTAACCAATTACTGGAATTTTTGTTATATTGGAAAACTGTAAAAAGTGAATTATTTACCTTTCTCACATGTAGCACACAATTTGAAAGCGAAAGCAAAAGAGAAAGGAAAGCATTTTTTCCAGTGTTTACTGTTGATTAGAATTTTAGTGTATAGGATGCTATTCCCACATGATGCAGATGTATAAAAAAAAATCTAATGAAGTTGTGAAAAATATATACATGAGAAAACATAAACCTTATTAAAAGCCCAAAGCCTTAGGACCACACTCTGTGTGTGTGTGTGTGTGTGTGTGTGTGTGTGTGTGTGTGTGTGTATTTTTTAGTTAATTTTTTTTTTTTTGAGGGCAGTGTCACTGGCCCTCATATGTTGGACCCGAACCAAGGCCGTTGGCATCCCAAGCCAACTCTTAACCACTGCGCCAGTTGGCCGGCCCCTAGTTAATTTTTTTAATTATAAAAAACACATAACTTAATTTTTACCGTGTTAACCATTTTTAAGTGTACAATTTAGTAATATTAAGTGTATTCACACATTACTGTGCAACAGATCTTCCTAACTTCATCATGCAAAACTGACAAGTGTATACCCATTAAACAGCTCATCATTTCTCCCTTCCCCCAACCCCTGGTAACCACCATTTTACTTTGTTTTTAAAAATCTGACTATTTAGATATCCCACATAAGTGGTATCATATATTATTTGTATTTGTTACAGATATCCTTACAAAGAAGTGTTTTCGAATTTTGGGGGTAGATACCCAGAAGAGGGATTGCTGGGTCATATGGTAACTCTAATTTTTTGAGGAACCTTCATACTATTTTCCATAGAGGCTTCACAAATTTACATTTACATGAGCAGTGTACAAGGGTTTGCTTTTCTCCACATCTCTTTACACTTGTTATTTTTTGTCTTAGTAATACTAGCCATTCTAATAGGTGTGAGGTAGTTTTGATTTGCATTTCCCTTATAGCTGGTGAAGTTGAGCATCTTTTCATAATGATTAAAGATGATGTAGTACACATATACAATGGAATAGTACTCAGCCAGAGAAAAGATGAAATATTGCCATTTGCAACAACATGAATGGATCTTGAGAGTATCATGCTAAGTGAATTAAGTCAGATGGAAAAGGGCAAGAACAATATGATTTCACTTGTTTGTGGGATATAAAACAAAAGCAACAAATGAACAAACAAACTCAAAGACATAGATAATAGTATGGTGGTTACTGGAGGGAAGGTGGGTGGGAGGAGGATGAAGAGAATAAAGGAGGTCAAATATATGGTGATGGAAGGAGATTAGACTTTGGGTGGTAAGCAAACAATGTAATATACAGATGATGTATTATAGAATTGTATAGCTCAACCTTATATAATGTTATTAACCAATGTTATCACAATAAATTCAATTAAAAAGAAAAAAGAGGACATAATCCCTGTCCTTGATGAGCTTACAGTATGATAGCAGGGTGGGGTAAGGGGTCAGAGGAAATAAATAGTAACGACAATAAAGAAAATAATGAAAACAGGAGAACAGGGTTCTGATGTCTGCCTTTAACTATTTGTGATCTTGTACAAGTCATGTAATCTCTCAGCTTCTATTCCCTCATTTATTCAATAAAAGTGATAAATTAGAACATTCCTAAAATATCTTACTTTGAAGTCCATGAAGTAGACAAAAAAGAAGGGAAGAGATAAGGTGAGAGAATTAAAAAAAATGTAACGACTAAATGATTTTGAGACTCCTAGTTGCTAACTGGAAAGACAGAATAATAATTGCTATCTTTATTGAGTTAGGCCCTTTATATACATTATCTCTAATTCTCATAATGACCTTGTAAGTTAGGTATCATTATCCCATTTGCAGATACAGAAACTGAGGGTCAAAGAGGTTAATTGGCTTGCTCTAAACCAGTATCTGTTAAGCTTAGCAGAACATTTGGTCTTGTCTAAAACATCCACCGAGACATTCTGGTTCATGCCAAAAGGTCCTTGATATTTGGTTTTGTCCAAAATGTCCATTGAAACATTTGGTCCATGATTCGTTAAATGATGTAAACATTTAACTGTGTTAAAATTTTGTGATTTTTATTGTAATTCATGATGAAATTTGGATTTCACATTTATTCTTGTTCTTCCTTATAATGAAGTTTGGCAGGTTACTCTTAAGTCAATGAGCAATTGCTCCCAAGTATATCTTAACCCGATTATTGGCTTTATATTATATCTGTTAACAATTTTGGACATATGAATTTGATTTTGTCAGTATCATTGTGAAATTGGTCGCTGTATTTAAGTATGACCACCAAGAACCTAGATGATGACTTGTTCATTGAATTGCTGTTTGTCTTTTAAAACTTGAATAAATCTCCAAATTGAAGGATGATACCCTACCATTAGCTTTTTAAATTTGCTATGGAAGCCTTCCATTGTATTGTTCATCCTGTGGTCGCTGTTCAGTATTAATCTATAAACATTCTAAATTTGTGGTGGGAATCTTGGAGCTTCTGGTCTTCTTCAGCTTCTGCCATGCCTTCCATAGACATTCACTCTGAATATAATCCATTAGGTCATCTGAATTTTCTTCTGCATTCTCCATAGTGTACTCAAAAGTTTCATTTGGCATAAACAGAAGTCCAAACAACATGGATGCACACTTATGGGTGTTAGTTTCTGTTGTTAAATACTCTGACTCAAGGAGGATATTTTTCACCAGTGACTGTGAAGAGTGAAACATTCTTTTACTTGTGCACTTGGTAGAAGTAGTTGACTTGCATTCATATTTGCAGTTTTGAAATCCATGATGTACAATAAAGGGTTAATGTTGAGATTTCTTTCCCATGCAAATGCAAGTACTCTCTATATCTATATCTATATCTATATCTATATCTATATCTATATCTATATCTATATCTATATAGATGTAGATGTGTCTTCTCCCCTTTTCATTGTTATTGCATAAGTCAATGGCATAGTATAACCCAGTATTACACCAAGCACAGTAAATAACTGTGCTGGTGCTGTCTTGAAGGTGCCACCACTGAATAATGTTGCTAACCACACGTCACTTGGCTGGCCCATTCATGGCCGTTTTTGATAGGAAAGGTTTTCAAGGACCTTTTGGTATGGACCAAATGTCTCTATGGACCTTTTTACAGGACCAGGTATCAAGGACCTTTTGGCATGGATCACAATTCTCAATGGACATTTTGGACAGGACCAAATGTCTGCTAATCTTCATTAAGTAGCAAGAGAATTAATTAAGGTTCATACCTGCTATGTCTGGCTCAAAGCCAGCACTCTCCCATTTCTTCAAACTGCCCGAGTCAAAAGATGAGAAGGGAGCTAAGAGAACTTGTTGCTATTATACATTTGTCTTCTGAAATAAATGACACTATTTCCCTGGTGATCTTATACATTATTCTTTAAATTGAGCTATTCTTTTGGCTGGCTTTGTGCCTTCTAAGGAGATATCCTTCCAGTCTAAAATTTCCAAAGGATTTTCAAGGTAAAACACATTTCAAGATACGCAATCACATGGAAGAATGAAAATCTTTCATAATATTGTTTGTTAAACTGACAGCTCTACTTAACAGAAGCCATTAAAATATTTACAAAGTAGCAGCTGCTCTTGTAAAAATATATGGCTTTTGGAGGCATAAAAATAAACAAGTTGATAAGTACAAGATAAGCCATTTGTCGGCTTCTTTGTGTACATTGCACAATATATAAAAAATTCTGATATTTACAGAGCAATTATAATATAAAGCCTTTTAAGTTAAAAGGACACAGACTCAGTAAGAACTGTTTACAAGAATTCCCCATGCTGATCTTTTAAACAATTTAGGAAGCCCCCAAACATAATCCTTTAAGAAGTGTTAGGTTTTGGTCCTTTTTTAAAAAAATAAGCTTTGTTCTTGAACATAATTTTATATATACATACATATGTACACACAGACACACACACACTTCTCTCCTTATTGAACTCAATTGAGTTCTCTCTTAAACTAGAATTTCAGCCAGTGGTCTTATGAAAATAATTATAAGTCATAGGAAGTAGACCAAGAGAACAAAAATGTTTAAAAGTAACTGAACATTTGTATTTTTATGCCTAAATCTATTAATTTGACATTTTATCTATAAACTGAATGGTTGGTTTTGTCTTTTTAAAAACAACCCCTTTTAAAAAGCAGACATTAATTATTAAAAATCTGTACTGGTAGTTTTTATCTGTTTTCTCAAAAGAAGTGATATGCAATTTTTACAACTCAAGATTATTTGAGAGGGAAAAATATAAGAAAGTGGCTTTTGGCAAAATCTTGACAGTTACATGGAAGAGTGATATTAGTTAAGCCCCTGTGATATGAGTTTGCTAATTTTATTGAATGACTTCTGCTTACTGGTAAGAGTATTAGACTAAAAGGAAAACCTGTTGGTAGTGATTTTTAAATCTGTGATATAGTAAGAGCTTGAGAAAAACCACATATTATAATTTCATTATTAAATATTCATATAAGGAATTCTTCCAAAATCTTTAAAAATATTTTGAGAATATTTTTTCCTCCCTCCAAGTTCATTTTTTTCCTGTCCCTACATATATAATATTTTCCATGCTGTTCTTAAGGAAAATAACAGTTTTTCTGTGTTTTAGAGCTGGAAAAGGGCATGAGACTTAGATGATAATGGGGGAAAGTGTTGGGATGTTCAGTAAGTATCAACAGCTTATAGTAAGTAAGAAAGAGCAGGAAACAAGAGCCAAGAAGGTTAAAAGAGGTGAGCATAGGCAATTTATCTTTTAGGTTAATGTTATGAGGTCCTACACTGTTAGTCCCGGCTATTTCAAAGTGTTGATCTGATCTGTATGAAAGTCATGCCCTCCAGTGTAAGAAATACAGAATATATTCTATTGAACAGTTCTGTTTTCATTAGAAAATATGTAAGCACAAACAGGAAAAATATGCACATTAATAATGTGTTACAGTACTTTATTTATTTTTAATTAGTTTCAGGTGTACAACACAGTGCAATAGTTATACTTTTTACCCCTGAAAGTGACAACCCCCAGCCCCCAACCCCCATCCTCCTCCCCCTATATCATATATATCTATTACACTTCCTCTGACTCCCTTCCACAGTATAATCCACATCCCGTGACTATATATTCAATTACAGTTGGTATACAATACTATACAACATCAGCTTCAGGTGTACAGTGCAGTGATCAAGCCTCTACTCCATCCATGAAATGGTCTCCCTAACAAGACATGTGACCATCTGACACTCCACAAAATATTTACAACATTATTAATTATATTCCCCGAACTGTCTTTCATATCCCTGTGGCAATATTGTAGTTACCTATTCATGCTGTCTAATCCCTTCCCCTTCTCCCTCATCCCCACCCCCTCCGAACTAGCAACCATCAGTTTTTCCTCTATATCTATGAGACTGTTTCTGTTTACTTTGCTCATTCATTCAGTTTTTCAGATTCCACATATAAGTGAGATCATATGTTATTTGTCTTTCTCCAACTGACTTATTTCACTTAACATAATAGTCTCTAGGTCCATCCATATCATTGCAAATGGTACGATTTCATTCTTCTTTATACCGGAGTAATACTCCACTGAATAAATGTACCACAGTTTCTTAATCCAGTCATCTACCAGTGGGCATTTCGGTTGTTTCCAAGTCTTGGCTATTGTAAATAGCGCTGCAATGAACATAGGGGTGCATATATTTTTTTGAATTAATGTCTTGGGTTTTTCAGGATAAATACCTAGGAGTGGAATTGCTGGGTAAAAAGGTAGTTCCATTTCCAGTTTTTTGAGATACCTCTATACTGACTTCCATAGTGGCTGCACCAATGTGCAATCCCACCAACAGTGTAGCAGGGTCCCCTTTCCCCACAATCTCGCCAGCACTTGTTGTTGATTTGTTGATGATAGCCATTCTGACCGGAGTGAGGTGATATCTCATTGTGGTTTTTATTTGCATTTCCCTAATGACCAGTGAGGTTGAACATTTTTTCATATGCCTGTTGGCCTTCTATATGTCCTCTTTAGAGAAATGTCTCTTCATATCCTCTGCCCATTTTTTAATTGGGTTGTTTGTTTTTTTGGTGTTGAGTAGCATGAGTGTTTTATAAATTTTGGATATTAACCCCTTATCAGATATATCGTTGGCAAATATAGTCTCCCATTCAGTAGGGTTCCTTTTTGTTTTACTGATGGTTTCCTTTGTTGTGAAAAAACTTTTAAGTCAGATATAATTCCATATGTTCATTTTTTCTTTTACTTCCCTTGCCCGTGGGGATCTATCAGTAAAAATATTGCTCCAGGTAATGTCTGCAAATGTACTCCCTATATTTTGTTTTAGGAGTTTTATGGTTTCAGGTCTTACATTTAAGTCCTTAATCCATTTTGAATTTGTTCTTGTATATGGCATAAGGAGGTGGTTGAGTTTCATTTTTTTGAGTCTGTCAGTCCAATTTTCCCAGCACCATTTATTGAATAGCTTATCTTTACTCCAATGTAAATTCTTGCTTCCCTTGTCATCACTAACTGTCCGTAAATGCCTGGATTTATTTCTGGGCTCTCTGTTCTGTTCCACTGATCTATGTGCCTGCTTTTATGCCAATACCATACTGTCTTGATTACTGTAGCCTTGTAGTAGGTTTTGATGTCTGGTAGCGTGATTCCCCCCGACTTTATTCTTATTTCTCAAGATTGCCGAGGCTATTCGGGGTCTTTTATGGTTCCATATAAATTTTAGGGTTATATTTTCTACTTCTGTGAAAAATGCCCTTGGTAGTTTGATAGGAATTGCATTGAATCTATATATTGCTTTAGGCAGTATGGACATTTTAACTATATTAATTCTTCCTATCCATGAGCATGGTAGGTGTTTCCATTTATTTGTATCTTCTTTTATTTCTTTCTTCAGTGTCTTATAATTTTCTGAGTACAGATCTTTTACTTCTTTGGTTACATTTATTCCTAGGTATTTTGTAGTTCTTGAAGCAATTGTAAATGGGACAGTTTTCCTAATTTCTCCTTCTGTTAGTTTATTATTGGTATATGCAAATGCAACTGATTTCTGAACATTGATTTTGTATCCTGCTACCTTACTGAATTCGTCTATCAGCTCCAATAGTTTTTTGATGGAGTCTTTGGGGTTCTCTATATACAGTATCATGTCATCTGCATATAATGACAATTTTACTTCTTCCTTGCCAATTTGGATGCCTTTTATTTCTTTTTTTTGTATGATTGCTGTGGCTAGAACTTTCGGAACTATGTTGAATAAAAGAGGAGAAAGTGGACAGCCTTGTCTTGTTCCTGATCTTAAGGGGAATGGTTTTAGCTTTTCCCCATTGAGTATGATGTTAGCTGTAGGTTTATCATATAAAGCCTTTATTATGTTGAGATATGATCCCTGTACTCCCACTTTGCTAAGGGTTTTTAACATAAATGGCTGTTGGATTTGTCAAATGCTTTTTCTACATCTATTGATATGACCATGTGATTTTTATTCTTCGTTTTGTTGATGTGGTGTATCACATTAATTAATTTACGGATGTTGAACCAGCCTTGTGTACTAAGGGATGAAACCCACTTGATCATGATGTATGACCTTCTTAATATATTGCTGAATTCTGTTTGCTAATATTTTACTGAGCATTTTTGCATCTATATGCATCTGGGATATTGGTCTTTAGTTTTCCTTTTTTGTGCTGTCTTTATCTGGTTTTGGAATCAGGGTGATAGGGGCTTCATAAAAAGAGTTTGGGAGCCTTCCCTCCTGGATTTTTTGGAATAGTCTGAGAAGAATAGGTGATAGTTCTTTTTTTAGTGTTTGATAAAATTCACTTGTGAAGCCGTCTGGTCCAGGGCTTTTGTTTTTTGGGAGCTTGTCAATTACTGATCAATTTCCTTGGTAGTAATCAGGCTATTTAGATTTTCTGTTGTTACAGTACTTTATGAATGAAAGTTTGTCTTTAACATTGGTTTTCTCTTGTCAATTTTCGAGATCTTTGATTTATGTACCTCAGTGGAAATAAACAATGTCAACTCATTCTTTGGGGAGATGTAAATACAGTTGACCCTTGAACAACTCAAGTTTGAATTGCATGGGTCCACTTACATGTGGATTTTTTTCAATAAATACAGTTGGCCATCTGTATCCATGAGTTTTGCATGGAAGATTCAAGCAATCACAATCAAAACCAGTTATTTTCCATCCATGTTTGGGAATTGGCAGAAATGGAGGGCTGACTGTGTGCATTGTTTATGCCATTTAATATAAGGCACTTGAGCATCTTTGGATTTTAGTATCCATGTGGGTCCTGGAACCAATCCCCTGCAGATACCAAGGACTGAGTGTAGTTCAATTTTTATGGAATCAAATGTTAATATGTAGATTTTCAGTTGTGTGGGTCAACTGTACATACATACTTTTTATATTTTGACCCGGTGCTTTGGATTAGATTTCTTGAAGTGGTATTTCTGGGTCAAAGCTTAACTTTGTAGTTTTGTAGATTTGGCAAATTCTCTTATATAGGCTTTATTTTATTTTGTACTCGCACTGGCAGTGTATGAGAATGTAGGTGTCCTGAGAGCCTTGCCATGAGAATATGTTATGAGACTTTTGGAACCTAATAGGTAAAAAATATCTCAAGGTAGTTTTAACTTGCTATTAACTCTCTTCATATCTTCAGTCCATTTTCCTTTAGGACTGTGGGTGTTTTTCATCTCTATTTTTAGGAGCTTTTTTATCTTAGAGATATTAAATTTTATTCATGTAAGTTGCAAATATATTCCCATTAGTCATATCTTTAAAAATGTGCTGGTTTTTTTTGCCTGTAAAATATTTAAATTGTAGGATATTACATTTATCATACTTTCCCCTTTTTACTTCTGGATTTTGAAACATGGTGTGTTGATTGTCTATTGCTGCCATACGAACTACCAGCTTAAATCAATTTAGCAGTTTAAATAAACACACAAGTATTATCTCACTGTCCTGCGGGTCAGAAGTCCAAGTACAATGCAGCTTGGTTGGGTGCCTTGCTTAGGGCCTTATAAGGTTGAAATCATGTTGGGCTGGAGGGTCTGTGAGGAAGATTCTTTTTTTAAGCTTATTCAGGTTGCTGACTGAATTCATTTTTATGAGGGTATAGCACTGATGCTAATCTGATAAATTGTAGGTTTCTTAGAAATTATCCATTCCAACTATGTCTTCAAGTTTATTTGCACTGTTATATAAAATAATCCCTTATACTTTAAATTTTCTCTGTTTTGACCATTATTCCCTATTTGTCATGTCTAATTTTGTATATTTGTGCTATCTTCCTTTTCCCCTTGATTAGGTTAGCTAGTGATTTGTTCATGTAGATTATTTTTTTCAAATGATCAAATTTTGGATTTGTTAGTTCTATTGATTTGTTTTGGAGCTTCAATTTCTAGAAATTAAGTGCTAAAAATTCCAGCATTAATTTCAACTTTTATTTTTATTCAATCTTTCCTTCTGCTTTTATTTTTTGAGGGGACAGGATTTATTTTGTTGTTCTTTCCTAGTTTTCAAAGTTATATCTGATTATTTTGAATTTCATTTTTATAAGTATTAAATGTTATAAAATTTTCTCAGATAATTCAAAGATTTGATATATTAGATTTTCATTATTTTTATTCTCAAGAAATTCTCCAATTTAATTTGATCAAAGAATTATTGAATACTATGTTTTCAAGTTTCCAAGTAACAGGACTTTTAATTTTAATTTTATTTTATTTCTCATTTTTTTTGGTCTTAGAGGTGTCAGAGTATACTCTTCAGTATTATTTCAGATTTACAGGTTTATTGATGTTTTCTTTGTACCTTAAGGTCTGGCTAGTTTTCCTGCACGTTTCCAAGAGGACTTTTCTCCACATCCTCACCAACATTTGTTATTTTCTGTCTTTTTGATAATAGCCATTTTCCCAAGTGTGGGTAATATCTCATTGTGGTTTTTTGATTTGCATTTTCCTGATGATTAGTGTTGAGAACATTTTCATGTACCTGTTGTCCATCTGTATGTCTTCTGTGGAAAAAATTTCTATTAAGACGCTCTGCCCATTTTTTCATTGGATTTTTTTATTGGGTTGTATGAGTTCTCTATTTATTTTGATTAGTAACCCCTTATCAGATATGTGATTTTTCAGGTATTTTCTCTCAATGTGTAGGTTGCCTTTTTATTTTGTTGATGGTTCCTTCACTTATTTTCGATTTTTTTTTTTACTTGTTTTCGATTTTCAAGCGTTTCCTCCTTTAAATTCTCTAGGTATCTTAAGATATTGAACTTTTGGTCATGTGACCCTTCTTGTTTAACCTTTCATTTCCGAAATTATTTTTCCCTTTTATTTCTAATTATTTTCTTTTTTTTTTTCATTTTTTCATTTTTTAAATTAGTTTCAGGTGTACAACACAATGCAATAGTTATACTCCTCACCCCCCAAAGTGACAACCCCCCCCCAGTTCGCCACCCCACTCCCCCACCCATATCATACATATCTATCACAACTCCCCTGACTCCCCTCCACAGTATACTCCACATCCTGTGACCATCCATATATTCAGTTACAGTGGACATACAATACTATACAACATCAGCTTCAGGTGTACAGAGCAGTGATCAAGCCTCTACTCCATCCATGAAGTGGTCTCCCTAACAAGGCATGTGACTATCTGACACGCCACAAAATTTTTACATTATTATATTCCCCGAACTCTGTTTCATATCCCTGTGGCAATATTGTAGTTGTCTATTTATGCTGTCGAATCCCTTCCCCTTCCCCCCCACCCCACCCCCCTCCCAACTAGCACCCCTCAGTTTTTCCTCTACATCTACGGGTCTGTTTACTTTGATCATTCACTCAGCTCTTCAGACTCCACACACAAGTGAGGTCACATGGTACTTGTCCTTCTCCGACTGACTTATTTCAAGCAACATAATAGTCTCTTCAAAACATTATCAATTACATTCCAAGAACTGCCCCCATATCCCTACGGCAACATTGTAGTTCCACCTACACTGTCCAAAACCTTCCCCCTTTCCCTCTTCCCCACTCCTTCCCAGCCAGCAACCATCAGTTTTTCCTTTATATCAACTCTTTCTGTGTTGATTTTCTGTCTAAAGGGTCTTTCCATTGGTGACAATGGTGTTGAAGTCCCCTGCTATGATAGTGTTACTGTTGATCTCTGTCTTTATGTCTGTTAAAATCTGTTATATGTAATTAGGAGTTCCTATGTTGGGTGCATAGATGTTTATTAGGGTTATAGTGCCCTTCTTTGTCTTTTATTGTAGTCATTTTAAAGTCTATTTTGTCCAAAATAAGTATTGGTACTCCAGCTTTTTTTTTTCTTCTCATTCCCATTTGCATGAAATATCTTATTTCATCTGTAAACAGCATATACATGTGTCCTATTTTCTTATCCACTCAGCCACTCTCTGACTTTTGATTGGAGCATTTAGCCCATTCACATTTAAAATGATTATTGATAGGTGCATATGTATTGCCATTTTGTTATGTGTATTCCTGGTCTTCCTGGGTTAGCTTGTTTACCCCTTTCTTTTGTTTAAAAAAGCCTTTTTAACATTTCTTGCAATGCTGGCTTGGTGGTAATGAATTCCTTAAGCTTATTCTTTTCTCAGAAGCTCTTTATTTCTCCTTCAATTTTAAGTGATAGCCATGCTGGGTAGAGCAATCTTGGTTGTAGGCCTTTATTTTGTGTCACTTTGAATATCTCCTGCCACTCCCTTCTGGCCTGCAGAATTTCTGTAGACAAGTCAGCTGTTAGTCTAACAGGAGTTCCTTTGTATGTAACCTGCTGTCTTTCTCTTGCAGCCTCTAGGATTCTGTCTGTCTTTAACCTTTGCCATTTTAACTATGATGTGTCTTGGTGTGGACCTGTTTGGGTTCAGCTTGTTTGGAACCCTCTGTACTTCTGGGCATGTATTTTGATTTCCTTCACCAGGGTAGGGAAGTTTTCAGTCATTATTTTTTCAAATACATTCTCGATCCCTTGCTTCTTCTCTTCTCCGTCTGGTATTCCTATGATTCGAACAGTGGTTGCGTTTCACCTTGTCCCATAGGGCTCTTAAACTATTTTCATTGTTGTTTATTCTTTGGTCTTTTTGTTGTGCCAACTGGGTGATTTCTGCTATTTTATCTTCCAAATTGCTGATCCGCTCCCCTGCTTCATCTACTCTACTGGTGATTCCTTCGCATGTGTTCTTCATTTCAGTTATTGTATTCTTTAGTTCTAACAGGTTGTTTTTATGGTTTCCCTATCCTTCTTTATGTCCTCGCTAGGTTCCTTAACCATTCTTATCATCAGTGTTCTAAACTCTGTCTCTGAACGGTTGGATCCCTCTGTTTCATTTAGTTCCATTTCTTGAGGTTTCTTCTGATCTTTTACTTGTGACATGTTTCTTTGTTTCCCCATTCTGGCTGTCGCTCTGGGATTGCTTTGATGTATTAGATAGATCACCAGGAGAGTCCTGGCTGGATCACGCAGGCACACAGCTCACGGCCCAACACTCCCAGGAAAACTCCCAGTCTCAGCCTGTCCCAATCAGACTCTTGCAGATCAGGCCGAGCAGCCTGACAACCAATCACCAGCCTGGCAACTCTGCAAGCGCAGTGCGGAGAGCGGGGACCTCAGGCGGCTTGCGCACTCCCGCGTCTCAGTGAGCAGCCTGTTGGAGCCGGAGCATGCCCACCAGGAGTTTCCCTGGCAAGGCAGCACAAGCCGTGCAGATGGTGGGGATCCGAGGCAGCTCGCACACTCCCGCATCTCAGTGAGCAGCTTGTTGGAGCTGGAGGAGACCCGCCCAGCGTTTCCCTGGCAACGCAGTATAAGCCAGGTGGAGGGTGGGGATCCAAGGCCGCGTGCGCACGCACGCACACACGCACTTCTGCGCCAATTCCACCAGACCAATGAGGTCTCGGACCTGATCCTCCGTGGGAGGGCCCAAGCCCGGCAAAATGGCGCCTTCCCTACACCACTCGCGTGCAAGACTCCACACCACAGGAACCACAGTCCAAAAACCTCCAGCCTTTGCACCAAAGATGCTCAGTTCAGTCCGTCCCCGCAGGCTCCCGGGTGCGGCTCACAGAGCCACTCCCTCCACCAGGAACCAGGTAAGTGCTCACCGGCGAGCAAGCCCGGGCGCCGGCCCCACTGATTCTCCAGCCGCTCTTAGCCTCACCGAGCTGAGCAAAGTGAGTCCTAAGTTACTGCCGGCTATCTTGGAACTCCTATTCCCGGCAAAGGAACTCTGGGCTGGTGAGCTTGGTGTGTGGCCTGAGGGTCTCTCACCCAACAGGAGAAGCCTCCCCACGGCTGGGGCTTTCCTCACGGGGCTTGCCCTCTCTTGTCTCCGCCTGTCCTACCAGACCTGACACGGCCTCCTCTTAAAGTTCTTCGTTTAGTGGTTCTGTTCCTCCAGTGTTCCGGGGACCTCCAGGGTTGAATGCTGTATAATTTGCTTGTAATTTTGGTGTGATCTTGGGAGGCATTTAGCACAGCGTCTGTCTATTGCGCCATTTTACCGGAAGTCCCCTCTAATTATTTTCTTAATTCCTTCATCTCTAAAAAAATCTTGCTTCTCTCATCACCCCATTTTTTAGTTTTTCTAATACTGATTTATTAATATGTTGTTCTTTCATAACTTCTATCATTATATTAATTTATTAAACTTATTTTAGACTATTAGGGTCACTTTTCATCTGTGCACAAGTCATTCTGTAATGTTTTCATTGTTTGTAGGGAAATTATTCTGCTCCTTATTCTGTTTTCTTAAAGTAACTTTTTTTTTAAAAGATTGCAATCTTTTACCGGTATTCATTTTTGGAAAAATGGGTATTTCTATACATTTAAGAGGGCCGAGTGGCCAAGATAACTTTTTTTATCTTTATAGGTCTAGAGCACATGAATCTGTTGTGTTCACCAAGTAGTCAAAAATATGGTTTCCTACTGCCTTAGTCCATTCAGGCTGCTATATCAAAATACCACAGACAATAAACAACAGAAATATATTTCTTATAGTTCTGGAGGCTGGAAGTCCAAGAACAGGGTGTCAACATGGTCACGTCCTGGAGAATGCCCTCTTCCAGGTTATAGATGCCAGTTTCTCACTGTCCTGAGGTGGTAAAAGGGATCTCTCTGGAGCCTGTTTTAATCCCATTCATGACAGCCTCACCCTGGTGATCTAATCACCATCCAAAGTCCCCATCTCCTAGTCCCATCACCTCAGAGGTTAGGAATTCAATGTATTAATTTGGGGTGGGGGGGACACAAACATTCAGACCATAGCATCTATATTCTCTTTAATTTCAGCCTTGTTCTGAGGCACTATTGTGCCTATTATACTGAATCTGGGCTTTACTCTGTTTTTCCTCAGGTTGGGGAATTTATCTAGAAAGTGTATTTTGATTTGTTTTAAGCATTTGTAGGACTCAGAATCTAGACCATTTCAGCACCTCCATAACCTTCCCATAGTTCCAAGGTACCCACAAATTATAGCCTAGTGTCCCCTTCAGTTTCTGTTACTGTTCTGAAAGTGGCCCTGCAAAATTTTCTAGTTAGTAATTGAGTTCTCCATTTCTCAGGGCAATAAAAAGCCCCTGACCCTTCCTCTGCTTCCCCCATGAAGTCTTTAGTACTAATTTGTGAGTGTGTTAGGTGCTGCTTTCACAGTCTGTATCCATACTGAAAATCAAGATCAAGGGAGCTTTTGCTCTTCTCCATGGGTAGTTTCTGTCCTCCCTGAGCTTGACTCAGGATACCTGAATTGCCATTTCACAGGTATACAATACCAGTTCAACTCCCCAGCTGGCAATGTCCTTGGAGTGGGCTGTGCCTGGCTAGTGTGACTGGGTGCCTAGAGCCAGAAACAAGAGCCCCTTGGGGCTCACCCCTTTTCTCCCCTCACTGAGTCAGTGTGTGTGTGTGTATGTGCGCATACTGGGAGCCTCCCACTTACACACCTCTCGAGTCTCTTCATTGTTCCAGAATAGTCAAGCTCAGCAAAGTCTTTTTTTCTTCACTGATTCTGCCAAATCTGTTCCCCTGGCTGTGGTTTTGCTGGATAGTAGGTAGGGACAGTGGAAATCTTGTTCATCCATTCACGCATGTCACTAACAGATGACGAGGCATTTGGCTTCCTTAAGGGAGCTATTGTTACTTCCATAATTTACCTGTGCTTCATTGAATTTCTTCACTGTGATATTCAGAGCACGAGGTAGAAATCCCATTGATCAACACCCATTGTGGGCCTTCACAATCCCATGAAGTTTTTAGTGCATCCTGCCATTGTTGGTGATTGTCCATAGCCATTTATATTTTAGGATTCATAAGAATATGTTGTCACTAGATTTTGTTGTAGATGTTGTCCATGGATTTTGGGGTTCATATCCTACATGCTCTTTCTGTTCTTAATGAGGGATTTCAAGGGGATTCAAATACTACACTGCTGCCATCTTTTCAGAATCTTCTGGCAGCACTGATTTTCATAAAACCAGGGAATAATCCAAATATCCAGCAATAGGATATTGGTTAAACAAATTATAGTATGTCCATACAATAATAACTATGAAAAAGAGAAGGGGGTCAATATACATACACTCATATAGAGCTTTCCAAAATATTTTGCTAAATTCTTTTTAAAAGGCAATTTGTAAAACAGGAAGTTATGAATGACCATATTTTGTTAAATTATGGTCATTATGATCATAAAGTTAGGGGAAAAATAGAAAAATATTTAATAAGATTCCTTTTCTGGTGGGTGGAATTATATAGAACTTCTTTATCCAAATTAAACATTTCATCAATGTTTGAATTTTATAAATGTATATGTATTATTTAACTTGTCATCAGAAAGAAATATATATTTTATTTTTTCTTTTAATTTATATATACTTTTAATTAGCTTCAGGTGTACAACAAAGTGCAATAGTTATACTTTTTACCCCTCAAAGTGACAACCCTCCTCCCCCAATTCTCCCCTCCCACTCCTCCCCCCCATATCATACTATCTATTACAATTCCTTTGACTCCCTTCCACCATATAATCCACATCCCGTGACTATCTATATATTCAATTACAGTTGGCATACAATATTATACAACATCAATTTCAGCTATACAGTGCCGTGATCAAGCCTCTACTCCATCCATGAAGTGGTCTCCCTAACAAAACATGTGACCATCTGACACCCCACAAAATTTTAACATTATATTCCCTGAACTGTCTTTCATATCCCTGTGACAATACTGTAGTTACCTATTTATGCTGTCTAATCCTTTCCCCTTCTCCCTCATCCCCACCCCTCTCCCAACTAACAACCCTGTTTTTCCTCTATATCTATGAAACTATTTCTGTTTCTTATGCTCATTCATTCAGTTTTTCAAATTCCACATATAAGTGAGATCATGTGGTATTTGTCTTTCTCTGACTGACTTATTTCACTCAACATAATAGTCTCTAGGTCCATCCATATTGTTGCAAATGGTACAATTTCATTCTTTTTTATAGCGGAGTAATACTCCATTGTATAAATGTACCACAGTTTCTTAAGCCAGTCATCTACCGATGGGCATTTTGGTTGTTTCCAAGTCTTGGCTATTGTAAATAGTGCTGCAATAAACATAGGGGTGCATATATTTTTTCGAATTAGCGTCTTGGATTCCTCTGGGTAGATTCCCAAGAGTGGAATTGCTGGGTCATATGCCAGTTCCATTTCCAGTGTTTTGAGATACCTCCATACTGATTTCCATTATGGCTGCACCAATTTGCAGTCCCACCAACAGTGCACCAGGGTTCCCTTTTCTCCACACCCTCGCCAACACTTGTTGTTTGTTGATTTGTTGATGATAGACATTCTGACTGGAGTGAGGTGGTATCTCATTGTGGTTTTTATTTGCATTTCTCTGATGATTAGTGAGGTTGAACATTTTTTCATGTGCCTGTTGGCCATCTGTATGTCCTCTTTAGAGAAATGCCTCCTCACATCCTCTGCCCATTTTTTAATTGGGTTGTTTGTTTTTTTGGTGTTGAATTGCATGAGTGTTTTATAAATTTTGCATATCAACCCCTTATTAGATATATCGTTGGCAAATATCTTCTCCCATTCAGTAGGCTGCCTTTTTGTTTTATTGATGATTTCCTTTGCTGTGAAAAAACTTTTAAGTTTGATGTAATCCCATATGTTCATTTTTTCTTTCATTTCCCTTGCCCGAGGGTATATATCGGTAAAAATATTACTCAGGGTAATGTCTGCAAACTTACTCCCTATAAGGAAATATATATTTTAAAAACATAATGGTTATACTATAACATTATATAACTTATAAAATTAACACACATATATAATTGTAAATGTAATATATGTGTGTGTGTGTGTGTGTATTAACATTATTTGCCTCTGATGAGGAAACTGGGTGACTACAGAGTAGGCTTGAGATTAGAACTTTTCACTAGGTACAGTACCTTTCCAGTTCTGAACTATGTGTGTATTCATTATTCAAAAAATAAATGTAATTTAAAATTTCAAAAAAATACACATGCACACACATTTAAAACTCATCAAAAATAGGTAATGTAGTAAATGGCCAAACTTAATTGCTTTTTTCCTAAAAATTTATTAGCATGGTAAATTTTAAACAGAATAACTGGATCCAAAGATTTTATACTAAAAACTGATGACTACTACAATAATGTGGTCTAAAGACATTGAATTGGGTTCATCCAGAAGACATAAATTTTATTTTATTTCTTTCTGAGATCTAGCCAATTTTAAAAAAATTAAATTTATTGGGGTGACATTGGTTAATGTTATATAGGTTTCAAGTGTACGATATTATAATACATCGTCTGTATATTGCACTGTGTGCTCATCACCCAAAGTTTAGTCTCTTTTCATTACCATACATTTGATCCTCTTTACCCTTACCTCACCCGACCTCCCCTCTGGTAACCATTGTACTGTTGTCTGTGCCAATGAGTTCTTTTGTGTTTTTAGAAGACATATTTTAAATGGCATTACTTTCACTTATTTATTCTGGCAAATCATTGATAGGCTTTTTAAAATCTATCAAATATTTTAAATAATATTTTTTAAAAAATCTCAGCGATATGCTTTTTCTTTGAAGCATAGAAATAAATCCATAAAATAGGTATCAAAATAATCTGTTTGAACAAGAGTCGCAAACTATGGCCAGGTCAAATCCAGCCTGCTGCCTGTTTTTCTGCAACCGTAAGCTAAGAATGATTTTTAAATTTTTAATGGTTGGGAAAAGTCAAAATAATAATAATATTTTGTGGCATGTTAACATTATATGAAATTTATATTTCAGTGTTCATAAATAAAGTTTTATTGGAACTCAACTGTGATCATTCATTTACATATTGTTTATGGTTGCTTTTGCACAATGGCCAAGTTGAGTAGTTGTGACAGAAACTGTATGGCCCACAATGTCTAAAATATTTACCATCTGGCCCTTTACAGAAAATAATTTGCTGACCTCTACTTTAGAATACTTCATTAACCTAGAAAAGCGAGGTCCATTTGAATCATAGGCTTTAAATCACCTCTCCATTTTTATTTTGGTTCTGATAGAGTGATCAACAAAACAATTAGTTTGATCCTCAATTAGCAGTTTTTCATTCATGACTTAGGTAAATTCTTGGGACCAACAAATAAAACTTCTGAAATAGTTTTCTTCCCCCTGAATTAAAATCTTACCTCACAGCTGTTTTCCTAGAGTAAAGGGGAAGACGAACATATCATTTTGTGCTGAGCCACATAATTAATGGACCAGTGCACACATTGATAGGTTTAGATGAAAAGTGACTGAAATTTGAACTGTTAGCTTTCCCTTTCTTGTTACTTCAAAACTAGTTTGGGCTTTAAACATTAACTTACAGGTGTTTATCTTTTCTTAGTTGTCACATAAATAGGCTTCCTGAGACATAGTTTTGTGGTTTGGTTCACTTCAAAAAGAAAAACCCAAGGATCCTATAATTTAATCCAAAAATAAAGACTAGACTCCCTAATGTCCCTCAAGGTTGCCTCCGTCCACTGACATATCCTTCATATGCATTCAGATATGAAAAATTAGAAGTGTCACTATTAAATACTAAGTTACTGAGCAATTAATTACACAGGAAAGTCTTTACCACCAAGTTTGAGCACTGACCAGAATTTAATCTGGTAATTCATGGTAAAAGAATTAAAACCTTTAATAATTTAAGTTAGGCATTTGAATTATTACCTTATTAAAATTAGACCACAAAAGTTATTTTGTTGCAAGTAAGGTTTTTGGGGAAGAAAAAGGTGATGAGGGATTTTCACTGATTATATTGTACTTTGAATTTGAATTTTGAAAAAATTTTGAATTTGAAAAAAATTTGAATTTTGTTGATGAGTACATATTACTTTCATTATTAAGACTAGTTAAGATTAAATTATTTAATATTCAGGAAAGAATATTTAGAGTATTAGAAGTCAGTAAACTGTAATTTGTTTTCATACCTTATTTCAGTTCAAAATCATACAGTTGTTAGAAAAGTATAATGTGAATATATATTTGTTCTGCATTTATTTTAATATTTTAATGTAAAATTAAGCATTTGTCATAAAAATATAGCATGCTTTAAAACAACGATTTTTCTGTAGTTTTTAGAAGATACTAAAGGTCTCTAGTGAAGCTTTTGGAATTAGTAGTAATTATAATTCAGTATACACATTGTTACACTAAAACATATTGTTAATATTTTCAAATGTTGGTTCAAAATCTGCCAATAATTAACAAAATTATTTTCTTTGTTCCTAATCTGAAAGTTGCTGATATAATAAAGGTCAAATTAGCTAATTGTGATTCTTAAATATACAACTTATATTCATGCATAATGTCGTAAATTTTCTTTGCCATGCTCTTTACTATTTGGGTTTAGTTTTTTTTTCCCCCAGATAGATGCTTTTATGAGCCAAAACATAGGAGCATTTTTCTGAATTCACCTTTAGGCATTAAGACATAAAAAGTAGCAGTATTAAAACCTGAGGTGTTTAAAACATCACTGTGCTACTCTGAATGACAGTTTACAATTTACAAGTCGGGTGTGGCTAATAAAGTCACTGAAGCAGACATAAGCATAGGTTTTCCCTTATAAACACTCCTGGCCTGTCAGTCACATCTCTCAAATGCTGTGTTGCACAGGCATGCCAATAACTAAAAGCACATTTTATCATTGTTTTACTCAAAGGATTCTAAAAGGCCATGCAATCCTATCAGTCAGTATTCAAAAACCCTAAAGTTGAAGTCCTCATACGGAGACTTCTAGTCTGTCTAAGAGAGTAAAATTTCCTTTCAATTGATATAATGTATTATAAGAATGATGAATTTAAAAATGTTAAAATTTTGGTTTTAAAGGACTCATTTTGCCTTGTTTTGAACATCTGCTATATAACTAAAAAGTTTACATATGTAGAAAATGTTAATACAAATGACTTAAACATGTATGTATATTGTCTTCAGTGGCTTAATGCATATTTTATGCATACTAAGGTCTAGTAAAAACAAAACAAACAACAGCAACAAAAAGCCCTGTGGCTTCGCTTACTACATCCCCTTCCCTTTCTGCCCTGAACATGGCATCCTTAGTTATTTTTTCTTATTTATCTATGTATTATCTGTCTACATTCTATCTTTTGTGCAGTAATCTGGTACATAGTTTTAAAGGCATAGATTTGGGTGGTAGAAGCAGGGTTTAAGCCAATAAAAGTTCTACATGTGGTTGAGCACTTTCTAGTTTTAGAAAATGGGTTCCTATTATAGCAGATTTCAAAACTGGATATGATGTTGGGAGTTTGTTATTTTTTGCATACCTTCTGTGATTGGAGCAAGGTGTGAGAAAGTAACTTGAGCAATAAGAGTGGGTGAATCTGACTGGATATTCAATGTACAACTCGAAGCTGAATGTGAGGTAGTTGGTTACAATGTCTCTAGAATAATTTTAGCTAAAATGGATAATGTGATTGTGTCCTGGAGGAAAACGGTATCACCAACTTTGATTACGTCTCCTGATGACTGTTATCCATTGCTTAGTGTATTAGAAGGTTTTCTTTTAGTCTTTTTAGGTTCTTTAGTTTGAATTCTAGGAGTGGATAAAGCAGATGGCATACCCAGCTAGGTGCATTGTAGATTATGCTTAGATCCCTGCCCATAGGCAAAGCTTGCAGTATTTCAGCCAGCAATACAACACAGTTGTATCAGCCTGCATTTATAGCTGTTACATTTACAGTGATTCTTTCTACAGGTATAAGCAACAGAATACTTCATTATGCCATTTAGTATACAGTATCACAAGGGTTTTTTAAATTATAAATTACTTTCCATTTATTCCTTCTCTATATTAAAGTTATGACATCACATTGTCTTATTAAAATTATGTATGTGTGTATTATGCATTTTCATTAACTTTATTTCAGCAAAGTTGATGTCATATGATATATGTTTTAAAGAGGAAAAGGTCAAACAAGGTTAACAACAGCTGATGTCACCTATAAAGCATAAGAAAAAAATGGGGAAGTGGACCCCAACAAACTATCTATACTGACAATATAAAATGATATATTCTTTAATTCTTTAAGCCCCTCATTAAACAAAAACAAGAAAAGACTATATATCAGTACTAAATAAATATAAATATGTCTAAATATAGGAAACCTTAAATAATAGATGAGAAAACTAGGAATTCCTATTTTAGGGAAACACATCTGCCATTAATAGTGCTCATGAATCCTATTTATACCTATTCTTTCATTTTGACTAAATTGTGCAATGAATTTGACTACTCAGATAATTTCCAATAGACAAAATGATAATCAGCAAAGACCTAGATTCTGCATTAACCAAATGATATTATCAGAAAATATTTTACCACCTTCCTATGTGACTATCTCTAGACAGCATATTCACTAGTTTTGAAAACTTGAGTAATGCTAAAAAACCTAGCTGTGTAAAGAATAGATGGTATTGCTACAGTTACATGAAGTCTCCCTGGAAAAGAGAAGCTAATAGTCTAGTTTCTGCTTCCCTATGGAGTTTACAAGAGCCTTATTTAGGGTAGTTAGTGGGGAAGATTTAATTCTGCAAAACTCAAGATTTACTAACTTCACACAGAATAATTTGGGGGGAGGAGGGGAAAAGCATGCATTGGGGAGCCCAAGATTATAGTTCCATTGTAGATATTACAGGTTTTCACAACTAGTCTGATTGATTTTGAAATCTCTTGCTTGGAAGTTATGCTCTGCCAGTGTTCTGAGAGCCAAGTAGAGAAAGAAGACCAGGAATCTTAGCATTTCCCATTGTTGCATACAATCATGTAATTGTCCTGTTTCTGACATGGTTCTCACTCTGGGGTCTCTCTCTTTTATCCTTTCCAGAGAATAAACACCTAGAGAATAAACCTCCACTCTTCTGATGTGGTGGACAAAGTCACTGACCTAGTAGAATAGGGATTAAATTTCTTCTTTTTAAAAAATGTTTATCAAATTTACTGGAGTGATATACGTGGTATGGCAATTAACTTCATGAACTCATCCTAAAAAAACTGCTACATACCTCACTGCTGATTATCACTATGGTCACCTTTGAAGTATTCCCCTTGGGACGCTATGCACCCATGCCAATGCCTAGTCCACCCTTCAAAGAAATTTTGGAATGCTTTTTCTGGAATGGCCATCAGACCTATCATCATATTACCCTTGGTGTCCTGAATGTCATCAAAATGTCTTCCTTTCAATATTTCCTTGACATTCGGGTAAAGAAAGAAGTCACTGGGGGCCTGATCAGGTAAGTAATGAGGGTATTCCAATACAGTTATTTGTTTACTAGCTAAACCTTCCCTCACAGACAGTGCCGTGTGAGTTGGTGCATTGTTGTGATTCAAGAACCATGAAATGTTGGCAAAAATTTCAGGTCATTTTTGTCTAACTTTTTCAAGCAGCCTTTTCAGCACTTCCAAACAGTAAACTTGGTTAACTATTTGTTCAGTTTGTAAATTCATAATGAATAATCCCTATGATATCAAAAAAAGGTTAGCAATATCATTTTGACTCTTGGACTGACAGAGATAGAAAACAAAAAAGAACCAATCACAATAAAGAACCAATCACAAATGAATACAATAACTAAAATGAAAACTACAGAAGGGCGAATCAATAGGTAAAGCATAGGATCGAATCTATGATTTAGAAGATTATGTAGCAGAGTGCCGGCCGAGTGGCTCAGTTGGTTAAGAGCTCGCTCAAGAGTACAAGCTGATAACATCACACTCAATGGGGAAAAGCTATAACCATTCCCCTTAAGATCAGGAACAAGACAAGGCTGTCCACTTTCTCCTCTTTTATTCAACATAGTTCTGGAAATTCTAGCCACAACGATCAGACAAGAAAAAGAAATAAAAGGCATTCGAATTGGCAAGGAAGAAGTAAAATTGTCATTATATGCAGATGACATGATACTGTATATAGAGAACCCCAAAGACTCCATCAAGAAACTATTGGAGCTGATAGACGAATTCAGTAAGGTAGCAGGATACAAAATTAATGTTCAGAAATCAGTGGCATTTGAGATGTCCCATATGAAAGAAAAGTACAAAACTCCAGAAACAGAACTAAATGAAACATAGACAGGCAATCAAGACACTGGTTATAAGAATGATCAAGGAGGGCCGGCCAAGTGGTGCACTGGTTAAGAGCTGGTTTTGGGATGCCAGTGGCCCTGGTTCAGATCCCACATATGAGGGCCAGTGACACTGCCCTCTACAGCTAACAACAGCTCCACCTGGAGCTGGGCTGTGTGAGCCCCGGCGACAGTGTAGTCTGCAGCCCCTGCTGCAGTGGGCTGCCATAGGCTACAGTGAGTGGCTGGCAGCCAGTATGAGCTGCCAATAGCCCCGGTGAGCAACATCCAGAGGCAGGCGACCGATCTGCCTCATCCGGGAAGAGCACAATGATGATACCAACATGGGCCAGTGAGGCAACATCCTTCACAGCTAGACTGAGGAACAAAGAGACAGCAACTTATCTATTCCCCTTCCCCGATTCCCCAATGCTGTTCCCCTCTCTCAATTCCCCAATTAAAAAAAAAAAAGAATGATCAAGGAACTTAGTGAGGACTTCAACAAAGAGATAGTAAGGATAAAAAAGGACCTAGAAACCATAACAAAGCAGCAGTCAGAAATGAAGATATAATAAGTGAAATGAGGAACAGACTAGAAGGAATCAAGAGCAGATTAGATGATGCAGAGGATCCAATCAACGATTTGGAAGGCAAGGAAGCAGAAAACACCCATTGGAACAGCAGAAACAAAAACTAATTTTAAAAAATTGCGAAGTTTAAGGGGTCTCTGGGACAAAATCAAGCATAACAACAATCATATCATAGGGACACCAGAAGGAGAACAAAGAGAGCAGGGGATTGAGAAAGACTGTCAACTGATTTCTCAGCAGAAACTTTCCAGGCCAGAGGGGATTGGCATGAAATAGTCAAAGTGATGAAAAGCAAGGACCCACAACCAAGATTACTGCCTCCACCAAGGCTGAAGGAGAGGTAAGGAGCTTCCCAGATAAAAAAAAAAAAGCTAAAGGAGTTCATCACCACCAATTGAGTATTACAGAAAATGTTAAAGGGACTTCTTTAAAAAGAAAAATAAGGGCTGGCCGAGTGGCTCAAGTGGTTAAGAGCTTGCTCAGGAGTGCAAGGTGAGCTCAGCTAAGCTCGATTCCCAGCCCGAACTGCGCTGCCACTGAGCTGCCAACAGGTGGCAGGAAGGCTCAGCTCAAAACAAAAATAAAAAAAATATATGAATGATAAAATGGCACTAACTATGCACCTATCAAAATTCACTTCAAATGTAAATAGATTAAATGCTCCAATCAAAAAACAGCGTGGCTGAATGGATAAGAAAACAGGTCCCATATATCCTGTTTACAAGAGACCCACTTCAGATTGAAAGACACAAACAGACTGAAAATAAGGGGATGCAAAAAAGATATTTCATGAAAAAGGAAAGAGAAAAAAAAAACAACTGGTGTAACAATATTTATGCCAGACAAAATAGACTTTAAAACAAAGGCTGTAGTAGGAGACAAAGAAGGACATTTTGCAGTGATAAAAGGATCAACCCAACAAGAGGCAATAACCCTTGTAAAACATTTATGCACCCAACATATTAGCACCTAAATAGGTTAAGGAAATATTTGCAGATATAAAGGGAGAGATTGACAGTAATAAAGTCATAATAGGAGACTTTAATACCCCAGTGATTGGATATATTCCAAGTAAAATATCAACAAGGAAACAGCAGCCTTAAATGAGACATTAGACCAGACTGATTTAGTTGATATATTAAAAGTCATGACGTATTTTTTCAAAAATTTTCATTGCAAAAATGTGTCATGACTTTTCAGATAATCTAATACATTCTTTTTTTAAAATTTTTTATTTTTAAAGATTTTATTGGGGAATTGGGGGAGGGGAACATACAAGTTGCTGTCTTTTTGTTCTTCAGTCTAGTTTGGGAGGATGTTGCTTCACTGGCCCATGTTGGTATCATCATTGTGCTCTTCCCGGATGAGGCAGATCGGTCGCCCGCCTCTGGATGTCGCTCACCGCGGCTATTGGCAGCTCACGCTGGCTGCCGGCCATTCACTGTAGCCCATGGCAGCCCACTGCAGCAGAGGCTGCAGCCCACACCGTCACACGGGCTCGCACAGCCCAGCTCTAGGTGGAGCTGTTGTTAGCTGTAGAGGGCAGTATCACTGGCCCTCATATGCGGGATCTGAACCGGGGCCGCTGGCATCCCCAAACCAGCTCTTAACCAATGCGCCACTCGGCCGGCCCCCTAATACATTCTTTTTAAGTGCACATGGAACGGTTTGCAGGATAGACCACGTGTTAGGCCACAATATAAGTCTCAGTAAATTTAAAAAGATTCAAATCATATCAAAGATCTTCTCCAACCACAATGGTATGAAACTAGAAATCAATAACAAAAAAAAAATCACAAAAAATATTACAATTACACAAAAAACAAACAAAATGAAAAACACAAACACATGGAGGATAAATAGCATGGTACTGAACAATGAGTGGGTCAACAATGAGATCATGGAAGAAATCAAAAGATACCTTTCAATAAATGATAATGAAATGAACCCAAATTACCCTAAAATCTATGGGACACAGTGAAAGCGGTCCTAAGAGAGAAATTCATTGCAATACAGGCCTAATTAAAAAAAAAAAAAAAAAAGAAAAATCTCAAACAATCTAACCTTATACCAAAAGGAACTAGGAGAACAAGAAACTAACCCCAAAGTGAGTAAATGGAAGGAAATAAAGACTAGCATATAAAAAACAAAAAACAAAAACAAAACATCAATACAAAAGATCAATGAAACCAAGAGCTGGCTCTTTGAAATGATTAAAAAAAAAAATTGATAAACACTTAACTACACTCATTGAGAAGAAAAGAGAGAGGACCCAAATAAATAAAATCAGAAATGAAAGAGAAGTGATGACTGAGCGCACAGAAATACAAAGGAGTATAAGAAAATACTATGAACAATTATATGCCAACAAATTGGACAATCTGGAAGACATGGATAAATTCCTAGAAACTTACGATCTTCCAAGAGTGCATCAAGATGAAACAAAAACTCTGAATAAACCAATTATGACTAACAAAATTGAATCAGTGATTAAAAATCTCCCAAAAAACAAAAATCCTGGACTGAATGGCTTCACAGGTGAATTTTTCCAAACATTCAAAGAAGAATTAACACCTATTCTTCTGAAACTATTCCAAAAAATTAAATGTCCAAGCTCATATTACCCCTAGTCCAAAAACAAAGACATTACAGAAAAATAAAATTATAGGTATATCCCTGACAAATATCGATGCAAAATTCTCAAGAAAATACTAACAAACTGAATTCAGCAATACATTGAAAAGATCATGCACCATGGTCAAATGGGATTTATTCCTGGGAGGCACGGTTGGTTCAATATCTGCAAATCCATTAATGTGATACATCACATAAACAAAAGTATAAAAATCACAAAACTATATCAATAGACACAGAAAAAGCACTTGACAAAATCCAGCATCCATTTATGATTAAAATCTCAGTCAAGTGTGGATAGAGGAACATACTTTAACATAGCAAAGGCCATATATACAAACCACAGCTAACATCATACTCAACATAGAAAAGCTAGAAACCTTTTTCTTAAGATCAGGAAGAAAGGATGTCCACTTTCACCACATTTATTCAACATAATATTGGAAATCCTAGCCATAGCAATCAGACAAACAAAAAAGAGGCATGCAAATTGGAAAGGCAGAAGTAAAACTCATTATTTGCAGATAACTATATATATATATATATATATATATATATATATCTCCATATCTCCATCTCTCTCTCTCTCTCTCTCTCTCCATATATATATATATATGGAGAGAGAGAGAGAGAGAGAGAGAGAGAGAGAGAGAGAGAGAGAGACCTAAAGATTCCACCAAGGAAAAAAAAAACCATTAGAATTGACAAATGAATTCAGTAATGTAGCAGGATATAAAATTAATATTCATCAATCAACCAATTGGGAATATACACACAAATAATGAACTATCAGAAGGAAATTAAGAGAATGCTTTTACAATTGCATCAGAAAATAAAATACCTAGGAATAAACTTAAGCAAGGAAGTAAAAGGTCTGTAACTCATAAAACTATAAGACACTGAAGAAAGAAACTGAAGTAGATACAAATAAGTGGAAACATACACCATGCTCATGGATAGGAAGAATTAACATCATGAAAATGTCCATATTACCCAAAGCAATCAATAGATTTAAAGTGCAATCCCTATCAAAATACCAAAGCCATTTTTTAAGGAACTAGAATAAATAATGCTGAAATTTACATGGAACCACAAAAGACCCCTAATATCCAAAGCAATCTTGAGAAAGAAGAACAAAGTTGGAGATATCACACTCCCTGACATCAAGCTATACTACAAGGCTATAGTAATCAAAATGACATAGTAGTGGCATAAAAACAAACACATAGATCAATGGAACAGAATAGAGAACACAGAAATAAATCTACACATATATGGTCAATTAATATATAACAAAGGAGGTAAGAATATCAATGGAGTAAAGACAGTCTTTTCGATAGATGGTGTTGGGAAAACTGGACAGATACATGCAAAAAAAAAAAAGAAACTAGACCACCTTCTGACACCATATACAAGAATAAACTAAAAATGGATTAAAGACTTAGAAGAAAACATAGGCAGTTAACTCTGACATTGCTCTTAGTAATGTTTTTTTCTGATATATGTCCTTAGGCAAGGGAAGTAAAAGAAAAAATAAGCAAATGGGACTACATCAAACTGAACACTTTTGCATGGTGTAATAAACCATTAATGAAATGAACAGCCTACTGATTGGGAGAAAATATTTGTCAATAATACATCTGATAAAGGGGTTAATATCCAAAATTTATAAAGAACTCATATAATTTAATACACAAAAAAGAGAATGATCTAATTAAAAAATGGACACAGGACTTGAACAGGCATTTTTTCAAAGAGGACATACATGCCCAATAGATACATGAAAAGATGCTCAACATCACTAATCGTAAGACAAATGCAAATTAAAACCGCAATGAGGTATAGCCTCACATCTGTCAGAATGGCTATCAATGTCAAACAAATGATGGCAAGAATGTAGAGAAAGAAAACTCCTATGCACTGTTGGTGGGGTTGCAAATTGGTACAGCCACTGTAGAAAACTGTATGGAGGTTCCCCAAAAAATTCAAAATAGAACTACCTTATGACCCAGCAATTGTACTTCTGGGTATTTATACAAAGAAACCCAAAACACTACTTTGAAAGGATATATGAGCCCTTGTGTTCACTGTAGCATCTTTTACAATAGACAAGATATGGAAGCAACCTAGGTGCCCATCAATAGATGATTGGGTAAAGACCAGAAGGCAATACATACAGTGGAATAGTACTTATCCACAACAAAGAATGAAATCTTACCATTTGCAACAACATAGATAGACCTATAGAGGTTATTATGCTAAGTGAAGTAAGTCAGAGAAATACAAATACCATATGACTTCACTTATATGTGGAATCTAAGGAAGAAAATAAATGAACAAATAAAACAGAAAAAGACTCATAGATATAGAGAACAAACTGATGGTTGCTAGATGGGAGGGAGGTTGGAGGGCTGGGTAAAAAAAGATGAAGAGATTAAAAAGAACAAGTTAGTAGTTACAAAACAGCCACAGGGGTGTAAAGTACAGCATAGAGAATATAGTCAATAATACTATAATAACTGTATGATGCCAGGTAGGTGCCAGACTTACTGGGGGATCACTTTGTAAATTATATAAATTTCTAACCACTATCCTGTATATCTGAAACTAATACTGAATGTCAGTTGTAATTGAAAAATAAAAATTAATTTTAAAAAGGATTATAATCCCTGGCCTTATTTTAGGGGACTGGAAAATAATTATTAGAACAAAAACAAACAAACAAAGATAATTCCCAGCTGCACTTAATGTGGCAGTCTATATAGTTGCATATTAGGAAACTCTTACAAATGTATTATAGTTCCAAATATATGTACATATGATCTTTAAGATATCATGCTATAGAAAAGGCTGTAGCTTATAAATTGCTCCTTTTAAAATATTTTTATATTCTGACATAAAAGCTTATTTGTGCTTAATGGAGAACTTGAGAGAATGCAATATTAAAATATAGTATAAAGACAAAGCTTACTCATTATATTATCACCCTGAGATAAAATATTAGTTTACGTATTTCTGCTTTTCACCATGTATATATTTATCAAAATTTGAATTATTTATGTTTTTGTTACCCAATGGTACGAGGTATGAGCAAAACATACAGTGAATGCTGCTGTCGAGTGCCATCCAAAGGAAAGGCAGGCATCTTTAATACAGGAAATAGCATGTCGAGCCTTAGTAACAGTGTGTGACAAGTTTCAACTTGTTCAGTGCAGTCAGTTGGTTGTGAGCTACAGTTGAGAGAAGGTATGTTTTCAAGTGTGCCGTAAATCATCCATCATGACAATGCTCCGTGTCACACATTGCTTCTGGTATATGGCAATTTCCATCAAATAAAAACATTACGGTGTGTCCTCATCCACCTTATTAACCAGATCTGGCACCATGTGACTTCTGGCTCTTCCCCAAAGTCAAAACGATCCAGGACATTGAGGGACCCATGACAGCCCAGTCAAACACACCCACAAAAGAGGACTTCCAGTACTGCTTCAGAAAGTAGCAACAACAGTGTGCCCGAAGTGAGGGGGAGTATTTTGGGAGGGATTAATGGCAATTTGTGTTTTACAGTAGTAAAATTTTTTAAAAATTTAAACATTCACTGTATTTTTTCATCACACCTTGTATGTTCAGACTACATTCCCTTGTCATCAAAATTCATTCAAAAACCTGATTTTTAATAAGTTATCTTCTTCCTAACTGTCTTTTTGTTTTACTATAAAATTATGGTACCATTGTCAAAATGTATAAAAATTATACCTACAAGGTAATACATGGATGAAGTTAAAGATTTGTTCTTACACTTAATATTTTGGGTTGTCAGAAAAGTCATGACGCATTTTTACGATGAAAAACAGAAAAAATACATAATGACTTTCCAACAACCCAATATTTCATTAATATAAAATTCTTCTAAAATTAAGCAAAAAGAGTTTTTAATTCTCCAAATAATTTGAAATTGTGGTTAACTGTTTACCTACACTCTGCTTGAGAGACTATATCATATTACTGGTTTGACTTAGGAGCTATATTCATTCCAACCTACTTTTGGCTCCACTTCACCTCTCTTCTCTTTATTGTGTCATGATGTCAGTTTTGATCTATACCTTCCTACCTCTGGGCATCTTTGCCTAAAGACATAATCCTAAACCTTTTGTAATTATAAGCACATCAAAGACTAACTGCTTTGCTTAGCTGCAGAGATCTATACAAGACTGTATTACTTTTATAACTTAAAAGAGATTTATAGTTCTCAGTAAAATTCCCAAGAATGCATGATTATTCAATCTTTGTTCCATTCTTTGTGGTGACATAATGTTGTCAATCACAGAATGTGACATTAAAAAATACTCATTCTTAATTACCTTAACTATAGATTTTTCTCTAAATTAGATGTTTATTTTCAGATCAAACCTTTCCACTGTTTGAATATTTAATACATTTCTGAATTCTGAAATACTAGATTACTATATCTTGAAAGAAGGTGTTATCTTTTCAAAACTCACCTAGTCATAAATTCTCAATTGCTTAGCAAAAGATAATAACAATCTTACCCTTGGAGAAAGATGTAAACATTAAATACTTGGGCTTTAAATTTACATTTTATCCTTTTCAGAAGGAGTCAATGTCTCACATCTTCTCTGCTTTACTTATTGGTTAGTAAATTGTGTCAATTCAGGACAAAAAACACTGCCAATTAAATTTTCTGCAATTAAATAATGAAGAATTTTGCTTCAGGATTGGTATGTAATATTATGAGTAATAAAACCATGAGGGTAGGAATAAATAGAATATGTGTTAATTTGGCTAGTGTGCATTACATCAAAAATGTCTTCTATCACTAATCCTAAAATATGATGGACAAATCAATTCATATGGTAATATACCACAAACTTTAAGAAAACTAAGGGGTCTTACTTCTGGTCAAGCTGGTGAAGTAAATAAATGCTGTGCTTACCTCCTCCCATGACCACATCAAAATTACAACTAAACTAAATTATACAATAACCATCATTGAGTACCACCTGAAGACTAGTTGAACAGAAGTCCCATAAGTAGGCTATAAAGAAGCCCAAATCCAAAGCCACATCCATATATATAGGAGGTGCTGACATGTGGAACAGGTAGGTCCCACACTTATGTGTGGCAGTTAAAAGTCAGGAGGGATATATTAGCTATAGAACTCTCCCACTGAGAAGTGAGGGACCCCAGCCTCATACCATTAGCCAAGCCCAAGGCACTAGTGGAACATCTGCCTGTGGAAACCAGCAGGGATTGCATTCAAGTCAAGTGATACAGGGGTGCTAGAGTCCCAGGCATTACTCTTGAGGGGCCATGCACAGATTTGCTCACTCACAGTCATGAGCTCTGGGCTCCAGTGTGGGGGCTGTAGCTCAAAGAGTGCTAGGGATGTACAGGGAGGAACTGAATTGACTGGCTTCAGGGAGAGGGCTGGAGGGGCAGGGATTGGGATGGATCTTTCCGGAGATGGAAGTGCTGGTAGACACCCTTGCTCCTTTAACTCTTCTCTCCACCCAGCCCACAGGTGTAGGTGAGGGCCAAATCTGAGTTCTCCATTTACCTGTCTAACACTGTTTACCCTGCCCTGTTGATTTCCTTAGATGGCCACCTACCCAATTCATGTACCCGGCTCAAGACACTTTCAGTGGCTTTTTCCATGCAAGTGGCCTACCTTGGCTCACTCTGCAGATGTCCCTAAAATCTCTCAAAGGTCCACAATATCCAAACAAGAAGTGGCTGTCCTCAGGGTACTTTAAATCTTGCTAAGCATCCTCAATCCTGGCAAAGCAGTCACCAGTCTCATTTTGCATTGTAACTCCCATAAGGTGGCCCCAAAGCCTAGTATAAGCTATGGTCAATGTTGGCATGGAACATAGCTTCACCTAAAGGGCCATAAACCAGGCATGAGTTGTCTGGCCCCAGCTCACATTGTGGTGCCCACCAAAGGGTCCTAAGCCTGGCACTAGTGGCAGCTCGCCTCGATTCACAGCATAGCCTCTCAACCCCACAGCAAGCACCTCCAACCCCAGCACAAGTGGCAACCAATGACAGATGATTTTATAGCTCCCATGAGACCACCCCAAGCCAGGCACAAATGGTAGCTGAACTTGGCCTCCACTGGAGCCCCTCTCAAGAAGATCCAGAGAACAAGCCTGGGGGCTGGCTCTAGACCACACCAGTTCCACTAACAACACACCCAAAGGGCAGACTTGGCTGGCACCAGAGCCTTGTGAAAGCAACTCCCGCTTTGTGGGGTATGCCCCCACAAACACATTGCCCAGTGTAGACATGGCCAGCCCTCATAGCCAGTCAGCCTGAGAGTAAATCCCACCTACTAACATGCAACAGCAATCAAGACTCAACAGAAGGACACACAACCCACATAAGGGACACTCCTGGAGCATCCAGCTCAAGTGTAAAGGCCTCACAGGACACCTACTACATAAGACCCCTCTGCCAAGACTGGGAAATATAGAAGATCTACATAGAAACAAACACAGAGTCAGCCAAAATGAGGAGAGAAAGAAATGCCCCAAAAGAAAGAACAGGACAAAACTATAGAAAAAGAACTGAAGTGAAGATAAGCAATCTACCAGATGCAGAGTTCAAAACACTGGTTACAAGGATGCTCAGTGAATTTAGGAGAAGAACAGATGAACTCAGTGAGAGCCTCAACAAAGAGAAACCATAAAAAATGAACCAGTCAGAAATGCAGAACAAAATAACTGAAATGAAGAATACATTAAAGAGAATCAACAGCAAAGCAGGTGAAGCAGAGAATCTAATTAGCTATTTGGAACACAAAGTAGTGGAAAACACCCCACTAGAACACATACACACACACACACACACAAATGAGGATAGTTTAAGGGGCCTCTTGGATAACACCAGGCATATGAACATTTGCATCACAGACGTATCAGAAATAGGTGAGCAAGGGATTGAAAACCTATTTGAAGAAATAATGACTGAAAACTTCCCTAAGTGAAGGAAATAGACATATAAGTCGAGGAAGTGCAGAGAGTCCCAAACAAGATGATCCCAAAGAGGTCAACACCAAGACATATCATAATAAAAATGCCAAAGGTTAAAGCAAAGAGAGAATCTTAAAAGTAGCAAGACAAAAACAGTTTGTCTTATGTGACTATCAGCTAATTTTTCAAAAGAAAGTTTGCAGGCCAGAAGGGACTGGTACTAAATATTCAAAGTGATGAAAAGACAACCAATATTACTCTACCCAGCAAGGCTATCATTTGGAATCGAAGAAGAGGTAGTTTCCCTGACAAGAAGCAGCTAAAGGGGTTCATTACCACTAAACCAGTATTACAAATTTTTTTTTTTTAGCTGAGCCATTCTGCCACTTGGTGGCAACTCAGCTCAGGCTGGGAATCGAACCAGTGACCCTGTTGTTCAGAGCTCACATGCTTTACAAGAAATCTTAAAGGGACTTCTTTAAGTAGAAAATATCAAGAACATGAATAAGAAAAGATAGAAAATAAAAAGTTCTCACTGACAAAGGCAAAAGCTTAGTAAAAGCAGTGGATCAACCAATTATAAAGCTAGTAGAAAGATTAAAAGGCAAAAGTAGGAAGATCACGTGTAATCACAAAAAATAAAGGGTAAATACACACACAACAGAAGTAAAAAATAATGACAAAAACAGATATGGAAAGGGTTATTAAAAATTGTAGTGATTTTTAGAATGTATTTGAAATAACACAACCATGTTCATGGACTGCATGTTCCATGTTCATGGACTGCAAGAATCAACATAGTTAAAATGGCAACATTATCCAAAGCAACATACAAATATAGTGCTCTCCCCATCAAAATCCCAATGGCATTTTAAAAAAGAAATAGAAGAAAAAATCATCATATTTGTATGGAATCACAAAAGACCCAAAATGACAAAAGCAATCCTAAGAAACAAGAACAAGGCTGGACATATCACACTCCCTTGACTTCAACTTGTACTACAAAGCAACAATAACCAAAACAGCATGGTATTGGCAGGAAAACAGATACACAGACCAATGGAACAGAATTGAGAACCCAAAAATACCTGCATATATATGGGAAGATAATTTTTGACAAAGGAGCCAAAAACATACAATGGAGAAAAGAAAGCCTCCTCAATAAATGGTGCTGGGAAAATTGGAAAGCCACATGCAAAAGAATGAAACTGGACTTCTATCTGTGATCGTAATTAACTCAAATTACACCGAAATTAACTCAAAATGGGTCAAGGACCTAAACACATGACCTGAAACAATAAACTGCATAGAAGAAAGCATAGATACTAAACTTATGGACCTTGGGTTCAAAAAGGATTTTACAAATTTGACCTCAAAAGCAAGGAAGTAAAAGCAAAAATAAATGAGTAGGACTATATCAAACTAAAAAGCATCTGCATAGCAAAAGAAACCATCAACAAAACAAAGAGGCAACCAACCGAATGGGAGAAGATACTACAAATAATGCCTCTGATAAGGGGCTAATATCCAAAATATATAAAGAACTTGTACAACTCAACAACAAAAAACCCAAACAATCCAGTTAAAAAATGGGCAGAGGACCTGAACAGACATTTCTCCTAAGAAGATATACAAATGGCCAAACAGGTATATGAAAAGATGCTCAACTTCACTAGCTATTAGGGAAATGCAAATCAAAACCACAATGAGATATCACCTCACACGTTAGAATGGCTATCATCAACAAGACAAATAATAACAAGTGTTGGAGAGGCTATGGAGAAAAAGGAACCCTTATACACTGCTGGTGGGAATGAAAACTGGTACAGCTGCTATGGAAGAACAGTATTGAGGTTCCTTAAAAATTAAGTATACAATTACCATACGACCCAGCAATCCTTCTCTTTGGTATCAATCCAAAAAATCTGAAAACATTTATCCATAAAGATATATATACTCTGATGTTCGTTGCAGCATTATTTACGGTGGCCATAACACAGAAACCAAAGTGTCATTCCATAGATGATTGGATAAAAAAGATGTAGTACATATACACAATGGAATACTACTCTCCAATACGAACAGATAAAATACTGCCATGTGCGACAACATGGATGGATGTTGAGATTATTATGCTAAGCAAAATAAATCAGACAGAAAAAGTCAAGAACTATATGGCTTTACTCATATGTGGGATATTAAACTGAAAGCAACAAAGGAACAAAACGAACAAGCAAAGAAACAAAAACTCATGACACAGACAACAGTTTAGTGGTTACCAGAGGGTAAGGGGTGGGGAGATGATAGAAGAGAGTTAATAAGAGTCAAATATATGGTGATGGAAGAAGAACTGACTCAAGGTAGTGCACACACAATGGGATATATAGATGATTTATTATAGAATTGTACAGTTGAATTCTATGTAATTTTACTAACCACTGTCACTCCAATAAATTTAATAAAATAAAAAGTTTAAACAAAAAACAGATAAATAAGATGACCATCAACTTAAAACAGACCTCTATAAACATAGCTTGTTATATATGAATCTCATGATAACCACAAACCAAAAATCTATAAGACATATACAAGAAATATGGAGAAAGCAATCTAAATATGACAACACAGCAAGTCATCAACATACAAGAGAAGAGCAAGAGAATAAGAAAGGAACAGAGAACTACAAAAAAATCATAAGAATATTAATAACATGGCAATAACTACACAACTATCAATAATTACTTTGAATGTAAATGGACTAAATGCTTCAATAAAAAAATATAGGGTGGCTGAATGGCTAAGAAAACAAGATTCTTACATATGCTGCCTACAAGAGACCCACTTTAGATCGAAAGACACACTCAGAGTATAAGTAAAGGGATGGAAAAAGATATTTCATGCAAGGGGAAATGAAAAAAAGCTGAGGTAGCAATACTTATATCAAACAAAATAGACTTTAAGACAAGGGCTATAGGGCTGGCCCAGTGGCGCAGTGGTTAAGCACTGGCTTGAGAAGCCAGCAGCCCTGGTTCGGGTCCCACATATGAGAGCCAGTGACACTGCCCTCAAAAAAAAAAAAAAAACAACAATAAAGAAGGGCTGTAACGAGAAAAAGAAGAGCATTTCAAACTGATAACAGGATCATTCCAACAGGAGAATATAACTCTCATAAACAACTACACACCAGCATAGGAACACCTAAATATACATAAAGCAAATCTTGACATACAAAATGGGAGAAATCAACAGTAACAGTCACAGTAGGGACTGTAACACCCCATTGACATCAATGGATCATCCAGACAGAAAATCAACAAGGAAACAGCGGCCTTAAATTACACATTAGACCAGATGAACTAAGTTGATATTCTTAGGACATTTCACTCCAAAGAAACATGGCATACATTCTTTTAAAGTGCATATGGAACATTTTCCGTGATAGATCACATCAGGCTTCAAAACAAGTCTCAATAAATTTAAGAAGACTGAAATCATATCAAGCATCTTCTCTGATCACAATGATATGAAACTAGAAATCAGTTACAAGAAGACAATGGAAAAATACATCTTGAGATAAACAAAAATGAAAACACAATAACCCGAAATCTATGGGGCACACAGAAGGCAGTTCTAAGAGGGAAATTTACAGCAATACAAGCCTACGTCAAGAAACAAGAAAAATCTCAAATAAACAATCTAACCTCATACCTAAACCAACTAGAAAAAGAAGAATAAACAGCCCAAAATGAGTAGAAGGAAGGAAATAACAAAGGTCGGGGCAGAAACAAATGGAATAAAATCTAAAAACATCAATAGAAAAGATCAATGAAACAAAGAGCTGGTTCTTTGAAAAGGTAAACACAATTGAGAAAACTTTAGCCAGACTCTTTAAGAATAAAAGAAGGAAGACCCAAATAAAATCAGAAATGAAAGAGAAGTGACACCCAACACCATAGAAACACACAGGATTATCGGCAAATACTATTGATATCAACAATTATATGCCAAAGAATTGGACAACCTGGAAGAAATGATAAATTCCAAGAAACATACAATATTCTAAGGCTGAATCAAAAAGAAACAGAAAATCTGAACAGGTTGATAACTACTAATGAAATTAAATCAGTGACAAGAAACTCCCAACAAACAAAAGCCCTGTAGCAGATGGCTTCAGAGATGAATTTTACAAAACATTCAAACAAGAATTAATACCTGCCTTTTTCAAATTATTTCAAAACATTGAAGTTCTAAGAAGTAAGGCTCCCAAATTCATGTTATGATGGTTAATACTCTGCATTACCCAAGACCAAAACCAGACAAAGATACTACAAAAAAAAGAAATGTATGGAC
The DNA here is from genome assembly GCA_033961575.1 of Aselliscus stoliczkanus. Lineage (NCBI taxonomy): Eukaryota > Metazoa > Chordata > Mammalia > Chiroptera > Hipposideridae > Aselliscus > Aselliscus stoliczkanus. The sequence goes on from CM066730.1 coordinate 74,153,242, forward strand.
CAATATCCCTGACGAACATAGATGTAAAAATTTTCAACAAAATCTTAGCACACTTTTCAGCAACACTTTAAAAAGATCAAGTAGGATTTTTTTCCTGGTACATAAGTCTGGTTCATTATCTTCAAATTAATTAACATGATATACCACAAACAAAGTGAAGAATAAAAATTGTATGATAATATCAATAGATGCAGCAAAAGCATTTAACAAAATCAACATCCATTTAAGATAATAACTTTCAGCAAAATGAGGATATAGGGAACATAACTCAACATAATAAAGACCATATATGATAAACCCATAGCTAACATCATACTCAATGGTGAAAAGCTGAAAGCTTTTTCTTTAAGATCAGGAACAAAGCAACACCATCACCACTTTTATTCAACATTACAACTTAGTATTGGAAGCCCTAGCCACAGCAATCAGACAAGAAATAAAATACATCCAAATTAGACAAGAAGAAATAAAACTCATTATTTGAAGATGGCATTATATAATATATATAGCGAATAACAAACTATCAGAAAGAGAAATTAAGAAAACAATCCCATTTTCAATAGCATCAAAAAGAATAAAAGTTAGGGAGACCATTTCATGGACTGTGTAGATGTCTGACCACTATTCTGTACACCTGAAGCTGAATAATATTGAATGTCAACTATAATTAAATATAGTCACGGGATATGGAGTACAGCATAGGGAACAGAGGCAATAAAATTGTAACCGCTATGTATGATGTCAGCGGGGTAGCAGATTGGGGGAGGGGGGTTATCATTTTGTGATGGGTGTAAATGTTTAACTATTACATTGTTTAGCACACCTGAAACAAAAAACAAAAAAGAATAAAAGTACCAATAAATAAGGGCCGCCCGAGTGACGCTGTGGTTAAGCGCTGGCTTGGGAAGCCAGTGGCCCCGGTTCGGTCCCACATATGAGAGCCAGTGACACTGCCCTTAAAAAAAAAAAAAAAAAAAAACTACCGATAAATAAATTTAACCAAGGTGCTAAAAGACCTATACTGTGAAAACTATAAGATATTGGAAAAAGAAACTGAAGAAGATACAAATAAATGGAAGGTTACACCATGCTCATGGATAGGAAGAATTAACATAATTAAAATGTCCATATTACCCAAAGGAATTTACAGATTCAGTGCAACCTCTATCAAAATACCAGTGACAGTTTTCACAGAACTAGAACAAATAATCCTAAAATTTATATGGAACTACGAAAGACCTCAAATACACAAAGCGATCTTGAGAAAGAACAAAGTTGGCAGTATCACATGCCCTGACATTAAACTATACTACAAGGCTGTAGTAATCAAAACATCATGGTACTGGCATAAAAACAGACACACAGATCAATGAATAGAGAACACAGAAATAAACCCACATGCATATGGCCAATTAATATATGACAAAGGAAGTTAAAATATACAGTGGAGTAAAGATAGTCTCTTCAATAGATGGTGCTGGGAAAACTAGACAGATACATGCAAAAGAATGAAACTGGGTCACTTTGTTATACACATACAAGAATAAACTCAAAATGGATTAAAGGTGTAAATGTAAGACCCCAAGCCATAAAACTAGAAAAAAACATAGGCAGCAAACTCTTTTACATTACTTTTTGTAATATATTTTTGGCTATGTCTCCTTGGGCAAGGGAAACAAAAGAAAAAAAATAAACAAATGGGACTACATCAAACTAAAGAGGTTTTTGCACGGGGAAGGAAAACATAACAGAATGAGGACAACTTATTGAATGGGAGAACATATTCCCTAGTGATACACCCAATAAGGGGTCAATACTCAAAATATGTAAGGAAATCAAACAACTTAACATACATACAAAAAATAATAATCTAATTAAAAAATAGACCCACGACCTGAATAGACCTTTCTCTAAAGAGGACATATACATGACCAATAGATATATGTAAAGACACTCAACATCACTAGATATCAGGGAAAAGCAGCTTAAAACCACAATGAGATATTACCTCGCACCTGTCAGAATGGCTGTCATGAATAAATCAACAAACAGCAGGTGTTGGTGAGGATATGGAGAAAAGGGAACCTTCATGCACTGTTGCTAGGATTGTAAATTGGTGCAGCCACTATGGAAAACAGCATGGAAGTTTCCCAAAAAATTAACAATAGAACTATCATATGACCCAGCAATTCCACTCCGGGTATTTATCTGAAGAAATCCAAAACACTTATTCGAAAAGATATATGTACCTTTATGTTCACATAAGCATTATTTACAATAGCCAATATATGAAAGCAACCTAAGTGTCTATTGATAGACAAATGGATAAAAAAGAGGTGCTATAATGGAATATTACCCAGCCATAAAAAAGAATGAAATCTTGCCATTTGAGATCACATGGATGGACCTAGATATTATGCAAGTGAAATAAGTTAGAGAAAAGACAAATATCATATGATACTGCATGTCTCCAGAAAATCTCTATTCAGGAAAAAAATGTCTTTTTGTCATTTAATTGGTCTATAAAGTCTGAGTTTTAATCATACATCTACTATATCAAAATTAATTAGTATATTTACCTATTCTTAACCATTTTAAAATTTACAAAAATCACTTCATACAACCATAAATCTATATTCTCGAGGGAAATCAGGGAAGAATCAAGGTTTTATAGTCACCTGTTTCCAAAGGCTTTAAAAAAAAAAATGCCCTACATTCCCAGATCTAATCATCCTGTAATATGCTATGGGATAGAATTTAGTTTAAAGCCGATCTATTTCAGCTCCCACCACATACATACACACACACCTTTCAAGAAATACAGATATTAGGAACTCAAAGTATTCCAATGATGCACTAGGGCTGGCTCCTTTGGCCTGAAAGTGCCAATAGAGTGTATCTCTTCCCAATTCCAAGTTCAGTGAGGTTATGTTGGTGGCTCAGAATCAGCCAGGAAAAGAGTATTTACATCACAGAAATCAATAAATGTTTTTTTGTTTGTTTGTTTGTTTGGTTTTTGTTGAGCTAGTTGTTAATTATTTAACAGCACATCACTGAGGTAATCCTAGGTTATGGTTCTTGAAGGCCAAATCTCCACATACTAAAGACCTTTACTGTTCCTGATTCTACAACTACTGGAACTGAATTTTTAACATTCATGTATTCTTTTTGAACGTCCCATAATTTAATTGGGAGTATAAAAGAGGGACTATAAAAGAGGGTCCATATCATATATAATTTATTGCACATCTTTGAACCTGTATAGCAGTGTTGTCCAACAGAAATACAATGTACAATGTAAGCCAGATACATACCTTTAAAATTGCTATACATCTGAAAGTACATCTCAAATCAGATGTTAAATTTTCATTGAAAATACTTTCTCTATATTAAGACTTCATAAAATTTACAGTTGAATAAGCATTTTTGGATATTCAGGTTTGGTCCAAATTTCTTAAAAATTCTGTAATTACTAAACTGAGTATCAGGTTTTTTTTTAAAAGATTTTATTGGGGAACTGGGGGAGGGGAACAACATTGGGGAACCAGGGAAGAGGAACAGACAAGTTGCTGTCCTTTTGTTCTTCAGTCTAGTTGTGGAGGTCTTATGATTTTGGCCACCATTTATCAAGTGCTTATTATATATTGGAGAATATGTTGAACACTCTTTTTGTATTACCTCACTTAATAGTCACAACACCACACAAACATCTATTTTACAGATGAAAAATTATGATGCAGAAAATTGTTACCTATAGGTCCTTTTTTCCCTCAAAACATATGTTCTTAACTTCTCTACTATGCTGAATCTAAAAATAAAATATTATCAGGGTAAGAAAATAAAGGAACTCAATCTTCATTAAAAATAACTGCTATTTACTAGTACGTTATTTGCCAGGCATGGTGCTAAGCTCTACAATTATTGTTGTTTCACATTTACAATCATAAGAGTTAAGTATTAGTTTTCCCACTTATAAATATGACACAGACTTAAAGTGTCAGAAGCAGAATTTAAAGCCATTCCTGTTTGACTCCAAATCTCATGCTCTGAACCACTTTTCCATTCTTTTTTATTTCAAATGCACTGCTATTTCCCATATTTCCTGCTGCCTAACATTGCTTATTGCTTATGTTTGAGTTGTTTTGCTTTTTTGTTTCATTTGTCTTTTGAATTAAAAAAAAAAATAGCAAGAAGGTTTTCTTTGTCAACTTTGTTTACCGTATTATACTGACAGTGCCAAAAGTGTATACCTACATCATTTTCATAGTGTACTGCAGGAGAGTGGCTTTGAGCACTGTCTCATACAACCTCTTCACACATGTCAGTGGTCAGGTGGCAGATTATAACACTAATGTGGAACTGAGCTTCTTTAACTTAGACTTTGAGCTACACAGTCCCTTCACTTATTAGATGGTAAATTTCTGCAGTTCCTCCAGAACTGAAGGAAACTGACTTGTTCATTCATTCAGTGGGTATTTTTCTTTTAAGCTGTATTTGTAACAACAAAATACGAGACTGAGGACTAAGTATTGTTTAGTAAATATGCTTAATATAACTAAATAACTTACATTAATAGAAACTATTGAGTGTGTGTGAAGAGTGATTACTTTTCCTCAGTCAGAACAATTATTTTTTTCCTACATTGTCTGAATATTCTTATGAACTAATTTCATGTTGCCTTAGTAATCCAAAATAAGTGTTTAGATGTTCATAACACTTTTTCATACAAAACGACATATTAGTCCAAGCTCCATAAATACTTCCAGGGAAAATTTTCTTTTAAAATTCAATTAGTTCTTTTTTCTTTATTTTCTGGCCAAATTCTGTTTGTACTAGATAGTTACCATGTTTCTGGTAAGACTGCCTCTAAAAAGGAAGTAAAACAAGTTAATGCACATACATTGATACGCAAGGGCAAAAAAGAAGGCAAACTGTGAAAGAAAAACATGTTATTTCTAGTAAAACTCTTTCCTTATTTAGAATTAGAGGTATTCATAAATGTGTGTACTGTAATAATGTACAGAGATGACTATGTTATTTTTTATAAAATTTATAGTTTTTTCAAGGTAATAATCTAGATATTTGGAAAACATTTATTTAAGCAGAAGAAATAGCTGCCAAATACTTCCATGTCAGGTGATATGCATGCTAAATTTATAATCTTTCTTCTGTTTATTCAAGTAAGGTAACTTGATGTGACAGGGTATGACATATCACAAAGATGACACGTCAGGAATTTCAAGAAATCTTGAAACCAAATAGTATTTTCAAGATCTGTAGAGTATATAGTCTATTTTTCTCCCTGTTATCTATCAAAGAATTAAGTTCAAGTGCTTAAATGCTTAGGAAAGACTTTTACTCAGGAAAAAAGGAAGTTTATCTGGTAATTGGGGTAAAGTAGTGATCTCTGGATTCCTATAGTTAGAATATATGACGTCAGACAATTAAGTTCATGAACTCTGCCTAGAATAAGTGCTACATGCCTCATTGCTGAATATCACTACAGTCATCTTCTAAGTACTCCCCTTAGGAAGCTGTGCACCAATGCCAGTGCCTAGTCCACCCTACAAAGCAATTTTGGAACTTTTTTTCTGGAATGACCATCAGAGCTGTCATATTACCCTTGATGTCCTGAATGTCATCAAAATGTATTCCTTTCAATATTTCCTTGATCTTCTGATAAAGAAAGAAGTCAACCAGATCAGGTGAGTAGGGAGGGTGTTCCAATACAGTTATTTGTTTACTGGCTAAAAAGTCCCTCACAGACAGTGCCATGTGAGCTGGTGCATTGTCATGATGCAAGAGTCATGACTTGTCAGCACTTCAAAATAGTAAACTTGGTTAATTGTACAGTTGGCACAAATTCATAATGAATAACCCCTGATATAAAAAAAAAAGTTAGCAACATCATTGCAACAAGTTTGCGAACTTAATTGTCAGACCTCTTATATACAGTATGTTTAGATTCAAGGTATATCCAAAGGTAAATATAGAGAGAGTTTATATATCTATTTGTTGATCAAACAATTCAAGCAATAAATTTTTATTTGTTACCTACTTTTCCTTTTTTCTAAAGCCTTTGCAGTTATTTAGCTGTCATTACAAACCCCTGTCCCAAAACAAGTGGTTTCAACAAAGAATATGAATAGATCGCAATATTTGCTTCTAAAGGGCTATATTTTGTTTTAATCCTAGGAAAATGAGTGTGTACTTTTTAAAGTAACAGTTAAAGTATAGCATACATTTGGAGGAGTGTACATACTATAAGTGTTCAACTCAGTGAACACTTCCATATTACAAGCATACAGAAAACGAAACTAAATTTTATCAGCACCCCCAAAAGGCTCCTTTGTTCCCTGTTCTCATACCTCCAAAGGATAAACACTCCTGATTTCTAATACTAAAAATCGTTTTATCTGATCTTGGAAGAAAATCATACATCCTTATCTAAAAATAGGTGCACTCATAAATATATGTACTGTAAGTAATATACAGAGATGATTACCAGAGGCTCTTTTTGGGAGGGTTGGGATCTGAGTTATTTCACTTAACATTACGTTTTTGAAATATACACATATTACTATTATATTATTCCACTGCATACCACAAATGTATCACAATTTATTCATTTTGTCACTGATGGTCATTTGAGTTGTCTGCATGTCCTTTGTGAATATACCTATCCATTTCTATATACTCATACATTCAACTTTAACTTTTTTTCTTTTTTTTTTTTTTTTGAGGGCAGTATCACGGGCCCTCATATGTGGGACCCAAACCGGGGCCGCCGGCTTCCCAAGCCAGTGCTTAACCACCGCACCACTCGGCTGGCCCACATACATTCAACTTTAGTAGATACCTCCCAAGATTTCTCTGAAGTAGCTGAAACAATTTGCATTTTTTTTTGTAAAGATTTTTATTGGGAAATTGGGGGAGGGGAACAGACAAGTTGCTGTCTTTTGTTCTTCAGTCTAGTTGTGGAGGACGTTGCTTCACTGGCCCATGTTGGTATCGTCATTGTGCTCTTTCTGGGTGAGGCAGTTGCTCACCGGCCTCTAACAGCCAGCTGCTCACGCTGGCTGCTGGCCACTCACTGTAGCCTATGACAGCCCACTGCAGCAGGGGCTGCAGCTATGCCGTCCCGGGGACTCACAGCAGTCCAGCTCCAGGTGGAGCTGTTGTTCACCATCTTAGCTGGTGAGGGCAGTGTCACTGGGCCTCATAAGTGGGATCCGAACCGGGGCCCCGCTGCTCAGAGCTGTCGTCCTAAGCCAGCTCCTAACCAACGCGCCATTTGGCTGGCCCAACAATTTACATTTTTATCATCAGTACATAAGAATCCCAGTTCACCACCATCCTTGCCAACACTTGTTATCCCTTGCCACCATTTTACTCATTCTGGAAGGTGTATAGTGGTATTAGTAATACACTGTAGATTTAATTTTTATTTTTTGATGACTCATGAAGTTGAGCATCTTTTTATATGTTTATTGGAAATCTGGATATGTGTTTTATGAAGTGCCTCGTTCAAGACTTATGATCATTGTTCTAGTATCATCCCTTTTCTTATAATTTTCAGTTGTTTACATATTCCTGATACAAATCAATTGTTGGACATATGTACTGCAAGTATTTTCTCCACTCTTAGGTTGCCATTTATTTATTTATTTATTTATTATTTTTTAACTGAACTATCCTGCCATGTTTTGGCAGCTTAGCTTGGGACAAGAATTGAGCTGGTGACCCGTTGCTCAGAGCTCACACTCTTGAGCGAGCTCTTAATCAACTGAGCTACTTGGCCAGCCCCATTATTTTGCTTTTTTTTTTTTTTTTTTTAAAGATTTTATTGGGGAATTGGGGGAGGGGAACAGACAAGTTGCTGTCTTTTGTTCTTCAGTCTAGTTGCGGAGGATATCACATCACTGGCCCATGTTGGCATCATCATTGCGCTCTTCCCGGGTGAGGCAGCTGCTCGTGAGCCACTCCTGGCAGCTCCCGAAAGCGCACGCCAGCTGCCTGCCAGCCCTACTGCAGCCTACACTGTCGCTGGCGACTCATGGGAGCCCAGCTCCAGGTCAAACTGTTGTTCACCATCTTAGCTGTAAAGGGCGCAGCGTCACTGGCCCTCATGTGGGATCTGAACTGGGCCCTGCTGCTCAGAGCTGGTGTCCCAAGCCAACTCTTAACCAACGTGCCACTTGGCCAGCCTCCTGTGTTTTCTTTAAGATCTTTGTTTTACCTTTCACATTTACATCTAAATTTATTTTTTTTCATATGCTGTGGGGAAGGGCTTTTTAAATTTTATGTTTTAGCCACATCGATATCCAAATGACCCAGTAGCACTTATTTAAAAGATTATCCTTTCTCTACCACACTGCAGTGTCACTTTTGTCATAAATCAGGTCACTACACTATATCTTTTCACCATTATCATTGTTTTAACTACTGTAGGTTTGTAAAAGGTTTGGCTTTCTATAATAGTAACATGTCTTCTAGCTTTGTTGTTGTTCAGAATTGACTATTCTTTTTTTTTTTTCCTTTGAGGGCAGTGCCACTGACCCTCATATGTGGGACCCGAACTGGGGCTGCTGGCGTCCCAAGCCAGCTCCCAACCACTGCGCCACCCGGCTGGCCCAGAATTGACTATTCTTGGTTCTTTGTATTTTCATTTCCATTTTACAATCAGTTGTCAATTTACACAAAAAGTACTGTTTTAGGTCTTTAACTGGGTTTGCACTGAATCTATAAAATCAATTTATGGAGAACTGACATCTTTACAACATTGAATCTTCCACAAGTTCTATATCCTTCCATTTATTTAAGTCTTCAACTTTCTTAGTATTTCACAATTTTCCATGTTGACAGAGGTCTTGCATATCTTTCCTTGAACTTATTTTTAAGCATTTAGAATATTTTGCTATTGTAAATGGTATATTTTTTAGTTTCATTTTCTATGCTTGTTTTATGTATATAGAAGTTAAGATAAATTTTTGTATAATGATCTTAAAAGGAAACTGGAGCAGATATGTAGAGCAGAAGCACCACTGAGAGAATAGTCAAATGTAGCTCATGAGAAAGAGGTAAGGAGAATATGACAATCATCTCAGTTACAGGAGTCATTACAATAACTCCTTTATTTCCTGAGGTTACTTGAGAGAAACAATGTTCTTGAAACAACCAACCAAACCAACAAAAAAAATACTAACCAAATCACAATGTTCCTTGTCTAGTAATGCCTCATACCTAGATCAACTGTGAATCTGTTTCTACTGTCTGTATGTTCCCTTACTTTTCGGTGGTATGACCTTATTGCTTTGCTTTGCTGGTAATTTTTTATTGAATTCTACACCTTGAATCCAAAAAATTATCAAGGTTTCATTGATATTATATTCCTCCAGAGAAGATTCTCCTTTTCCTCTACCAAGCAGAATGAATGAGAAATGATCACCTTAATCCAATAGGAGATTAAGCTAAATCGAGGTTGGGTTGTAGTTTTGGTAAAATTCAGTCTACCACTGGCCTTCTTAGGATATGTGAATGAGAGACACAGAGAGTGAGACAGTAAGAGAGTGAGAAAGCCAGCGGTCCCAGTTCGGTCCCACATGTGAGGGCCAGTGACACTGTCCTCAAAAAATAAAAAATAATAAATAAATAAATAAATAAATAAATAAATAAATAAAACTGCAAGCTCAACCACACACACACACAAAAGAGAGAGTGAGGGAGGGAAGGAGAATACATATACATACATATAATGTATATACATACATTGTTTACATATATATAATACATAAAATGTTACATGTATTATATATGATATAATACATATGTATTTATATATATTGTATAATGATCACAACAAATCTAGTTAACATCTACCACTTCACATAGTTAGTTTTTTTCTTATGATGAGAACTTTTAAGATCTACTCTCCTAGCAACTTTCAAATACACAATTTAGTGGTATTAACTACAGTTATTACAGATGTCTTTTAATCAGTTCCTTGCCTTATATGTAGTTCAGTTGATAATTTCTTTTTAAAGATTTTATTGGGGAATTGGGGGGAGGGGAACAGCATTGGGGAATCGGGGAAGGGGAACAGACAAGTTGCTGTCTTTTTCTTCTTCAGTCTAGTTGCAGAGGACATTGCTTCATTGTCCCATGTTGGTATCGTCATTGTGCTCTTCCCGGATGAGGCAGATAGGTCACCGGCCTCTGGATGGTCGCTCACTGCGGCTATTGGCAGCTCACGCTGACTGCCAACTGCTCACGCTGGCTGCCGGCCACTCACTGTAGCCTATGGCAGCCCACTGCAGCAGGGGCTGCAGCCTACACCGTCGCCGGGGCTCGCACAGCCCAGCTCCAGGTGGAGCTGTTGTTAGCTGTAGAGGGCAGTGTCACTGGCCCTCAGATGTGGGATCTGAACCGGGGCCACTGGCGTCCCAAACCAGCTCTTAACCAATGCGCCACTCGGCCGACCCTCAGTTGATAATTTTTGAAGTACTTGTAATTAAGACCACCATCTATTATTTCAACCTTTTGTTTTACTGATTGGGACAAGGTATATAATTTAATATACAATAAAATATCCTATTTTAAAATTTTGACAGATTTGATGAATTTGTTCCATAAATACAGAATTAATAAAAACGTCCTGGGAGACATCCCTTGGAATATTTTTACAATATGTATGTGTTTTAAAGTGAACAAATAATTTAAAAAATTTATCCAGATTTCTTTCTCAGAGGGAATCCTGATGTGCTCCATCCTACATGAAAGCAAAATTTACTTTTAAAGTACTCTTTCTCTTTAGATTCTTTTATCTTTCAAGTATTTTTAAAAATAATTTGTATTGAATATTGGGTCAGTGAGTTTTCTGTTGAGATAAAATGTATATAATACTAAACCATTTAAATCATTTTAAAGTGTACAACTGACTGGTTTTTAGTACATGAGTCAGTGACATTTTTTGCACTATTATAATTGTCCTTAAATAGTATTGTAGATGATTTGTAAATTCTGTTGTTATTGTATTTTAATAGGCAATACACAATCTAGTAAAATAAAATGAGCATAATATACAGCAACAACTCATTTTCTTCTAATGATCCGTTATCTGTCCACTTAAACTAAACATGGTTGCAACTAGAAAACAATAAAGAACTGCTAATAGCCGAAACATATATCATAAAGCCCATGCACTAAACTAGATCTTATGTATTTTATTCATGCAGAACTTATTTACAAGATTGAGAGGTTTACACGTTAACAGCATTACAAAAACAAAGCCCAAGATGATCTATCAATGGAGACGCTTGTTATAACATTTTCAAGCAACTTATAAAGTAGGAATCTTATTAAAACTTATTTGTTTCATAGAAGTTCTACAAGGAAATGAAATCTATTACATTTCTGAGGGTATTTTGCCTAATTCAGGAATAGCGAATACCAGGAAGAACAGGAATTGGGATGTCCAGAAATCTGTACTTTCAGATTTAGTCTCATTAGTAAATTGAGTTTAGAAAATGGAAGCTCATGTTGATATTACAATAGTTTTTAAAAACTATCATTTTTCTATATTATGAAGTTTTGAATGAACCTTTAGATTCAAGTTAGGATTTTTATTTGTCTTCTTTGGAAGACTACAGTGTAAAATGACTCTAGTGGCTTCTAAACGAAAACAAATCACCCATCAATCTAAAATCCCATGTGAAGTACTCTGTCTGATACAGGAGAGACTTCTTTTGTGATATGACATGTCTACTACGTCTATAAATAAAGGATTATGTAAGTTCCTGTGTTGGTTAATTTTAATGGAAATGAGTTTCAAAATCTTATGAAAACAACAAAGTCCTTTTTATTTTTGTGAAGTGGTGATTTATCATTGATTATCAATTTTTATAGTAACACAATTCCGACTTATATATCCATATTGTACTACTTAGCCAGACTTAATTTTTTTTAAAAAAAGTATTTTCTTTACAAAGAAAGTAATTCAAAGTAATCAACCATGCCCTACAAACATAAATAGAAATGATGCTGAATAAGTATTGATTAAAACAAAAAGCACCTTTAAAAAAAAGCATTAATTCTTACCAACTCCAGAAGTTATTGATTCTGCATCAATGTCGCTAGCTCTTTTTCTTGCCACTTCAGCTAGTGCCAATTCACCCTTATCTAGTGCAAGGTAATGGATATCCTTTGGAAATAAAGCAAAGTAAAGATTAATCCAAAGTGAATCTTGGTCAAGTTACAAAGGAGATTTTGAAAGAAAGAACTTATTGTTCAGATTACAAAACAGACATAGTCCATTAATATTCTTTTTGGTATTTTCTTTACGTATAAGGAAATTTTCTTGAAATGGAGATCATAGCTATAACTAATGGTAATTATTTAAATAAGTTATTTTAAGTCTTTGGGGAAAGACAAGTTTTTAAGTCACATGTTTGACATACTCAGTTTTGTCATGGAATAAAAACCTTAATTGCTATTTTCTTTGGTGAGATTTTAATGAAGAAAAATCTGAGAAAGCTTCTTCAAAACTCATTTGTGTGGAATACTACCACACAAATCTGTCTCTGATATTTATGTGTCTGGCACATATTTTGTTAATATTATTAATACTACTATTATTTTGTACTCATTCGCTCAACAAATCATTGCCTACTCAGTGTTATGGAGTATATACCTCCATTGTTGTGGAGTATACGGCTCAATTACAATACCATGTCTCAAGAAGCTTTGAGCTCAGTGGGGAGACAGAATGCTGTAAACAACAGGTAATTAATAATATAATAATGTGACAGGTTTAATGGCAGACATTTGCACAGAGTGCTCTGGAGCCAAAGAGGAGGAACTGAGCCTTGATCTGAGTCTTGAACTATAAATAAAAGTTATGCTACGAGGGAAAATGAAGAAAAGGTGACAGAGAATGAAAGAAACAGTGCTTATACATTGAGAAGCTTGAGGAAGCAGTTCTGTCAGGCAATGGCAGGTCTTTCAATATGACAGGAGTGTTGGATGTGTGGAAGAAGTCAGTGGAAAATAACACTAAAGAAGTATACAGAGCCGCTAAGAGAACTTAGAACTCTGTTGGGCACACAGAATGATTGTTGGAATGAAAACTTTCACTGCAGTAAAAATGGAAAAAGAATATGAAGAGTTTACTATGAAGAATTATATGTAGGCTATCATCATGAAAAGATATTTCACTTTATTAATACTCAATTAATGCAAATTGAAAACAATTTAATTTAAAATTAAAAAATTTAAAGTTAATATTTACTGGTTGCAAAGTTTAAGGCGCAACAGGCACTTACATTTACTAGGAATATAAGGCTTTATAAAGCAGAGGGTCTGTAAACTATGACTAATGGCTAACTACAGCTTGCCTTTTGTACAGTCCTTGAACTTAGTTAGAATAGTGTCTACATTTTTAAATGGTTGAAAGAACTGTGCTCTTATTTACCTCTGAATGGCTTTGGAATTAGCTTATGCTGCTGACTTGAAAATGTTTCAACCTAAAACTATAAGGCAAAATTACTTATATGTAAAACTTATACTGTGACAAAGTTATTTGAATGAGAACACTGTTTGACTTATAAGTAATGTCAGGCTATGTTATACACTTCCTGCACTGTCAAAAGTTTAAAAAGCAGTGAGAATTTCCATTTCTACACAAATTCCCAGCAATATATTTTCTGATTTCAATCCACAGCAGTGTTTTTCAACCTTGATGCAAGTGCAAAGAAATTTCCATATGCCCAAATCTATTTAACTGTGCAATGGGGAAACTTTAATTGGAAGTAATTAATTTGCAACGTAATGACATGCTAAAAGGCATTCTAATCTTTTAGCTAATAGAATTCTAAAATAATTCTAATTGGTGAATATGCTCAATTAAAGCTATATGCTCATGGATTGTTATCAAGATTTGGCAGTACCTATCTATAAGAAAAGAAATTTGCAAAGGTAAAACATGTGCAGTCTCTTCACGTGATAGATCAGTATTAAGAGATGAACATTTGCAATACCTTTTGATAATAACACCAACTTTCAAACCTAATTAATTGAAATGTTACCTCCCTATCCAAAATTCCATTCATATTTATAGACCTGTGTTACAAAAATTGTACTCCATTATTATATTTTAATTTCACCAGTAAAGATTTACAGAAATTTCTTTCTTGCTATATACAAGTATCTTTATAATAACCTCAATTTTTCCTCTTGGCCCATAAGCCTGTAATATTTGCTATCTGGCCCTTTATAGAAAAAGATTGCTGATTTCATGTTTTAACAATATATTAGAATTTAAAATTTTCATATATACTTTTGGGAAATCTTCTTAAGGAAATGATGTGACAGTGTACATCCAAGATTGGTGATGTAGCATTATTTATAACAATGAAAAATTGAAGCAATGTAAATATACATCAATTGAAATAATCACGTGATTTTTTTTTTGTCTAGTAATCCAGAGTGCCATGATACTTTCATAATAGATCCTTATGTTCAATAAAAAAACTAGTATAATTTAAAAATATACACTACTGTATACAATTTGCTCGTATTTTATTTAAGACTTTTGCATCTATGTTCTTAATTAAGAAAAGTCTATGGCTTTACTTGGGCTTGACTGCTAACAATCCCTTGACTGCTATTAAGGTTATACTACACTTATAAGTTAGGTGGTTTTTTTCTAGTTTCTCTTTGGCAATATTTGTATATGATTCTTCACTGAAAATAAGTAAAAGATATGCAGTGCATTTGAGAAGATACTATCAATTATTACTGAGTGACATAAATGAACACCTGATTAAAATTCAGATATATACAGGCTCGAAAGGTATACCTATATAAATAAAGGTATCAATTCCGACCCACATTAATCTGTAAAAATCAGTGGAATTATACTCAAAATCCTTTCAAGGTTTTCAAGGGACTTACAAGTTGATCTTGAACTGCATATGTAAAAACAAAGTCAAGAACATCTAACACTCTAGTTAACATTAAGACTGTAAACCAAAGAAAAAGAAGTATTCCCATACAAATATGGTTTTCTTTGTGAGTTATTCATCTTAGTACTTTGTATTTAGCAGTAATATAAGTTTTGGATATAAGATCTGTTTTTTTTTCTGGAATTATTAAATTATTTCTGGAATTATTTTCTCTACTGCATTCTTCCTTAATTCATCTTTATTTTTTAATTGTTATACGAAATTAGGGTCACTAATTTGAAGAGGGTAAGCCTTAACAGATCTTAAGTTGATAGCATATCTATATCATGAATTTTCATTTCTTAATCTTCCCGTTTGGACAGTCTATTTATTTGGTGATATACTTGCAGGTCTCCTGCTATTCATATACATGCATACTGCGGAGACATTGAGGGTTTGGTTCCAGACCAACACAATAAAGCGAGTTACACAAAAATTGGTTTCCTAGTGTATATAAAAGTTTTGTTTATAGTATACTGTAGTCTCGTAAGTATACAATAGCATTTTGTCTAAAAAGCAATGTTCGTATCTTACTTTAAAAATATTTTATTGCTAAAATGGGCTAACCATCATCTGAGTCTTCACAAGTTGCAATCTTTGTGCTGGTGGAGGGTCTTGCTTCGATGTTGATGGCTGCTGACCGGTCAGGGTGGTTGTTGCTGATGGCTGGAGTGGCTGTGGCAATTTCTCAAAATAGGACAACAATGCAGTTTGCCCCATCAATTGACTCCTCCTTTTATGAAGAATTTCTCTGTAGCATGTGATACTATTTGATAGCACTTCACCCACAGAACTTTTTTTTTTGTTAAAGATTTTATTGGGGAATTGGGGGAGGGGAACAGCATCGGGGAAACGGGGAAGGGGAACAGACAAGTTGCTGTCCTTTTGTTCTTCAGTCTAGTTGTGGAGGACGTCGCTTCACTGGCCCATGTTGGCATCATCCATTGCGCTCTTCTCGGGTGAGGCAGATTGGTCACCGGCCTCTGGATGGTCACTCACGGTGGCTGCCAGCCACTCACTGCAGTCTATGGCAGCTCACTGCAGCAGGGGCTGCAGTTATGCCTTCCCCGGGGACTCATAGCAGCCCAGCTCCAGGTGAAGCTATTGTTCACCATCTTAGCTGTAGAGGGCAGTGTCACTGGCCCTCATATGTGGGATCCAAACCGGGGCCGCTGGTGTCCCAAGCCAGCTCTTAACCAACGTGCCACTCGACCAGCCCCCCACAGAACTTCTTTTAAATTTGGAATTAATCCTCTCAAGTCCTGATGCTACTTTAATAACTAAGTTTATGCAATATTCTAAATCCCTTGTTGTCATTTTCCACAGCATCTTCTCCAGGAATAGGTTCCATCTCAAGAAACCACTTTCTTGGCTCATTCATAAGAAACAATGCCTCATTCTTTCAAGTTTCATCATGAGATTGGAGCAATTCAGTCACATCTTCAGGCTCCACTTCTATTTAAAGTCCTCTTACTATTACACATCTGCAGTTACTTCCTCCACTGAAGTCTTGAACCCCCTCAAAGTCATCCATGAGGGTTGGAATCAACTTCTTCCAAACTCCTGATAATGACGATATTTTGACTTCTTCCAATGAATCATGAATGTTCTTAATGGCACCTAAAATGGTGAATCCTTCCTAAAGATTTCCAATTTACTTTGCCCAGATACATCAGAGGAATCACAATCAATGGCAGCTATAGCCTTAACAAAATGTATTTCTCAAATAATAAGACTTGAAATTCAAAATTACTCCTTGATCCAGGGGATGCAAAATGGATGTGACACAAGTCAGTCCATACTGCCATCCCTTCTTATTTTTCTGGTAAATATCTACATTCTTTACATACTCATGTCCATTTACTTTTCTAACAATACCTGGGCTTTATATGTATTTACTTAATTTTGACTTTTTTTCCCACCCTTTTGCATTCTGATGACTCACCGTTACTTGCCTCCTAACAGTTTTCTGATTCCTAGTTTTCCCTTTCTTAGGATATGGAGAACTTCTGGTGCTTCTCCCAACTTTGGGAGCAGTCTTATCCTCTGGACATTTAGTTTTTTGTCAGTTTTATAGTTTTTAGTGGATTTCTCACAGCTCCTGGTCCATCATGTATTGTTATTTTGAATTCCAGTTATAAATTTGAAACACACACCATCATTTCTAGAGATTTGTCACAGATGGAAGGGTTAATGTATACACTCAATCCAATGTTTTAAAACAGAAGAGGTACATTTCATTTATAAGTTAATTCTTCAGAGTGGAGACTTCTGATTGGAGAAATTTGAACTTCGAAATCCAAGATAGGGTTGAATCAGTAGAGGCCTGAAAAATTTATATTCATAATATTTAAAATTACAATTATAATGTATGTAATAAATGGTAATTCATGCTTCAGAAGTTAGCAGGTATAAAACTCCTCTATGTAGAAACAGTGCCAAAGAAGCAATTTTATGTCAACTTGATAACCAGGCAAGTGCTTAGGAGTGGCAGATGTAAAGTCACACTACAGAAGCCATGCCAATGAAAGACAAACTACCCAGTACAATCGTGCCAAGGGAAGGCACAGATGGCTGGAGAGCAGAAGCTATAGGTCTTTTTATAGCATTATCAAGTGGCACACACATGACATTCCAACTGGTCCTGTGCCAATGACCAAGGTAATTAGGGACGCCACAGGAGAATGTTCATAAGACAAAGTCATCCTCATGCCATCCAAGATGGGGCCAGAGAAGCAAACTTGGGTGGCAAATTAGTCTTTTATGACACAGTAATAATTAAGTTTCAGAGGTTCTTTGAATTTTCAAAAGCAGAATAAATAAGGTCCCAAAGACACAGAATTAAAAGTGTGTGACCAACAGAAATAGACCTCCAAACCATAGAGCGCCTATCTAGAGAAAGCATAGACAATAAAGAGTCTAGAGCTGTGACAATGGTGAAAAAAAAATTTTCTCTTAAAAATTTTAAAGAATCTCAGAATTACAGGGAACTTTCAAGTAAAGTACAAAAAAAAATATTTTTTTTTTGAATCATTGAGAGTTAAGTTGCCAACACATTCTTGAATGCTTTAGTGTTTATTTCCTACATATTAGGACATTTTCCTACATAACCACAATCAAATCATCAAAATCATGAAGTTAACACTGATAATATTACTCCCACTTAAGCCATGAAATTTCACCAATTGCTCCAATAGTGCACTTCATATCACAAACATCCATTTCTTGATGCATTTAGTTATTTCTCTTTAGTCTAGCGTAGTTCTTCAGTTTTCCTTCATTTACATAAACTTGGCATTTATGAAGGGTAATAGGCTAGTTATTAGAATGTGCCTCGATTTGGGTTCAACTGATGTTTCCTTCACAATCAGGTTCAGGTTATGGACTGTTTTTTGTAAGAATACCATAGAAAGGCTATTGTGTTCTTACTGCAACATACTATATAAAGTAGCAAATTATTTTGACTTGTTCCATTATTGATGATGGCATTTTGATCACTTGATTAACATGGTGTTTACCAGCCTTCTCCAATGTAAAGTAACTGTTTTACTTTTTGTAAATAATATATATCTGGTGGGGAAATATTTTGAGGCTATGTAAATATCTCATGAAACTTTCTCTCATACTTACAGCATCCATTAACTATTCTTGTCTTATTCAATTATATGTTTGTTGTAATGTTAGCTAAATTGTAATTTTTTTCATTCTATCCTTTCTTTTACATTTATTAGCTTTATTTTTTATTAGTTGGCTTTATTTATTTTTTAAAGTATTTTTAAATTTCTACTGACTTTTTTATTCGTAGATCTTATTTACATTTTTAGAAAATCCTCTAGACACTATATACAATCTTAATTTATCATGGTCTACTTAGAATTAATATTGAACCACTTCAGGTAAAAGGTACGAACCTTACAACGGTATAATTCCATTTACTCCCACCCCCACCCACATGATGTTAGTATCATTTGTTTCACATCTACGTATGTTATAAATACCACAATGCATTATTATTTTGCTTTAAACAATTACCTTTTATTTATTTTTAATACACAACTGTTATTGGATCTGTAAAATATCACAAATAAGTCTGAGGAATCACCCAACGTCTTGGCATTTTGGTAGCTGGACAACTTAGATCTTACTCATCAGCCTGCTGCACTATTCCTTTTTCAGAAACATTGATACCATCCCCAAATTTTCTGATATCCTTGTTTTTAACTGCTGTGGCTTGTAGAATCAAAGCAGCTGAATTTGATACAGGTTCAATGTTGTTTCCTCAAGAATTAACTCATTTTTCTGGGCTTGAGATACTGAACAAGCAACACCTGACCTCATCCGAACCCTCTGGATGTATTTTTCACTTAAGAAATTTCAGATTTCAACAAGAGAACCATTCTCCTGAATAAGGACATAGATGGGGAGGCTCATCTTGTAACGGAAGCCCCGTGTAACACCCTTGATTGTGTTCTGCGCATGACTACAGATAGTGCGAACAGTAGCCACTTCCTTTGTATTTCCCCACCATTTGTCAACCTGGAGCCTCTTCTTTTTCTTCTCAGGAGACTGAGCTCTACATTGATGATTGAAGCCCCCCCACAGAGTGTCTCTGGGGCCCTTCCCAATAACTGTGCATCCCTTTAGAGTGATGTCCACATTTTCTGGAATGTCCACCGTCTGATTGCTAAGAATGGTCTTCATCCTCACAATATATTCAACAGAAAGTAAACAATTATCTTTTAAATAAATATTTACATAAGGAAGAATATTTTTATTATTAATTCACATAATTAACATTTCCAGAGCTCTACATTCTTTTTTTTTTTTTAAAGATTTTGTTGGGGAATTGGTGGAGGGGAACAGCGTTGGGGAATCGGGGAAGGGGAACAGACAAGTTGCTGTCTTTTTGTTCTTCAGTTTAGTTGCGGAGGATGTTGCTTCACTGTTGGTATCGTCATTGCGCTCTTCCCGGATGAGGCAGATTGGTCGCCGGCCTCTGGATGTCGCTCACTGCGGCTATTGGCAGCTCACGCTTGGCTGCCAGCCGCTCACGCTGGCTGCGGGCCACTCACTGTAGCCTATGGCAGCCCACCGCAGCAGGGGCTTCAGCCCACACCATCACCGGGGCTCGCACAGCCCAGCTCCAGGTGGAGCTGTTGTTAGCTGTAGAGGGCAGTGTCACTGGCCCTCATGTGGGATCCGAACCGGGGCCGCTGGCATCCCAAAACCAGCGCTTAACCAATGCGCCACTCGGCCGGCCCTCTACGTTCTTTTATATAAATATATGTTTCCACCTAGTATCATATGTGTTCTGCTTGAAGAACATCCTTTAACTTTTCTTGTAGTGCGGGTAAAATAAAAAAATTATTTTATCCTCAATTTAAGATAATTTTCACTGGATATAAAATTTTGTGGTGAAAGTTTTGACTTTTTTTTTTTCAGTACATTAAAGATGTTGTTCCATAATCTTTTGGCATCATTGTTTCCAATGAGAAGTCAGCCATAATTCATATTAATTCATGTTAGGTCTTTTTATGTAATTTTTTAGTTTGTTTTCCAGGTATTTTAAAGATTTTTCTCTTCATTATTGGTTTTTCAGTTGTTCGGATATGCTGTACCAAGATGTGGTGTGCCTGGGTATTGCATTTTTCCATCCGGAGCTTCTTGGATATGTTGACTAATGTTTTTCACCAATGACATGTATTTTAGACTACTTGATTTTTGTCTCACAAGTTACTGAAGCTTTATTCATCTTTTTCTTGTATTCAGAACCAATGATTTCTATTGATCTGTCTTCAAGTTCACTGATCCTTTATTATACAGTGACAGTCTTTTTCTTTCTTTTTTTTTTTTTTTTTTTTTTTGTGGGCAGTGTCATTGGCCCTCATATGTGGGATCCGAACCGGGGCCGTTGGCGTGCCAAGCCAGCTCTCAACCACCCTGCCACTTGGCTGGCCCCACAGTGACAGTCTTTTGTTACAACTATCCAGTGAATTTTTCATTTCAGATTTTATGTTTCAGTTCTAGAATATCTTTTGCCCTTTTTTTACATTTAATTTTTGTATTATATTAGTTTCAGGTATACAAAACAACATAATGATTAGACATTTACACCCATCACAAAGTGATAGCTCACCCCGCCCAAGTCTACTACCCCATCTGACATCATGTACAGCTGTTACAATACCATTGACTATGTTCCCTATGCTTTACATCTGTGAATTTATATTTATAGTTCACATTCAATATTATTCTACTTGAGCTTCAGTATGGGGAATATAATCAATAATGTTGTAAAGATTATGTAGAGTGCCAGGTAGGTACTGGACTTATCAGGGGGATCACTTCACAGCCTTACCACTTTGCTGTACACCTGAAGCTCAAATAGAATAATATTGCATGTCTTTTGCCCTTTTTTTCCCAATAGTTTCTGTGTCTCTGCTGAGAATCCCATACATTCAGTCATTATGTTCATCTTTTTCTTTACGATCCTTGAACATATTTATAACAGCTGCTCCAAAGTTTTTGTCTGCCTATCTCAACATCTGGGCCATTTCACGGTATATTACTTTTAGCTCATTTTTCTCTTCATTATACATCTCATTTCCTGCTTCTTCACATACCTAGTAATGTATTATTGTGTGCTAGACATCATGGATGTCATAATTATAGGGAGTTTGGAGTACTGTCTGTCTTGAAAGAAAATTGAATTTTGTACTAGCAGGGCATTAAATCAGTGATGGACTTTTTTGATCCTGTCAAGTTTGGTTTTATGATTTTTAAAGGTAGATCTATTTCAGTTTTGTACACAGTCTTAAGATGTGTCCCTTATTCTTAAAATATGGCATTACAGAAGTTTCACATAAATGCCCAGCAAGGTTGTTTCCCTTTGACTTAGCCAGAATTCCAGTGTCTCTTAGTCTTGTGCCACCTCTCCATTCAGCTCTCAGTTTCACAGCAGTGACTCTTTGGTAGGTCTTGCCTACTTGCAGCCTAGACTTCCATCAAGGACCCAAAGGCAACTACCATGAAGAGTTTTGGGTCCCCACTCCTCACACAGATTCTCCCTTTCTGGTGTCTTACCCCACAAATTCCAAACCCCTTATCATCCCTGAATTCTGAACTCATCTGTGGCTTTTCAGCTGAGTGACCTCACTGGTCTCTGCTCTGGAAATTGTATACAGGGCTCATCTGTGTATTCCCCATTTTTGAGGATCACAGTCTTGCAGCATTTGTTGTCCAATATTTTGCTTACTTTTATAGTAGTTTACAGTGGGAGGGCAAGTCTGAAAAACAGTTTGTCCATTAGCTGAAAGTGGAAGATCCTCCTTCCCTCACCAGTAATATTTTAAAACAGTTGGGCCAATACTAATTATATCATTATTCCTCTTCACTTGGGTTTTATTAGGAAACAGCTTTGAACTATAGGGACCAATGAGAAGCTGATTCTTTTCTAAAGGACAGGAGATTGGGGATGGATACTTTAAAAAATGTTACACCTGTCCAGTTCACATGCTACCGTAAGATACAACTCTTCCTGTGTGTCTCCCAATATGCAGCTGAGTTCTCAAAGAACAGACTCATGGTCTTGGAAGATCTGTTAACATAATGTCTGGTGTAAACCACAGCTATCTCAAAGAAAATCATGCCTAAATGTGTATTCTTCCCTAGAGCCACAAGGAGAAAATAGAGAAATGGACAATTGGTGCTACTTTTCTGTGATCTTTAATATTCACTGCACAGACTTCTTTTCATTACAGATTAATATTAAGAGCAACTTAATTTGGATGAATCATTTCCCCAGTAAAACTGGGGTTCTGTAAATCATTCAAGCTAGATCAGATGTCATTCTGTTAATACAATAAGCAGTCTTACTGAAATCTTTGTGAATTTTGTTGAAGAATAAAAGGAAAGGATAGTCTTCTTGGAATTAGGTATGGGTAGTGATAAAATTATAAATTGCTAAGCTTTGGAGAACTTCCAGATCTTTAGTTTATATAAGCAGCGTGGTATAATTGGAAATGGCATGGATTTGAGAGTCAAACACACCTGAGTTTAAATCATAATTTTGCTCAGTTTTCCCTATATCGATCAGTTTTATTGACTATAAAATAGGTATAATAATTCTATCAGTTAGGATTATTATGAGAATTAAGTGAGATAATTTATATAAAGCCTTTGGTATAATGCCTGGTACCTTGTAGGTGAACAAGAAAAGCTAACTCCTTTAATTTTGTGATATGTAATGATTTTGTTACTGATAATCATAAAGTACTTGGCATACCCTCAAGCAAGACAAACTATAAATTTAAGCAGACAAAAACACCAGTATCTTCTATTATCAAAAAGAAAGCTTTGCATTATTAATCTTACAAGATTAAAACAATTCTTTAACTTAAAGAGCTGAAAATGTGTTTTATTTTCTTGAAAATAAGTTAAAATGTGAAAAAATTAAGTCTTTCTCTTTAGTGCTTTTACTGTAATCAAGTGATAAACCCTAATATACACAACATTTTATAAAATTTCATTTGATCCATTTGGGGCATAAAATTGATGACATGTCACTCTTAAAAGTAGAATTTGTGACATTTAAGTCTCTTAGTGGTTAATAGTTCAAACATAATACCACACTGCAGGGAGTTATCCAAAATTGTAAATCAGCTAGTGCCAAGTTTAACACTTCTCTCACCTTCCAAAAACATAATGCAGAAATTCTGATTCTGGTTATCCAGATAAGGATATATAAGACCAATACTTTTGCTGAGAGCAACTAGAGCAGCTGAATAAATAACTTTTAAAATTCTGTTTGAAGACACTGGAGAACCACCAAGACAGTGAGTATTTGAAGGACCAAGATCCTAGTAGGAGCAAGCTCCACAGAGGTAAAACTGACATTTGGTGTTCCTTTTGCTTTTCAAAGCATTTGCCAATTTGTAATTGGTAGCCAACAGGGTGAGAAATTTAGCAGAAAGTGGTGTTTGAGAAGTTGAGATGAACTGCACAGAGTTTTAGGTAGAGTCATTGGGCTAAGTTATACTTGAGGGCCTGTGGAGGAGACAGGGCTTTCAACTGGGATTCCTGAGGGGCTACACTCTTGATATAAGTATAAAGCAGAAATAAACCAGCTCGCAGACTAAAACTCAGGTTCAAGTAAACTCAATCCCAGAATGGATTAAGGTGTTGTTTAACCCTTGCCCTAACTGTCTGCCAGACGCAAAGATAAATTTTTTTCTGGAGGAAAGAAAATAACATCATATACAGCCTCAAATTATCCTATTTTTCAAATGCTATGTCCAACATTTATTTAAAAAATAAAAATGAGGAAAACAAAAACAGACTCATATATACAGAGATCAAAGAGATGGTTGCTAGAGGGGAGGGAGATGGAGAGATGGGTGAAAAAGGTGAAGGGGAATATAGTCAATAATATTGTGATAAGTTTGCAGGCTGATAGATGATTACTATTAGTGGAGATGAATACCCTCCACTATTTAGTGGAGTGTCCACATCATAAGATATAAAAATGTTGAATCACTATATTGTATACCTGAAACTAATATGACTAATGTATGCCAAATATACTTAAAAATAAATATTTTAAAAAGTGCAAAGAAATAAGACCAAATGACCCCAAAACAACAACCAAAAGATCCACCAAAAGACATTAATCAAGAGGAAAAAAAATAGGAAAAATAACTAATCTAATAAAAGGGAAAAATGGAATACTATAGTTAATACGAAAAAGAGCAACAATGGTTAGCTAAAAG
This sequence comes from Aselliscus stoliczkanus, assembly GCA_033961575.1. Taxonomy (NCBI): domain Eukaryota; kingdom Metazoa; phylum Chordata; class Mammalia; order Chiroptera; family Hipposideridae; genus Aselliscus; species Aselliscus stoliczkanus. The sequence continues at coordinate 74,178,008 of CM066730.1, forward strand.
GACATAGAATAGGTGGGACATGACAAACACAATTATACTATCATTTATGTTATACTTCAATTAAATAACCCAATTAAAATATAAATTATGAGAATTGATTACAAATATCCAACTCTATATTGCCCACAAGAGATATAATTTAAACATAAGGAAACATGGATATATGGTATATGAAGGATATATGAAGCATATGAAAACCAAAATAAAGCTGGTGTAAGTATACTTTAAAATGAAGTAGGTTTTAAGGCAAGAAGCATTACTAGAAAATAGAAGAATGTTTCATAACAATAAAAGATCAATATACCAAAAAAATATAACAGTTCTAAATTGGCATGTTCCTAATTAACACAGCCTTAAAACAAATAAAAAAGACAGACAAGTTCACCATCACAGTGGAAAATTTAAACAGCTGTCTCAGTGAAGATATAGAAGATTTGAACAATGTGACTAACAAACTTGATTTTATATAGAACACTCTTTCCAACAACTGTAAACTGTGACGTATACATTCTTTTCATTGCATGTGGAAATTTTACCATTGACCATAGAATGAGCTATAAAGGAAGTTTCAACAAATTTCAAAGGGTTTATACAATACAGGGTGTGTGTGTGCGTGTGTGTGTGTGTGTGTGTGTGTGTGTGTGTGTGTGTGTGTGATTTTCTTTATCCATTCATCTGTCAATGGACACTTAGGTTGTTTCCATATCTTGGCTGTTTGTGAATCATGCTTCAGTGCACATGGGAATATAGATAATGTCTTTGAGATAATGATTTTCTATCCTTCAGATATATACCCAGAAGTGGATCACATAGTAGTTCTATTTTTAATTTGTTTGAGTAACCTCCATCCTGTTTTCCATAATGGTTGTACCAATTTATAGTCCCGCCAACAGTATACAAAAGTTCCTTTTTCTCCACATCCTTGTTAAAATTTACAATCTCTTGGGCTGGCTGAATAGCGCGTTGGTTAGGAGCTAGCTTGGGATGCCAGCTCTGAGCAGCAGGGCCCCAGTTCAGATACCACATATGAGGGCCAGTGACACTGCCCTCTACAGCTAAGATGGTGAACAACAGCTCCACCGGGAGCTGGCCTGCATTGAGTTGCTGGCCGTGGTGTATGCTGCAGTGCCTGCTGCAGTGGGCTGCCATGAGCTACCATGAGTGGCCGGCAGCCAGCGTGAGTGGCCGGCAGCCAGCGTGAGCTGCCAAGAGCCGTGATAAGCGGCCGTCCAGAGGCCGGCACTGATCTGCCTCAACCAGGAAGAGCGCATGATAATACCAACATGGGCCAGTGAAGCGATGTCCTCCACAACTAGACTGAAGAACAAAAAGACAGCAACTTGTCTGTTCCCCTTCCCTGATTCCCCAAAGCTGTTCTCCTCCCCTAATTCCCCAATAAAATCTTAAAATAAAAAAGTTACAATCTTTTTGATAAAAGTCATCATAACATGTGTGAGGTGATATCTCATTGTAGTTTTGATTTGCATTTCCCTGATGATTAGTGATATTGAGCATCTTTTCATATACTTCTTGGCCATTTGTATGTCTTCTTTGGGAAGATGTCTATTCAGGTCCTTTGCTCATTTTTTAATCAGGTTATTTGATTTTTTGCTTTTAAGTGTATTAGTTCCTTATATATCTTGGATGTTAACCCCTTATCAAATATATGATTTGCAAATACTTTCTTCCATTCTGTAGATTGCCTTTTCAACTTATCAATTGTTTCCTTTGCTGTGCAGAAGCTTTTTAGTTAATAAGATGTAGTCCCACTTATTTATTTTAGCTTTTGTAGCCTATACTTTTCGTGTCTTATCCAAACATCATTGTCAAGACCAATCTGAAGGAGATATTTCTCGATATTTTTTTCTAGGAGTTTTATGGTTTCAGGTCTTACATTTAAGTCTTTAATATATTTTGAGTTAATTTTTGTGAGTGGTGTAATATAGGGGTCTAGTTTCATTCTTTTGCATGTGTATATCTAATTTTCCCACCACCATGTACTAAAGAGACTATCGTCTCCCCATTGTGTGTCCTTGGCACCTCTGTCAAAGGTTATTTGACCACATATGCACGGGTTTATTTCTGGGCCATCCATTCTGTTCCGTTGGTCTGTATGCCTCTTTTAATGCCAGTAAAATCCATAAAATGAGTACAATGTAAATATTAAAGTAGTGGTATAGACATATATTTTTTCTTATGGAAAATTGTGTATGTCACATCGTTGAATAAAACAAGTTACAAATCAAAAGTACAGTGTATGTGTATATTCATGTAGAGGCATTTTATAGGATGTTCATTTCTGGACAGGAAGATTTTAAGTGACTTTTACTTTGTTCTTTATACTTTATGGCATTGGGTTTTTTTTAAATTATAGTATTATCCAATACTATATCCAATTTTCATTCTTATAATAAAAATATTTTATTTTCATCTAAGGGCTTGCTGAATCATTTTTTTTTTAAAGATTTTATTGGGGAATTGGGGGAGGGGACTAGGCAAGTTGCTGTCTTTTTGTTTTTCAGTCTAGTTGCGGAGGATGTTGCTTCACTGGCCCATGTTGGTATCGTCACTGCGCTCTTCCTGGATGAGGCAGATCGGTCGCCGGCCTCTGGATGGTCGCTCACTGTGGCTATTAGCACCTCACGCTGGCCGGCAGCCACTCACTGTAGCCCATGGCAGCGCACTGCAGCAGGGGCTGCAGCCCACACTGTTGCCGGGGCTCGCAGAGCCCAGCTCCAGATGGAGTTGTTGTTAGCTGTAGAAGGCCCTCTTATGTGAGATTCGAACCAAGGCCGCTGACATCCCAAAACCAGCTCTTAACCACTGCGCCATTCGGCCGGTCCCTGCATCATTTTTATCTTGTTTACAAAATATCCTCTCCTTTGCATTTGTATAATTGACACCCTATTTCAGGTCTTCATTATTTCTTGTAATAGCCATGTAATAACAACTGTTGCCTGTATTAAAAGTAATAAAATAACACATAATACTTTCAATATATTACCCAAACTGAGACTCAAAAATAACCTTATGAGTAGGTACTGGGTTATCATTTACATAAAACAAAACAACTACAAAAAAAACAATCCAAAGTTACTGCACTTGAAGGGAGCTTCTAATTCAAATTCCAAGTGTTTCTCATTACATCTTACTGGACCTAGGCTGATTCGGGTTAAAGATAAACTCCTTGGGCCGGCCAAGTGGCGCGGTGGTTAAGTGCTGGTTTGGAAAGCCAGCGGCCCCGGTTCGGGTCCCACATATGAGGGCCAGTGACACTGCCCTCAAAAAAAAAAAATACAATAAAAAAAAAAGATAAACTCAACATGGTCTGTATATAATAAGGAGTACAGTATATTTTCCAGAACTGACAGCACCCTGAGGTAGCAGAATTGCAGAGAGTTGAGATTGGAGAGGCCTTAGATGCCCTATTTAAGGAGTTAGAATTTATCCCAAAAGCAATGGGAAGCTACTAAAGGGTTTCAAATATAAGAATAAAATCATAAATTATTATTGTTTTGACCTGAAGTCTGCAAAAATTTTCTGTAACTACCCAGACAGTAAATATTTTAGGATTTACTACTCAGTTCTCCCAGTGTAGAACAAAAGCAGTCATAGAGAATACATAAACATAAACAAATGAGGTCGGCTGTACGCCAATAAAATTTTATCTATAGACACTAAAATTTGAATCTGAATATATATTTTTAAGTGTCATATAATATGTTCTTTTGATTTTTTCCCAATGATTTAAAACTGTAAAAAAACATTCTTGGGCTGGATTTGACTGGCAGGCCATAGTTTATTACACCTAGTTTAGGTGATCACTTAGGCTACACTGGAAAGGAAACAAAGAGGTAGATCATCTCAGGCCCATTTCCTCAGGTCCAGCACCCACATATTGACTTTTTAATATTCAAGGCCTGTTGATGTCATGCTATACGTCTTTTATCTCTCTACCACTGATAGATGCTAATAAAAAGACTATTTTCAGGGTAACTAATTTTGGTAATCCCTTTGTGTTCCAAGTGATGTTAATTTTGTCTTTTTGGACAAGATAACTTTTCTCACATTCAAGGTAAAAAATCATTTATGTGCAGGGATAATCCTGTTTACCTTATACATTTTTAAATTCACAGAGGTGGATATTTCTCAGTATATAGACTAGACCTATAGGCCTTTGGCTAGATGATCATTTAAATAGTAATAATTGATCTATTAGAAAACATGATAAATTCTTTTAGACTATTTCAATGTGGAGTCTCAAATATATATTGTAGATTCATGAGCTTAAATTTAACTTTGAGGCCTAAGTCTCTCCTGGGACTCTTAATGCCTAGGACTCTTAAGATATACCTTGGGGCTACAAATAAGCAAAGTCACATATGAAGAGTAAGATGAAGCTTTCTGAATAATGATTGTTCACTTTTATAAATAAAAAGGAAAGTAAAACTATTTCTCTTCTCTAATTTTAGGTTCTTACCTTTTACACATAAAAATCATTATGGGTTAGGGTTAGCCTATCAGCAGAAAGGCTACTTGGATTAAAGAGATTTAAATTAACATGGAGACTTTATATTGTTACTGGCTAAAATGAGAATAAATGCTGAAACAGATACGATTTAAAGAATCAGTTTAGAAGATGGCTTTGATGATTATATATTAATTAATAAAGCAGTAGAAATTACAGACAACATAATAAATTGAGAAAGTTTGCCAGACACTATATATTTAAATATTAAATCTCTTCAGTTCTTATCTTGGCTAAAATAAGATTGGGACTACTGACATAAAAAAATAAAGACATGTGGAGAAAATCTACTTTTACTGGGATGAATAGCGACAGAGGTGAGAAGGTGGAGGTAAAGAGGGAAAATCAACAGGGTCATAAAATTTAAAAGTTGTTGTAATTAAATTTCTGACATTGTGATGTCTTCATGCATAGCTTTAAGTGAAAACACTAAAACCTTCCCTCAATATACTAATATGCTTGTTCAATTTGACATAACAGAATACAGATGACAAATAACTGAAGGTTCATACTTTTGCAATAATTAGAAAGATTTTTTCTTAATCAAACATAACCGTGATACAAGTTAGAATTTAAATAACAAACTTAGTCCAAACACAACTGACCTAAGGTCATGAACCCATACTAAGCTCTAAAGCCTCACAGCTTAATTTAAACTACAAAATGTCTCCATTATGCAGAAGATTCAGGTAAAAGAGCCTTCCAGAAGTTTTTGTTGTTTTCAAGTCATCTTTGCTTTCTCGTTTCTTTGACAACAATGAAATCTCTGTGGAGCACAATACACTGGGAAACCAGGAAATGAACCTCACCTTTGTTCATCTCATCTCACTGTGACATTGTGGTGAAAGATCTTATAAAATAAGAACCTGATACAGAGCATGAATATCTGTAAGAAACCAGTAGATTTTACTGTTTATAACTAATAAATGGGAGGACTAAAGTGTGTGTGAATTTATAACCTCTTGGGTCCACTTTACACTCTAGTTATTTTAAAAATACAAGTGAGGACATTCATAATTTGTTACTTCGCACTAAAATCTAAGGGACAAACTGAGCACATTCAAGATGTATGGGACATGTTTTGCCCTATGTCCTGGCTTCTGCAGCTGTACTCCTTTGGAGAATGGATTTGAAAGACATTTAAGCTTATTAGGTTGAAAGGTGTCATTCCCTCACATCAAGGTACATGAGGAGAAAAGTTCAAGAATTATAAATTCTTAGAAAACATAAAAAATCCTTTGGGCCCTGGGAAAGAAAATGTCAAGAAGTCAAAAGAGACTAGATGGCTATTGACCAGTTTCGTGAAGGCAAAGCTGCAAGCCAAGATGGAATAATGCTTTCCTACCACATGTCTAAGGCACAAATGACACTAATCCTTTTTAATGGTCACAAAAGCTGACAACTTACTCATCCTTAGAACTGAAGGCACAAAATCATCTCTGGGAATGACTCACCATAAACAGGTCACGAGCACCAATGTCAACAGCTAAAAGAAATGCCTTTTCAAATCTTTGGTACCTAGGGAAGAAAAGAAATGTTAGTTATGAACAAAACTAAAAGGAGAAAGCTGTTTATATAATGTATTTAGGTGTTATTGTTTTTGTTCTTCTGATGGGAAAAATATTTTCAAACAGTAGGGCCTTTACCTACTGGGATCTTCTGTATGTGAAATGTCATTGCACTTAGGATGAGCTGCTTTCAACCCAGAGTGGGTGCTGCTGAATAGAGGGAAATTATAGCTTAGGAAATATGTTCCATTAAGTTCTTACTTTATTGTGCTTTGTAAGAGAAAAAGTATGGGGATATGGAAAATATAGCAGGATAAGAGTAATGAACAAATCATATAATTATACTGCTGTGTACACAGCAGTTAAAAATTGAGAAGTCAAATGTTGCATTATTACAGAAGTCTCATGTTTGTAAATTTTGGAAAAAATACATTCTAGGTTGTTGTAAAATCACATTATAAGTGGTTTCTAAATATGATTTTTAAAATGTTACTTTTCTTCTCTTTCCCTGAAGTATAATTTTGAGAATTTTCATTGTGAAAGTTCAATTTTAGGCTATTTGAGAACGAACCGCTGTTTGAATTAATTACCTTTTATAGCAAGTTGAGGATCTTGAGAAAAGGATATCATGAACATGTACAGCTGACCGTTGAAAAACACAGGGGTTATGGGCGTCAAACCCTCACCCCACCCCAACAGTTGAAAATCTGTGTATAATTTTGATTCCCTAAAAGCTTGAATACAGTTGGTCGTTGGTATCCATGGGGGATTGGCTCCAGAGCCCCTTGCAGATACCAAAGCCCGTGGATGCTCATCTCCCTTATATAGGATGGTGTGGAACAATGCATACAGTCATTCCTCTGCACCTGCACATTCTCAACCAGGATCAAAAATATTGTTTACACTCAGCAGCTGGTTAAATCCAAGGATGCTAAACCTGTGGATATGAAGGACTGTATTTATTGAAAAAAATATGCACATAAATGGACCCCTGTGGCTCAAACCCATGTTGCTCAAGGGTCAACTGTACTTTGTACAGGGTTTTGGAAAGAAAGGTCATTTTTATTTTGTTCAAATGCTAAGATTTACATAGGTATAACTGTCAGTTTTTCAGACTCTGGAAATAAGCAAGTAAATTAAGTTGTTCTTTGTTCTCTATTTTATATTGTGAAATATGGTGGTACAAAATATAATGAGATTTCAACTAAAACATCAGAAATATAGAATATTGATTATTAACAGATTATACAAATTTTATTAATGAAATACCTAAAATAATTAAAATTCAAACAGAAAAGGCTTATTCTTATAACATATGAGCTAATAGGTCCAGAACCTGAAATACTTCCTAATTTCCATGTTACATTTGATCACTGTTATCTATCTACTCCTTGGTCCTTCTTGCTGTCATCTCCAGTATTTGCCTGAATCCCTTTCAGCTATGGAAGATCAGAAGGCAACTGTGTTTATTTTTGTTTCAAGAAGACTACTGGTTCCTTGCACATTTAGTGGAGGAGGGATGTATGTGGAGGAAGAGGATAGTGGATTAGAAAGTTATACTACTTTTGCACACAATCACTACCATTTTGCATTTGTTTCCACTCCAGTAAAACTTTTCTGGCAATTTAATCATTCATTTTCTTGTAATGATCAAACTTAAAGATAAGTTCTTACCTTGTGTGCCCTTTTGGTCACATCTGACCCTATAAACTTCCCTCCTTGAAACGTTCTCTTTCCGGCATTTAGAGATGCCATTCTTTATTTTCCCATTTCTTAGATTTCATCTTCTTAGTCCCCTTTCTTAGTTCATTTTTCTCTGCCTACTCAATGAAGTTGGTATACTATGGTCCTCTTTCATTTATATCCATTCACTCTCATCTCCCCCAATAACGTACCCACTCTCACGGCATTAATAATTATATCAATGACTCACAAATATCTAGGATTCACCTTTCTCCTGCAATCAAAGCTCTTGTTTCCAGGTACCTCAAATTTAACATGATTAACATGTCCACTGATATTATTGTCCTTATCCCAACCTTTGCTTTTGTTTTGGATGCCCAACTGAATATACTCAATTAATACCAGGCCGTTGCCAAAGTTTCCTAAGTCATTTGGTTTGATGAAGTTTGTCATATAATAGCTATCACTTATTAAGTATTAATATATGCTAGTTGATTCCTTAGAAGTGTTCAATTTTCCCAATAGTTTTTCTTTTTTACCTGATTTGACAGCATATAGCTTCAGAAGATAAAAAATCCTTGGTTCATTCCTTTTTTCCTTGAATATTTTTTAGCTATCACACCACTGTTATCTTGTTGGCAGGAAATCTAATGTTAGACTGATTATGTTTTCCCCTTCAAAATGATTTAATGTTTTTGCCTAGAAACTCAGATGATACTTTATCTTTAAAAATCTATATTAGTTTTACTAGGACATTTCTTGGAATTGACTATTTGGGTTAATTTTCCAGGTACAGAGTGGGCTCTTTCAATATGTAGACACAAGTCATTTATTTCATGAAAGATATCTTGAATGTTTTTATAATAACATCTTTATTGAGGTATAATTTATTTAGGATAAAATTCATCCATTTTAAGTAAATAATCCTTGGAGTTTAAACATATGTATACAATCACATAACCACAGCCACAATCAAGATGTATAACTGTTTCATCACCTCAAAAAATTTCCATGTGCTCCTTTGCCATCAATGCCCTGCCCCCACCTTCAGGCTCTGGCAACCACTGCCCTCTCTATCTGGTTTCTATCTGGTCGTTATAGTTTTGCTTTCTTCTAGAATATCATATGTGTGGAATTAAATAGGATAAATATTGTTCTGCCTTTTCAAGAATATAATATAAATGGAATTGTTCAGTATATAGTCTTTTGGATTGGTTTTTCCTATTTCTGCAAAAAAAAATATAAAAATAAAAGTGCCATTGGATTTTGGTAGGAGTTCCACTGAATCAGTAGACTTCTTTGAGTAGTACTGCCATCTTAACAGTAAGTCTTCCAATCCATAAACATGGATATCTTTATATTATTTAAGTCTTCTCATTTTTTTCAGCAATATTTTGTATCTTTCAGTGTACAAATTCCTCACTACTTTGGTTAAATTTATTAGTAAGTATTTTATTCTTTAGGATGATACTGCAAATAGCTTTCTTAATATCCTTTTTGGATTGTTAACTAATGGAGTATAGATACACAACTCTTTTTTTGTATGTTGATCTTGTATACTGTAACCTTGTTGAATTAATTAGGTAAACAATTTTCATGTGGATTCTTTCAGATTTTTAAAATATAGAATCATTTGCAAATAGAGATCATTTTATTTCTTTTCCAATTTGGATACCTTTTGTTTCTTTTCCTTGCCTAAATGCTCAGGCTAGAACTTCTAGTATAATATTGAATAGCAGTGGTGAAGGTGGGCATCCTTGTCTTGTACTTGATCACAGGGAGAAAGCTCTCAGTCTTTAACCACTGATTCTAATGTTAGTTGTGGGATTTTCATAAATGCCTTTAATTATTTTGAAGAAGTTTCCCTCCATTCCTAGTTGGCTGAGTGTTTTGAAAATGAAGGGGCGTTGAATTTGTTCAAATACTTTTCTGTATCAATTCAGATGTTCATGTATTTTTTTCCTTTCCTTCTATTAATGTGATATATTACATGAATGGATATTTTTTATGTTGAACCATGCTTGCATTCCTGGGATAAATCCCATTTGTCACAGTATATAATCCTTTTACTGTGTTATTGGGTTTAGCTTGCTAGTATTTGGTTGTTGAGGATTTTTACATCTATGAGGTGTGATCAAAAAAATATGGTGAATATTTACATTAAAAAATTTATTACAGTAGAAGACACATTGCCATTAATCCCCCTCAAAATACTCCCCCTCACTTTGAACATACTTATCCATCGTTCTTGCCACTTTCTGGAGCAGTTCTGGAAATCCTCCTTTGTGAGTGTCTTTAATTGTGCTGTCATGGCTGCCTCGATGTCCTGAATCATTTTGACTTTGGGGAAGAGCCAGAAGCCTCATGGTGCCAGATCCAGTAAATAAGATGGATGAAGACACACCGTAAAGTTTTTGACATAAATTGCCATACCAGAAGCAATGTGTCACATGGAGCATTGTCATTATGGAGGATGAAGAAAAGACACTCATGAAAGAGGACTTCTGTAACTGCTTCAGAAAGTGGCAAGAACGATGGGATAGATGTGTTCAAAGCAAGGGGGTAGTATTTTGAGGGGGATTAATGGCAATGCATCTTTTACTGTAATATATATATTTTTTAATTTAAACATTCACCATATCTTTTGATCACACTTTGTATATTCATCAGGGATATTTGTGTGCAGTTTTTTCTTGTGGTGTGTGGCTTCACAGAATGAATTAGGAAGTGTTTCCTCCTTTGCTAAATTTTGGTTGAGTTTGAAAAGATTGATGTTAATCTTTGTTTATACATTTTATATAATTAATCAGTGAAGCCATCTGGTCCTGGATATTTAATTGTTTGGAGACTTTTGAATACCATTCAATGTCTTTACTTATTATAGATCTGTTCAGATTGTCTGTTTCTTACTGAGTTTGTGTTGGTACTTTGCATGTTTGAAGGAATTTGCCCATTCCATCTATGTTATTTAATTTGCTGGCAACACTACTGTTTGTAGTCTTGTCTTATAATCTCTTTTATTTCTGTAAGGTTGATGTAATGTGCCAACTTTCACTTTTTATTTTAGTTGTCCTCCCTCATTTTTTAGACTACTAAAGTTTATCAATTTTGGTCATTTTTTCTTTCTAAAGAATCTACTTTTGGTTTCATTGCATCTGTTTTCTATTCTCTGTTGTGTTTATCTTTGCTTTAATTTTATTTCTTTCCTTCTGCTAGTTTTGGGTTTAATTTGTCATTTTTGCCTAGTTCCTCAAGTTGTAAAGTTATGTTACTGATTTGATTTTTTTTCTTTTTAATATAAATATTTACAGATATAAGTTTATCTCCAAACTCTGCTTTTGTTGCATCTCATAAGTTTTGGTATGTTGTATTTTTATTTTCATTTGTCTCAAACATGACAATGTATTTTTCTTCTTTGACCCATTGATTGTTTAGGACCTTGTTTAATTTTCATATATTTGTGAATTTTCCAGTTTTCCTTCTATTATTGATTTCTAGCTTTATTTTATTGTGGTAGGATAATATATTTTGCATATTTTCTATCTTTTAAAATTTATTAAGACTTGTTTTATATCCTGTCAGTGGTCTATGCTGGTGAATCTTCCGTGTGCACTTTAGAAGAATGTGTATTCTACTGCTGTGGGCAGAGTGTTCTATATATGTCTGATCAGATCTAATTTGTTGTTCAAGCCCTCTTTCCCTATTGATCTTCTGTGTGGATGTGCTATGCAATATTCAAAGTGGGGTACTGAAGTCTCCAACTATTATTGTACAACTCTCTATTGTCTTCCATTCTGTCACTTTTTGCTTCATATATTTTGGAGCTCTGTGCTTTGGTGCAAATACATTTAAATTTGTTATATCTTCTTGATGCATTGTCCCTTTTATCAATAGATATTGTTCTTTTATACCTCTTGTAACAATTTTTTACTTAATGTCTATTTTGTCTGATATTGGTATAGCTGCACCATCTCTCTTATGCTTATTATTTGCATGGAGTGTATTTCTCTAACCTTTCATTTTCGACCTATCAGTGTTTTCGAATCTAAAGTAAGCCTCTTTTAGACAGAATATAGTTGGATCATATTTTTCCCATTGTTTCCATTTCTGTCTTTTAATTATTGGGTTTAATCCATTTTCATTTAAAGTGATTACTGATAAGGAAGCACTTCTGTCCGTTTGCTATTTATTTTCTGTGACTCATATCTTTTTTCCCCATGATTCCTGCAATACTGCCTTCTTTTTTCTATGATTTATTTTTTCCTAGTGTAACATTTTGATCCTCCTCTTTTCTTTTTCTGTATTTTTTATTTACTTCCTTAGTGATTACCTTAAGGATTACAATTAATATCTAAAGTTTATAACAATCTGGTTTGAATTATATGAACTTTGTTTAATTAGCAAAAAAAACTTTGCTTCTATACTATTCCAATCACTTCTTTATGTTATGATTGTCACAAAGTATAACTTTACATATTATATGCCCATTAACAGAGTTTTATAATTATTGTTTTATACATTTGTTTTTTAAAATAAGATGGGAGAAAAAGTTACAAACCCAAAATACAACAATACTGGCTTTTGTATTTATCTACATAATTATCTTTCCTGGTATTCTTTATTTCTTTGTTTGGCTTTTAGTTACTGTCTAGTGTCTTTTCATTTAGCCTGAAGGACTCCTTTTAGCATTTTTTTTTTAAAGATTTTATTGGGGAATTGGGGGAGGGGAACAGCATTGGGGAATCAGGAAAGCGGAACAGACAAGTTGCTGTCCCTTTGTTCTTCAGTCCAGCCGTGGAGGACGTTGCTTCACTGGCCCATGTTGGTATTATCATTGTGCTCTTCCTGGGTGAGGCAGTTGCTCACTGGCCATTGGATGGCTGCTTATGGACCTCAAGGCAGCTCACAAAAGCTCACGCCCTCTGCTGGCCAGCCCCACTGCAGCCTACGCCATCACAGGCAACTCACAGCAGCCCAGCTCTAGGTGGAGCTGTTGTTCACCATCTTAGCTGTAAAGGGCACAGCGCCACTGGCCCTCTATGTGGGATCCAAACAGGGGCCCTGCTGCTCAGAGCTGGTGTCCCAAGCCAACTCTTAACCAACACACCACTTGGCTGCCCCAGCATTTCTTATAAGGCAAGTCAACCAACTATGAATTTTCTCAGTTTTTATCTGGGAATATCTTAATTCTCCCTCATTTTTTTTTTTTTTTGAGGGCAGTGTCATTGGCCCTCATATGTGGGACCTGAACCAGGGCCACTGGCGTTCCAAGCCAGCACTTAACCACAGTGCCACTCGGCCGGCCCATCCCTCATTTTTAACGGATAGTTTGGGCGAGTATAGAATTCTTGGTTCATATTTTTTTTTTCCCTACACTTTAAATGTCATCCCAACTCTTTCTGATCTCCATGGTTTCTAATGAGAAATCAGCTATTAATCTTATTAAGGTTCCCTTCTATAGACAAGTTGGTTTTTGCTGGTTTCAAGATTCTCTTTCTTTAGTTTTATACATTTTAATTGTACTGTGTTTTGATGTGGATCTCTTTGAGTTCTAATTGAATTTCATTGTGTTTCTTGGAGGTATAGGACTCATACTTTTAGTCAGCATTTGCTTTTCCTTCTAAGACTCACATAATGCATATGGCAATCCCACAGGTATTCTGTTGTTTGGGTTGTTTCTATTTTTCATTCTTTGTTCTTTCTGCTCCTCAAACTTGATAATTTAAATTGTCCTATTTCAATATTTCTTGGTTTGATCTTCTGTCTGCTCAAATCTGCTGTTCAGCCCCATTTAGCGAATTTTTCATTTCAGCTATTCTACTTTCCAGCTCTAAATGTTCTACTTAGTACCTTTTTGTAAATTCTCATTGATATTCTCTATTTAATAACACATAATTCCTCTGGTTTCTTATATTAGTTGTCTACAGTTCTGTTAGCTCTTTGAGCATATTTAAGCCAGTTGATTTAAAATCTTTGTTTAGTAAGCCCAATATCTTGACATCCCCAGGGATGCTGTCAGTTTATTTTTTTACCCTTAAATGTGCCATACTTTCCTGATTCTCTCTCTCTTTTTTTTTTTAAGATTTTATTGGGGATGTGGGGAAAGGGAACAGTGTTGGGGAATTGGGGAAGGGGAAAGGCCAAGTTGTTGTCCTTCAATCTTAGTTGTAGAGGGTGCAGCTGGCTTAGCTCCAAGCCCAGTCACCATCTGGCTACCCATCAGCAGCTCGCTATTGCTCAGCTTAAGGTACTGTTTTCAGTCTTAGTTGTAAGTGGGCATAGCCCACCATTCCATGCGGGAGTCAAACCAGAAACCTTGTTAGGAGCACGTGCTCTCCCAGCTGAGCCATCCTGCCACCTGTTGGCAGCTCAGCAGCAGTTCAGCTTGGGCACAGCTCACTGGCCCATGTGGGAATTGAACCGGAAACCCTGTTGCTCAGAGCTCACGCTGTTAACCAACTGAGCCATTCGGCCATTCGGCCGGCCCTTCTGATTCTTTATATGCCTTTTAGGTGTTTGCTGGAAACTAGACATTTTGACTGTCATAATGCGATAACTCTAGAAATCAGATTTCCCCCATCACACACACACCCTGCAAGGTTTTGCTGTTAAGGACAGTCATCAATTTGTTTAGTCCCATTACCTATATTTCCTGTTATGTACAATCACTGATGCCTCTGTTGCATTATCACAGCAATCAACCAGATATATATTTTTTTAAATCCTGAAACAACAAACAAACAATTCTCCCAGTCCTTGTAGACTGGCTTTGAGCTAGGGCACTCCTTCATTGCTTTGCCAGGCTACCTATGTAAAATTCTCTCTTAAGCTTCCCTTTTTGCTTGTGCAGAGCCCAAAGGACCTCTAAAGGTTTATGCCTGGGGTTCTTTCACGTGCTTTTTTAGCAGGTGTCCAACTCTGAGCCCATGTGTTGCACCTTATTCTCTAGTATGTGAGGTAGCCTTTCAAGGACCTTATTTTCCCAAATGCCTTCTCCTCTGCCTTCTCTTTACCAGGTCTTTTGGTCTGTCTGCTGCTTCCCCCATTCTCCATCCCTTGGCCTGAGACGGGTATGTATATTATGTTTTTAAATGCTTTTGACATATACAAATGCTTTTGTCAGAGATGCTGTTCCAGTCTAAGGAAGGCAAAACAAGGCCAGCCCTCTACACTAGTCCCTGTGGAAACCACAAGACTGGTCAAAATGCAAAACCACAGTTTTGAGAACAAGGTCTGTTACAGCTATCTGGCACAGGTTAGCTAACACCAGGAATGCTGAGCACTGTACCCATGGATACTGTCATACTGGGGGTTGGGAGATGGTAGACAGGTAAACAAAAATGCAATAATGCTTTCTTACAAAGATTTAGCAGCCCGTCTTTATTAATCACTCCCCTGATTATTGTAAGTTTTAAAACTTCTGCAGTTAAAAAAAGCTAATTCTGACAGTTTTTTTTCTTAATGATTGCTTCAGTAGAGGTACTGATTCTTGGATCTCGCTACTCTGCTGTTTTTGTGACGTCTCTCCCACTTCTATTTATATACCCCAAAGTGGCATTCATGAGAATATATCTCTCAGATCTCCTACTGCAGGGATTTTACTGACTGACAGCCCCAGATGCTGCATTTTGAAATGTATCATTGTGTTTTCATGTTAAAGCTACACTTTTCACAAGCTGCTCCTAAAGAAATATCTGAGGGTGGTAGGGATATGAAGGCAGTCATGTTCCTGGGATTCTTCACATGGGCAACATTGGTATGGAGACTCCTGATACTTTACCAGACTTTCCTTAGAACTGCTTTGTGTGCTGGGAGTTGAGAGGCAGGTGGCAATGGACAGGCAGTGCTCCTAAGTAGACAGTGGAATAGGCTGATTACTACTAAGTTGTATTTATGTCCTGAGAAAGTATAATGAGACTGAGTGCTCTTTACAAACAGTTAATGGCTAAGTGTGACAACCAGAGAGCCACTCTGGTAGCTTACAGAGGTCCTTATCTTCTGCATTTGAAGGGCAGACACAAGTGACAGGTGGAAAATGTAACTGTTAGAGTCACAGAGCTCTAGAGATGTTTGGATTCACCAGCAAAGCAGATCTGCTTTGCGAAAGGCAAGGCCCTGCTTAGAACACCTCAGAACCTGATATCTAGGATGGTGACATCTGAATGGATGTCCTTGAGGATGCTGACAGTGCAGACCCCCCAAATCTGAGCTAGACACTGTGCTAAACCTAAGCCATTGTATTACAGGATTCTGTAGAGACCTCTCCTCACAATGCAGTAGATACTCCCTCCCCTCAGGAAATGCCCCTATGCCTTTCCTGGCTGCCAGGCTAATAACTAGGGTTGCATCTCAGCACAACCCAGCTAGAAACACGCTGGACCTGATAAGCTAGGAGACCAAATGAGTAGCAAGAATTAGCTAGCATGTGCCAGCAGGAACTGGGGAACTGGAATATAAGACAGGATAAATAAGAATTCATTAATGTGGGGAGCACCTTTTCAGAACACAGAATTTAACATCTTATCAAGGATCCCAAGGGATGGAGTAAATTGCTGCTGGAATGGCTCTAAGAAGCCTGGAAAAAACAATGGCCAAGACTTAATGACATGGAAATGCCTGCATGTCATCACAAACAGTGCAGGAAGAAATAAAGTGGATGGTGAATCAGGAAGACGATGAGTACTGCCGTGACCGTGGATGAAGTTTATCTCACTAACCTCTCTTTTTGTCTCTAATCAGCTTCCATGGAGTAGCTGCTCTTTCAACCTATGTGGAAAAACAGACCTATCCAGCCAAAGGGTGAATGGCTGTAATCATGAGAATGCACCTCTCAGATCTCTGACTTCAGGGAACAAAACAGACCAACAGCCCTAGCTGCTCTGATCTGAAATTCATCAGTACATCTACACTGAGGCTACCTTCCCCACAGGGATTCTCAGGAAGGTTACGGCTGGGAGACCTGGACCTGTCCTCTTATTGTCCTTTGCCTAGCCCTGTGGAGTCCCACTCTGTGCATGCATAGCTTAGCATCCAGTCAAGGACCCACGGTGACCCTTATGCAGATTTCTAGAGCTCTTTCTCTGTAAAGCAGCTGCCTCTCTAGTACATGAACCCACAAAGTACAGCTGTCTCAGCTTTCCTGAACTCTGACCAACTCAACAAACTGCCATGTTCTGCTTGGGTTTCCCCTCCTTACTCTCTGGTATAGAAAATGCCTCCCATCAGAAAACTGGGAGATCGTAAGATTGACCTCATTGTTTTTCAGTCTTAGGGATCAGTGTTCTGCACTGTTAATCATTTAATTTCTAAAAACAAATTTCAAGTGCATTTTTTTCCAGTTCAATAGTTGTCTGTGGTAACAGGTCAGTCTGTTACCAGCTAGTCATCATAGCTGACCGAAGAAGGTCTCAAAAATAATATCAATAAATATTGTAACCCCATTAACAACACTCAGAGTAACAATATTAGCAAGTATCATTTATTGAGATCTTTGTATTAGATACTATTCCAGGTACTTCATATGTATTAACTCATGTAATTTTCACAACTACCCTATCAGGTTAGTACTATTATTATCCCCATTTAGCCAATGAGAAAACTCAAGCACAGAGAGGTTAATAAGTAAAGGTTGCCAGATAAAATATAGAACACCCAGTTAAATTTGAATTTCACATAAATAATAATTCACTAGTGTAAGTATATCCTATGCAATATTTAGGACATACTTATACTAGAAAAGTCTTTACTATCTGAGATTAAATTTTATTTTTATTTGCCAGATAAATCTGGCAACCCTAAAATTGCCCAGGGTCCACAGTTACTCACTCGTATAGCAGGACTTGGAACCCGGGCAGTCTGGCTCCAAAACTTGCACCCTCTCCCATCGTGCTGCTCTAATGCCACTAGAAAAGAATGACCTATGTGCTGTAGGTTTATAGGTCATCCTCTCCAGCTCAGGTCTCTGGTTCTTGAGTTTTCTGAATTCAAGGTTAGAAATACCATGTCACATTCATTAAAAAGGAATGATCAAATTGTTTCTGTGTTTGGGTCTATGCCAGAGAATAAATGAAATGGCTCTCTCTTCGGCTGCTACAGGATATTAAGAACTCCAAATTCCATCAATTTGAACCCTACAAGTTTTAAAGTTAATATCATTCAAAAGTTATCATCAGCTATACTGTCGGCTCTAAGTGCATTTACTTTTATAGGGTACTTACAAATCACCTCTAATGCTTGAGGTTCTGTGTTAGGACTCAAAGTGTTAGAAAATCTAAGAACATTAAGTCCTTGATCTTAAGCAGCTCACAGCCTAGTAGGAGAGAAAGCCATAAACAATGATAATAGGTATCACCTATTAAGTACTTAATAGATGCTAGTCGCTTCATTTTTATTATCTATAATCTTGACAATGATGTTTAAGGTTGGTAAACTACTCATCTGAAAAATGGAAATAATAATAAGAACTTAAGTAACTTGCCCAAAGTTATACATCCAATACATTACGAACCAGGGTTCAAACTTTGTTCTGTTTGAATCCAAAGCTTGGGCTTTTCAAAAATTATTTCATACAATCTCCACAACTGACTAAAACCTCAGCCTATGAGTGCTACATTAGAGATGTAAATTAAGACTTAAGGGAGAATTCATAACTAGTGCATCCTTTTTAATACTTAATAGAGGGGCTATTCTTAATTACTGTTGATTTCTGAAATGGCATATCATTATTAATCAGATTGTTGGCATAATAATACTTATTAAGACATTGAGTCCTTCTGTTAGCTATGCTGAGTAACAGACTGATTCTATTGCTATAAACATAAAGACAGAAGTCATTCATTGCTCTCATATGGATATTGATGATGATAATAGTATATTGTGATATGACTACTGACATTATATTAAAAATACTAGGTTGAAAAATAATTCTATGCTAGTATATTAATCCAAAATAACTTAAAATACAAACCTCCAAATTAATGGCAAGTATATTTTAAAAATAAGAATATATTATAATACTATATAATATATAATTATAATATAAAAATATAAATGAAAAGATAGGGCCTGACAAAGGAGAATTTCAAAAGTACAGTTTGACCAAGGACATGTCTCTAAAGAGTTGTTTAGTTAGGATTTTTAAGAACAAGTGTGTCAACAGACCTTCCATTACAGTTCAGTTGATGAAATACCAGTATAAATAGCATCCTTGTAAAACATGCTTAGATGGGCCAGCCGAGTGGAGCATTGGTTAGGAGTTGGTTTGGGATGCCAGCTCTGAGCAGCAGGGCCCCAGTTCGGATCCCACATGAGGGACAGTGACACTGCCCTCTACAGCTAAGGTGGTGAACAACAGCTCGACCTGGTGCTGGGCTGCTGTGAGTAGCCAGTGCTGGTGTAGGCTGCAGTGGGGCTGGCCAGCAGCAGGCATGAGCTGCTCGGAGCTGCCATGAGCGGCCGTCCAATGGCTGGCATGTGACTGCCTCATCAGGAAGAGCAAAATAATACCAACATGGGCCAGTGAAGCAACATCCTCCACAACTAGACTGAAGAACAAAATGACAGCAACTTGTCTGTTCCCCTTCCTCAATTCCCCAATAAAATCTTTTTTAAAAAAATGCTTAGAAAAGATGCATATAAAAAGTATTGAGAAGTGTTTTTCAGAGTCACTGCATGGAAACTCCAGCTTAGGTTAGTCTCTAGTTTCTTCTGCTGATTAATAGGAGAGGGCTGTGTGCCTGTACGTTGAGTATAAGAATGACAATTTGTGACTAATAAACCTGTTACAAATTTACACACATTGGTTGATGTTAAATTTTGTCTGTGAAGTATGGACAGAGGTAACAATGTAGCTCAAAGTTCCTGACTTATTCTGGAACCATGAGTTTGTTAGAAGTCCTTGGTGCTTTACTAAAATTATAACTGATGGTTTTTGTATAGGGCATATACAAAAAAACTTGCATAAGTTTCAAAATTAACATAATTAAATTTTTGCTTAAATTCATATATTACTTTTAACTCATAAAGTACTAAAAATTTATTTTCCTATAATTTTATTATTTTAGTTCATTTGAAACCCAGCTAACATTTCCCTCTATTCTGTATTGTGTCAAATTAACCACTGGATAAGACTATTTTCTTCCCTTAAGTCTCTTAGACCTCAGAGCAGCTACTCCCAGTCTAAGCCTTAAACCCACACTGACCAGGGACTGATTCCCTGAATGTAATCTGGGTGAGCCAGATCTCTCCCTATATAGATTATTTTCAAAGTAAACTATTTCTGATTAATTTATTATTACAGTAAAAATAATATAGGAAAATAAAAGTTTTATTAGCATTTTTTTCACTAATCAATAAATACTGAGTGGTAGTTAGAAGCCTCTGGAAAGAAAACTCTAAGTTCTTTCTTTTATCCCCCATATGAAAGGTATATAAATGTACATTAAAATAACCCTTTTGAAATCATTTGGCTTAGGAATAAATAGTCTTATTTTTGTCCTTTAATGAAAAAAATTCATTTGGGAAGAGGGAGGCTCATAAAAATTGTGACCAACTATATCACCTGTGATAGAATGGGTACAACTCTGCCTGCCTGCTCCATTTGGCCCTAAATTGGATTCTTGCACTGTGTAGCAATTTATATAAAACTTTAGAAGTTTCCTGGCAATTCACAGGAATTTTTTGAGGCACAATTAAGCAAGTTACAAGCTTCTATGATGCTCTGTTTACCTACACAAATTTAAAAGCCAACTTATATACTTATTTTAGACCTCTCCTCTCTCTCGTGTCCTCTAGCCTAAAATTTGGTTAAATAACAAAAGCTGTTTTAAAACAATGAAAATGTTGGCATAATGTTAAATATTTAACACTTTCCTGTGCTTCCTATTTTTTATCTTAAATATAAAAACAATATAATTTCTCTCCTAACCAATTTTATGGGATTACAGTGAAAAATAAGTTAATATATGACAATAAATGTGCTTCAGAAATCAATATTAAGCCATTTTCAATGTTTACTGCTGGTACCTTTTAAAAGTATTATAACTTGATAGTACAATAATATACAAAGTGAGATGTTTAATTATGTCATGGGATGAATAAATTTAGGGAATCACAGAAAACTGAACTTAAAAATACAACAGCTGGAAGGTGGAACACCATTCAGTGTTTTGATTTAATCTTGGCTCAAAAGCAAAGAGGAGAGAAGCCTGGAACCAGATTCTACAGTCTGTGGTATTTTGGGCTATTATAGCAGCCCAAAGGGATTAAAACAACCTCTGTGTGCCAGACCCTTTCCTTAACCTCCAGTAAGACCACGGACACATATACAGGGATGTCATAGTTTCCAGCCTGGGGGTACTAGCCTCTGTGCCTTACAAATAAGCGGAATCTGACGTGAATTTACTGATTCCTGCTATATCCTAGTTGGTATTTAATGATGGTTACATTAATGAAAAACTTGTAATGTACTAGCTCTTTTTCATGAAAATTGGTAAAACGGTAAAAAATCATGTAAAGCATTTATTTAATAATTCAGTCCTGCTCCTATTTCCCATGGTTTTTAATAATTAACAATCACAATTTTTATTTGTAGAATACCTTACAGATGGAGAAGTGTTTTACAGTGACTATTTTATTGGATTCCACACTTCCTGAGATAGGAGAGGCAGATGATTTGATTTCCCATTTTACAGATACAGAGCTGGTCAAATCTCTTAGTCTTTGGGAGAACTGGGATTTAAAAAATCATATCTCTTTACTCTAATTCTTTTCCAACTCCACCACAGTTGGCTTAGATGCAGTTCAAAGAAAGTCAAATTCTTCCCCACTTTGTAAGTTATAACTCATTTAAAAAATCTTAGAAACTTCTATATGGTGTTACTATGTCTCCATTTCCCATTAGTCCTAGAGATATTTTCTAGACCCTGTGAAAAGCCCTTGTTTCTCGAGTGTACTTAACATTAACATATTTCATCTTCTTTCTTGGAGTCACTATATCTCTTATCCCCTTTCTCCATGCTTCCTATTATCTCCACCTCTTCCTTGCACTCTCTTGTCACCTGACCTTGCACTCTCGCTCTAGTCCCTCTCTCGCTTCCTTCTTCTCTCCTCTCTTTCCTTTTTCTTCCTTCTCCCTCCCTGGTTCTTGCATCTATGTTTAAACATCAACAATGCCATCAAATGGTTGTGCAATATTTCTCTCATGCTTATAAAATGCAAACTTGCATTTCCAAAGCACCTCCATAACCTTTTCAAATGTATAGTTTCAAACAATTCGATTAGAAAATAGACAAAGGACATGAAGAGGTATTTCACCAGATTAATAGATGGAAAATCAACACACGAAAATATCCTCAACATCACTCACTGGGAATCAGGAAAAATGCAAATGAAAACCACAATGAACTATCACTATACATCTATTATAACAGCTAAAATAAAAAAGTGACAATGCCGGACAGGATGAGAAGAAACTGGATCTTTCAGACACTGCTAACAAGAATGCAAAATGACACATCCACTATAAAAATAATACGGCAGCTTCCCATAGAACTAAACTCACATCACCTAGCATATGACTTAGCAGGCACACTCCTGGTCATTTATCACAAAGAAGTGAAAACTCATATCTACACAAAAACCTGTACATGAATGTACAATAGAAGCTTTATTTCTAATAGCCCCAATCTGGAAACAACCAAAATGCCACTGATAGGTAAATTTCATTATTTTTTACATTGTACTTTATAGAATAACATTTTTCGGTAGAGTAAAATTGGCAGCTTTAGACATATGTTTAAAATGTGGTATCCATTAAAACATTTCTAAGAAACTTTTTTTCTCCAACCAATGCAAACCAAACCAAATATTGGTTCTGCATTACACTAAAGGCCAAATAATGGAATTCTGTGTCCTGGTGTAACTTTACAGCTATGACTGGCTATTCCGAGAAATTTAAGCACTTTAAATCTTATGGTTAGAGTCTCAACTGTTAGATGACATTGAAAGAACATTATTCTATCCAGCAATAGCTTATCAAGAAAATTACTCCGTCGCCCAAACCCTTATTGACTTCCATTTTTTTATTTTCTAAATTATTTCTACCTTTTTTCCAACCAGAAAAATTCTTAAATTGCCACAATACCTTATGTGAAACATACAGATATTTTATCCTTTTATTTTAATTATGAACTTAATACACAAATACCTTCTTTTCAAAATTTAACAATGCAGATAAAGCAAAAATCCCCTCAGAATCACCTCCAAGTCTCAAAACCAGGTATAAACAGAGATGAACACTTTTATTATGATGGACTGTATCTGTTTATACCTTTCACTTAATACATATTAAGTATCAAAATAAATGGTTTGAAAACATACAGTTTTAACAGGAGTTTCCCTTAGATGTCTATATCCAGTGAGTAACCTCCTGTATTCTTTCCTCTCAAGTAAAACCTTTATGTTTTGCTAACCTCTTACCAGTTAGCTGCTTCTCAATAGTCTGTGTTTATCTCTAAACACAGGCACTGTAGGGCATGCTCGGCAAAGTGCTTCAGGCTAAAAACAGATGTTAATTAAAAATGCTGATAGCAACCCCCGGCACCTGTTGTTTCACACTTCCTTTGCTCAAGCCCCAGTCTGCCAAATCCTATCTTTTATTTTAATAATTCTTTGAGGCTTCTCTTTCTCCCTGTAGGTCTTTCACTATAGTCATCATTTAAACTTAACAGGGAAGCCATGTTTTACTGAGCAAGCCTATCGGGAAGACTGCACACACAGTCAGCTCAGGGAACCCAATGTCACAGCTCTGATGAAGAGTGAACTACATTTTAATGATAAACCTCAATTTGTCCAGATGTGATAGCTCAACAATTTTAACTATGAGAACCGGAACTTAGTAATATCAGTTAAATGTATGTCTGTCTTCTGTCTCTCCTGCAGATCTCAGTAGAGTGTGCTCTTGGCAGGACAAGATGAAGGAAAAGAAAGGAAGACACCAAACATTGAGAAAGACCAAGTCAGAATTCATAGTGACCTTACTCACCTAGACATGGAGTTAGAAAAGCTTACGGGTCTTGAAGAGTAACTACAGATAAATCACTGAAAAGGAAATAAACTACTATATAAAGGACTAGATTAGAATATGTCAGAAAGATTTACACAGTGGGTTATATAAAGTAATCAAGAAGACTAAGCAATGTAATATTCTGGTCAAAATAGCTTGTGAGATAATAAATGTATATATTGGAATATCCTGAAAATGATCACTAACCATTGACCCAAAACTATACTAAGCACGGGTTAAAGCCTCAACTGATACAACAAGATAGAGCTTTGAGCTCTGTTCTGTACTCGGGGCACAGTGGGTGGCACACAGTATATCGATAATTGCTGAGTGAATATTTTTTTCAGAAATTAAAGAAAAAATTGGAGAAGATTCTGCAGAGAGCAAAAATAAAGAAGCAGTTTGAAACTAAAGCGCCTGAGTCTAGTTCACATACACCATGCACATGTGTTACCATGTAGGGCAAAAAACTCTTCCAGCTCAGTTTTATGTTAGTGGTAGATGATCTGCTCAAGCACCAGCCTAATCTTGCATTCTTCTGCAGACAGTAGAAGTGAAGGAAGTGAAACGATAGAGTGGCAGTGAGGACAAGACTGACAAAGATTAAAGCTGTACTTCTCAAAGAGAGAGGGGGTGAGGCAGCAAAGCTCCAAGAATCATGGTGTCATAAGGGATGGCAATTTCACTTAAAAATGTGGAGAGGAGGAAGAGTGTTTTAATTTTTTTCCTTTTTATTGAGGCATTATCATATGCATATCCTGTTAAAATCAGTAGAATCCCATTTTTCTGTCATTTGTGTGTGGGTGGGAGGGAAAGGGAAAGAAAGGAGAGGAAAACCCCATTCCACTCAGAGTGTCCAGCAAATGTGTTATTCTTATCTTGTCATCAGTGATGTTTTAATTAATATTGCAGTCCAAAGACTATGAATAGGGCCCCAGTATGAAAAGTGCCCAGCACTGCCAGCAGAACAAATTGTCCTAATGACCCTTGGTCTACTTAGCTCTGCTTGTCCACTGATGTCTAGGAGAAAGGCTGAATGTGTGAAGTGTCTGAGATGTTCATATAGATTTGGAAAGTGACCTGGCTCCTTCAGAGATGAGGTTTGTTGGTGTTGTTGTTTTAGTTTGTATGTTAACTTTAGATTAACACAAATTAAATCAATTTTCTTAACAATTGTGCTTGATTGAATGTTTTATTTTAGGCTAATATCAGGCATACTTTCTGCTTCAGTTTTCCTGTAATATAAAAGTCCCTAAGACTATGATTTGGGGTAAAATTGTAGTACTGTTCTTCATTTATGCTCAAAACCTTTAAAAATGAGAAAATAAAAATATATATATAAAGTAAAAGAAAAACATAATTACCATTGTTAACATCTAGATCTATGTACTTCCATTTATTTAGTTAGATGTTTTTTAATATGGACAAAATGATTACTCTTATTTTTATAAAATTAATATGTATTCATAAAAAAAAATTCAAAATTGATCTACAGAAAGCAGAAGGATGAAGTATATGACTCCTAAATTGTGATACCCAGAAATTACCATTGTTCACATTTGGCACACATCATTCCAGACATCTTTATATGAGTATATAAAAAATAGAAGGAGGGATATCTAGAATTCTTTTATGTAAATAAGCTTATGCTATACATCCTATTTTTAATAAAAGCATTAAATTTAATTTTAATTTATAGAAAAAAAGAAGTAAAATCCAAGTTTTATAGGAATTACTAACCTTCGAATATATATATTTTTTAACCACATACTATTTTCTAAAATATACCTCCAAGGTTAAGAGATAATGAAAAATACTCAGGTTTTTAGAAGAAACAATTTATATTACTTTTAAACAAGATTCACTTATTCCCTGTTTAGAAAGATGATGACTCTTGATGACTCTGATATTTTCTCTATCTCCTCTTCCTCTAGCTTCCAATTTTTACTATGCAGTTATTTTTATATTATCCAAGATAATACTCATTTTCTTTTCTAATTAATTTCTATAGCTGTTTAGCAATAGCTACTCATAAATGGATTGCTCACCACAATGCTTCTTTGCCATTTTCTTCTTTTAAGATTTTATTGGGGAATTGGGACAGGGGAACAGCATTGGGGAATCGGGGAAGGGGAACAGACAAGTTGCTGTCCTTTTGTTCTTCAGTCTAGTTGTGGAGGAAGTCGCTTCACTGGCCCAAGTTGGTATTGTATTGTGATCATTGCGCTCTTCCTGGGTGAGACAGTCACCTGCTGGCCATTGGACGGCCACTCACAGAAGCTCATGAAAGCACACACCAGCTGCTGGCCAGCCCCACTGCAACCTATGCTGTTGCCAGCAACTCAAGGCAACCCAGCTCCAAGTCGAGCTGTTGTTCACCATCTTAGCTGTAGAGGGTGCAGCATAACTGGCCCTCATGTGGGATCCAAACCGGGACCCCACTGCTCAGAGCTGGTGTCCCAAGCCAATTCTTAACCAACATGCCACTCGGCCGGCCCGCTTCTTAGCTATTTTCGAAAAATGTTCTTCATTTTTGAAAAGCCTTTTATTTAAATTCATTGCTAAGCACTTTTTTCATAAAGGGCTCACAGATATTAATATTATCTGAGGACTTTCATGTTTGAGAATATTTTCCTGTTGTCTCTAAACTTAACAGAAATCTCAACTGGGTATAATATTCTTGGATTGCACTGGTAGATTCTTTTCTTTTTTTCATTTCAGGGAATTTTTCTCTTGCTTGTATATTTGAGTATATATCTCTGTTCTCATTATCCTAATGTTGATCATCTGTCTTCTTTATCTAATACATAATTCTAATTGCTTTAATCTCTTTGACTTTTCATCTGTATTCACTGTGGTTATCTCAAGTGTGTCCTAATTTTTAGGATGACTATTCTATCTGGTGCTGTTTCTATTTTATTTAATTGAATGGTTTAAACAACTTACATATAATGTGATTATTGGTATTTTTTTAGTATTAAATCTACCACATTACTATTTATTCCCATTTATCCCATTTATTGTTTCTTTTTTTTTTTTTTCAGCTTTCCTGGCATTCTTTTTGGATCAAGAATATTTTATGATTCTATTCTATATCCTTGATTATTATCAAGGTTTTTCTCTTCTTATATTCCTGGAATGAGCCTACAGTTTTAAAGGTCACTGAAAGAATGATGGTTTCATTCAATTACTGCTTGGAACATAAGAGACATCATGGCTGAGGCTCACTTTCATCTGTAAAATAGTAATGCCCCCCCTTTTTTTGAAAGAAGCATCTTATTGTGGAATGCAATTTTTGGATCAAGTGTTACAACTGCTTCAATAGTTCTGATTAGGGTAGAACAACATTCCAGGAATGTAAGGATGGTTAATTGTTAGGAAATCTGTCAATATAATTGACTATTCTTATAGCGAAGGGAGAAAATTTATATATAATCCTATTTAAAGATCCCCGAAAGTCAGTCAATAAGATACAAAGTATGTTTCAGATGCTTAATTGGTTAGGAATAGACAAGTGTTTGATTATCATGATTTTAAAAACAACAACAGGGAGGGTTCGGGGAAGATGGCGGAGGAGACAGCACCAGGAATCTGTCTCCCCATGCAAACAACAATTGTATTGGCAGAATCTCCCTGATGTGACTGTTTTGGAACTTTGAAGTCTATTCAAGGTTTGCAACTTCCAGAGGAAGACTTGGATGGTAAATTATGACTAATTTCGGTCAATTTCAGCTCTTACTACAGTAGCAGCTACCAATCTGCCACTCCCAGCCATGGGGCAGGCAGCTGTGCACATGTTCCTAGAGTAACTTGCACAACTGTGGGAGCTAGTGTGGGGACAAAGCATACTCAGGAAGAGACAAAAAATCTTGAAAGCAGCAAGAGAGAAGCCAATCGTCACATATAGAGATCCTCAATAATATTATTGGTAGATGTACAGAAACTTTGGAGGCTACAAGAGAGTGGGAAGATATTTCAAAGTGCTAAAAGAAAAAATTGATCAATGAAGAATCCTATGTCTGCAAAACTGTCCTTCAAAAGTGAGAGAGAAATTAAGACATTCCTAGATAAACAAAAGCCGAGGGAGTTCATGACCTCTAGATCAGCCCTGTAAGAAATGCTCAAGGTGGTTCTGCAGGGTGAAATGAAAGGATACTACATAGTAACTCGAAACCATATGGGAAATAAACATCTCAGTAAAGGTAAATACATGGGCAATTATAAAACCTAGTATTATTATAACAATTATTTGTAACTGTCCTTTTTTGTTTGTTTTCTAAATGATTTAAGAAACTAATATATTTAAAGGAACAAAACCAATCATTATTGTGAAAGCTGGTATACTGTAACTTTGGTTTGTAACTCCAAATCTTGTTTTCTACACAGTCTAGGAGACTAAAGCATTTAAAAGATTATTAATATATGTTTGGGGAAATGTAATGTATAAAGATGTAATTCTGTGACACCAATAACTGAAAAGGGTGGGGACAGAGCGGAAAAGGAACACTGTTTTTGTATGTTATTAAAGTTAAGCTGGTATAAATTCAAATTGAAGTGTTATAACTTTAGGATGTTAGATGTTATCCCCTTAGTAACCACAATAGCTATAGAACATACACAAAAGTAAATGAGAAAGGAATTTAAACTTTCATTACAAAAAAATCAACTAAACACAAAACAAGAGAGTAATGAGGGAAATGAGGGACAAAAAGCTATAGCACATATAGAATACAAATGGCATAATGACAGAAGTAAGTCCCTCCTTAGTAATTTCTTTCAATGTAAATGGAATAAACTCTCCAGTCAAAAGACAGACTGACAGAATGTATAAAAATACATGACCCAACAGATTCTACAAGAATCTGATTTGAGACTCAAAAAGACACAAACAGGTTGAAAGTAAAAGGATGGGAAAAGATATGCCATGCAAATAATAACTAAAAGACAGTGAGAGTGACTATACAAATAACAGTCAAAGTAGACTTTAAATCAAAAAATGTTGCAAGAGACAAAAAATGAACATTATATACATTAATAAAAGGTTCAATATAGCAAGAAGATATAGCTATTATAAACATTTATGTACCTAATGATAGACTATCACAATGTATGAAACAACAACTGACAGAACTGAAGGGAGAAATAGACAATAATTCTACAGTAACAGTTGGAGCCGATAATATCTCACTCAATAACATAGCATAACCAGAAAGAAGACATGTAAGGAAACAGAGGATTTAACAAAATAACCAACTAAGTCTAAAATGCATATACAGACTACTCTATCCAGCAACAGTATATGAGGTCTGCCAGTTAAGTTTGCAAACTCATCCTATTAGAAAAAGTGTTACAAACCTCATCGCTGAACATCACTATGGTCACCTTTGAAGTACTCCCCTTGGGAAGCTATGCAATGACGCCAGTGCCTAGTCCACCCTTCAGAGCAATTTTGGAACTCTTTTTCTAGAATGGCCATCAGAGCAGCTCTCATCATATTACCCTTGATGTCCTGAATGTCATCCAAATGTCTTCCTTTCAGTATTTCCTTTCTCTTTGGGTGAAGAAAGAAGTCATTGCGGGCCAGATCAGGTGAGTAGGGAGGGTGTTCCAATACAGTTATTTGTTTACTGGCTACAAACTCCCTCACAGACAGTGCTGCGGGAGCTGGTGCATTGTCTTGATGCAAGAGCCATGAATTGTTGACGAAAAGTTCAGGTCATTTTCGTCTTTTTCAGGCAGCCTTGTCAGGACTTCCAAATAGTAAACTTGGTTAACTGTTTGTCCAGTTGGTACAAATTCATAATGAATAATCCCTCTGATATCAACAAAACATTAGCAACATCTTTGCAACAAGTTCGCATACTTAATTGGCAGAACTGGTAAGCTTTCTGAGGAAAGCTAGTATTTGTTACTTCTCTAAAATTTAGACAGATGGTTAGTTCTCTATATACTGACAAAATCAAGTATCTCTTTCTATAAGTTGTAATGAGATAATTAATAAGGATCAAAGTCTATAGCAACCTGAATATTTATTTGAATATTTGAACATGTTTATCAATGGGAATGGGAAGAGGGGAGAATTAAAAAAACAGGAACTGAATTGTTTCTTATTCTGTCTCCTCCAGAAGGAGGCCAACTTGTGAGAGTACTCACTGTAATTATAAGTGTGGTAAGATATCTCCTCGTAGATTTCTGAGTTCTGTTAAGTTCAAATATACAATAAAAGGGTGAAGAATGATTAAGATTATGTCTGTACTTTATCAAACACAAAGGAAACATTTCATATAAAGGTAGACATATTCTGAAACTTATTTACTGATGTGCATGTATTATATATATCACGATCTTTCCTTTAGCTATGAGATCCACGGATGTAACAAAATCTGCCTAAAAATTGTTGATTGTATTTTCTCTGCATGTTTCTTTGTAGACCTCAACAGGGTAGAATATCTAACAAAGCAGAAGTTCTCCTAGACTTTATAAAGTGTTCATGAGTGTCAACAACCAAGAATTGTCTCTTTCTTTACAGCCACAATTTGCACATACCGTTCATGGCCCTCACTATATGGTATGACTCCTTCGATTTTTTTACCATGTTGGTAAAGACTGTCCTCATCCATAGCTTTAATAAAGCTGTAGCTTTGTAATAGAAGTGTCCTTGGTCATCTCTAGTACATACCAACTGCTCCTAACTGTATACTTAAATATACATAAAGGCCATTTATTTAATACAGTGACTGTGAACATGTCCTAGTGTCTTTTAATCCCTCTCTTCTGCCAAACTAAAGGGAGTAAGACTTCCTGAAGAGACATATGAGGAGGCCATCAACTGAGGCCAGACTGGGGTTTGAGGTCAATAACTGTGGTGATCAGGAATGTTGGGTCTACAGACAAGAGTTCACTCCCTTATAAATGTAGCCTTTTATCCAGACCCCACCTAGAATATCACTCACTGAATAAGAGAAATAGTGAAGACGATGGGGAGATACATGCAAGAGAAAATGAGTGATGACTAGTTCTGAATAGACAATTCAACTAATATTCAGGCAGAAACAAATTTCTGTATCACATATAAAAAGAATAATGTGACTATGGTGAAGTAAAGTCTTAAGATTCATCCATTCAGTAGATGCCTAATCAGAGTATTCCCAATTCTTAGCTCTATCCCCTACAATGAATTTAGTTAATTTGTCTCACCCTGGACAAAGGAAGTTCTTAAGTCCATTACAGTAATTCAGGTGGATCAGAGAGGTTATTATGGAGCTTTTCAAATAATCATGGTTTTCTTTTAACAATGCAGTTTTTATCTATTTTGACTTTTACACATAATATCTGAGAGAGCTAACATGAGCAATATAAGCAAAATTTAAGGACTTACTTCATTGATATAGAACCTTGGGACTATGGCTTACTTTCAGGGAAAAACATTTATTGCTAATATAACAGTTATAGAGCTATTCAGATCGTCTATTTCTTTTTCAGTTGGGTTTTTTTTTCTAAGAAGTTTTCCACTTCACCTAATTTTTCAAGTTTGCTGTAATGAAGTTGTTCATAGTATTTCCTTTATTTCCATTTTAAAAAATCTCTGCATGATAATGATTCATATATCTATCATTAGGTCTATGTTATAGCCCTAATACTGCTCACTGTTTTTCTATTTTACTGATCTTGTCAAAGAACAAATGCTTAGCTTTACTGATGCTCTTCTATAATTTTGTTTTCTGTTACATTCATTTCTAAACATACCTGTATTATTTCCTTCCTTCCGTTTTCTTTGGGTTTATTTTACTGATATTTCTTGAATTTCTTAAATTGCATAGTTCTTTAATTTTGAATATTTCTTCTTTTCCAATGTAAACATTTAAGGCTATGCATTTCCTTTTATAACTCCATCTCAGAACTCACCTCTGAAATGCTCCCTCACATTCAACATGTCCAAAACCAATCTCCTGCCTTTTCCCACATGTCTGTTCTTTCTGCAGTTATCACCAGCCTTGTTGGTGGCAACTCCATTTCTCCAGTTGCACAGGTCCAAACACTTGAAGTCATCCTTGACTTCTCTGACATATTCTTTGTTCTTTGTCCACTTTGTCAGCAAATCTTGTCAGCAAAACCTTCAATATGTCTAAAATCCAACTATTCTATTCTCATCCCTTTTGCTACCAATCTGCTCTAAATGGCCACCATTTCTCATTCACG
This sequence comes from Aselliscus stoliczkanus, assembly GCA_033961575.1. NCBI lineage: Eukaryota > Metazoa > Chordata > Mammalia > Chiroptera > Hipposideridae > Aselliscus > Aselliscus stoliczkanus. The sequence continues at coordinate 74,209,989 of CM066730.1, forward strand.
TATTGCAATAGGTTCCCAACTAGTCTCCTTGCCATTGACCTTCAAAGGTCTATTCTCAACATGGTATCTGAGTGATCCATTCACTAGATAGTTCCAAATAATGTACTGACTTTTCCTTTATTCAAGAGAAAAATTTCAATTCCTTACACTAGCCAGCAAAAGTCCTGTATTACAGAGCCACCTGCTACCTCTCTGACACATTCTCTTATTAATCTACCTCGCTTTCACTGCTGCAGCCAAACTGCTGGGATTTAATTCATATTTTACCTTCTTGGTGAGGCTTCCCTAGACAACTCACTCTACCACTCCATACTCCTTAGTTCTTGCTTTGTTCTCCTTCACGGTACATAAAATAACCTAACATACTATTCAGTTTACATACTTATTTACGTATTATGTCCTTCATTTAATGTAAACTTGAAGATGCCATAGATTTTTTTTTGCATCAGTTTTGTTCACTGCAATATTCCTAGTTCTAACAATAGTGCCTGGCATGTGGCATTCAGTAATTGTCAAGTACACACACCTGATCCTTTGAAAATTTTAATGGACTTCATGGTCTAGAACATGGTAAATTTTTAAAAATGGTTTTGTTTGTTCATGAAAAAAAGTAGTCTCCAAGGGCCGGCCGAGTGGCGTGGTGGTTAAGCGCTGGCTTGGGAAGCCAGTGGCCCCGGTTCTGTCCCACACATGAGAGCCAGTGACACTGCCCTCAGAAAAACAACAACAACAACAAAAAAGTAGTCTCCAGTTGTATACAGTACCTTGTACATGTCCTTTAATTAATGATTTTTTTTTTTTTACTTGAGCCATCCTGCCACCTGTTGGCAGCTCAGCGGCAGCTCAGCTAAGGCTGGGCATCGAACTGCTGTTGCTCAGAGCTCAGCTCGCACTCTTGAGCAAGCTCTTAACAAGTGAGCCACTCAGCTGGCCCAATTAATGCTTTTAATTATATTGTCCCACTCTTATATTTCCTTACTGATATTTTTGGTCCCTTAGTCTATCAAATATCGTATGAAGAGAATTAAAATCTCTAACTTTGACAGCGGACTTGACAATTTTTATTTTATGTGTACTTAAGCTATGTTATACACATTGAGAATTGTCGTATCTTCCTCATGAACTGATTTTTCTGTCAGTATCAATCTCTAGTAATCGCTACTAATGATTTTGCTTTAAACACTATTTGTATAACATTATTAGCTCCCTTTTGGGTATTGACCTAGTATAATTTTTCTTCCGTTTTCTCTAACTTCCAGATTTTCTATGTTTTAAGTGTCTCTTGTATATACCTAGAAAAAAAATCTGTTTCAAAGATCTTTGTAAATGAAAAATTTAGTCTACTTGTAATTACAATTAATAATTTTAAAAATTCATCTCTACTACCTCATTGGGTGTCTTCTGTTTTCCATCTTTTTTTCTATGTTCTTCTCCTTTTTTTCTATGTTCTCTCTCCCTGCATGCCGCACCCTCCCCGAATTCTTGACTTGTTTTGGGTTGAATATTTTTACCACATCCAACATTTTCACTCTATTTATTTGAAAATTATATACTCTATATTCTTTTAGTGATTACCCAACAAACTCTACCATGTATATTTCTACTTCTCTTCTGATATATATTTTGGTATTGTCCAGGATTTTGTTCTAATTTTTAATCCCTTATGTCTTATACAATCAATTTTTGTTTAGGTTCCCACAAGTTTAACATTATTGTTTGCCCACCACTCCTTCTTGCATCTCATATCTACCTTCCTCTAGTTCTCTTATGGAAGACACTGCCCTTCAAGGGTCCTAGATTGATGCCGGAAATCTCTGATCCAATCTCCCACTCTGCTTAAGCCCAAGGCTTTGTCTCAGATCCTCCCAGTACACAGCCTTTTGTAAGCCAAGTGCCTCACTGCCAGATGCCAGGAGATGCCCTCAAGGCAAACTTTGAGTTTGCTTACTCTTGTGGAATCAAGCATCCTTGTCATTTCAACCTGACTGTTTCCCTTAGTTTCCCGCCAGGTCAACCATGCTTTAAACAAGAATTTTAAATATACTGTCCAGCTTTTTTAGATGATCTGACCAGAAAGTTTTTTTTCTAGAGATCATTCTGTGTTATTCCCTAAATATTCTTAGATAACTGTTTTAGTATTCATATTCTTTGAATTGATTTCATATTATTGTTTTTATTTACTGTGTATGGCCCATTAGTGAAAAGTATAACTGAAAAAGCCATTTAAAAATTGAATTAGTTAACAGTGATATAAGTTACACAATGAAAACCCTTGGAAAATCCTAGGTGATAGAGCTAATGGCCATCATCAGATGGCCAATACAGAAATCAAACAGATTATGTAACTGGAAGCAGGAGATGGTGAAGCTGTATTCCCTGCCAAAACAAGACCAGGAGCAGACTGTGGTACTGACCATGAACTGTTAATATCAAATATTGGAGTAAAAGTGTAGAAGAGCAATAAAAGAATCATAGTGACAAAATATAATGTAAATAACATTCCTGATGAATTTAAAGTTCACACAAAAAAAACAGTTTTGCACTGTTAAGCTTAACTGAGAGAAAATCAGAAGAACTGAAACTATTACAGAAATATAATTAGGAAAAGAATGTGAAAATACAATGCCAGAAGTAAAAAGGAAAGAAAAATCAAGATAGATGACAGAAGAAACACTAAAAATTGACATAGACAGGTGAGAAGCAAAAGCAAAAGGTGACAAAAGCAGGGTTAGAATCCTGAACACGTTTTTTCAAAGACTATCATGTAGAGATAAAGAGAACTATTATAATAGTCAATGTAAGGAGATAGAACAACAGAAAAGAAAAAACAAAAGATGTCTACCAGAAAATTCAAGAAATAAGAGGGAAATTCAAACCTAGATTAAGAATGCTGAATTATCTGATCAGGAGACCAAGGAAGCACATTATCTCATCAGGAGAAAATAAAGGGAAGGTGGAAACAATATACTACAAACCTACACAGAAGAGACAAAAAGGACAACAGATACCTATGAGGAAGTACCTGTAATTCTAAAAAGCAAAACAAAAGCTGTCCTGGAAGTGTTGGGAAGAAATAATTACCTGGGGTAGATGGGATACCAAGAGAATTATTTCAAGCCACAGACACGGAATCTGTCAAGATCTTAACAAGAATATGTCAACAAATATGAAAACCAAAACAATATCCATCCCATAAGGAAACTTTCGATATCTATCCCTTAAGGAAACATTCGATATCCACGCCCTATGGAAACATTCGATATCCACCCCGTATGGAAATATTCAATATACATCCCAATTTTCAAGGCGACGCCAAGGAGTGCAGTAACTATAGGACCATTGCTCTAAATTCTGAAGCAAATAAAGTGATGCTGAAGGTGATGCAACGAAGTCTTCTACCTTATATAAAGGAAGAAATGCGGGATGTTCAAGCTGTACTCAGAAAAAGAAGAGGCATGCGAGGCTGGTGATACTGGATACTGGAATGCTCCGAAGAATTTCAGAAGGTTAAGTCTATATTTTGTAGACACATTAAAGCCTTTGACTGTGTAGCTTATGGGCTGCTCTGAAAGAAATGGGCGTGTCTCAGCACTAGGTTGTCCTGATGGGTAACCTGTGTTACGGACCGGAAGCCACTGTTAGGACAGAATATGGAGAGACTGAATGGTTTCCTATAGGCAAAGGTGTCAGATAGGGTGCATTTTATCTCCCTATTGGTTTAATCTACATAAAGAACATATTCAAAAAACTGTGCTAGACTCAGAGGAAGGAGGAGTGAAAATTGGTGGAAGAAATACCAATAACTTAAGATATGCAGATGACACTATCTTACTGCCAGAAAGTAGCAATGATTTGAAACAAGTTCTGATGAAAGTGAAAGAAGAAAGTGCCAAAGCAAAACTACATTTGAACATCAAGACAAAACTCAAGTCTACAGAAGAGATATATGACTTTAACACAAACAATAAAGGCACTGAAATTATTAAAGATTTTGCTTATCTTGGTTCAGTCATCACTTTCAATGGGGACCACAGCCAAGAAATCAAGAGAAGGCTGAGACTTACAAGGCAAGAATTAGGAAAGATCTCCAAGACAAACTTGTGTCATTAGAGACCAAGGCTAAGGTCATCCACACCCTCCTATTCCCAATTACTTTGTGTGGATGTGAAAGTTGAACAGTGAAGACAGCTGCTAGGAAAAAAACTGATTCATTTGAAATATAGGGTTGGAAGAGAGCTCTGTGGATACCCTGCACCACCAGAAAGATGAACAAATGGGTCCTACAGGAAATTAAGCCTGAAATATTTCTGTAGGCAAAAATGACAAAACTGAAGTTGTCCTACTTCAGACACATCATGAAAAGGCAAAGTTCTTTGAAAAAGACAGTAATGCTGGAAAAATAGGAGGCAGCAAGAAAAGAAAACTAAATATGAGATGGATTAACACCAAAGAAGAAGCCACAGGCATGAGTCCACAGGAGCCGAGCAGCGCTGTGAGGACAGGACATTGTGGACATCATTCATTCATGGGTCACCAGGAGTCAGAGCTGACTCAACGGCACATTATACATACAAGAGCCAAAAAGGTGAAAGTAAGGTCCTTTGTTATTCATACGATGCTCCTTTCAACCACACCCGAGTTTATATTAATGAGGTGACTTTCTGAAAGCTTCTAGAGATGGGGCTGGTTATCAGGAGAGTCAACCTCATGATTACAGGGTTGGTACTTTCAGCCCCACTCCCAGACCTCCAAGAAAGGGAGAGAAGTTGGAGGTTGAATAAATCACCAATGGCCAATGATTTAATCAACCATGCCCATGTAATGAAGCCTCCATAAATACAAAAGGAGGGGGTCCAGAGAGCTTCCGGACTAGTGAACACATGGAGGCAGAGTAGCCGGCCTGGAGAGAGCAAGGAGGCTTCGTGTCCTTTCCCACATAACTCACCTTATGCATCTCTTCATCTGGCTATTTGTTTGTATCTTTTAAAATATTGACAATAACAAGTAAGCTGTTTTCCTGGATTCTGTGAGCAGCTCTAGCAAATTATCGAATCTGAGGAGAGGGTAGTAGAAACCTCCAATTTGTAGCCAAGTGGGTCATAAAATGTGGATACCCTGAGGCCCTATTACTTATAAATGGTGTCTAAGGTAGGGCAAGATTTGTGGGACTGAGCCCACATGTGGGATCTATGCCAACTTTGCTTAGTGTCAGAATTGAATTGAACTGTAGAACGCCTAGCTGCTATCAGGAATTGGTCAGTGTGGAAAAAACTGGTATCAGGAATGTTGTGAGTGTGAGAAAAGGGAAACAACAAATATTTTTCTAGATACCTTCTATGGGTAAGAGTCTTCCAACTTAATGATTTTATGAATTAGACTATATCACATCTTTAACATTTTATTATAATAAACACTTTATTTATCTATCATATCAACACCGTACTTCTGCTTTTCTATCTTTAACATTAGGATTTAACGTTAGGAGCAATGCGTCACATTTATAGAGAGCATTTCTTTATCAAAACTGATCACTTTAAACACATAAAACAAAGTGTCAGGAAAAGATATGAGAGGTAAGTTTTAAAGTTTAGATTCATTTAGATTTGGAGAAAGGCAGTCACAGTAATTTTTTATATTGCTAAATACAAAAAAGGCCAAAAAATAAAAAGTACCTGTGGACTTCCTCTACTGTCAGGATACAAACAAAATTGTATACAAAAAAAATTATTTAAGTAACTCATACGTTTCTGTTACCACAAATTCATACTATCACCTCACCCTTTATATTGCTGCATGAAATTAAAATTAATATAATTTTTTTTTTTTTTTTTTTTTTTTTTGAGGACAGTATCACTGGCCCTCATATGTGGGACCCAAACCGGGGCCGCTGGCTTCCCAAGCCAGTGCTTAACCACCGCGCCACTTGGCCAGCCCAAAATTAATGTAATATTTTACTCTTCTTTACCAAAGGAGTCCAATGTGGACTCAAGAATCTGATTCATCGGTTTTACTAGTGAGTGATCTTAGGCATGTCCTTAGTCTACACAGCACTCCGTTTCTTCATCTTCAATTTAAAATCCCCTGTGATAGTCTTTGCCATTTAGGATTTATTCCATTATCTAATACATTTTTTTAGAGTATTAAAATACTGGCTAGCCAAAGCGGGTAATGCAATTTTAGCACTTTACAAATACAAAAAAGTATTTGGCTTGTTTCTCTTCCCTTAAGCAGGAGAACTTCTTGGCAGCAGATTAAACAAAAGAATGGTTCCAACTGAAGCTATCTCATTTAATTTCCTCTAAACTTATTTTTCTTTTTTTATAATGCTATGTATAGCTTACTGTCAAAAGAACTAACAAACACTCATTATAACTGAAACAGGAGCAAAGCATGCAAAAAAGAAAACATGAAAACTTAATATACCCCAAAGGAAAACATTCAATTCCAGAAAGAACCACAAAGAAAAGCTAGACTCTAATAATGATGACAATAATAATAATAATAGTCACCTCATCAAAACACATCCAAAAAAATAATTAGAATACTGCATCTGAGGAAAATCAATGAACAAAAACAATTGCACATTAGTAGAATAAGTGAATATTAGTAGGATATGAGCATTCTAAGGCCAGCAGCATTATGAAATGTGATGCTTATGCACAACCAAATCACATGGCATAAAGTCAGAGAGGCCAGAAACACACTGAAGCCACCAAGAGCATGTCTCCAAAACATCTTTTCATTCATGTTAATCATTTGTGCTCCTCAGGCAGGAGGCAAATTCATTAATTTTCCCCAGGAACAGGGAAAACAAAATAATAGAGAGGGCAAAGAACAAAGCCCTCAGTCCAAATAAATATAACAAAAGCCACAGTATTTTTGGCATATGTTTATATGTAGAAAACTGCCTCATTCAGGATGAAGAATCTCTTGGAATACACTAAAGTCATTCAAAAAAAAGGGGCAAGATTCAATTACAGGTCATAACTTATATATTAACATCTCTCAGCTTTAAAAAGACTGTTTTCCACAGGCTTCACTGTTGGGTAGAGATCAAAATGCCATTTTATAAATAGTTTACTCATTTATCAAATGATAATATCCCCTTAACAGGGTTGTTCTGAGAAAAAATGGAGAAATTATACATGAAATTGCTTGAAAAAGTTAAATAAAACTGCAACTGATTTATATTTTAAGTAAAATTAAAAATAAATTCAACTCGACGTAATACTTCCTTTTGGTACACGGAGTTGAAAATTTTATTACTTTCTGTTATAAAGTATATCATATATAAAAGTATACAAAATGTATATATTCAACTAAAAGTATAATAATTTTTAATGGACCCTGATATACACCCTGCTTATTTTAAGAAATGGAACATTACTAACACCGTGGAGGCTCCCATGTGCCTGTTGCTGTAAGATTTCTCTTACCCACCCCACACTACACTCGAGCTTGTGCTAATCACGTACTTGCTTTTATTTATAGTATTGACACACTTTACATGTGTTTCTAAACTAACGATATCTATCATCTATCTTATCTCTATCCATCCATTCATCTTCCATCTATTCATTCATCCGTTTTTTGAACTTCACATATATGGAATATGCTATACGTCCTTGTCCTTCACGTTCTACATTGTTTTTCTCAGAGTAATGCCTTGACATTACCTAATTTAAAGCAAAGAAAATGAAGCAAAGTAAAGCTAGCAACTTGCCACATTATATGAGAGGACAGTGGACAAGTCTTTGTACAGTAATTTTGAAGGTAAAGCAAACTAATGACTGTCTCAGAGCTTTTTACAGCACATTCATATTTTTAGCTTTAGTAAAACTAAAACATTTCTCTAGTGCTAGGAGCACAATTAAGCTCTCTTTTTTTTTTTTTTTTTTTTTTTAAGGGCAATGTCACTGGCCCTCACATGTGGGATCCGAACCGGGGCTGCTGGCATCCCAAGCCAGCTCTCATGAGAGGGTGTCACTCAGCCGGCCCTCTCATTTTTTAAATTGACTTTACATAGCTGGTATTTTTTTGCTTTCCTATTAAAGGGAAAGTTATACTAAAGTGTATTGATGATGTAAAAGTTTTAAACAACCTTTAAATACATTCCTTAAAAGGAAAACAAGAACAAATTAAATAAAGGCTATCAAGGGAAGATTTGTTTTCTCTTAGGATGTGGATTATTAGAAAACAGCCAGCCATATTATGGAATATTCTAATTAAAGAAGATGGTTGCTTAAATAGGGAAGGTAGTCTAACACTAATCAATCCAAGAAAAGCATTCACCTGAGCAAGTGGTGGAAGAATCTCCTTGCATATTTGCTGATTTGGTCTCTATATTCCAATATAGTTGTATCCAAGAGCGGTCTTGTTGGAGCATAGAAGGTTCCAAGGCTTGCCTCAAGCTGTGCTGTGGAATTCAAACATAGCAGCACTAAACAAGTGAAACTCCTTCAATTACAACACAATACTCATGTTTACAGTCAGTCAGGTTTTGCAAACTTGGATGAAATGTGAGCTTGTTGCAGGAAAGATGAAATTAAAATATGACAGCTGGTACAAAAACCAACCTGTGTATAAACTTTCACTTGAGGCAAAGCTGACAATGACTTTGAGCAACAAAAAGCTGTCAAAGCTGAAGAAATCCATAATGAACCAACCTCTCACCACAAATGGGTAATTAAAACAGTGACTCATCAAAGTAACACAGTTTGAACTAGTATTTCCAGTAAAATCAACTCACAGTGTGCTCAACATTTACTCTCTTTAGTTGAAAGGGGAAAACTAACCTTTCCACATTAGGAACTGAAATCGGTATTAGAAATGTTTTTAAAAAATAATAATACAACTAAAAATAACCTTATTGGAGTACTACTATCTATTACAATTTTAAAGAGACAGTGAAAGTCTCTGTATGGTCCCTAAATCCCGTCCTACACAGCAAGATTGTTGGTTTTGTCCAAGTGTGAAAGCGAACACCCCTGGGAGGGATGGCATGCTAAGCTGCTCTTAGTCACCTGATACCTTCCTAGGAAAGAAGGACTGGAAAGCAGGAGAAAGGGGCACATTTTGCCTACTTCACAATTTTTGCAAGGCATGCCTATGGAGTTGTGTTTCTTCCCAGAAATACCTGGAAGTTATATAATTACCATAACGGTGAGTGTATGACCATATCTGAAAACACTACAATTCACAGTAAGACTCTACTGATTTTTACGCTACTTACTAACACTGGGTTGAATAACATATTCTTTATTTAGCAAAACTCTTTAGTTTTAGGCATATTTGGGTTTGAAAGTATTAAATACCTCATCAGAATAATTGCTATGGACTTGGCTAAGCTGTAAGTAATTTCTTTTTTTAATCTCAAATCTAGACAGTAAAGTAAGATGAACTTTAGGGGTATTTCCTTTCAAAGCAGCAGTCAATTTAGATTAAAATTTAATACAGCAATGCTATTGTGAAAACAAGCCAGATTCTCTTGCCATTGCTTGTTTTCTTGACAGCATGTTTTGTGCATCTGAAATGTTCATGCCTACATGGAATACTCGTAACTCCCAGCAGTTATAGATTCATTAGATGGCCCAGCTTGATGTTTAAGGCAGAAATGAAGATCTCAAAGATAACCACAATGCAGCTACAAATAAAAGAGCTCACTGGGCACCACTAATAAAAGAAAAACAAATTACCATGTCAGGTTTGGTAGGTTCAGAGAGAATAAATCTCAACAGAGAAGAATTCTGAATGTTTTAGAATTGTGCTTTGTAGTTACTTGGGCGAAAATGCATATACCTACTTAAAATGTACATATTCTGATAACGCAGCATCATGCAAGCATTTTATTTTAATAGCCTAGTATCCTGCAAGCTTTCTATTTCCCTATCTCCCTAATATATTTCCTTAAAAACATACTTTATTAAAGCAAGAAGAATCTGATAATGCCCATTTGTGAATTCCCTAATAATCTTCCTTACAACATAGGAATCTTACAATACATATTCACTAAGGTGCTAGTAATTTCTCAGCATCCTGAGTGACAGTAAATATTTTATTTTCTCCATATTTCTTCAACTGTAAATTTATGATCTCTTATGTAGATGGCGTGTACCAAAATAGGCTTACTCTTCTTTTTTTTCTACTATGTACCCAACCTTGAGAGTGTACCAATACTAAGAAATAATTACTTGAGATAACTCTGTAGGCAGAAATATTACAGTAATACCTAGTACCTAAAATTTTTGCAATTATACTTTTCTTTTTATTGTTAACTACCATCCATCAAGTACCTAATATGGGCCAAGCACTGTGCTAGGCATTTTCTCACTGTAGAAATACTGGAATCTCCATAGATGGGTTGAACTACTCCCCAAAAAACACATTCAATTAACATTAAGTAAATATGTACTGTGAGCTTCCTGTGAGTTGGGCCACATCCCATGATGCAGCTTTCCTGAAGGAACACTGCATTAAAAATAATTATTATTTTTCTCTTAAAATTACTAAAATGAAGGGTACATACAGAATTCTATCTAAACACTTCATTTACTTTGGAAACATACTAAAATTGAATAAAAAAATCGACAAGCATGCAAAGAAAATAGTAGGGAAAAAAGGCTCTCCAGTAGGCCTTTTGACATATTTCCTGTTTTCCCTACATTGTAAATTACTTAGGGAGTTTCCCATTGGCCATAATTGCCCAACACTAATGTCAATGTTTATTGCAAAGATTTGAAATAAAGATGGAAATGAAAAAATGTTCAGATGCATTTTACGTTAAGTAACTAAGTAAATCAGAGTAAAAATAAGATGCTGGATAAATGGCAAATATAAAAACTGATTTCATTATTGTGTGTGGCACATATTTTTTCCTTTTTGTAAAAAAATAAAAACAGGGGCCCACCGAGTGGCGCGGTGGTTAAGCCAGCAGCCCTGGTTCGGGTCCCACATATGAGGGCCAGTGATACTGCCCTCAAAAATAAAATAAAATAAAATAAAATAAAATAAAAAAATAAAAACAGTATTTTATCTCTCTTTGACAATAAACATCTGAGATCAGAAGAGAGGGGTATCAGAACTGCAAGCTAGAAAGAAAACAAGAAGGAGCAGCCTGGGCTCCAATTCTCTCTCTCTCTCTCTCTCTCTCTCTCTCTCTCTCTCTCTCTCTCTCTCTCTCTCTCAATATCACACACACACACACACACACACACACACACACACACACTGGTAAGGAGTATTGTCTGGACAAAGGACTTGGAGTGTGAAGAGAAAAATATTGATGTCTAAGGTAAAGGAAGAATAAGGACCTTTGTTTGGGGCCCTTTGTCTAACAGACTCGAGAGAGTACATGAAAGTCTTGATCAAAGTCTGAAATTTGAGCATATTCCATACATGAACTTAGATTGAAATAGACAATGATGGCATTGTGAGTTCCAACATAGGTCCATAACAGAAAAGTTGTTCTTTATATTGATAAATATTATACATTAAGTACCACGTGGGAGTAATTATTTGATATCTGATCTTGCCAGTTTTAATAGGGCATTAACATTTTTGCCTTTTAATCTCCAATAACGTAACTCAAAAAATCCTCAAAAAATAACTGATTCAATAAAATGTACTTCATGTACACAAAAAAACCCATTTATGAAATATTTCAAGTCTGACCTTCTCTCTCTGGCGTGAGCTTTTGTCTAAGAAGATGGTTTACAATGGCACTCATGCTGATAAAGCACTGGTGGCCCAGAGTGTCCCAGTTCATACTACTCAGTATGTTTATTGCCTCATAGATCTCATCACAGTGAATGTACTGGAAGACGATGTCTACCAGGCCCAGTTGTCCTCGCGTGAAGATACCTGCCACAAAAAAATGTAAAACCAAGTAAATCTTTTAACAATAGAAAGTAGAATAACAGAAACAGAGTTAACTTTTCCATAAAGGAAAAATACAATAACCATTTCTTACATAAGTGCTAGAAATGTGGAATCTGGGGAGCCAAGAGTAATATGGTTCTGCGGTTAAAGCTTCCTTTTAAATAACACCTACCAACTCTATCCAGCTTACCTAATCATTTCAGCACAGGTTAACTAATTTATACTCTCCATAATCAAACTGCTTAGAATAAAAGTCAATAAGCATGAGAAGAATTTTTAGGTAGACCACAACAGCTAACCCTATTTTTCGCATCAATTGTTTAGGCCTCTGTTATATACATTTAAAAACAGGATTTTGATGTGAACAAAATTCTTACTGACCAACGTCATTAGTTCTAAATTGCATCTAGTCTTTAGCCCATGTACTTGGGGGGAGAGGGGGGAGGTACAAATGTACAAATATCCATGACAAATAAAATGTGACTATATAAATGCTTTTAACTGTTTTTATTAATGGGTACTCTCAATTGATAGTTTCTTCAGAGATACCACATACCAATTTATTTTATGGTGGCATTAAGAGATTATTCTCGTCTATTAAAGTAAGAAATGACGAGTGTTAATCCTGTTATTGATCCCCTTCACAACTAATAATATTTGCTATAAAATACCTTGGTAAAACAACAGTTGTTTATCCTTTTTAAATGAAAGAAAATCCACTTCTAATCTTAGAGAAACAAGAACACAAAACACATGGGGGAGTATTCTGTTCTAGTTTTATTTCAAATGAGACATGCTTATCTCATTTGAAACTAACAATTTCTGTGTAATTCAATGACAATAAATACTAGGGTTTTTAAGCAGGTTATTATTTTTAAAAATTTGTTTTAAATGGCTGGCTATAAAATCAGTTTTTCTTCAGCTAATGTTGATGGATTTGAGAGAGTCTACAAAAACTTCTCAGTACAAATAATCATAAAACTAAATGAGAAAATATATGTGAAATTATTTGTAAGCTGTAACGTACATAAAGTATTACTGCAATTCTTTTCATTACTATCATCATCATCATTTAACTGCAATAGTTATAAGTTTCAGGATTTTAAAAAATATATTAGCGCATGAGAAAAATCCAAAATGTTTCTTAGTAACTTCAGGTCACATCAAAATGAGAACTTGAGCTATATCTAGCAGGACTCAGCTTGACGGGGAATCTGGGGAATTGCCCTGACTACTAAGCAATAAAACTTTACTATTCTTTTTTGTGTTTGTAGAATCAATGAATGCTACTGTCCAAAAGCCTTAATGAGCCTGCAGTCAAGCACTGGAAGTCTTCATAAATCAGAGTGGTTCCTTGACAGTAGATATTATGGAAACTGAAAATATCTGAAATCTGTTGACTCAATCTATACACTATGCAATACTTCTAGCAAGAGAAAGAACTGATTTTTGAGAAGAATAGCTAACATATAATATAATCAAATTGTGCAAAAAGTGATAAAGAGAAACATCTTAAAAAGTAGCCAAAAAAAGGACACATGATGTTCAGAGAAAGGTATGAATAATTGCAAATTTTAATTCTGAAATTACACAAGCCAGAAAGATAACAGCAAGACATATTTTAAATGTTGAGAGACAAAAATGAATTAACCTAAAATTTTATTCCTTTATAATAAAGAGCTGAAAATTCATGAAGAAAGACAATTCAAATGCACCTAATAACAGAGCTCTGAAATAATAAAGCAAAAACTGATAGAATTGAAAGGAGAAAAAGTCAATTCTACAATTATGGTTGGAGATTTCAGCACTTCTCTCTCATTCATTGAAAGAATATATAAACACAATATCAGTAAAAATAGAAAATACTTGAATAACACTATCAATGATTTTGATCTAATTGACACATATAAAACACTTCACACGACAGAATACACCTTCTTTTTAAGTATACAAAGAACATGAACCAAGATGGAGCATATTCTGGGTGATAAAACAAGCCTAGTAAATTTAAATGTTTTTTTGTTTTGTTTTGTTTTTGTTTTCTTTTTTATTGGGGAAATGGGGGATGGAACAGCGTTGGGGAACTGGGGAAAGGGAACAGACAAGTTACTGTCCTTTGTTCTTCAGCCTAGTTGTGGAGGACATTGCTTCATTGGCCCATGTTGGTATCGTCATTGTGCTCTTCCTGAGTGAGGCAGATTGGTCGTCGGCCTCTGGACAACCACTCACAGTGGCTCTTGGCAGCTCACATGGGCTGCCACCCGCCCACGCTGGGTGCCACTCACTGTAGCCTATGGCAGCCCACTGCAGTAGGGGCTGCAGCTATGCTGTCCCGGGGACTCACAGCAGCCCAGTTCCAGATCAAGCTGTTGTTCACCATCTTAGCTGTAGAGGGCGCAGCATCACGGGCCCTCATGTGGGATCTGAACCGGGGCTCTGCTGCTCACAGCCGGTATCCCAAGCCAGCTCTTAACCAAAGCGCAACTCAGCTGGCCCTAAATTTAAATGCTTGAAACTCATACAGAGTACATTCTCTGACCACAATATTAATACAGAAAATCTTCAAATATTTAGAAATTAATCAACGTTCTTCTAAATAATCTATGAGTCAAAGAAGAAATTGCAAAGCAAATTAGAAGATATTTTGAAATAAATAAAAATTAAAATACTCGTATAACATCAAAATTTTTAAGATGTGACCATGGCAGTACTTAGAGGGAAATTTCTAGCTTTAAATGTTTCAGTTAGAAAAGAAGAAAAGTCTAAAATCAACAATCCAAGCTTCCACATTAAGAACCTAAAGAAAGAAGAGTAAATTAGTCCTAAAGTAAATAGAAGGAAAAATACAAATAAGAAATAGAAAATAAACAAAGACTAAAGAAAAGAGATGAACTCAAAAGCTGGTTCTTTGAAATGATCAGTAAAATTAACCAACCTCTACCTAAATTGAGAAAAAAAGAGAGAAGACACAATTTACCAATATCAAGAATAATCACTACAGAACTAGACATTCAAAAATAAGTGAACAATATAACTTTACACAAATGAAAATAACTTAAATGAAACAGTTCCTTGAAAGACTTAAACTATCAATGCTCATTCAAGAAGTAATAGATAATCTGAATGACCCTTCATTATTTGGATTTGAGTTTGGAATTAAAAAAAAAAAAAGAAACAAGGGCCGGCCGAGTGGTTCAGTTGGTTAAGAATGTGAGCTCTGAGCAACAGGGTCGCTGGTTTCATTCCCACATGGGCCAGTGAGCTGTACCTGAGCTGAGCTGCCGCTGAGCTGCCAA
The DNA here is from genome assembly GCA_033961575.1 of Aselliscus stoliczkanus. NCBI lineage: Eukaryota > Metazoa > Chordata > Mammalia > Chiroptera > Hipposideridae > Aselliscus > Aselliscus stoliczkanus. Next base: position 74,225,162 of record CM066730.1, read on the forward strand.
CAGGTGGCAGGATGGCTCAGCTGGTAAGAGCACATGATGCCAACAACAAGGTTGCTGGTTTGACTCCCAAATGGGATTGTGGGCTATGCCCACTTACAACTAAGATTGAACATGCACCTTGAGCTGAGCTGCCCTGAGCTGCTGACTGGAGGCCAGATGGCCACTGGTCTTGGAGCTGAGCTAGCTGCACCCTCCACAACTAAGATTGAAGGACAACAACTTGGCCGTTCCCCTTCCCCAATTTCCCAACACTGTTCCCATCCCTGAATTCCCCAATAAAATCTTTAAAAAAAAAAAAGAAACAAAACCTTTAGATACATATCTATGTACACACAAAACCTGCATATCCAGATGTCTTCATTGGTCAATTCTCTCAAATATTAAAAGATGAAATGATATCAACTCTACAAAACTCAAAATACAAGAGGAGAGAACATTTCCCAACTTATTTCATGATGTGAGCATTACACTGATACCAAAAATGACAAAAACATTACAGAAAAAGGAAAACTACACACCAATAGCTTGCATAAACAGATACAAAAATCGTTAACAAAATATTAGCAAATCAGTAATATATAAAATAGATAATACATCATGAACAAGAGAGATTTATCCCACAAATACAAGGTCAATGAAACATCTAAAAATAATCTATATAATTCACTATAAGACCAAAAACCGCCCCCATATAATCACTTCAACAGATGCAGAAAAAGCACTTGAAAAAATTCAACATCCACACAAGATAATATATCTCAGCAGACAAGGAATGGAAGGGGACTTCCTCAACATAATAACATCATACTTATAGTGAAAGATTAAATGCTTTCCACCAAAGATTGGAAACAAACCAAGGATGTCTTCTCTTGCCCCTTCTAATTAATATATACTGGAGGAACAAGCTAGTATAATAAGGGAAGAAACAAAAAGCATACAGGTTGGATAAGAAGATGTAAAACTGTTTTTAATTGCAGTTGTCATAATCATCTATGCAGAAAATCCTATGGAATCTATGAAAAAGTTACTAGACGTAAGAAATGAATTTAACAGGGTTGTAAGATACATGGTTATATTTTTAAATTTTATTTGTATATAATCCCAGTGAACAATTAAAAACATTATTTTAATAGCATCCAAAAACATGAACAAAATACATATCTTTACACTTAAAATTAAAACACTGCTGAGAGAAATTAAAGAAAACCTGAACAAATGCAAACAACTGCTGTGGTTATAGATCAGGAGATCAGGATACTTGGTATTGTTAAATTGTTATTCCACCCCAAATTGATCTATTGATTCAAAACTAAAAAAAAATCTATGAGGTGTTTTTACAGAAACTGATGAGTCAGTTTTAAAAGTTATATAGAAATTCAAAGATCTAGGGTAGCCAAAACAATTTTGAAGAAGAACAAAGGAGGACTGATAGAACCTGATTTCAAGATTTACTGTAAAATCACAGTAATTGAGACAATGTGGTACTCCTTTGAGTATAGACATACATATCAGTGAAAGAGAAAACAGTCTATTCTTTTTTTGTTTGTTTGTTTGTTTTTTTGAGGGCAGCGTCACTGGCCCTCATATGTGGGACCTGAACCGGGGCCGCTGGCATCCGAAGCCAGTGCTTAACCACCGCGCCACACGGCTGGCCCAAAACAGTCTATTCTTAGACACACATACATATGGTCAAGGTAATTCAATGGAGAAGGGCTAATCTTTCCAACAGTTAGTACTGGAACAATTCAATATTTATATTAGAAAATAATTTCAACCCATACATCACATCATATGCCAAAAATTAATTTGAAATAGACCATAAACCTAACTGTAAGAACTAAAACCATAAAACTTCTGGAAGAAAACAGTTAGACTAAGATTTCTTAGGCCATAAAAAGCACAGCCATAAAATGAAGAAATTTAAGAACTGGTCTTCACTGAAGTTAAAATGGTCTGTTAGGGGCCGGCCAAGTGGCTCAGTTGGTTGAGTTGGCTTACAGCGTGAGCTCTGAGCAACAGGGCTGCCAGTTCGATTCCCACATGGTCTAGTGATGCTGTGCCTGAGCTGAGCTGTCACTGAGCTGCCAACAGATGGCAGGATGGCTCAGCTGGTGTAAAACCAAGATTGCCTGTTCGATGGTGGGCTATGCCCACCAGCAACTAAGACTGAACTTGGTACCTTGAGCTGAGCTGCTGCCTGGATGGCTCAGTGTATAGAGCATGTGATCTTAACAACAAGGCTGCTGGTTCGACTCCCGCAGGGGATGGTGGCTACGCCCACCTGCAACTAAGATTGAACACAGCACCTTGAGCTTAGAGGCAATAAGCAGCTGGCGACTGGCTCCCTCCACAATGAAGATTGAAGAGCAACAACTTGGCTAGTCCCCTCTCCCAATTCCCCAATAAAATCTTTAAAAAAAAAAAGTCTGCTACTCAAAACTATTAAGAACATGAAAAGGTAAATTACTGGCTGGAAGAAAATACACACAATACTGGTATCTTACAAAAGACTTATATTCAGAATATACAAAAACTCTTACAATTCAGTAATAAATACTCAAATTAAATTTGGGCAAAAGATCTGAAGATATATCAATACTTCATCAGAGAAGATACATGGCAAATAAGCTCAGAAAAAGTTGCTCACTTCCAACAGTCATCAGGAATATGCAAATTAACATCGCTACACGCCCACTAGAATGGCTTAAATTAAATAAAAAGACCATTAATGCCAAGTGTTACTGAGGATATGGAAACACTGGAACTCCTAAATAGCCCTTTGCTTCTTAAGTTAAACATATGCTTAGCATATGGTACAGCCATTCTACTCCTAGGTTTTTCCCAAGAGAAATTAAGGTATATGTCCATACAAAGACCTGAACATTAGCTTTGATCTGGAAACAACCCAAAGGTCCAACATGTGAAAGGATATACAAATTGTGGTTTATTTATATAATGGAATCCTACTCAGTTAAGGCAAATTTACAGATATACGCACCAATATGAAAGATTCTCACATGCTGAGTGAAAGCAAGACACAGAAGAGTATCTATTTTATGAGTTCATTTCTATGAAATTTATAAAATGCAAATCTAATCTGTAATAACAGAAACTGGATCAATGCTCTTCAGCTTTGAGGGGGACAGGGATTGACTGCAAATGGCCTGAGAGAATTTTGGGGGTGATGGAAATGTTCTATATCTTGACTGTGGCAGTAATCATGGGAATATACACATTTGTCAGAACTCACTGAACTGTACATTAAAATAGGTACATTTGATTTTATGTAAATTATACCTCAATAAACTTGAATTAAAAATCCATCATCTCCCTAGTCTGAAGAATACAGAATGCTGTCTGGAATACCATAGCATTTGAAATGATATGAGATCCAATTTTAAGATGACTAGGAATCTGATAAAGTATCTGACAATTCTTTCCAGCAATAAATTACCACCAATTACCACATGGGTAAAGTATAATACTTAAATAAATCATTATAAATAACTCTTTTAAAGAAATTCTTACAAAATTTCTACAAGAAAAATCATACTAGTTGTTTGGTTTTTTTAAATTAGTTTCAGGTCATACTAGTTTTTTAGTGACAGACACACACACGGTTGCCTCTGATTTTCAAAACCCTATGAGAGGGAAGATGCTAGCTTTAATTATTTCTTAATATCATCACTTGAACATTTAACCCTTTCCCAACTTTACAGACTCTGTGAGAGCATTGCAGGGGCACACTAGGTAGATGGAATACTAAACATCACCACGGGAAACGGGGAGTGTGAGAGTACATGGAGTGACTGGGAAGCTACACGAGTGCAGCCCAGCTTGGGAGATGAAGTCTGAGAGGCTGACAAGGGCTTATCAACTACTGAAGGATTTCAGGCTGGAGAATCCACGACCAAATCTGCACTGTTAGATTAACTGGGGGTGGGGCAAAGATAGGAAGATAAGAAGGCAGAAGATTACAGACCGCAGGGCCACTGATTAGTCATGGTAAAACAGGAAAGATCTAGATTAAGGTAATGACAGCAAGGTTGAATAGAATGTTACTGACAGTATTTGGAAGGCAGAGTTAATGGGATTTGGTTACTGATTGGATATGGCATTAAGGGTGAGAGAGGATTCCAGGATGACTTCTGACTTGGGGTTCCATCTGAATAACTGGACCATCCACCAAAATGGAGAATACAGAAGTAGGTTTGGGAAGAAAAAGAAAGACAATGACTTCCTGTCTATACATAATGAGTCTGAAGCGCTTGTGTACATTCAAGAGGAGGTATCCAGCAAGTCAGGTGAATATCTGGTGGTGGAGTCAGGTGTGGTCTGGGCTGAAGTCAGGGATACGATAGCAAAATAAAAATTAAACTCTCAATCTGTATAAAAGGAGAGCTAAAAATGGAAACTTAGAGAGCCTCAACGTTTTCATGAGTAGGCAGAAGTGCATAAAGAAGTGAAAGTTGGATCTGGGGTCACAGAAGGCAAGCATGATAAGAGTTCAAAGGCAGTGGAATTAACCATCAACCATCCAAAGCTGAGAAGTCATCAAGTAAATAAGAGAATACACATATCAAGTAGGAAGACATTGGTGACCTTTCCAAGAGCAGTTTCAGGAGAACACTCGAAGACAGAAGCCTGAGTTCCAGACTGTGAGGAATGACTAGGAAGTGAAGAAGCAGAGAAAGTCAGTGTTCACTATTATTTCAATGAGTTTGACTATGAAAGGAAGGTGAACATTTGACTAATAACAGAGGGGAAGCAATTAAAGGAAGAGATGTGTTTGTTTTATGGTGTGGTTTGGGCCTGGATCTGCTGATGTAGCAAGATTTGCTAGGGAAGTGGGGAGGGTCAACAAAGTGAAGGTGTCAAAGGGGATGTTGTGTGATCCAGAGTGGAAGCAGTGGTGCAGCTAGTCTCAGACATGGGAAAGGGCTCTTCTTCCATTGGAATGAGAAGATCTATAGACATGTAGGTAAGTGGTTGCTTAGTTGGTTGGTTGGGTGGGAGGTGAGTGGCCGAGGAGCAGATGAACTTAACGAAGAGCCAAATAAAAGACGAGATTCTCTGTTGAGGGGGCAGAAAGCTGATCATGTGAGTTGAAAGAGAGCAATGAAGGTTGGAAAAGGTACTGCTGAGAATGGAGACACTTTAATATCTTAGTGGTATAATTAGGGACTCTTTTTAAAAAATCTCAGTCTATATATATGAAAATATGAAATAATGAACATCAGGTAAAGAAATTATGGTTACATATTGCTTTGTATAAAATATGGCATGATGACACTTCTAGCTCCCTCCTGAAGAAAACATGTTCGTCAAATTATTCTAATAACAGTGGTGATAGCCTTTTAATCCCCAATGCATTTGATCGGTGATTATAAAGATTTAGAATGGAAGCTCTGGCCTTCAAAGGTTTCCTTCAACATTACACTAACTGACCTGTTCTAAGTCTACACTAAGACCTGTTCAAACTCCAAAATCTTAGCACACTGGCACCAGTCACTGCCACGTTTACATATGACAACATTCTATTTTAAACTATGATCTATCGCAGCTTCTTAAATTGTAAGCTATACCTTTCATGTCAAATTTTCCAAAGGCTTGCATAACAAGCATATGAAAAAAAATCTCATAAATACTCCCTAGTAGGGAAACTGCACATGCAACTACCTGTTTATATATGCAGTAACTTGAATTATACATGAAAATTCCACATGGATGCCCAGAATCAGCACTGTGTTAATTCAAGAAGTATATTAAATTTTTTGGATGTATTTAGTAGCAGATCCTAAGAAAAATCTGTCATTTAAATGGGGTTTTCTTTAAAAAAAAAAAGAGAGAGCTGTTAGTTGGAATCTACCGTTTCAAGGAATCTACTCTTTCTAAGGAGAAAAAAATAATCTGTAATAAACATTAATCTTATAATACATTTTAAAAACCCTAGGAAACTCCATATTTAGATCTTTTAAAGAGCCTGTAAGACTATAAAACTATCTTATCCTATAAAACATAAGAATCATATTAAAAATAAAATTTAAATGATAAACGTCAGTTGCAGAAGTTAATACCTTTTCATTTGAATGCTTGACTTCTATTGGATAATTCTCTTCCAAGAGACCTTCTTGGGGAAAAAGAGGTGACAGCCAACTCATTGCCTAATTGATTTAGGAACAGTGCCTAGGGAGACAGTCCAATTAAGTTTACAAGCTGGCAATTAGCAGGAAGCCCTCTAAATCCCTACACCAAGAGCCTGTTTACTTTAGTAAGAAGGCAAATGTGCTAGGGATGGGGAGAGAAAGCTGTGCTTTTTGCAAAAGCTGTTCTGAGTGGGCCCATAAGGGCTGGCTGGAGAAAAGCTAGGTACACGTGGGAAGGCAGCCTTGTGTGACAGGTGACTACGTAATTTATAAAAAGGTGTGTGTGTGTGTGTGTGTGTGTGTGTGTGGTAACAGACGTGCAAAACATCTAACATCCACTTTAATGAGTGTTGTGTATGGAGATTGGAGACATACAACTGTTAAACATGCAGTGGGGTAAAGTAGAACTGCATAATCTTGTAATAAATGAGATTCCAAACATGTTTTCTTGGACAATATTAACATTACAAATAGATTTAGTTGTATTTTTATTATGTGAGAAAACATAGCCCTTATATTTATCCATTATATATTTTCAGGTTAATCAAGTCATTTTCACTAGATTTTTTTCAATATATTCAATTTCAGAAGCAAGTAGATCCATAAAAAACAAAGTAAACTGACAGCTATTTAATAAACACTACAATGTCTTAGACACTTAACTTTGTGCCACAAAGCCAAATCCTGTAAGGGGTTTTTAAGTAGCAGTAATGTGCATTAATTAAAATCTTTTTTTTAAACCTAAGTGAGGTTCTTTCAAGAATGTTAAATTATACAAAACTACCTAAAGAATATCATATATTCCAGGGCATAGCTGGTAATATAAAACTACAAAAGGTAAATAAGTCATAATAATAAAATTTTGTTTTAAAGTTTCCTGGTTGAAATGGGCTATATTATTAATATACAATTTTCATAATATTGATAAATCCTTTTGCATATTTTTATCTAAAAGGGAAACAAAAAAAGTTATTCAAATATATTTAGCAAATTCTAATTAAACATTTGCTTTCTCTTTCAAAACACTTGCTTTAAACAATTCCAATCTAGGAAGCAATGGACACCTATAATCTGAAATGATTTTAATAAAAACGTATTACGTTCCTACCACCCACAATTTTTAATGGGCATATTAAATGCTTTTAAAATATTCACATACCTATTTATTAAGGATTTTTTTATAGTAGACAGTTTATTTTATTCATCACGATGGCTAATTAGCACAATTTCTAAAGTCTTCAATAGCTAATGTTCCTTGATATTTAGAAAATCATCCACAAAGCTTTCTTAAGGAAACCATATAAAATGTTTGAGCAAGCATATTTACGGGATGACAAACAGAAAGTATACAATTCTAAGAATTGTTTTATTGTCTTAATTACAATATCACCATCATAAAAACTTTAATTTACTTACTCATCAACTTCCTTGACTTACCAAGTTTAAACGAAAGTACACCCAAAGGTCCTCTGTCAAACCTGAGGAAGAGGAGATCATAGATGTCCCCACTTTCAGGCTGCTGGGAAACAACTTGCGGAGCTATCCACTGCATTTGAACAAGACTGCTGGAAACATCAAAACATTTATTGAGTTGCAGAGTCTCCCTGGGTGAGCGGTCTTCAGCCAAGAGCTGGATGCGAACAGGGGATAGAGCCATATCAAAAATTTGCAGCTCTCCTTGGCTGCTGCCAACTAGCAGAATTGTGCCACTTGGGTGGCAGCTTATTAACGAAGGCAAAAGTTCAGCCTGGGCTAAGAGAGTCACTCTACGGTGAGTTTCATAAAGAATTACTGAAGAATCTTCACAGCCCAGAATCAGTTTGTCTTCAGTAACGTTCCTGCAGCAGCTAATGGCCTTTGATCTGAGTGGTATTCTGGTGACTGAGACACACTGGATTTTGTTCCGAATACATTCATAGATGCAGCTGTCAGCCATGGGCTCTTTGTCTACACTGATGGAGTGCTCCACTGTCAACACCTGGTAAGTCTGTTTGGTGCCAAAGCGAACATCCAGTGGATCCCACTCTGTACGGACAGAACTCAGAACCTGTAAGAAATGTATGAAGTATGTTAGTTTTTCTTCAGCTGTCACACGTAGGCCTGAATATTAATCCAGCATCCTATTGAAGGATATCAATTATTACCTTAAACATCAGCAAGATCTAAGTACGTATGTCTGTGTGTGTATAAAATCTCACATAGGACACATATGTAATATGTAATAGCACATATATAGCACAGCTGCAGAAATTAAACTATAAGATTTTAACTTGAACACTTTGCTTTAGAAAGTCCATAAATAAAAGACAAGTATGTTCCACAGTATACAAACTAATTAAGGTGGGTTTTTAGTAAAATAATATGCTTAGCAGAATATCTAAAATCATTAGAAGTTTGATTTTTAAAAGGATGAATAGAGGACTTGAAACAGTTTAGCTAATCTTTTTTCCACCCACTATCCTTCCCAAATCTGAAAATTTTGGTAAATTATTTACCAGGAATATATTGCTAAGTAATAGGGCAGGATAGGCAAAGGGAAAAACATCAAAACCCTACTAACAGCAGGATAGAAATATTTTACTATCAGAAAAGATATGAAGGTTTGTTAAGTAAGTAAATGACTAATAGAAAAAATAATAATGTAAAGTATTGATTTTAAAGTAATAATAGTAATAATAATAAACAATTAAGATCTGGTAAGTAATATGAATTGTCAATACCTGTGAAGTAAAATTTTTAAAAAGCATCTTTGGTGTTTAAGGTTATAAGAAATACCTAGACAGAAGGATTAAAAAATAAAACAATAGGCCTTTGGGTTTATTTAGGTATAAATGTAGGAGACCAAGAACTTTGGAGGATAGAATTAAAGTGGTATTAAATTTTTTCTAACACTTCCTCAAAATCTTCAAAATCAGATGCAGAAACATTAAAAGGCACACTTCTACACATGGTAAAATTTCACAGAACTACCAACACACACACACAAATGCATGTAAAGTCTGATGAAATCCAACTAAGGCCTGTAACTGAGTTAACCAAGGTCATTTTCCTGGATTTGACAATGTACTACAGTTCTATAAGATACTATCATTAGGGCAAATGGGAAAAAGTACAGGAAGGGGATTCGCTTATAGCAATTTTAGCAATTACTTCAGCAGTTTCTAGAGAGTCAAACTATTTCAAAATTAAGTTATTTTTTTTTAAAAAGGCATATACATCTATAGTATATATATACTGTTGGCTTGGGGAAAGGGGGTTGATGTGAAATTTAAAAAAAAAAATCCTATACATCATTAACAAACTAATCTTCCTAAACTAAATGTTTTTGCTCTCACTTGTTGGTTCAAACCCTTCATTGGTTACTGGGCCGACTAATGAATTTTTATTCCCCTGCCTGGAACGCGAAAGCCTAGGACTCATATCTAACTCCTTCCCTCCTTCACACTTTTTTTTTGTCTAATAAATATTTGAGTATTAGTTATGTGCAGGCACTGGTCCTGCATCCTGGGGATACAGAAGTTAAGTCCTCATCCTCAGAGCACATACACTTTATTGGCGGAAAACAATGAAACAATTCACAAGCAAACACCCATCCATAGGATGTTAATGATCCTATATGCACACTTCCCAAATACTATGAAGAAAAATAAAGCAAAGTAAGTGGAATAAGGAGCAGCAGGAGTGGGGAAGGTAGTTTATATAGAGAAGTCAGGCCAGGCCTTTCTGATAAAGGTGAAGTGAAGTGAAGGGTGAGCCATGCAGCCATTTGGGACAAGAGCGCTCTGGGCAGAAGAAATAAACATCCTGAGTTGGGGCTCTTGGTCTGATCAAGGAACAACAGGAAACTGGCTAGAGAAGAGGAAGCAAGGGAGAAAGTGGTGGGAATTGGGGAAGGGAAACAAATTATGTAGTAGCTTGTAGGCTACTTTGTAGGGACTTGGGCTTTTTTTCTAAATGAGATGAGAAGCCATAAGCAAAGGCGGGACAGGATCTGACTTGCAAATTATGGTGTTATCTCCTAGTTTCCCCTCACTACTCTGAGTTCAAACTGAAGCGTGCCTTGCATTTTCCCAGCTCTATAACTTGTTAAATTAATTAAACAAGGAGGCTATTAGCCTGATGTGACTCTAATGCCCTGGGGGGCCTACATAAGGAAACTGAAATCTAAGCCTGTAAGTGCCTGAAAGTTACAAAATCAAAACGCTAAGGATAACCAACCAGTCACAAGTAGCCAACTAGGCTTTAAGCTATAGCCAGTCAAATAATTTCCTTTCTTTGCTTCTGCACTTTCTCTAAGACTTTCCCCTGGCTTCTGTCAGTGGAGCGCTCCTAGCCACTTCGGGTTTGGTGCTGCCTGTTTGGAAATGATTTTTGCTCAAATAAACTCTTAAATTTTGTAATATGTCTCAGTTTGTCTTTTAACAACTTCACTTATGTCCTCTGCCTGAAATCCACACTCTTCACCCCAGACTGTTTTTCCTTCCCACCACACTCACCCTTGAAGAACAAAACCAAACGCTGTCCCAGTTTCTGGGATCCTTCCAGCTAGGCAGGATCCTTCCTCCTTTGATCTCATCTCCATACCCTCTTTTCCACTCCAACTTGGCCAGAAAGCCAGGTGACTCAGATTTTCTGGTGACATTCAGCCTTCATTTACTTCTAGTGTTTGTTCAGATATCCTGATTTTCACTTTAAGCTTAAAAAATTAGTTTTATCAAGTTCACACTTTTTTTTTTTTTTTTTTGGTATCCTTGTAGCAGCTAGCTGGTAATAGGTATGTGATAAACTTTCCAAAACTATGAATTAAAAACAACACTATAATGCTGCTTAAAATATCATACTTCCAGAAAGCTTAAGGTTTTATAAAGGCAGCCTCAGAGCAGACCACTGAGAAGCCTGTACTCTTACAGATAGCCCAAGATGAGGGGCCCAACCATAGGGCAGTCTGGAGCAGAACAAGTTCAATGCAAGGTCCCGGGAGAGGGACTCCAGGCTTCCTCATTTCCAAAAGTTGGTGGAACTCTCTCCAATAGGCTCCACAGTATCAGCAAAAGAAAGAAGTTAAAAGGGGAGTGGGATATTGTAATTTATAAGAAATATCTTTGGTCTATCTTTGGTTTTTGTGCACGGTGCCTGGCTTACAGCATTCAGAACACTGGGATTTTTCTAAGTGCTGAGAATGATAAAGGTGTCTTTTGTTGTTAATGAGGTGACTTTTGGAAAGCACCTAAGGACGGGGGCTGGTTGCCAATGGAGCCACAGTGGCACTTTCTCCCACTCTCTGACCTCTAGGGAGGGGAAGGGGATGGAAGTGGAATCAACAGTCAATGGTCAGTGATTTATTCAACCATTCCTATATAATGAAGGCTCCATTAAAAATCCCAAAGAACCTGTAGAGGATATGGGGGTGCCACACCCTTTCCCCCAGACTTGCCCTATGCATCTTTTCTATCTGTCTATTCCTGAGTTACATCCTTTTATAATAAACTGGTGACCTAGTAAGTAAAATGTTTCTCTGAGTTCTGTGAGCTACTCTAGCAAAGTAACTGAATCCAAGAAGGAGGTCTTGGGAACCTCTGATCTATAAACAGTCAGTCATTAGTATAGGTAACAACCTGGACTTGTGACTGATGTCGGAAGTCCAAGGAGGTCATGGGAACCTTCAATCTTTAGTGGCTGGATCAGAAACACAGGTAACAGCCTGGGTTTGTAAGTGAGGTCTGAAGGTGGGGTCAGTCTTGAAGGACTGAACCCTTAACCTGTGGAATCTGATGCTATTTCTGGGTAGACAGATTCAGAACTGAGTTAATTGTAGGACACCCTGCTCGTGTCCGAGAATTACTTGTTGGTGTGGAGAAGCTACACACACACACACACACACACACACACACATTGGAATTGGTATCAGAACCAATTTAAGGAGTAAGAACGAGGATTCCATGTATGCTTTTTCCTCCCCTGTCAATGGCAGATAACTAAAGCTTGCAAAGGTCAGAGGATTGCCTGCTGTCTTCCCAACTCAATGGCTAAAATTCATTTAGGGGAGGAAAATGTCTTGCATGGCATAATTAAAGATACCATAAAAGTTTAAAGAAAAACCCTTGAGTGTACGTAAGTTTCAGTAAAGAGCAACCCCACCAGTAATACGAAGGAAGAAAATCGGGTTCTGTGCTAATCACTTTTCATATATTGTTTTATTTAATCTTTTGAATACTCCAAAGTTAGTTATTACAATCTACAGTAGTTTCCCCTTATCTGCAGATATGTTCCAAGACCCCCAGTGAGTGTCTAAATCATGGATCGTATGGAACCCTATATACACTATGTATTTTCCTATACATAAATACTTACGATAAAGTTTAATTTATAAATTACACAATTTCATGAATAAAAGATTCATTCATGAATGAAAGATCCATAGATCTTAATAACCTCAGTATACGATTTTTTTTCTTTACTATGCTCACCTTTTCAATTAAAGGAAGCACTTTATGGCTTCTCTTTGGCATATCTGAATTGCCAGCATTGCTATTCTTGCACTTTGGGGCCATTATTAAGTAAAATAAGGGTTAAAAGGGATTAGAAAATACAAATTAGCAGTCACAATATTGCCACGGGGATATGAAAGATGGTTTGGGGAATATAATCAATAATGTTGTAAAGATTTTGGAGGGTGTCAGATGGCAGTTGTCTTATTGGGGAGACCATTTCATGGACTGTGTAGATGCCTGACCACTGTGGTGTAATCTTGAAGTGGAGTAATATTGAATGTCAACTATAAATATAAATACATAAATATACTATATACACACACACACACACACACATGCATATATCTACATACATGGTCACGGGATATGGAGTACAGCATAGGGAATATAGTCAGTGGAATTGTAACAGCTATATACTATGTCAGACGGGTAGTAGACTGAGGGGGTTATCACTTGGTGAGGGGTGTAAATATTGAACTCTTACATTGTTTTGTACACCTGAAACTAAAAAAAAAAAAAAAAAGTTACTTGATCACAAGCACTGTGATAATTGATCTGATAACCAAGGGCGCTAAGTGACTAACAGGTGGGAACAGTACACCCCGAACAAAGGGATGATTCATGTCCCAAGCAGGACAGAGTGGGATGGCACAAACTTTATCATGCCACTCAGAACATTGTGCAATTTAAAACTTATGAATTTTGTTTATTTCTGGAATTTTCCATTTAATATTTTTGGACTGCAGTTACTCAAGTGACTAAAACTGAAGAAAGTGAAATCGTGGATAACGGGGGACTGCTGTACATTCTAGAAATAGAGAAAAGGAGGGTCAGAGAGAAGGTGTAAGTCACTCTTGATCCCAAAGCTAATAAGTGATAGGGTTGTAGCTTGAACCCAGGTCTGTCTGACTCTAAAAACCAAGTTCTCTGCAAGACACACTGCCTCACAGGCCCAGGTAATTAATAAGTTTACATGAATGTACCAACTCTTTCTCTATGTAATCAGGGAAAGGGAATGAGAAGAACCACAGGGCATTAGGAACTTGAAGTGTGGTGAGGGGATCCCGCAGAGGGAAGAAAAATGAGCAAAAGGTGAAGGGACTGAAGAGACAAATTATGCAACAACAATGGAGCCTGTTAACCTTGGGATAGGAAAGGAAGAAGCTTGTGCTGACCTATTTTTGTCAAGTACTAAATAACATAGGCAGCTTTGCTTTTCATGATTGACAAAGTTTGGAAGGCAAGGTTCTTAGCTGATTTCTTTTAAAGATGCTTCATTCTTGGATTGATTGAGGTGTACTGAAAATAAAGAGCATACTTTGTGAATGTAAATGTAAGAATATCCCTAAAATAAACCAAATAAAACCTACACTGTATCCCCAGAACACAAATTATACAAACACGAGACATTACTGCTGTTTTTGCATCAGTTTATACAGAAGTTAAAAAAGAAAAGTTTCTTCTATGAGTATGATGTTGAAAGGAATCTTTTGAAAGTAGAATATTGTCTTGAACAGACAGGGTCAAGTTTCTATGACTCTAAAAATATAATGAGATGACATTAGCATTAAAATTCAATTGCCTGTATGCTTCAAAGTACTTGACATAGTTAGATTCAGAATTTAATTCCAAGCCGGACCTGACCCTGTACAAGACCCTGTACAGGCAACACCACACAGGAGAAGCCGCACATAACAAGGTCTGACTCCTTTTGGCGATAGACAATTCTGGGATCTTGGGCAAGCTAACCTCTTGGAACCGTAGTTTTCTCATCTGTAAAAATGAGGATTTATTTGCCTGTGTTGCAGGATTGCCAAATGACTTAAAAATAAGGTACCTAATATGCAGGGGACAGAGGAGCTCTTGGTATAATGAGTAGCTATTATGATTGTTTCTGAAGAGAGAGTCTTGGATTCTTTGGCCAGGAAAACCGATAAAAAGAATGAGAGATGCTGATCCTAAATGAAATCTAGTTATTTAGAATTTATGGCTGGCATTAGTTGCAAACTACACATGTGGAAGACAATTTTAAACACTGAAAAGATGTGGTTTGAAAGTTAGTATGAAACTGATTTCATTTATCTACGATATTTAGCACTCTGCCTGGCACATGGTAGTAGCTCAATAAACACTATTGACTGAATATATTTTATTTAATTATTTTTATTTTTTTAGCGAGCCATCCTGCCACCCGTTGGCAGCTCAGCAGCAGCTCAGCTCAGGCCGGGAATCAAACCAGTGACCCTGCTACTCAGAGCTCACACTCTTGAGCGAGTTCTTAACCAACTGAGCCACGGCTCCAGCCCTTTGAATATATTCTAAATAAGGCATACAAAGTTCATACTTTATTCCATGATTTTAAATTTATTTGAATTCATGCTTATGTGATTTTTAAAGATAACAATATTATTAAAGAAACATTTCAATCTATAAAAATAAGAAATCTGTATATACAGATACGGCCATGATAAAGATATCATATACTATAATAAAATAAACAAGCAATAATAAGTATGTAGTAACAGTAAATCTGCACAGGGAAATGTTTATAAATAATTTGACTGACAGTGTAAAAGTTTAGGTTAAAAAAAGCTGAAATGATACTTGGATGTTACCTATATGATATTAATGTTTTTAATTAAAAAAGAAATAGACTGGGATTCCAATTAGAAGTAAAACATTTTACATATAAGAAGAAAGAAAGAGATAATCATCAATAAAAATGGGCTCAGCTGAAAAATAGCAATGAGATGCAGGGGAAGAAAATTCAGTTTCAGTTTTTCTATGAAAATGCTAATGTGCTGGACCAAGATTAAGAAAATGAAGTGTTACACCTACATTTTCAGTAGCCTTTTAAAGTTCTGTTATATCATTTGCAAGTAAGTTGAAAATATCAAATGCAATTATGTAGTTATTGCAAAATACCAAGAAAGAACACAGACTTTTTAAAACCCAAACTTGCACAGACTAAGACATCTCGCATTTTGTATTTTTGCAGCCAGGTTTTCCTCCCAAAGTACTAGTCAGGAGATGATCAGCCAAGATAGAATGCTAAGATAAAAAAACGAATAATATGGTAGGTAGTGAAGGGAGAAATGCTAAGTGACAATGCCCTGAAGAAAAACCACAACAAAGGAGAGAAAAAAATCCAAAAAGAGAGGACTGTGGCTGGTAATATTCAAGTAACCTAGCAAGATTAACTTAAAGAAGTCTACTCCCACCTTCAATGAGGCATTCTTATTCTCTACAAAAGTCATGATCAAGAATTCCCTTTTCTTGGCTGGCAGAGTGGCTCAGTTGGTTAAGAGCGCAAGCTCTGAGCAACAGGGTCGCTGGTTCAATTTCCACATGGGCCGGTGAGCTGAACCTGAGCTGAGTTGCCTCTGAGCTGCCAACAGGTGGCAGGATGGCTCAGCTGGTGAGAGCACATGATCCTAACAACAAGGTTGTCAGTTCGAATCCCACATGGGATGGTGGGCTGTGCCCACCTGCAACTAAGATTGAACACAGCACCTTGAGCTGAATGGCCGCAAGCTGCCGACAGCAAGTGGCCGGGCAGCGGGATAGTGACTGGACTTGGAGCTGAGCTAGCTGTGCCCTCCACAGCTAAGACTGAAGGACAGCAACTTGGCTGTTCCCCTTCCCCAATACCCCAACATTTTTCCCCTTCCCCTATTCCCCTCTTAAAAAAAAATAAAGAATTCCCTTTTCTCATTCAGTTCCCTCTCTCTCTCTCTCTCTGTCTCCAAACCCCTCTTCCTCCTTTCCTCCCTTTCTTTACTTTCCATCCCTCCCTTCCTTCCTTCCTCATTTAGGTATAATTGACATACAACATTATATTAGTTTCAGGTGGGCAACATAATGATTCGATATTTGTATGTACTGCAAACTGATCACCTCAGTAAGTCTTAACATCATCACTACACAGTTACAATTTTTTTTTTCTTGTTATGAGCACTTTTAAGATTTACTCTTTTAGCAACTTTTGAGTTCTTGTTCTGAATCCTACCTTCAGGTATTCCCCTGATTTGGTGAATTCTGAAATCTAATACTTCTTAAAAGATTCTTAAAATATATACCAGAGATTTCAGGAACTGGTCATTAGAATTCAAGTGAGAATTTCTGTGATTAAAAAAAACAGGGTAAAAAGTTCTAACAAAGGCACAGTGAACAAGCAAACAATGAGAAGGGGAAGAAAAGAGATGAGAAAATACAGACTTTTATAATGTATGGTGATCTGCTGAAAGCCAGAATCTGAAGGGAAAGATTTCTGCAGAAAAGAGCCCTTTTTTTGGAACTGAACACTTTCACCAGTGGGTAGCCAGATTATTTAAAAGATTATGCAACAACCAAAAGTTCTTAGCTTCTCACTAACATTTATTATTAAATCTACATTCCTTCCTTACTCTGCAAAAAATTTTAAGATAAAAGGCACATTTTATTTTTAATTCTTTATTATGAAACTTTCAAGACACACATAAAAGTAGAGAGAACATGATAAATGTGAAAACCAGCTTCATGAAATACTATCCTTTTGCTACAATTCTTCTAAAGAAATAAAATATCAGACACAGCTGAAACCTGCTAGATTTCATTCCCTTCCCTCTCTCCCCAGAGGCAATGCTACTATGAATTTGGTATTTATTCCTATCACGTTATTACTACATCAATCTAGAACAATCCTGAATAACACATAGCATTGTTCTGAATGTTTTAAAATTTTATATAAATGCTATCATACTGTATCACACTATAATTCCTTTCTGATCAACTTATTCTTCTGGGGTTTAATCATACAGCTCTAATTCCCTCAGTGTGTAACTTCTGTATAGCATTCCACCCTCTGAATACTATACTACAATCAATCATATTAGCTGTTTCTAGGTTGCTCTCCATAGCGATTTACTAATTTACCTATAAGCAGTGAATGAGAGCTCCCATCTTTACTCAAATATATCAATTAAAAACAAAATAGTAATAATTGTTTTCAAATGGATACATTTGTTACTTTTAATAGCTTTCAATGAAATCTGACATCTGTATACAGGATAAATATACAAATGTCTTATAAGCTTAGAAAAACAGACATTTTTCTAGGAAATATAAACATTCCCTTATCAATAATTTTTGGTATGTAAAAGTTATCAACTTATATGTTTGTATTAATAAAATCCTCTAATTCACAGAATTATCTGTTATAACACAACATCTAAAAAAGTTATTTCATAAAGAAAAGACAAATAGGTCAATGGAACAGAATAGGGAACCCAGAAATAGATCCAGAGATCAATCAGATCAGTTGACTATATTTGACAAGGGAGTAAAGGTGATTCAATGAAGAAAGGATTATCTTTTCAACAAATAATACTGAAACAACTGGACACCCACATGCAAAAACATGAATATAAACAGAGGCCTTAAACCTTTCACAAAAAGTTGGTTCAAACTACAAGTGTTTACCATGACCATGAATATAGCATCCCTGATTCTGGCAAAGTGGCAATGGTAGCACTATAGTTTTTGAATCTCTCTAAATCCCCATATAAAAGAGATAGTTCAACTAAATAGCAAAACCAAAATCCCATGGATCATTAAATGTGGATTAAAGGAGAGAAAGCATTATATGTAATGACTATATACTTCAATAATGTAAACAAAGTACAACTATTTCAAAATGGAAGGGGAGAAATGAAAAAACAGGCAAAATGTTTTTGAATGTTCTCAGTAATTTACATTAGTAGTAGTAATCAATTATTCGTATGATTGATTATTTGAAAACTGTTAGGTGTGGACTGTGGGATAAAGTAAACAAGCAATTATGAGATACTATAATTCATTCCCTGTGTCCCTGCACTAGGATTTTTGGCATGAAAGGGAGGAGATGTAGATATAATACAGAAGAGGTTAAATTAAAAACCCTGTAATCCTGAATTTGAGTTACAAGTATCAATATGAACTCACTCTGAATATAGGTATATATATATATATATATATATATATAAAATCTCTAGCTCTCTCTACTAAAAAAAATGGAAACAATGACCAACCTATTAACAACACAATATGCCTAGTTCCCAAACTTGTGCTTAAAATGCAATTTTCCTTGAAAAGAAACTAGAATTTACTAAAGCAACGGCTATTTATAGGTCTGGGGCAGGAAATGTAAAAGATGAGCATGGAACATACTGTCATGCCAGATAGCAGGGAAGCTACCCAAGACCACTTGAGGTCATGACCAAAATCGGAGCCAACTTGAAGAGCAGCCCACTGGCCAAAGAGAAGACAAGCTCAGCTTCCAAAAGAATAACAACTACAATTTATGAAAACCATTAAGTCAAGTATGTTTAAATCCATGAATTAATAATACTATTTAAAAAACAGGGCTGGCCGAGTGGCGTGGCGGTTAAGTGCTGGCTTGGGAAGCCAGGGGCCCCGGTTCGGTCCCACATGTGAGGGCCAGTGACACTGCCCTCAAAAAAAAAAATAAAATAAAATAAAAAATAAAAAACAAAATCTAATTGGTTACCTTCAGGGAGCGATAGGGAACCAATTCATTCTCTTGAAAACTGGTAAATAAAAGGAAAGAAACAGACATTTATCCTAATTATATTATATGAACTCAACCATTGGAAAAACAAATAGGAGACTAATAGAAGTGTATTTTTATAAAAGTATCCCAATTAATAAATGAAAAAATAATAATATAATTAGAATATCACCATTTTGCAAGCTGAAGGAATTAATGGATTTATGTATTGAGCATCCATAGCTGCTAACATCAAAAAAGACAACCAAAAAAGAGAGATAGAAACTGACATTATGTGCCTTCCGATAAAACAGCACTCCATCCCTTATAGTATTGTGAAAACTGATGACTAACTTGCATAATTTTCAAAACACAGAGAAACATGTTGAACCACACCATGACTAAGCAAACAATAAAGTCCAGATGTAGGACACTAGTTCAACAGGTAACTTTTACGGAAAAGACAGGAACGGAGGGGGAACTTGTAGACCTAAAGATAATTTAAGAGACACATTGAAGTGTTTTAAGTGGGTAATATTAAGTGGATTCACATTTAGGTAATAAAAATTATATGGAGCTACAAGAAATGATTAAAAGTGATGACAGAGGTTACTTTGGGGGCCTGGGAAGAAGTTGACCGAGTACATGGTAGTATTTTTGGATCTTTAGCAAAGTTCTATTTCTTGACCTGAATGTGGTTCCAGGGGTGCTTCCTCTGTAATAGCTTATTAAAATGTACATTTATTTTGTTTGGTTTTCTTTATGTATGTTTTATAATAAAAAGATTTAAGGGCCAGATGAGTGGCTCACTTGGTTTAGAGTTGGTTGAAGAGTGCAAGCTCTGAGCAACAGGGCCACTGGTTCAATTCCCACATGTGCCAGTGATGCTGCACCTGAGCTGAGCTGTTGCTGAGCTGCCAATAGGCGGCGGGATGGCTCAGCTGGTGTAACAAGATCACCTGTTTAATGGTGGGCTATGCCCACCTGCAACTAAGACTGAACTTGGCACCTTAAGCTGAGCTGCCTCCCAGATGGCTCAGTGGATAGAGTGTGCACTCTTAACAACAGTCTGCTGGTTCGACTCCCACATGGGATGGTGGCTATGCCCACCTGCAACTAAGACTGAACCCAGCACCTTGAGCTTAGAGGCCATGAGCTGCCCACGGGAAGCAAGATGGTGACTGGCGCCCTCGACAATGAAGACTAAAGAACAACAACTTGGCTGGTCCCCTTCTTCAATTCCCCAACACTGTTCCCCTCCTCCAACTCCCTAATAAAAATCTTAAAAAAAAAAGAAGATTTAAAAACCAAAAAAACATCATCTCTAAAATGGAAAACCTTTGTTATGTGGTTGAAAGCTAACGCAGTACATACGTTTTGTTGGAACACATGTTTCTAAACTATTTTGACTTTTCAGGTTCAATGTATTTAATAATGCTTTCTGACTGCTTATTTTATCAAATTATACTGTATTAAAAAGTGGTCACATTTTTACTTTCTCAGAAGTTGATGGTCCTTTAAATCAGAAGTTGATGCTCCTTTAAATCACTGCAAAAATGGTTTTAAATTTTTATAGGAAAAAAGTTACCTCTGTAACTAGCTCTGACAACAGTTTTTAAAGTTTAATAGCTCTGCTTATGTGGTTTTTATTAATTTGCTAAATAAATCAAATTAATTTTTTCTGAGTAAGGTATCTTAAAATCAACATCATACTCAGAAAGCATTACCAAATCAATATGGCTGAAAAGTTAAAATACCTGCTCAAATAAAAGATAAAGGAAGAATAAACTGTGTTATCACATTTTGACAAAGTGAATGAATTAAATAGTTCTAGGATGACGGCAGTAACTTTCCAAAAGGAAGTACAAAGAGACTGGAATTTAAATAAATACACTACCATGTTATATATGATAATACATACATACATACATACACTATTAAAAACTGTTTTTAAATGAATTTACTAAAATTTTTCACTACCATATATTTTTCAAAAGAAATTTTTTTCCTAGACTCTCTGCTTTATGCTTCTAATTAAGATATGTACTGTTGTTTAGAGCTCTGTGGTGTGAAATTAGACCAGCAGTTTTCTAATATCCATAAAATAAATTAAAAATGTTCCTTCTCTGACAGACAGATAATTCAGTCACAGAGAGCTTATTTCTATGTTTCCTTTGTTTTCTTTTTTTAAAGCTGCTTGGTAAGCCAATTTTCTACTTAGAATTTACTGTTAAACTCTCATTTGGTTCAGTATGTGGGCTTTATCCTTTCCATGGTCTGTTATGCAAAAAAAGATGGCTTAATTTTTTTTTTTTTTTTTTTTTTTACTTTGTTGCAAAGCAGTGGTTCTCAACTAGGATGCACATGAGTATCACCTAGGGAACCTGTAAAAGAATACTGACATCTGCTCCCCCAATGGAGATGCTGATGTAACTGGTCTCGGTGTAAAACAGCACTGCAGGTGACTGTAATGTGTTGCCAAGGCAAGGAACCACTACTCCAGAAATCTTGCCACTGTCCAAAAAGAAAGCTTATTATCTTTTCTGATTGAACTTGGATGGGAAATGCTTTTTAAAAATTCTATACTTTCAAAGATGCAAAGATTAAATTTGTTCTCTATAAGGTTGCTACTTTTTTTAGTTTGGATTTTAGGTTTAAGAGTACATTGTATCTTTTATTCTGATAATTATTCAAGTTTATTAGTCACTAGTGAAAAAAATTTAAAGACATATGCCTGAATATTACTTTTATAGAGGAGTGGTTTTAGTTCACTATATTAAATAAAAAATGTGCTACAATTTAGTTAAAGATTATATCTTCTTATTCAAAAAAAGGAACAATTATTTCCCTAAACATTTCTTCTGAAAGACATTCACCTTTTGCATATAGAAGTTCACATGAGGTTCTGAAAAAGAAATCTTTCCAAATTTTTCCTACACTTTAAATTTTTTTTAAAAAAAAGATTTTATTGCAGAATTGGGGGAGGGAAACAGCGTTTGGGAATCGGGGAAGCGGAACAGACAAGTTGCTGTTGTTTTGTTCTTCAGTCTAGTTGTGGAGGACATTGCTTCACTGGCCTATGTTGGTATCATCATTGCGCTCTTCCCAGATGAGGCAGATTGGTCACCGGCCTCTGGACGGCTGCTCATTGCAGATATTGGCAGCTCACTCCAGTTGCCGGCCGCTTGAGCTGGCTGCCAGCTACTCACTGCAGCTTATGGCAGCCCACAGCAGCAGGGGCTGCAGCCTACACCATCACCAGGACTCACGCGGCCCAGCTCCAGGTGGAGCTGTTGTTCACCATCTTAGCTGTAGAGGGCAGTGTCACTGACCCTCATGTGGGATCTGAACCAGGGCTCTACTGCTCAGAGCTGGAGTCCCAAGGCAGCTCCTAACCAATGTGCCACTTGGCCGACCCTCCTACAGTTTAATTTTGATAGAATGATTGGGAAAGCCAAATCCAACATAAAAGCTATTTACAAAAAAAAAAGAATTATATATCTTAACATATTAGGATTAAAAAAGGGGACATTAACTATGCAATCAGTGGTGAATAATTAAAAATCATGTGCAAGTATCATATATAGCTTTATGCAAATCTATTCAAATACATAAAATGGATAATTTTCTAGAAATACAAATGGAAAATAACTCAAGGCAAAAAAGAATTCTTGAAAAACAAACAACCCATGAAAAGCAGAACCAGTACGAAAAATCTACTTTCCTTGAAAGACACCACACCCAGGCAGTTTTCTAGGTGAGTTTTACTAAACATTTAAGTATAGTATCAGGTAATTCCGTTACTGTTTCAGAGAGGAAAAAGGGGAAAAACTAGCCAAATCACTCCATAAGGCTAGTACAACCTTGATATGAAACTTAGAATAGAAAAAGCAAAAATCTCATATTTGAGCAATTGTAAAGCCTCTTTAATGTTCCCTCCTTATTATCTTAGTAAAAGCAGTCATTCCCCACTAGCTCCTACTGTAGCTCACACACACTCTATCCACAGTACCATTCAACACTTTCATGCACTTACATGTTTTCATATTTGTCTCTCATTGGTAAGTACTAAGATACTTGTAGGCAGGGATAGATTTATATCCCGTGGCATGAAATACAGTGCTTACTTACTCCATGGTCATAAGCAGTAGTTGTTGAATGATACAGAAAGAGAAAGGGAAGGGCCTTTTAGGTAGATAAAGCAGTAATGTGTACAGGCAGGAGGTGGGAAATAATGAGGCAGTGAGTAAACCATTTGGATAGAGCACAGATTTGTATAAGGAAATAACACTGGAAAGGCAAGTCAGGGCCAGTCAGGGTGGGCTTTTTGATGCTGAGGCTAATTTTAGTTTCAGTATCTAATGAGGGCATTTGAGCAGGCAGTGGCTGGCTACATCAGATGTGTGCTTCAGAATCCAGATGCGCTGCCAGGAACCTGGAGGTGACCCATCTAGTTTAAACCCATTGTTTTAAAAATTAGAAAACTGAAGTCAGAGAGACAGAAGATGTATCCAAAGCAAAGAACACAGAATTCGCTAAAAGCAGGCAGAAGGTTAGTCCACCCAACAGGCAAACCCAGGTCTGTCCAACTCCAAAGTCCATGATCCAGGAGATAAGGTATGTAAACCATATATTCACCCTTTTAGAAGAGCCCTAATTTCATGTAACACACTTATTTCAAATAAAGGTAACTCGTGTAATGTATAACTAAACACTGATGTAATTATTTTTACTTTTATTATGAGAGAGAACGTTTAATAGAATTATAATTGGCTTTGTTACATTAAGTCATTTTAATGAAGTCTTGTATTGCATTAAAATGGAATAAAATGGTGGGCATGAACAGGAATAGGAACAAAGCATTTACTTAGCCTCACGAAATCCACACCTAAAGCAATACAAGTGGTTTTAAGTACTGCGACAGAATTGGAAAAGTTCCAGAAAAAGGTTCATTACTAAATAATTATTTAATCAATCCAAAAGGACTCTTCAGTCTTAAAAGATAGCCTGAACGTTTATAAAACAAGAAAGGGGTAGGCAGTGACAGAGACAACCTGGACTTGTTCATTATGTATCAGAATACTAATTCTGAGAAATATTTCCTCTTCTTTTTCTTTTTCTTTTTTTTAAAACATGGGGAAACAGAGGCACAGAAAGGTTAAGTTCTTGCCATGATTACACAGCTTGTAAGTTGCAGGACCAGGTATTCACCCAGTCAGTCTGGTGCCAGAGTCTACGTCTTTTTTTTTTTTTTAAATTGTTTTTTTTTATTTAATTTTTTTAGAGGGCAATGTCTCTGGCCCTCCTATGTGGGATCTGAACTAGGGCTGCTGGCATCCCAAGCCAGCTCTTAACCACCGTGCCACTCGGCCAGCTCCGAGAATACTTCTTTAAGCCTAAAAGGTAACGGACTTAGAGAAAATATAGGAACGTACAATTTTATCCAGACAAAAACTTTTTTGAATGGTGTGTGTGTGTGTGTGTGTGTGCGCGCGCGCACATGCGTGTGCCTTTTTCTTAAGTTATAAAAAAAATAAAACAGAATTTCATACTCGAAGTCCTGGTACAAGCTGAAGTTCCCCATCGGTTCACAATAACCACTGCCAAGAATAGATAGTGGGAGACACTGTCCTTACTTCCTGGATTAACCCTTTAGTTGTTCCTGTCCAAGGCAGGACACGAGACTGAGAGGCCACTGCTCTACAGCCCTGCTTACAAATTCTTGCCCAGCCACGGTGTGGTACCACCGGGCTGTGCACAAAATGAGCATCTATTAATTGACTGACTGAAGTTTAAAGAAGGTGACTGGTAATATAACTTTGACAGACATTAAATCATGAGCAAACATAATAATAATCCTAATAAAGATTAACAAGAACCATGGAGTAAGAGCTTACTATGTACAGGTATCACTCTAAATGCATTTATTAACTCATTTATCTTTATTAATTCAAATTTTCAAATAACAAAACCACAGCATGCAGAGGTGAGCAGCCAGCTCAAGCAGAGAGAGCTAGGCAGTGGCAGAGCTAGGACTGAACCAGAGGCCTTACTCTAATCATTGTGCTATTCGGGCCAGCCCTGGAATTGTCTATGCATTCTCTAGACATGATACTTTCAAGGATCCCATTGCACATTCCTTTTTGAATAATTGAAAAAATTAATGATATGTTTAAAAAAGTATTTGCATTTATTTCAGAATAAAAATTACTAATAATCCTGTTTTATTTGCTCGTCGATAAAATGTACATATGTTTTACCTCCAGTCTTCCTTGAGCATAACCCAAGAGCAGCAGATTGGCTCTGTCTTTCTCAGAAGAAATGGGGGCCCAAGGCCAAGCATCATCACTGACCAGTGGCCACCAGCAAACAATTATATTCTGAGCACAATTGATAGCTAGGTGACGCTCTGTTGTCCTGTTTACTGGGCCAGGTATTTCATAGTAGGAAATCTAATGGTTAAAAAAACAAAAGCATAAAAGAATAATTTTTAATGAAAAATCCTCAAAGTATTATAAAAATTAAAGCATCTGTAAATGTAGATAAATGCAAGTAAATATGCATGTTAAACATGCGCTTAGAGAGGTGTCAGAATTTACCAAATTCTTTTGACACATATATAAAAAAAGACATATGTTCAAAATTCTCTCCACTTTTAGCAGAGAAGAGGAAAAGGAGAAATGCGAGTTAGGGAGGAATTGGCTGTAGCAATCCTAATCAATACCAAAATGTACAGTCATGGTTGCTTGACAGCATCGACCTACACCTAGGATTTAAGACCAGCTATATTAAACGACAAGTTCAGTGCTGCTGACCAAGAGTGTCTGACTACTGTTTAAGACATAACACGTTAACAATGACTGACAAGAATAAAAGGAAAAACAAATTGAGGCGAATATCGCTTTAACGAATATGAGACAGATACACATATATTCTGCATAAAAGGATAAGCTACAGTATCATGTGTAAAAGTTTATGCAGCTTCTGTGAATTATGATTCTCTTTCTTAGGAAGGATTTGTAGAATTTATTATTCAAACTATGATATTTTGGAACATGGTTATTTGAAAACATAAGCACGGCACCATCTGGGTGACACATGCCAAGGAAATATAGATTGCACCGTATTTCTGCTTAAGGAATTAATGGAAGGTTGATAGCTTGGAAGAAAAAAAAAACTATCTTGCCATTGCTGGTCAGCAATAATCGAACCACTTTCTGGGGATTAAGCGCATGGCTAAGCCTAGTGGACCAGACACTAGCAAAGGGCAGGGGGTCTTCTTATCAGAGAAATGCTTCTGGAGCCAGTCTCACTACATGACAGATTGCTTTCATATTCCTGTCTGCAAGGCAACAAAGGATGGCAGTAATGCGATAATGCCAGAGTGCAATGGGTGTTAAGAACCCGTTGCATTTATGTATTGTATTTAGTAAATAATCAGGCTCATCCAAATTGTGATCTCACCACTCAACCAAGGCCATTAAAATCAAGGTTAATGCTTTAATAATCCTCTGCTATTTTTTTTTTAATATGGTCAAAAGGAACCCTTTTCTATTTGCATGGCCATAATATTATTGACCTCTTCATCCTCTGAATGCACATCAAAAGGAACTAAAATCAAAGTAATTACCAGTGTTGTTCTCTCATGGTAAACATTTAACTCCTTGCACTGTTCTTTTACTGTTAAATAAATTGAATTGGATTTTTAAATTGTAGACAGGAAAACTTGTTAAAGGTCAATAATTTCAGGATATTTACCCTGCAATTTTCTTTGCCAAAATTATTTCAATCTAAAAGAACTAATTTATGGTACTATAAAGAAAAGCAGGATTATCATACGCTACACTATTTCCTTATTTTAAAATCCAAATGGGCAATGACAGACAACACAGACGTACTTCATGCTTTGAAGTACAAATTCTTATATTTAAGCTCTCAATATCATTATTTTTACTAGTTATCTTCTTGTTTGAGAGAAATACCACAATGGAATTACTAAGTCCTTAAAAATATTCAAACATTAATTTGATGTCCTACTTGCCAGGTAAACATGTTACTTACAAATTTCTACATGAAGAAACATTCAAGTTAAAACAAGAAACTGGCACTTTCATTCTTTACTTAATGCAAATCCTGTATGTTATCTTAAATTTCATGTTTTCTATGTTTTAATGGCATCAGTATTCTATTAATAGTCAATAAGGCAAGTAAAATGAAGAAGTTTCTTAAAATACCCTTCGAATTGACAAAAGGCAGTTTTTTCTAAGTAATAAATATCTATATTTAAATACTAAACAGAAAATGAAATCCATAGTTTTTCCAAAGGGAAGTAGCTTATTTCTCTAATGTATAGAAATGACATGGAGTGCTCATGTCCTAATTTCCCAAATCCAAAGGGATAGACAAATAAGTAATTCCTTTACTTAAGGTATAAAGGTTCATTTCATAAGAAAAGATGACATCTTAACAGTCTCTCTCTGTTTTCATTGATGGGTAGCTACTATCCTGCTGCTGAGAAAACTTTACTAAGCTATCAATCAAACCTAAGATGGGGAAACTAGTCATACAAAATTTGATATGACAGCATTAGAAACAAAATAGTTTGAATGCACATTGGTGCATCTCAAAGAACAGTATTAATAAATAAACATTTCAAGTAAATCTACAGTTAGCCATTCCAGAAAATAACATCCCAGTAAGAATGTTAATTATCAATTTTTTGACTAACCAAAATATAATACATGAGTACCACTGATTTCCAGCTAAAGAAAATCAATAGTATACAGTGTTATAGAAGCTCAACAAAGCTGGCAAACAAAACCAAATTGTAGTTTATTACCATAATGAAAAACTTATTTAATATATTTTATCCCATGTTAAAAATCTTTTTTTTAAGGATAGATGTTTCTACTAAATAAAATGGGATCCTGCCCCATACTACTACCATCTCAATCACAATAAGAAATAATCCCACAGGGCAAAGGGTTAGATTAAATGCTACCTTTTCAAAAAACACACAAACAGTTTCAAGCCACAAAGCTGACTTCTAAAAATCTTTGCTTTTGCTATATATTCTAAGTATGGCATAAGTGTGCATCTTTTTTAAGGAAGCTGTATATCAGCTCTGTTTCCAGTGAACAGTGAACTGTCTCAAATCCACGTCACAGAGGCTGGATCAATCTTGCAAACACAAGTCATTGCTGAAAAGAGGCCTTGAACTGAAACAGCCTGGAAAATGTATTAGATACTCATCCTAGCAGCGAATATGCCTTCCAAGCAGTTAAAATGTAATGTGGCAAAACTTAAATTAAACACATCATTTAAAATAAAAATTCTGCCTTGGCAGATGTAAAATCCCTGATACAAGGAAACAAATTACCTGGAGTTAATGAAGGGAGAGATACTAACACAGGAAGATTTCTGTTTGCATTTTCGCCAGTTATTTTGGGGGGCAGGGAGATCTTCCCACACCTTGTTTATTACACTTTTCTATTAACCTTTGAAAGCGCCTTCTTCCTTCTTTCTTTTCTTGTGAAATAGAAACCAGAGCAGCTGCCCTAGCCTAGACAGATCATATGGGATGTTCCGGGAAAATAAGAATGGTGTATTATACCACCACTAGCAAGAACACCATTTTCAAATGTGTAATTTGCGTCTATTATCTGTCTCTGACTTCCATAAGTGTTACACTAATTGCTCCAACGTGCCATTATTAGGCCCTCATAATGAAAGTAAAAAAGATAACTTAGGATGGCCACTGTTTTCAGTGATTGAAGCTTAACCCTATAACTGTTTTTTTTTTTAAATCCAGAAATGTACAAGAATAATAAGCATAACATCAACTCATGTGACACTCTAGCACACCTTAAAAATATGACTATTTAGGGCCGGCCGAGTGGCGCGGTGGTTAAGCGCTGGCTTGCGAAGCTAGCGGCCCCGGTTGGGGTCCCATATATGAGGGCCAGTGACACTGCCCTCAAAATAAATAAATAAATAAATAAATAAATAAATAAATAAATAAATAAATAAATAAATAAATAAAAATATGACTATTTAAATTGAAATCTCTACCTTATAATCCAAGGCTGAGAGTTTTTCCAATCTTTTGTTTACATCAGGAGAACCCATCTTCTTGGTAAACTGAATGAAACATAGTTTGTTTTGTGCCAAAAATGATAAGATGATAAAGCTGTCTGTGAGAAGAGCTTCAAAAAGAAAGATTATAATACTAAGGTTAGAATAAAATAACAATGAACTAATATTTTTCCACTGAAATACTACAAAAAGCTATTTTTAGAAGATAAGTATTAATTAAAATAACTAGTCTCCTAAATATCATTATGACATTTCACAAGGCTATTAAAGATAATGGGAATGAATATACAATAAACATCAATATAATCATGTGTGGATTTGGTACTTTTCCTTCTTTTCTGACACCATTTCAATATACAGTGATGTTTGGGGACAACCACCAAATAAGATGTATTTGGAACTAGGACTAGAAAAGCATAAAATAAGGATCATTTTATTCCTGAATGTAATGATGAAAATATTTACTTTTGTTTATGCTTAGACTTTAATCCTGTGTTTATATGCTATAAACCACCTGAGAATAAATTGGATTTATTGAGGGCTACAGATCAGTGTTCTCTGCCAATCTTACTTTTTCATTTTTAATTAATGAACCTTCTTTTTGAGAGTAAATAAGCTGAATGAAATAAAGCATATTATTCCCAATACATCATTACATAAATTAATGTTTAATAAAGAAGATGAGCAAAAATATTTCTACAGCTTTATTTCTAAAGGATACAATTAGGTAGATAATTTTTATGGGTTAATAAAGGGCCATTAATGTTATATAAAATTATTGATAAAAATAATTGAGAAATGTTTTATATTGTTCCTAGCATAAAGAAATTATTGAATGTTTTACAAATTTTCTTTACTTCTATACTCCTCACTGTGCAAATAGTGACCAATGGAAGATCTACACAATTATAGGAGAATCTGGAGAACTGCCAAGAAATCACATTGTCATCATGGTCTCATGAGGATGTATTATTTGGGGCATAAATAAAAGAAACAAGTGAAAAAAGATATCTCAGAGACATGAATAGTGTTGCAAGTCTCCTTTTAATTCTTATAGAGGTGCATCAACGTGATAAAATCATCACAACCACTATTTTATTTGCAGTGTCAACAAAGGGGTCAATTATTAGACACATGACAATGGAATCTCCTCCGTAGGGAAGCTTCCTTGGCGCAATATTCCTATAAGGAAGAAGGAATGGCACACTTATCATCCTACCCCCAACTTATTATTAACAGTAATGTTGCTAATTATAGCCATCCTGCAGCGTGCTTTTCTTCAAAGTGATAAATTTGGGTCTGATTTATTCAGGGCTAGCTAGTCAGAGCACACAGCCAAAGGGGTTTCTGTATTCTCACCTCTGTCCTTTCCACTAGACCATGCTTTCCTTTAATGATTCAATTTCAAATACTGACCATTTTCAATCTTTAAAGTTAATGCAATCTGTTTTTTAGACCTTTTATTGCAAATGAACATAATCTTACAACTTCAGGAGTCAGCATAGTGTAGTGGAACATAATGGGTTCTGCAGTTAGAACCTGGGTTCAAATCTCAGCTCAGTCATTTCTGAGCTGTTCCTTACTATTTCATTTGTGAGTATGTCCCTTAGTATCTCAGCTGTAATTTCATTATTTATAAAGTGGAAATACCTACACCTTATAAAAATGGTTGTCCTTTGAATTATATAAAATAGGTAGGTTGGCACAGCATAGGGCCTCTTAGGGCTCAATAAATGTCAGTATCCTACATATTCAATAACTGGATTAAAATATTTTTATGTGCTTTGTAGCAATTATATACCATTGTGGTATCACTACACAGGATCCAGATTTATCTAGCATATTTGGCATTGATTTTTGATATCTAGAAATATTGACCAATCACTATAATGTACACCTCAAACTAATAAAACATTGTATGTCAACTATAATTTGAAAAAAGAAGAAATATTGCCCAAACTCTCTCAAAAGTTAATATTCATAGACTTCAGTAACAAAGATCTTCCTAAGAGGCAAAGCATGATTTTTTTTTTACTGGTGGCTGTGTGGACACATTTCAGTTATGTATTCAAAATTCATTTGAAAATGAAAAAAATATTTGAAATGCCAACAATAGGAGACTAATTTTGAAAGAACACACCAAAAAAACCCAAAAACCCAAAAACCTATTTTGAAAACACGTTCACACTTTTTTAAGGAAAGAGTGAAAAATATTCAGAATATGAGGCTAACACTCAACAAAAACTTTCATATTAAACGTTAGCCAAAACTTGTATTGGTCCCACGGGTTGTAACTATGCTATTACAAGCAATTACTTGTGTTTGCAAGTCCCCAGTGGTAATAATTAGTCTACCTGTGACATACTATTTCTCCTGCCCCACTGTTAATGTAGGCAATTGATTTGCACATGGAGTAATTACCATCACTGATGGTGTCTGAGATGAGCTTCCCCACCAGGCTTCTGTCAATCACCACTTTCTCCAGCTGCGGCCCAGAAAGGCTTAGGGACACCAGCACACCTGAACCAAAGAGGAGCTAAACCAGGTAAAGGAGGGGGGGGCGGGGGGAGGAAGACATACTGAGGATTAGAATCTTTTAAAAACCTCTCTCCAAATGTATAACTTATACACATATTTACAGGTGCATCTATACTATGAAATTATAGTTTTTCTTGAAACAATCACTGACATTCTAAGTAAAAAGACACAGGTAGTTAAATGATGCAACACAATAGGTGTATAGATTCAAGTTTGCAGAAACCTAATTTAGTCTATGTTTACTACAAGTCTAATCTTCTAAATACTTAGAAAGTATCCAGGCAGAAATAACTGCTTTGCATTGTATTCAGAAATGTAATACATTTATTACAGTAATTTGAAAGAATTACTATTTATATCAGGAATTAAAAGATTTCTTGAGGTTTGAATAGTCATTGCTACACATTATAGAAAAAAATGCCACCATTAAAACATAAACAGCTAATGTTAATGATTTGTTTGGAATTTAAACCCCATTTCTACAACTACAGATCCTGTATATGTCTAAAATATTAAAATACATTAAATCAAGGCAATTAAGGTAAAATGTAAATTTTAAAATTCATAAATATATAACACAGACCAGAAACAATTTCTCAAGGATAAAGAAATGTAGTAAAATACCTAGGCTTTACCAATATCAGTACTCACCCAACCACCCAACAAAAGATGAGTGAATATCACCATTATGATTTTATACTGCTCTTTTCCATTTGTGGCAGCATAATTCATTCATCTCCAAATGTTTAAAACTTCTGAAAGGACTATGCATATGCGTATGCTTGTTATCTATGAGATTATGAAATACCAACATTGGAAGAAATTGTTTCACCTTCAAGGCAACAGACTCAAAGCAGATGAATCATGGAATAGCATATGGTATAAGAGGAAAAAAACCCAATTGTCAGTAAACTTATGAACATGCCAGCCAAACCCAAAGACAACTATGATTTTAAACAAAACAGGGGAATTCCCCACCTACCTAGACATCATGTCCCAGCTAGAGAGGATGATTTGGTGTCAAGGCATATTTGGACATGTGTGAAAGATGAGCAGCATGAGGGACCAGGGTAATATAAAGAAAAGACTGCTATTCCCCCACTGCCTAACAGATTTCAGACACGTTAATCAGAAAAGCAACTGAAAGGTCCCTTTGTACTTAACTGTTAGAATCTCTATTTTAGTTACCAGAAAGCTTTCTTTTAAGTCTTGTGAACAACATGACTTAATGGACTGTTCATTTCATGTTAATGTCCCTAAAGGGGGATGAAGGGTTAAGGATTTAATCATCTTTATTGGTTTTGGAGAAAGTACATTGTTTCAAGAATTTCAAATCACTTTATCTACTGAATTATATCCAGCTCTGTAATAGGAGTCTGGCAATTAAGTTCGCGAACTTGCCACCATGCATTTACACAGCTCAGTAAGGTTTCATAACCTTGGTATCTCAGTGTCTCACAGCTGTCTTCGTGTCAACGTGTGGTGGTGTCTTGCTGAATGGCATTCATTATTGTTGCATGTTTTTGTGTGCTGTCGCAAGAATGTCTGAACTTGAATTAAAGCAACGAACAAACAAACATTAAATTTCTTGTTAAACTTGGCAAGAGTGGAAGTGAAATCAGGGACATGTTAGTCCAAGTTTATGGGGATAATGCAATGAAGAAAACGGCAGTGTACAAATGGATTAAGTGTTCTTCTGAGGGGAGAGAATGCATCACCGATAGAGAGGTCAGGGGCCGGCCGAGTGGCACAGTGGCCCCGGTTCGGGTCCCATGTATAAGGGCCAGTGACACTGCCCTAAAAAAAAAAAAAAAAAAAAAAGAGAGGTCAGGGCAGCCAGTAACGAACTGACGAAACATTGTAAAAATTTGTCAAATTGCATTAAAATCATCGGCTGACTGTGAGAAGCATAGCAGATCAAGTAAACATCAACAGAGAAACAGGAAAATTTTAGCTGAAGTTCTTGGCACGAGAAAGGTGTGTGCAAAAATGGTCCCGAAGGAGCTCACTGATGAACAAAGGCAAAAGAGAGTCCAAGTTTGCCAACACCTTTTAGAGAAGCAAGACAATGTTTTGGGTCATTCTATCACTCGTGATGGAACATGGTTGTACCAATATGATCCTGAAACAAAGTGTCAAAGTGCACAATGGAAGTCAGCCAATTCTCCATGACCAACAAAGTTCCATCAGTCCAAATCAAGAGTCAAAATGATGTTGCTAACCTTTTTTGATATCAGAGAGATTATTCATTATAAATTCATACCAACTCGATAAACAGTTAACCAAGTTTACTATTTGGAAGTGCTGAAAAGGCTGCATGAAAAAGATGAAAACAACCTGAACTTTTCGCCAACAATTCACAGCTCTTGCATCATGACAATGGACCAGCTCACATGGCACTGTCTGTGAGGGAGTTTTTAGCCAGTAAACAAATAACTGTATTGAAACACACCGCCTACTCACCTGATCTGGACCCCAATGACTTCTTTCTTTATCTGAAGATAAAGGAAATATTGAAAGGAAGACATTTTGATGACATTCAGGACATCAAGGGGTAATACAAGGACAGTTCTGATGGCCATTCCAGAAAAAAAGTTCCAAAATTGCTTTGAAGGGTGGACTAGGTGCTGGCATAGATGCATAGCTCCCCAAGGGGAGTACTTCGAAGGTGTACCGTAGTGAAATTCAACAATGAGGTATGTAGCACTTTTTCAGGATGAGTTCACGAACTTAATTGTCAGACCTTGTATACCTTGATGGGAAACACTAATATTTCCTTTTGGGAAATTCCTCCATAAAACTGAAGCATGTGGTCTTCACTCCCTAAATTCTCCCTTCTCAGGAAGGCAATTTTAGGGTTATCTTTCATATCTAGTTTTTTCCTCCTTGTGATAACTTTTCCTTCCCTTCTGTATTTATTCAAAACATCTCAAAAAATAAATAGAAAAGGACCGATTTCAATCTACTAAAACTTTACACCTATACTGTTAAACACCTCTTTTCCTAATTACCCAGACACTATTAGCTCCTTAACCTTTTCACTGTGTTGATTTCAAGTTTGTTCTCCAAAATGTGTCAATTATCCGCAAAAAATAAAAAGGTGATATTTTGACTGTCTCATGCGTTTAATAACATAAAACATATATAAAAATTTCCTATTGTTATTCATTCTTGCAAAACGCAAAAATATAGAAAAATGTACATCTGCTTTCCTAAACTTCCTTTGTGGAACACTGACAAAGATTTTTTTATAGTTTGAGCTCATGGGGTTAAGTAGAATGCCGCAGTCAGTGGCATAGACATATAGTTTGACTATATTTGAACGTTGCAGTGAAAAGGTTACTGGCTAGGCCACTTTTATATTTGTATCTCAGTGCCTAGAACAATGCTAGGCACACAGTAGGTGCTAATTTAATGTTTAAGAAAGAGTAACTAACTCATCATAGGATCAGATAATTCATAGTTAGAAGGAAACGTGGTCTAATCTCCCACTTCTGCATGGCATGGAAGTTCCTTCAACAGCACCCCTTCAATCATCCTTCAAATGGCAAATCCAGCCCGTGCTTGAATACTGCCAGTGACCAGGAGCTCATTACCTTACAAAAAGCCATTCTACCATTGGGCAGTTCTAGTCAATTTAAAGATCATTCATTTTTCATTCAACAAAAACTGAATGTTGACCATATGTCAAGCACTAAACTCATCTAGTGGCTCAAAAGTGAATCAAATATAATCCTTAAAATAAGTTAAATATACATTAGTAGAGAGAGGTAGAAATACAAGTAAATAATGTAATAAAATGCCATTACTGGTCCTATTGTTATAGGAGTATATACTGGGTAGAATGGCAGTGGGGATGGAGAAGGCGGTGGTGACACTTAAGGTGAAGGCTAACACTGCTTTCTTAGAACTTCTACAGTAGTTCCAGTCTTCAATAGCACTTATTTGTTTTTTTAAAGATTTTATTGGGGAAGCAGAACAATGTTGGGCAATTGGGGTAGGGGAACAGCCAAGTTGTTGCCCTTCAGTCTTAGTTGTGGAGGGTGCGGCTAGCTCAGCTCCAAGTCCAGTTGCTATCCGACCACCTGTCTGTAGCTCGTGGCTGCTCAGCTTAAAGTGTCTTATTCAATCTTAGTTGAGGGTGGGCATAGCCCACCATCCCATGTGGGAGTTGAACTGGAAACCTTGTTGTTAAGAGCGCACTCTGTAACCACTTAGCCATCTGGCAGCCTGTGGGCAGCCCAGGGCAGCTCAGCTCAAGTGCTGTGTTCAATCTTAGTTGCAAGTGGGCGTAGCCACCATCCCATGCGGGAGTTCAACTGGCAACCGTTTTCTCACCAGCTGAGCCATCCTGCTACCTGTTGGCAGCTCAGCAGAAGCTCGGCTCAGGCGTAGCTCACTGGCCCATTTGGAAATCAAACCGGCAACCCTGTTGCTC
Source organism: Aselliscus stoliczkanus (assembly GCA_033961575.1). Classification (NCBI taxonomy): domain Eukaryota; kingdom Metazoa; phylum Chordata; class Mammalia; order Chiroptera; family Hipposideridae; genus Aselliscus; species Aselliscus stoliczkanus. The sequence continues at coordinate 74,261,396 of CM066730.1, forward strand.
TGAGCTCAAGCTATTAAACAACTGAGGCATTTGGCCCGCCCAGCACTTATTTTTTTAATATTGAAACATAACACAGTGGTTCAAAGCATGGACTTATGAAATCAGCAGCACTGGCTCTACCTCTTATTAGCTGTGTAAACTTGAAGGAGAGTTAGTTAACCTCATTGTAACTTCATTTCTCACCTGAAAAGCAGTAAGATAGTATCTACTTCATAGGATGAGGATTAAATAACATTTTACAATGTGTTTAGAATAATGCCTGGCACATAGTAAACTTTTGCAATTACTATTATTATTTATTATAATTATTCAACCATTACTCCTATGTGTTCTCACTATATTATTTGCCATCTCTGAACACATTCTTTTGTCTTTTTAAAAATCTTGTGCCCAGATTGGACTCCATGTTACACATGGAACACTAGACTCCAGGTGGGTTATAACCAATACAATCTTTTGTCACCTTTCACATTTGCTATGATTTTACAAGGATATTATCTCCATGATATTTGAAAGTTTCTTCAAAACTTTGAAATTTGGCTCTAACTTCTTATTCCTTATTTTTTGCTTTCACCACCATTACCATTAAGGAGCCCTCCTCTCCTAACAGAAATTGCTTTTTGTATGTATGAGCATTTATGTTCTAAAATTAATTCTAAAAGATCACTTTTGTGGGGTGGGGACGGAAAGTGCAACCAGTAAGAGTAGGTAAAAGAGGGCACTCAAGCTGGAGAGGATTCCAAAGGGACGCGTCCAGGTGCAGCAGGAAAACGTGCATACATTGGCAGGCACTGAGTGACACATGGAGGCGGGGCAGTGATTTGGGGCCTGTGGATCCTACCCAGTGAGCTTGGGCATTCCTTCATAATCTTTCCCAAAGGACAGGTCGAGCCACTTACTCATACTTTCACTCATTCATTTCACAAATACATATTTAGTACTTTGGATGAGCTAGGCTCTATTCTAGGTACTGAAGATACAGCAGTGAACAAAGCAAACAACGCCCTTGCTCTTACTCTCCTCAGGAAGCTTACATTCGAGTGTGAACACAGTCAATAAACAAATAAGTTTTAATATAATGTCAGATAGCAATAAGAACTACAGAGAAAAATAAAGCACAGTAAGGATGAGGATTTTAGGATGCTGCTGTTTTAAGCAGGATGACTAATAAAGAAATAAAAAGACCTCTCTAAGATGACATTTAAATACACAATGAAATGAAGTGAAAGAATTAGCCATACGATTATTTGGAGAAAGGGAGTTTGAGGCAGAGAACAGCAAATGCAAAAACTCCAAGCTCAGAATGTGCCAGGGATGACAGAAGAAAGTTAGGCCATTGTAGCTGGAGGGGAATGAGTGAGGGAGATTCATTGAGAATGAAATAAGAGTGATAGTCAGGGGCCAGGTTAGGTTGGACCTTTTTTGGGTTTTAAGCAGCAGAGAATTATAAGCTAGTTTGCGTTTTAAAGGAGGAAATCAGGACAAGAGTAGAAGCAAGGAGACCATTAAGAGGCTATTGCAGTGGTCTCTAGGTGAGTAAAGATGATGGACTGGACTAGAATGGAAACGCTAAAGGAAATGATATGTTGACAGATTTAAGGTACCTATTAAAGAGGATTAACCAGGACTTTCTGAAGGATTGGATGTGGTATATAAAAGAGAGAGAGAGAGAGAGAAAAAAAAAAGAGTTTGAGCTGAGCAATTGGGTTTACTGAGACAGGGAATACCCAAGAAGTAAATTAGATTAGAGGGAATCAAGTTTGGTTTCATGTGAAGTTTAAGGTGTCTATAGACATACAAGTAGATAATTAGAAATGGGTCTGAAGTTCAGGGTGAAGTGGGGACTGGATATATATGTATATTTGGGAGTCATCAACAATATATGGGCTGTGCTTAAAGTCATGGAACTAAATAAACTCTCCTTAAAAAATGAGTGGAGAGGTACTAAGCATGAGGCCCTAATCCAATCTGGCTGGTGTTCTTACAAGAAGAAGACACACCAGGTGGCTCCCTCTCTCTCCATGGGCACGCACAGAGAAAAGGTCATCTGACAACACAGCAAGAAAATGGCTGTTTACAAGCTAGGAAGAGAGGCCTCACCAGATGCCAACTCTGATGGCACCTTGGTCTTGGACTTCTGGCATCTAGAACTGTGAGAAAATAAATTTATGCTGTTTAGGAAAAAAAAAAAAAGAGTGGAAAGCAAGGAAGAGGTCCAAGGTCTGAGCTCTGGGGCATTCCAATCTTTAGAGGTGTTAAAAGACCAGGTTAGTCCTCTTATTGATACCTAGTTGGGTACTCATTAGGATCAAGGTATGTCCCTTATTTCAGATCTCTTGCAGTCTACAGGTGTCTCTGACACCAGATTTTAGAATAGGAAGGTATAAATAAGTAAGCCAATTAATGCATTTTTATAAAACAGCCTGTGGGGAAGCATAAACTTTCCAAGTACTGGTGCCAAAGATACTTCTGGATATGGTAATGGAGATAACTAGAATTAGGAAAAAATAGTCTGAAACTCAGGAAAACAATATTCCAGCCCAGACAGGAAAGATCTTTCTTCTGTTTGCCCATAATGTTAGTTTTTAAGCTCTCCAGCATAGAAAGGGCCTATTTAAGATTTGGCAGGACAAGAAGGAAAACGGGCTCTAAGATATTACCCTATTCCAATGCAAGGATTTAGAAAATTCTGACAGTTCAGAAAATGAAAAAGAACAGGCACCTCCAGAGCAGATCTGAGCTTGAGAAGATATCCACGGGATGTATCAACGAGGAGGCCCATGAGATTTCCCAACACTGTTCCAATTTTAATGTTGTTGTTTGTACAGAAAATAGGAACTGAAGCTTTTCCTTTTCTCTGATACCCTCCCAGACAGGAGTATCCTTCCTTGTTATTTCTGCTCTGTTTCTTTCTATTGCCTTTATCATTTTCTCCTCCTCATTTTTTTCAATAAGCTCATGCAGAGGTGTCCCTTCTCTTTAACAAACTGGGAAATGATTCCCATGATTTTCAGATGGCTCTTCAAATTGGTTTCTCTTAACCTAGGAGTCTATAGTGCTGAGATTGAATGCTTACTTGGAAGTTAAATGGCACTGGGAGAAGAGGAAATTATATCAGATGACATCATTAATCAAAACAGAAATAACCACAATAATTGGAATTTCATTCATTCAGTAGATCAAAAATATGTAAGTGCCTCTCATATATGTCAAATAGATAGATGAGGATACAATGATGAATAAGGCAGACACATATTGGTAGACTACGATAGAAGACCTAATCTCAGAAAGAAGTGGAATTTTTGGTTAGCACAGATGATTGCTTCATAGAAGAGGTAGTGTAGGACCCATAAAAAAGAGAAATACATCAAACTCGATCTCAAGTATTAAAGAACTGTATGCAAAGAATTTGTGAATGAGCTATTTTATAATAGCGATCACAAACAAATCCACTGAATTCAATATTCTTATCAGTTAAGAAAAATATCCCCAGGGCCGGCTGAGTGGCATGGTGGTTAAGCGCTGGCTTGGGAAGCCAGTGGCCCCAGTTCGGTCCACAATATGAGGGCCAGTAACACCACCCTCAAAAAAAAAAAGAAAAATATTCCCAAATCCACATGAGTATTATTATATCTGGGAAGAAATGAAAACTCAAGGCATGCAGGATCAGTACTGAAAATCAACAGTAGGTGATAGGTTCAATCCCTGATTTGAGAGTTAAGTCATGGACAGGCAACCAAGACTGATCCCATGAAATCACTAGGAGATACAAGGGAGACAGCAGGTGCTAAGCATTACAATCCAGACAGGTAAAAAGGAAAGAAATACCTTGGTTTGCAAGCATAATTCGTTCTGGAAACAAACTACTCGTATTGCAAAACATTGCTCATTTACCATGTTAAAATGTACTTGGTTTGTGAGCATAATTCATTCTGGGAATAAACTACTCGTATTGCAAGACATCACTCGTTTACCAAGTTAAAATGTATTAGAAATGTTTGCTTGTCTTGCAGAACACTTGCAAACCAAGTTACTTGTAATCCAAGGTTTTACTGTATTAAGACTCTTGCAATGAGTTATAGGGCTGAAGCAAATATTTAAAGTATTAGAGAGCCACTCCCCTGGAGGCCTAGTGAGTTTGCCTCATGATGGTAACCAACACCTTCCCAACCTTGCCCCCGCAATCCAAACCATGGAATAAATTCTGGAGAAACTCAGAACTATTGACAAACAATTTTACAATGGGGAAATTGATAATGAAGGTTAGTCACTGATCATTTTAGAAGATAACCTGCTAGGAGAGGGATAAAATGTTTTCTGTAACTTATTCCTTTATTCAGTAAACCTTTATTGAGTATAGAGCGAAACCATGCCTGACTAATCCATTAAAGAGGCAAAAGTAAATGTACTTAAGACAAGGATAAAAAAATTTAATTGACTTGCTATATATATGGAATTGACAAGAGCAAGAGACAAAAGGACAAAAAATATACGGGCATTTTTCTGGATAGAGAAGTGTTAACAATGGGGTTTTCCAAAGAATTACATGATGTTATTCAATATATAGAATAGACACATGCCCGGATATTTGCTGGCTAAGTCTATTTCAATTTAAGAAATCTTATTTTCGGTGCTGGCCGAGTGGTGCATTGGTTAAGAGTTGGCTTGGGACACCAGCTCTGAACAACAGGGCCCCGGTTCAGATCCCACATGAGGGCCAATGATGCTGTGCCCTCTACAGACCAACATGGGCCAGTGAAGCGACGTCCTCCACAACTAGACTGAAGAACAAAAAGACAGCAACTTGTCTGTTCCCCTCCCCCAATTCCCCAATAAAATCTTTTTTAAAAAAAAATCTTATTTTCTCACTCATTCTCATTATAAAATGAGTGATGCTACATTGTAGTCCATAATGTAAAATTTTAAATCCAGCATATACATCTATACATATATATGCTGGATTTAATATACATATATGTAATTTATGTAATTATTATATATATTTAATATAATAATATATATTTAATATATGTAATTTATGTAATTGTTTATATATATATATAATTACATAAAAGTGATCATTCCTAGAAAATATTTATAATCATGGTCACATTCACAAAGGTAAATCTTATATTTGCTAGTAGTTTTAAATATCTAAAGGGATAAAAGCAGTTGTAAGAAGTAACAGGAAGGGCCAGCCAAGGGGTGCATTGGTTAAGAGTTGGCTTGAGAGCCCGAGCTCTGAGCGGCAGGGCCACCGGTTTGTATCCCACATGGGCTGGTGACGCTGCGCCCTCTACAGCTAAGATGGTGAACAACAGCTCAACCTGGAGCTGGGCTTCCGTGAGTCGCCGGCAACAGTGTAGGCTGCAGTGAGGCTGCAGTGGGCTGCTGTAAGCTACTGTGAATGGCCAGCAGCCAGCGTGAGCAGCCAACAGCCAGCATGAGTGGCTGGCAGCCGGTGTGAACTGCCATAAGCCTCCATGAGCAGCCGTCCAATGGCTGGCAACCTATCTGCCTCAGCCGGGAAGAGGGCAATGATCACAATATCAACATGGGCCAGTGAAGTGACATCCTCCACAACTAGACTGATGAACAAAAGGACAGCAACTTATCTGTTCCCCTTTCCCGATTCCCCAACGCTGTTCTCTCTCCCAATTCCCCAATAAAATCTTTAACAAACAAACGAACAAAGAAGTAAACAGGAAGACATGCCAGGTAACCCAGTAGTTTTAGCACAAAATTTTATAATTTACAGAGGACTTTTAAATGCACTACCTCTAGAATGCATATAAAATGCCAGTAGAACTTTGATGCATAATAAGTACACAAGTTACAAAAAATAATAGTAACAAGGTTGATCCTCATACTAATTCACAATCAGGAGGGTAAAAAGCAAGCAACCAAAGATTTCATAATTAGTGGGGAAGTAGAGACCAACATATCGGACAAATCCTACATTCTTTCCTCCCATTGCTAAAGAATTAATATCCTTAAACCTTACCTCTCAGTTGACATCTACACAATATCACAATTGGTTTGCCTCTGTTTAGCTCTTTCTTTACTCTAAACCAATCTCCCCCTAACCCTGAGGCTTTAACCTCAGGGCTTTTGACCACCAGAGAATACCTGGCAATATCTGGAGACGCTGTGATTGTCACCTCTGTATGTTAGCCACTTCCACAAAGGCTCGCCTGTAGAACCTGTATATAAGTTGGTGGAGACAGATATTTTCCATATCTGCACCAAGCAGATTTGGGGACTCCTCAAATTCTAATGAACACTTGTCTCACATATAGAAAGAGTAAAGAATGAGGTCCTGGTCAAATATCTTAAATGAAATGGTGGGCAGTGCACGGTTCAGATCAGGAGCCTGGAGGAAGCCTGTTCCATATGTCTCTAACCATGTTCAGGACTATGACTTTGATGACTAATGACAGTTGTCAAGACAGAAAGAGCTCCAGGGCAAGTCACAGTGCTACGTAGCTGAATAGAAATATCCTGTAAAAACACCTCCTTGCGTTTGTTCCAATTCTCAGCTCACCAATCAGCCTTCTTATCTATAATTTAGTCTCTTAAGTAATTCCCACCATCAGCTGGGAATGCCCCAAGCAAATGAGCAAGGTCTGTGATGCCAGATCTCACACTGTAAATTAATAAATTTCCATGACAGTTAACAATTCAGTCGCTTCTGAGTTTAGTTACCGTAAATGTTGTTACTACAAGAAAACAAATGAAGATAACATAAAAGATAGATAAGTTTAATTAATCAAAAATTTTATGCCCAAATCTATGATACACTGCTGAAGTAGGGAAGAAATTTTTTTTTCTTCAAGATTTTATTGGGGAATTGGGGGAGGGGAACAGTATTGGGGAATTGGGGGAGGGGACCAGCCAAGTTGTTCTTCAGTCTTCGTTGTGGAGGGTGCCAGTTGCCATCTGGCTTCCCATCGGCAGCTCACAGCCTCTAAGCTCAAGGTGCTGTGTTCAGTCTTAGTTGCGGGTGGGCGTAACCACCATCCCATGTGGGAGTCAAACCAGCAGCCTTGTAGTTAAGAGCGCACGCTCTATCCTCGGAGCCATCCAGGCGGCAGCTCAGCTCAAGGTACCGAGTTCAGTCTTACTTGTGGGTGGGCATTGCCACCATGCCATGTGGGAGTCAAACCAGCAGCCTTGTTGTTAAAAGCGCATGCCCTATCCACTGAGCTATCCAGGTGGTAGCTCAGCTCAAGGTGCCAAGTTCAATCTTTAGTTGTGGGTGGGCAAAGCCCACCATTGAATAGGCAATCTTGTTGTCACACCAGCTGAGCCATCCTGCCATCTGTTGGCAGCTCAGCAACAGCTCAGCTGTAGTTGGCCCATGTGGGAATCAAACCAGCGGCCCTGTTGCTCAGAGCTTGTGCTCTAAGCCAATCCTTAACCAACTGAGCCACTCGGCTGGCCCCAACAAAAAATATTTAATTAAAATATTGTTTAACTTAATTGGAAAGATCCAGTTAACAAAAAGGTTAAACTTATTTATTTAAAAAACAGTTATCAGTGACAGAAACTGCTTTAAGCATTTAACATATATCGACTTACTTAACTCTTAAAATAAACCTGAATTAGGTATTTTTATCTTCATTTTATAGTTAAATAAACTCTGGTGCAAATAGGTGAAGTAACTTCCCCAAGTCAAAAGCTAGTAAAGACAAGATCTGATACCAAGATGAATGGAGCAATCTGTGCTTTCCACCACTGTGCTGCACATAAGAGAAGTGATAATCATGTGAGGTCCTGGCAAGGCCAGAGGCAATGAGATCCAAAGTTTAGACCTGAGGTTCCCAAACTTTCTCAGTTCATGTCATTCTTTATGGCTTAGTAATTTTTATGGTGTGCCTAGGCCAAAAGAAATTCCAGTAGTTAAATAAATAGGTTCAAACAACCTAATCAATTCAATAAGTATCTATGTCCCCAAAACGTGGAGCCATTTGAAAAAAAATAATACACAGAGATTGAAAGAAAAAGATTATTTTGTTTTTCAATTATAGTTGACATTCAATATTATTTTATATTACTTTTAGATGTACAGAATAGTGGTTAGACATCTATATGCTTTATGAAGTGATTTTCCCCAGTAAGTCTAATACCCACCTGGCACTATATATAGTCATTACAATATCATTGACTATATTCCCTATGCTGTACTTTACATCCCCATGACTATTTTGTAACTACTCATTTGTACTTTTTAATCCCTTCACCTTTTTCACACAGCACCCCAAACCCTCTCCCCTTTGGCAAACATCAGCTTATTCTCTATATCTGAGTATGTTTCTGTTGTTTCCTTTGTTCTTTAGATTCCACATTAGTGAGATCATATGGTATTTGTCTGTCTGACTTATTTCACTTCACATAATACCCTTTACGTCCATCTATATTGTCACAAATGGTAAGATTTCTTTTTTTTTCCAGCTGAGTAAAATTCCATTGTATATGCACCACTTCTTTATCTAATCGTCTATTGATGGGCATTTCAGTTGCTTCCATATGTTGACTATTGTAAATAGTGCTGCAGTGAACATAGGTGTGCATGTATTTTTTCAAATTAGTGTTGTGGGTTTCTTTGGATAAATATCCAGAAGTGGAATTTCTGGGTCATAAGGTAGTTCTATTTTTAACTTTTTGAGGACCCTCCAAACTATTTTTCATAGTGGCTGCACCAATTTACAGACCCACCAACAGTGCACAAGGGTTCCCTTGTCTTCACATCTTCGCAGCACTTGTTGTTTTTGATTTATTGATGATAGGCATTCTCACGGGTGTGAGGTAGTATCTCATTGTAGTTTTTATTTGCATTTCTCTGATGTTTAATGATGTTGAACATCTTTTCATGTCACTGGTCAAGTATATGTCTTTTTGGGAGAAATGTCTTTTCAGGTCCTCTGCCCATTTTTGAATTGGATTGTTTGTTTTTCTGGTGTTAAGTTGTATGAGTTCTTCTGTTGCAAGGATTTTATTGGGGAACAGTGTGTTTTTCCAGGACCCATCAGCTCCAAGTCAAGTAGTTATCTTCAATCTAGTTGTGGAGGGTGCAGCTCCATGGCCCATGTAGGGATCGAACCAGCAACCTTGGTGTTACAAGCACTGCACTCTAACCACCTGAGCTAACCAGCCACCCAAGTTGTATGAGTTCTTTATGAATTTTGGATATTAAGCCCTTATTAAATGTATCATTGACAAATATCTTCTCCCATTCAGGAGGATGTCTTTTCGTTTTGTAGATGATTTCCTTTGCTATGCAAAAACTTTTTAGCTTCATGAAGGCCCATTTGTTTATTTTTTCTTCTATTTCCCTTGCCTGAGGATATGTATCAGAAAAAAAGTATTACTAAGGACAATGTCAACGACTTTACTGCCTATGTTTTCTTCTAGGACTTTTATGTTTTTGGATCTTACATTTAAGTCTTTAATCCATTTTTAGTTTATTCTTCTATATTAGTAACAGGGTGATCCAATTTCATTTTGTTTTTTGTTTGCATGTATCTGTCCAGTATTCCCAGCACCATTTACGAAATAGATTGTCTTTATCCCATTGTATATTTTTGCCTCCTATGTCATAGATTAAATGACCATGTAAACATGGGTTTATTTCTGGACTCTCTATTCTGTTCCACTGATCTATGTGTCTGTTTTCAGGCCAATACCATGCTGTTCTGTGGGCACTCCTCTTCCCAGCACCAGACTCCTGGGCTGGGAAGCCCTGTATGGGGTTGGAACTCCTCACTCTTCAGGAAGAACCTCTGCCACTGTGGTGATCCTTCTGATGCTCAACCACTAACTGTGGGTGTGGGGTCAGCCAGCTTCATGTCTCTGCCCCTCCTACCAGTTTCAACATGGCCTCTTCTTTATAGCCTTAGTTATAAGGGATCTAGTCTTCAGATGGTTAATGAAGTTGATCATTCTATAATTTAGTTGTAATTTTAATGTGGTCATGGGAGGTGGCAGGCACAGCGTTTACTTATTCCACCATTTTTTTCAGACCTCAAGAAAAAGATTTCTATTTAATTCCTCAATAACCACAATTACTTACTAATAGGATGCATGCACTAATAGAAGTTGATGACTACACAACTCCTCCAACCTGGGAATCGCATTGGACACCCTTGTTCCTGTTCTATGTTAATTGTTGTGTGGTACTTGTGTTTTAGCATAGCAATCCCTGAAAAGCCAGCTTCATAAAAGTATGACACCCTTAAAAGGAATGTAACCCAATCTAATGTTGAAACTCTGCACTAACTTTGAGCTACTTGTTTGTGTAGTGTCCGAAAGAAGTCTTGTGTTTTCCTGGAAATTTTTAAATACTCTGCAGAACTCCAGCGAATTTGCTGTAGTGTCCAGGGCGCCTCAGTGCACAGTTTGAGAACTGTGGGTCTAGGTGAAACGTTTGGCCTTAGATAGGAGTACGGACTGTTCCTCTCTGATGGGAGAAGGATGGACACAGGTCTAGAGAGTTTTATATGCTTGGCATGCAGTGATAACTGGGGACTCAGAATTCAACCTAGGATTCTACTTAAGTCAAGGAGACTACCTAATAGGTACTTCACCGTGAAAAGCCACTGTGAATATTTTATATACAACACTATTTTATGAGAAGCATAGTTATAACTGCCTTTCATTTCATAGTCACTTAAGTAGTGTATCTGCTAACCTAATAATTATATTTTATTTTTAACTTTAGGGTAAAAATTAAAATTTGGCAAAAGGACTTGATGTGTTTTCTCTATCAGCTAATATTGGCATACCTTATATAACATAATATTCTCAAATATCATGAATGTAAAGGTGTTGAGTTCTCACACCCAACATTAGATGCTTAGTTTATATGTACATGTCTAACTTGCACATTCCAACTTGTGTCTTTCTAATTCCAAGTTCTAAATTTGAAATACACGTAAGTCATGCTTTAAGGCTTTGTATAAAAATTCTGTATAAACATTCAAATATAATACATTGAAAGTTCCTCATTAACTAGCTATAGAAGTAAAAATTTACCTTTAAAAAGTAGATAAATGTTTGGCAAGTGTTTGTTTCTACTCTGTAAAATACATATACGAAAATCAACATGAGGGGGCCGGCCAAGTGGCGCGGTGGTTAAGCGCTGGCTTGGGAAGCCAGCGGCCCCGGTTTCAATCCCACATATGAGGGCCAGTGACACTGCCCTCAAAAAAAAACAAAACAAAAAACAAAAAAAAGAAAATCAACATGAGGACAACTTGATTACTCAGATTTGAATTCATTTAACTTTACACATATTTACCATTAACTATAACTAAATATATGAGGGAAATTCATATTTCTGTACTGGGTTTCTTTGTGGCAAAACGCTTTGAAGTTTCCAAAACATTATTAGACATGAATGCCAAGGGCAGGGGCAGGGAATTATGAGTTTTTTTAAAGAAACATTTTTAAATAAAAACAATTAATGAGAGAAGAACCATTTAAGAAAAGAGAAAGAAATATTGATTGATGATACAAAGATATATTATTATAAAGAAGATTAAAATTTTCTTAGTGTCATAACTATGTTCTAAAACTGGGTTCATGTTTTACTGTATAGTTAAGAGTAAATAATTAATGCATCAACCAATTATCATAGGTCATCAAACTTTGGATTGAGGTCTTCAAGATACAATGTAAACTTTCTACTTTTCCTGGAAAGCATGAATTTTTTTGCCTAGGAAAGAGTAATTATCAGGGCATGATATTAAACTGCCTAGCTGAATATTAGGATTGCCCAGCCACAACATTCTGTGTGTGCATACAGACACGCATTCTCTTTTTAATATGAGTTTGTGTGTGTGTGATGGCCGTGGACATGCACCACTCAGACCTCCTGCAGGTGGAGGGGAGGCAGGGAACACAGCTGACTGACAAAGGCCACACTTTCCCCAGGTGGTTACTAGACAATTACTGAGCATAGTAGAGTATTAGCCCAACAGGAAACTAGTCCAACAGGAGACTCCTCTGATAGGCAAATTTGGCTCAGGGATTCCCCATTTGGCCTGCCTGAAACTTTCTCAGCACCATCCTGTAGCTTGAGGCTCTTTATATCTAGTCTTCTTTCTTCCTTCTCCTTTCACAGGGTTCAGACCAGCCTCAAACTGAAACAGCTCTCCCCACCTACTCCTGCTCCCTTCCCCTTTATGTTCCTTCCACATCTCCCCCATAAATCCCTTGCATTCCTAGTGCCATCTTGACATGTTTCTCAGAACAACTCTAGGCATGTTTTAAAAAGATTTCAATTAAAGAAATACATGTATAAATTGATAAAATGTCAAAGAATACTTGAAATTAAAACAGCTGTTTACTGTCTTATCCCATACAGACTCTCATCCCATTAACAAATGCAACCATTTCCAACTCTTAACACATTTTTTGCGGGAAACGAGTAAACTTGTCATATAGCTTTTTATGCCTGCTTACAAAGTGTTAAAAGTTTCTTCTGGTTCTACTGCCACATTTCTAAATACGCTGTGTCATTTAGAATTGCATTCAGGTACATGTAATAGAAAACAAAACAAAAAAACCTCACTACTTAACTGAATAGGAGTTTGGTTTTCCTCAGAAAACAAAAAATCTGGAGTTAGGCAGTCCATGGCTGATAAGACAGCTCCATGATATCCATGAGGCACCAGGCACCTACCTTCCATTCCTGCTTCCTCAAGATTAATAATTAGAATTTAGAGTATGTAAGAAAGTGAAAACTGTTAGAAAAAATAAAGCAAGAAAGAAGAATGTGGGGTGGGGGGGATGGTGGGGCAGATGGTGGGGCAGGATGTGCCTGATATTTGGTGACTAGGAAAGGCCTCACTGAAATAGCATGTGATTAAGACATGAATGCACAAGTCATGGAAGCTATCTGGAGAAGAGGGATCTAAGTAGGGGAAACAGCAGGCACAGAGGCCCTAAGATGGGAGTATACCTGGTATGTTTGACGAACAGCAAAGAATCAATATGACTGGAGTGGAATGAGCATTGGGAAGAGGAGCAGGAATTGAGTTGAGAGGAAATGAGATACTAGTTATATAGGGCCTTCTAGGGCCCTGAAAGGACTTGCTTTTAACTCTGAGTGAGATGGGAAACCTTTGAAAGGTTTTGAGCAGAGAAGGAACTTGATCTGATTTCCTTTTTAATTAGATCACTTTGGAAATATTAGGAGCAATCTCTTGGCTTTAGTACCTCTGTGTGGCTGGCTCCCAAATTTAACTCTCTAGCCCAGACCTTTGTCTGAACTACAGATTCCTATAATCAACTGTCTATTTGATTTCTCCACTTGAATAGCGAATGGACATTTCAAACATTGATGTCCAAAACTGAACTAATATTTCCCTCAAAAAATATCTCTTCAACATCTTTGCCATTTCAGTAAATGGCAACTCCATTCTTCTAGTTGCTCAGAAATTTCTTCTATACCCCACCTTAGATCCGTCAGCAAATTCTGATGGCTCAAAACTCAAAATATACTCAGCATCTGGCCACTTCTCCCCATTTAACTACTCCCATCCAGTCAAATCCACCATTATGACTCATCTGAACTATGGAAAAGCCCTTCTAAATGATCTTCCTGATTTGATCTTCATTGCTTCAAGCTGTGGCTACTACAATAGCCAAAGTGATCCAATTAAAAAGTCAATCAGATCAAGTTCCTCCTCTGCTCAAAACCCTTCAAAGGTTTCCCATCTCACTTAGTCCTTTCAGGGACCAAGAAGGCCCTATAGGTGGCTCCAGCTTCAAGGGAAACACGGAAGCTGAGTACTTTAAAATGGTCATATTGCTACTGTGAACATCAGGGTCTGTTCATAAAGAAAAATGGATATTGGTCAAGCAACTGGCAATGTAGGCTATATACGTTATCTCTTGATTTAGTCATTGCTTATTGACTTCCTATTATCATGGGTCAAAGTTAAATTTTCTTATATCTTTTCTTATCTCTTATTAATAATCATTATTGATAATAGCAATAATAGTAATAACAATTATTATTAATTCTCCTGTATCAGAACAGATATCTGATCCATCAGTTCTTTTTCTTCCCTCCCCTCCCTCCAACATCCCTGGTAGAACCTTCTGTCCCTTGCCCCAATTTGGACTAGTTGCTCTCTAGGCCTAAAGCAGAGTTATCATTCTATGTAAGATCCTCTGAGTTTCCTGGATCCTAAGACTCTTGTTTCTTGGTTTACTATGTTGCTTAGGGCAGTACATCTTCCAATAACTTCCAGAGAAAAGTGCATAGCAGGCAAATTTTGTTGACAGCAAACAAGTCTGAAAATATCCTTGTTTGAATGACAAAAATCACTTTCCTTCAGAATTTTGAAGGCTTCATTCCACTGTCTTCTCACTCCCTGTGTTGCTATTGAGAAGTCTGGTGTATGTCTCATTACCGTTCTTTATATGTTTCCTGTTGTTTTTCTTTTTTACTCTGAAAGCTTTTGGGATATTCTCTTTATCTTTGGTTTTCTAAAATTTATAATATATGCCTTGATATTGGTCTTTTTTCAATCATTGGGTGCTTTCAAATTGGGAACAAGCATCCTCTGGCTCTGGAAATTTTCTTTTATTATGTCTTTGTTTCTTCCTTTCTATTTTTCTATTATTAGTTAGATATATGGACTGATACTCTAATTTTCTTATTTCTATTGCCTATTGTTCACTACTATGTCTTTTTGTTATTCTGTTCTGTGTTAAAGGGATATTTCAATTCTTCTACTCATTTTTCTATTTATGCTGACAATTCATAATTCCCAAGAGCTCCGTTCCTTTCTGTGGTTACTCCTTTTTTAAAAATAGCATTTCTTTTTCCTTTTTTTTTCAAGGATGCAACAGCTCCTCTTATTTCTCTGTGGGGATTAATTTTCTCTGAATTTAAATTCTGTTTATTGCATTGTCCTTGATTCTTTCTCTTCTCTGTTTGTTTTATCCTCAGACTCACAGGTCTCAGATTTACAGATGAAGAGTTTCCTTGAAAGTATTGTGATCTCTGGCTTGTTGATTATATTTAAAAGTGAGCCTCTGAAAATTGACTGGCAGCTCAGTGTGCATCAGCTGGCCTGTTAACTTAGGCTTCACTGTAAGGAGATTGGTTGGCACATCTATTTTTTCAAAGGGAACTACCAAATATATCAGTATCTATAAGCTTTGCTCTGGAAGAAACAATCAATTTTTTTCAGAGAAATGTCCTCTAAAGAAGTTACATAGAGACATTGGCCTAACTGCTGCGGCAGGGAAGGTCTCACATTGCAGATACAGACTCTCACTCACTTAATCCCCTTATTTTCATCTAGTCACCTCACTTCTGCTATGAATTTGTGCTTATCATCTTCAAGTCCAAAAACCCTCTAGTTTGGTGCTTCCAGAAAATATTTATCCCATATCATTTGTTCTTTATATAAACTGCCTGTGGTTTTCATGTTTTATCCTATATCCCTCTGCCAGGCTAATCTCTTTGCTTTTTCTACACTTTCACTATTTTTTTATTCAGTGTCATACAACTTAGCACTCATTAATTTCCTAGTGATTTCACGTGTCTATTTTCCTTGAATAGATTATGCTGGGACTCAGCCCACACCTTACACTTCCTTGGTGCCTCCCACAATGATGGCAGTCAATAAATAACATGTGATCGGTTTTGTATAAACAATATACTATATTAGTAGTTGTAACTTAAAACCGTGGTTTGTCAATTATTATTTTATGAGAAAATCAAATTGATTTTCACATAATTTGATGAAAGGAAGGATTAGGTAATGACCCATTCTATAATTCAAGAAGCTATAATAAAATGAGTTTCATAAGGTCACAGTTTATCTGTTATAGGCTTGGAAAATACGTTATATTTTTACATAGCCTGTCAAGTAATTCATTACAAGAATTAAAAAAGGAAGCTATCTTTTCTTGACATTTAAAATTATGCCTGAAATGTGAAATTGTTATAAAATGAAATCAGGGTACAGATGACTATATTATAAACTTTTATAGTTAAATGTGCATACGAGTCAAATAATTTAATCTAAAATCAGTATATGTGAAGTTACATCTACTTAACAATATTGTTTTTAACTAATTATGCAATAATCTGCAAATATGAATGTGACTTAAAGCATAATAATTTAAGAAATTTAAAAATTCCATCATAGTGGTATATAATTTAATAGTTCCTTAATGCTGAAATTATTATTCCCTAAGGATAGTTTGTAAAATGGTTGAAGAAATTCGAAGCAAGAAGTTATTAAACACTTTGTCATAATGAAATCATTTTAGGAGACCAAAAAAACCAATAAGAACATATTTGATAGCTAGTAAAACTAAAACTCTAAATTATATCTCATACTTTTAATGCATTTTTAAACTAGGAATAGGTATAGTCTGGAAAACCGACTTCAAAAGACAATTTCCATACAGAACATATGTATAGGTAAGTCTTGATTTATAAACTGTTTTGAATTTATAAGTAGAGGGAATTATTTTTAAAATTAGACAATTTATAGATCATTGGATCAACAATATGAACTAAGCTCTGGTAATGATGACAACCTATAAAAACTCTATTCAACACATGGAAAAATCCAAGCTCAGATCGCATCCTCTGAAATTCTTTATGTTGATGTACCTGCCATGCTAGTTTCTAAACAATTAGACTTTTTGGAGAAATAAGAATCCCTTAAAAAGAAGACAACCAAGATAAATTCCATAAATCCTAAATTTGCCATGGGAGGGAATGGTGGTAAAAGATTTACACTAATTGAGGAGAGGCCACAGTCAAATGCTGAGAGTTAAACTATATTAGCACCAGGATACTGAGGAACTTTTTTCACCCCTATTCTAAGAATTAGAGAACATTATGTTGTAGTCAACTGCTACCATTTTAGGGGTAAATATCTTTTATTTACAATTATTAACACATTTTTTGCAGGAAACGAGTAAACTCGTCATATAGCTCAAATGCCCGATTACAAAGTGTTAATACTAGCAGAAATTTAGGCATATGTCACCTTTGAAGCCATCACATTGGGTGACGCACAAAAGAGGGACATTAGAGAGCTTGTGGAGGTGGTTTACTCATTTTGCAACTAAGAAAAGGTTAAACATTTAGATTGAGCAACAAATTTTTAATTTATTGTGATAATAGAGATCTTCAGGAAAACAGACATACACATATTTTTAGACCCAGCTAACAGTCTTGTTTAGAAACTGAGGAAGTGGATGGATAATGTTAAGAAGTCTCTCAAAGGCCCTAAAGATATGGGGACTAACCCAGGCCTGTGGGTAGCAAGTGCTGGTAGACTGTGCTGGTAGTAAAGATCTACTTTAAGAACATCTAATCAACCAGTGTTGTGAAGTCAAAGTAAATTACAAGGGCCAGCTGAGTGGCTCAGTTGGTTAAAAGCTTGCTCAAGAGTGCGAGCTGAGCTCTGAGCAATGGTGGTTTGATGCCAGCCTGAGCTGAGTTGCTGTTGAGTTGCCAACAGGTGGCAGGATGGCTCAGCTAAAAACAAAACAAAACAAAACAAAAAAACCACAAAGTAAATTACAAAAGTAATTTTGTATATATTTTATCATGTAAATTCCTCTTCTGAGTTGAATAAATTCAACAGTAAGGGATATCCCTCTCCATACTCCCCCACACATACATACACACAAACTTGCTTCTTCAATTAAAATTCAATAAAGTCTGTTTAAAAAGGATTGCCTATTGGGATGATCCACTGCATATTTTAAGATGTCTGACATGTTCCAACTTACCCCGTGTGATGGTAAGGGTGGAGGCCATGAGGCACGCCTCATACTATGGGTGGTAGGCATGCCCTCCAGTCAAATAATTTTGAGCTTGTTTTTAAGGTGAGTAATGGCATTGAGAAGTACAATTTGAGTTGCACTAAGTTTAAAGTTTCTAGAGCATATTTTATATTCAAATTTTAAAGTCTGATTAAAACTTTTATGAAAACAAATTCTATGACTTTTTCATAATCCTAAATCAAATTTAAGAAGCATTATCATTCTAGAAATATTAAGTCAGCCTTGTAAACAATCTCTGGAAAGTAATAATTTACACCAGTTAAGTAGGTAACTGGTTATCTTCATGAGTTAAGGTAGAGTGGTTTAAACAAAAAATGAGGAAAATGAAGTCCACTAAAATGATAGTCTATATTCAAGTAGTAGATTATGTTCCTAATTATGACAAATTCAATGTTGTTATTTAGTTTTCTGGATAGAGTCATGGGTCTACACTGCAAACAACAGTAGTTAGTCTTAAAATAAATAACATTGTTAACAAGGAAGAATTTAAATTGATACAGGATATTCAATTCCATGAAACAATTATAATTATTAGTAGTCCTGATGTAACTTCAATACATGATGTAACGTGTAAGAGTAGAATATGATGACTAAAGATTCTTTTTTTATCAAAGACAAGTAAAACTTTTCTAGGCAAACAGTATTTTTAAAGACTATCAGCAAAGCTGAGGCATTTGTCCATTATTTTGTGATCAGTGGACACTAATTATTATGATTATGTCCTGAATATAGACTCATTCAACATATAGCTCTCTGTCTAGGCCCTGATAGTGCTGTCCAAGAAAGCTTTCTATAATGGAAATGTTCTGTAGCAATATTGTTCATATAATTACATATGACTACTGAGCACTCAAAATGTGGGTAGTGCAACTGAGAAACTGAATTTTTAATTTAATTAGTTTAACTTTACATTTAAACAGTCATCAGTGACTAGTGGCTACCATGTTAAACAGTGCAGCTTAGAGGATTCAAAAGGTAAGAGCAAATGTCCTGTTACGTTAGGTCTAACTGTAGTCTGCTTGTTGATTTCCTCAAGCATGGCATTCACAAATGCTTACTAGAGTGGTATGCCAAAAAACCTTTTGTCCTATGGTTTTTATCTTCATTCAAAAATATGATTAAATCTATACCAGTAAATATCTAATGCTACATCCAGACAAACCCAAACAAAAAATACCATCTGAAAAGATTTTTATTAGTGTTTATAGTGTGTCAGTAAAACCACACTGATTAATGAGGTGGCCTGGTGGCCCAAGTCAATCTGTCTAATGTTAGTTCTAGAAGGACTAGAATTCAAACTATGAAATATCTACTCCTAAAAAGTTTTTGTCCATTACCTATCATAACACAAGAATACCAATTACTGCATAGTTTTCAGCTCCATTGGTTAAACACTGCAAAAGCACGTCAAACCATTTTACCTGACAGACATATTTGTTCTTCCATTTGCTCAGCACACACTGACTATTTTGCATCAACTCCTGAAAGAAACACAGAAAGAGAGAGTGCAGTTGGCTATACACATTGTTGTTATCAGTTAAAGTGCTTCTGATTTGCAAGCAGAAAAAAAATCAGCATGCCACACAAAGATGCAACTGTTTTGGAACTCCGCACTGGACAAAAGCAAAGCTATCATCACCAGGAGAGTTGATCCTTTATGAAAATTAAAGTTGTTGAAAGATGTTTTAAAACAGATTTGTTTGTTGCCAGTTTGAAACTTTTGGAAAGATACCTCCAACTCCTTGAGCGAGTCTCGAAGTTTTTCTGGGCGTCTATTTTTGAGAGTCCACGGATAATCTCGTGCTGGCAAATAAAACATGTATAGTTAGTTAAACATGATTTTTAAAGGAAACTGCTTAGCAGTGTGCCTTAGGAAGATTAAAATAAAACACCTCCTTAATTGAGAGGAAGTGGGCTTCATTTCCATCATCAAATGACAGCCTTTTGAAAGGCTTTGTCAAGGGAACAAAATTTTTACCACAAAACGATCTCCCTGATCATAATTTTATGATGACAATCAACAAAGTACAGAGAAAATCCCTGGGAAAGTTTCCTAGGCCTCTGAATCTAGTATCTCATGGTAAATTATCCAGTATTTACAACAGCAATAACATTTTCATATAAATAAATGTTCAATCCAAAAAAATTCCAAATTCTGCAAGTAGCTTTCTCAGACCTGAAAATTCCTAATGAGTAAATGAATATAGTGAGGAAAGAAATAAAATACAAAAAATGATACACAGGAAAATAAATTTAAAATTAAGCATCAAAGCATCACATATTAAAACTAAGGAAAAAATGGAGGGACATCCAAGTTTTAAAAAATTAGGCACTAATAGTGCTTTTTTGTTTAAAATAATTCTCTTTAAAATCAATACCACAATTCAATAATGATAAGCCACTGTTGTGTTCTAAATACATTTAACTAAAAGATAAAAATTATTCAGTAGTCTCAATGTTAGCTTAAGTCAAACTAAAAATGGTTTTGTTTAAAAGAATGAACAAAATGTTAAATTGATTATAATATCTACTTCATCACAAAAATTAATTCATCTTCGAATTCTCCTAAATAGTAATTCTAAATAAGAGTTGTGTGTGTATATACATATATATGTGTATATACATAATATATTTTATATAGACATTAAAATTTTATAAAATTGCTATACAGTATATCTTATTTCATTTCACTTTATAAACATAATTTATGATGTGTAGAACATATGTGAAAATTTTAAAATCTATGTTACAGCTACTAATGCAGTATTTTTAAAAGTTAAATGCCAGTTTAACCATTTAAAAGAGAACAAGTAGGATTTTCGGCTCCATCTATATTCCAAACAAAACATAAATTATATTTAAGTCATTAAACCCATATCACATTGTAGTGATATTACATATATAACATATTTATAT
Organism: Aselliscus stoliczkanus; assembly: GCA_033961575.1. Classification (NCBI taxonomy): domain Eukaryota; kingdom Metazoa; phylum Chordata; class Mammalia; order Chiroptera; family Hipposideridae; genus Aselliscus; species Aselliscus stoliczkanus. The sequence continues at coordinate 74,282,147 of CM066730.1, forward strand.
ATTTTAAAACAGAAAAGACTAGGGAGAATAAAATGCTAATACTAATCACTACAAATCTCATTTTCTTAAAATGGGTAAAATAATATTTTAGGCATAGTGCAAATAAAATGTTATCAAAATTTAAGCATGATATACTTATTTTAAATATATTAAATAATATAAATATGGTTCATTAAGAAAACTCATGTTTATATAAGTATATGAAAAATGGATAGAGATTTCAATTCAGAAACGCCTAACAAATGTAATTCTTACTTATATGTTTATATACTTAAACAATGTGAATTTATAAGAAATTTAGAAGGAATAACATTTCCTATTTGTGCAGAAAGCTTAAAATATTTTTTCAAAACTGAATCTTCAGGGGTATTAAAATTCCAATTTTATAATAATTCCAAACAAACATAAAGTAGGCTTACATTCTGCCAACTTTTGCTTTTCTTCTAAGTTACCATGCTCTGCCGCTGATATTGTATTGGAGGAGAGTAGGAAAGAAGAGAAAAAAACATTATTTTATTATAAGATTTTGTACTTTTATATGCACATATATAATGCATTATTACACACATTATTGAGACTAGTAAATTATGCTAAACTTTTTTAAAGTCAGTTGAAAAAAAATCCCATAATTTGGATGTTTTCATTTCATAGAGGTATTTCCTAAATTTGCAGTGAAAGGGCTTATATAGCACAACAGGTGGGCCAATATCCTGAGCTTGCAATCTCATCAGATAGGGAAGGAAACTGCAACAGAGCCCAGAACAGACGCTATTTCAGTCTGTCATCAGAACCATGAAGTCAGCCTATCAACCACTAAGCTAAGCACACAGGATGCCCACACAAGCCCCACTTCAACAGGGACCCAAACAGGAAGTAACTCTAGCTAGAAAGACCTTTTGGCCCATCATGAAACTTCTGGGATTAACAGGATTAATCAGATAAAGAAAATTGATCATTCACTCAGAAATGCCTATTTCAGATATCAGGTGAGGATCCAGGAGGCCAGCATCAGTGGGACCCATGCATTAACAATGCCCTCTACTGGGACACTGATAAATAAACGGGAATAGACTGTCCAGTTATCAGTCTGATCAGCAGTAAAATGAAAATTTTCATGTTCTTCTACAGCATTTTCTCAATATTTCTTTATTTTATATGGAATAGATATCAACCTTAGCATTTTTATAAGGAACTAAAGTAACATTTCTTGAAATCCTAGAATTTATCTAAAGCTCATAAAAACAGCTTTTAATGGTCAGCATTATATAGTTTAGAATATTTGTTTTATAAAAATTAGTTGAGTAAAATAGACACTTTACCTGGTGGATCTTTCTTGTCATAATACTGGTATATGCCAATATCTCTATCTATAGAGAGGAAGAAATAACATTAAATTATGGTAAAAAGTTCTGGAGAATAAGAAATGAAGCCATACTATGTAGGATTGTAGGGCAGGAAGGAGGACAGAAACAGTCTCTTTATGTTATTAGAAATAGAATAGTTCAAAAGTATCTGAACAGGGGTTCATCTATTCTAGGGACATGCAGAAACTGGAAAGTTTATCAACCTAATTAGAAAAAATTTACACAAAACTAGAATGGCATGAGGACAGGAGTAGTAAAGAAGTGAAATCAAGGAAGACAAGCTTTACTCTTTCACACTTCCTCTTATATTTTTCACAGGGTGCTACCAAAAGGAATTGCCACTAAGCAATGCCAAATGAAATCAGTGGATGGAAGAAAATGCCCTAAAGGTTAGATTCTGAAGTGGGGCTTTCTTTTCTATTTAGCTCAAGTCTAGTTTGGTGTTTGGTGGGACATCTGCAGGAAAGAAAAAGAGGATTAGAGTAAGGTATGGATAAATTATCTGCTGCTTGTTTAGACTCAAAAAAACCTTCCAAATTTGGATTCAAATTTGAACCCATTCAAATTCGGATGCTCTGCTGGAGTTACAAAAGAAGTAAAGCTAGGCTTCCTAGGTGTTGAGAGTGAGTTAATCAAGGAATCTGTTCTTGCAATTTAATTACGGGAGAGCAAAAATAACGCCGTTTTCTTCCTATCCGTGAATAGTGAAATATTTCTTTCTTTGAAGTAACATTTGTTTCTTTCCATGCAAAATAATTCTAGTTACTAACAAAAGGATACGACTGGTTCTAAAGAAGTGGAAGCAGTACAGGCTGCCCCCTAGTGACTGACTTTCTCAAACAGAATGATGAAACTTCAAAAAAATATATTACAGCTATAAGCTTTTCAAACAGTTTTCAAAATAGCCAGTAAGCTATTTTGAAATGGAGCTTACTGAAGCTCTATTTTATTCATCATACTATTAATCTGGACATACAATTTTAAAGAATGCATTTTATTTCTATTAGATTGAAAATATTAAGGAATTATTGGGAAAGGTCATGAGTAGGGCTCCTAGGATACTGACAATATTTTATTTCTTGATCTGGGTGATGAAGTTATGGGTGTGTTCACTTTTTGATAGTTCAAAACATGCCCTTATAATTTTACACTTTTCAATGCGTGCTATAATTTAATGAAAAGGTTTTATTTTTTTCTTTTTCAATCTAAGAACCACAGGCATTATGTACACTGGTAATATCCTCTATTATAAATATTCCATCATTGCATGTATCCAAATAGTTACAACTCTAGATTAGCACTATGAAGATCAAAAGGGGCCCTGAATTCTGTGCACAAGTCTGACCTACTGCATCAGGCTTGTAGTCGGGCTGTCAAAACCCAAGCAGGACGAGAGGGTATCTGCATAAGGAGACCTCCCCACACGGAGTGTCAGAGCTTCAGCTGGATAAGGAAAATGAGGAAGGTATACGTGCAGAGAGTTGGCAAGACATGGTGTGGCAGAACCTTAGCAAGTTGAGAAGGACATTCACATGGGGCAGTGTCCTGGTGTGAGGTGTTAGAAGTTGAACAAAGTGAGGACATCCACATATGGAGGCAACCCAACATAGTTTGTCAGAACCTACGTGGGGTGAGAAGGGCACTCTCACAGAGGAGAGACTGGTCACAGAGACAGGAGACTGATTGCATACAGGCTGAATGATTAAGTAGGTAAGTAATGGTATGGAATCCCCAGCTTTCCCAATGTCTTCAAAAAGAAGTACAAATATAGAAAGGGAGAAAATGATAATGAATCCTGTTTACATTAGAGTTGGAGATACCAGAGTGACCTCATGGTTTTCAATACATAGATAGATTCAGAAATGAATGGGGATGTAGATATGTGTATACATACATACATACATACATACATACATACATACATACATACATTCCCTATGGCCTGCCCACTGAGAGGGCCTGGGAGCAACGATGCTCCAAGACCAAGGAGCACACACACCTAAAACACAGCCTGGCCTCTGGATACCATCCTCCTCTAAAAGCAACCAAACTCCTGAGAAAAGTGGCTGATTCCAGGGCTGGGGAAGGGAAGGTAAAATAAGAACCTGGACAATCTGTAGGGTCAGAAAGAATGCAAATGCTCAAATATTGACAGGGCTATCTTACAAAGGCACAGAAACCAGCTAGAAAAGGGTCCCACCGACCACATCAGGAACAAATTTAGACATCAAAATAAATAATGATGATAATAGATTAAAACCACTGAATAAAATAGGAAACCTTTGTCCACAGGGATAAAATAAAGTTTGATGAGGAAGGACATTTACATAATTTCAAGGTACCTCCCTACAAAATACTAAGTAATTACAAAGGAAAAAGTAATTTTGCAGTGGAGACGCCTAGAAGACACCACCTTTATCAAGTGATCATGAACATCATCAATAAACACCCAAATTGAAGTTGTGCACCACCCATTAATTAAACTTATTGAATATTATGATGTACACAAGAAGCTAATTATGTTACATGTCAATTTTACCTCAATTTTTAAAATACTTTAAATATCAAGCATAATGAGAGCATGTAACAGGGTTAACAACCTAGTCTCAATGGCAGGGAAGGCTTCTCTAGGTGACTTATAAAAGCTGAGCCCTGGGGCCAGCCGAGTGGCGTGGTGGTTAAGCACTGGCTTGGGAAGCCAGCGGCCCCGGTTCAGGTCCCACATATGAGGGCCAGTGACACTGCCCTCAAAAAAAAAAAAAAAAAGCTGAGCCCTAAAGAAGAAGTAGGATTTCATATGGTTCAAAGAGAGGACTGTCCCAGCAGAGAGAATGTACAGGCTCTGCTGAAGACCTACAGTCCCCCGGGGCTATTATGTACCACTAGGGGATTTTTCTCTAAAAACCATTCACTGTTTCCAAATAGGAGGAACAGGGACAGAGGACTTTAGGACAGATGGAGAGGTAGGGAAGGAGTTTGCCAGTTATGTAACAGAAGACTATGGGTGTAAGGGAATCAAGATAGAATCAACCGAATTTCTAATCATGGGGTCCAAGCCAGGCAACTGACAATATTTAAAACTAAAGAATAAATAATAAGATAAGCATATTATTTACAAATGTGGAGGTATACACCAAAAAAATAGCTAAGAAATGAACATAGTTATCTCTATGGAGCAGGCTTAAGGGCTACACAGTGTGGCAATGCTGCTTATGTTGAAAGCCTTTAGCAGTACCTGAATTTTTAAAGCCCTGCACATTTGATTTAGATATTTTAAAAAAAGATACTGAAAGTCAAAAATAACAAAAAACAAAAAATCCCAAAGACATTAGTAATATAATAATTAGTGATATTTTTCTAGAAAGCTCAAAATGGTATCAACATATTCTTTAAAAAGAAGTGTGACAGCGCTTCTGGTCAAGATGGCAGAATAGGTAAATGATGTGCTTGCCTCCTCTCATGAACACATCAAAATTACAACTAAACTACAGAACAACATCACTGAAAAGCACCTGAAATCTAGCTGGACAGAGTCTTATAACTAAGAATATAAAGAAGCCAGATCAAGACTGGTAGAAGGGTGCGGAGAAGTGGAATGAGTCATGATTAAAAATCAGGAGGGATATCTCAGTTGCAGAGCACCCCAAGACGAGAAAGGTCCCAGCCCCACACCAGGCTTCCCAGCCCAGGGTTCCAGTGATGGGAAAATAAGTTACATCTTCTGTCTGTGAAAACTAGTAAAGATTGTGGCTGAGTGATGCGGAGGGCTGCTGGAATAACAGGCGATCCTCTTAAAGGGCCCAAATACAGACTTACTCACTGACAGACTCACTTGTTCTGAGCTCCAGCTCTGGAGCAGCAGCTCAAAAGGTGCCAGGGACATGCCAGGAGGAACTGAATTGTCTGGCTTCAAGGCAAGGGCTGAAGGGGCAGCTTTTTCCAGAAAGAATTACTGGCAGAAGTCAATGTTCTTTTGTTGAACCCCTCTCCTATCCAGCATGCAGATGCCGGTGGCTGCTATGTCTGAGTCTCCGTCAACCTAGCTAACACTCTTTGCCCGGCTTTGGTGATTCCCTGATATCCTGACCCACTCAACTTGAGGGTCCACCCAAGCCACTTCCAGTGGCTTCTCCATACAAATGACCTGTCTTAGCTCATGCTGTGGACTTTCCTAAAATCTCTCAAAGGTTCACAAACCCCAAACAAACAACATATGGCCTCAATGTGCCCCATACCTCTTGCTAAGCAGCCCCAGCCTGGCACTAGCATCAGCCAGCCTCGATTTGCAGCTTAGCCCCTCCCAGGAACCTGTAAGCCCAGAATAAACGGCAATCATCTGCAGATAACTGTGTAGTTCATACCAAGCGGCCTCAGGAAGGGTACAGGCAGCAGCTGACTTTGGCCTGCACCTAAGCACCTCCCAGAACCAACACACTTGGTGGCCAGCCTTCAGAACCACACCAGAGCACCACTCAACCACCTCCACAAACAACATACTCAAAGGGTAAACTTGACACACATCAGAGCCCCACTAAAGCAAATCCTGCTCTGTAAAGTCAGCCCCTGCACAACAGCTCCTCCACTGTAGTCATGGCCAAGTCCTCATAACCAATCAGCCTGAAGGTGAATCCCTCCCATTGATGTGCAAATAGCAACCAAGGCTCAATGGAGGGCACTAGGAGGGCACACACAACTGACACAAGAGACACACCTGGGGCACCTGGATCTGGTATCCAGGGAGACTGTGCCACAGGGCCCCACAGGACACCTACTACGTAAGGCCACTCTACCAAAGCAGAGATCTAGTAACTTTACCTAATACATAGAAACAAACACAGGGAGGCAGAAAAAATGGAGAGACAAAGAAACATTTCCCAAATAAAAGGACACAACAAAGCTCCAGAAAAAGAACTAAACAAAATGGAGACAAGCAATCTACCAGGTGCAGAGTTCAAAACGCTGGTTATAAAGATGTTCAATGACCTCAGTGAGAACTTCACCAAAGAGATAAGAAACATAAAAAAGCAGACAGAGGGCCAGCCGAGTGGCGCGGTGGTTAAGAGCTGGCTTGGGACGCCAGCGGCCCCGGTCTCGATACCACATAAGAGGGCCAGTGACACTGCTCTCAAAAAAAAAAAAAAAAAAGCAGATAGAAAACATAAAAAAGAACTAGTCAGAAATGAAGAATACAATAATTGAATAAAGAATACATTAGAGGAACTCAAAAGTAGATTAGATGAAGCAGAGAACTGAATCAGCAGTTGGAAAGATAAGGTGGCAGAAGACACCTAATCAGAAGAGCAAAAAGAAAAAAGAATCCAAAAAAATGAGTATAATTTAAGAGGCCTCTGGCACAACATCAAGTGTATTAACATTCACATCATAGAGGTACGAGAAGGAGAAAAGAGAGAGGAAGGATTTGAAAACCAATTTCAAGACATAATAACAGAAAACTTCCTGAACTTGTAAAGGAAATAGACATACAAGCCCAGGAAGTGCAGAGTCCCAAACAAGATGAACCCAAAGAGGCCTACAAAAAGACACATCATAATTAAAATGCCAAAGGTTAAAGACAAAGAGAGAATCTTTTTTATTTTTATTTTTATTTTTTTTGAGGGCAGTGTCACTGGCCCTCATATGTGGGACCGAACTGGGGCCGCTGGCTTCCCAGGCCAGCACTTAACCGCCGCGCCACTTGGCTGGCCCAAGAGAGAATCTTAAAAGCAGCAAGAGAAAGGCAATTAGTTACCTACACGTGAGCTCCCATAAGACTGTCAGCTGATTTCTCAACAGAAACTCTGCAAAAGGGATTAGCACGGAATATCAAAGTGATGAAAAGCAAGGACCTACCACCAAGACTACTCTACCCAGTAAAGCTATCATTTCGAATGGAAGGACAGATAAAGAGCTTCCCAGAAATGAAAAAGCTAAAGGAGTTCATCACTATCAAACCAGTATTAAAAGAAATGTTAAAGGGACTTCTTCAAGAAGAAAAAAGATCAAAAATATGAATAATAAAATGGCAATAGCCAAATATCTATCAACAATTACTTTAAATGTACTCATAAATGGATTAAATGATCCTATAAAAAGACAGAGTGGTCGAGTGGATAAAAAAACAAGACCCGTACATATGCTGCCTACAAGAGACGCACTTCAGATCGAAAGACACACACAGACTGGAAATAAAGGGATGGAGAAAGATATATCATGAAAATGGAAATGAAAGGAAAAGCTAGGGTAGCAATACTTATACCAGATAAAATAGACTTTAAAACAAAGGTTATAACAAGAGACAAAGAAGGATCCAGGAATTCCACTTCTCGGTATTTAGCCAAAGAAACTCAAAACACTACTTCAAACAGACTTGTGCATCCGTATGTTCACTGCAGCATTATTTACAGTCACCAAGATATGGAAACAATGTAGTTTCCATCAATAGATGAATGGATAAAGAATAGTGGTACATACATACAGTGGAACATTATTCAGCCATAAAAAAAGAATGACATCCTGCCATCTGCAACAATATGGATGGACCTAGAGCGTATTATGCTGAGTGAAATAAGTCAGACAGAGAAAGACAAATACCATATGATCTTCCTTATATATGGAATCTGAAGAATAAAATAAATGAACAAAACAGAAACAAACTTAGAGAGTTCCTAGGTTAAATCTCTAAAATTCTTATCTTTATTTATTAACCATGTATTTTGTCACAGCATTCATTTTATTTTTTTCTAACATATTTATGTATATTTCAACATAATTATGTTTTCTTGGTTATAAAAATAATATATATTCAGTGTATAAACTTTGGAAAGTAAGAAAAGCAGAAAAAAGTTAACAGTCCCATATTTCCATTCTTTAGAGACAGGTACTAATAACATTTTATTGTCTCTCCCTAGAGTTTTTTTCTGTATGTATATTTATTACTAAATAAAGTGTCACACTAGAAATATCACTGTAACATTTTTATTTTAAAATTGTGTAATTACTGGATAAATACAAATGATTATATGTAATGTTAAAAATACAAAAGAATATATGTAAGATTAAAAACATACAAAAACCAGTAAATCTAAGAAAAAAGTAAAAACATTATCTTTTAAGCCTCCTGTATGCCCTTTCCAATTTCCATTCCACTCCCTCCATTCTCAGAGCTATACTAAAATTATGTGTTTATAATCTTAATTTTCTTTATAGTATTACCACATATATTTGTCTCCTGAAACAATACATTATTTAATTTTGCATGTTGCTTTTGAACTTCTTCTAAATGCAATTATGCTGTATGTACTCTTCTGCAACTTACTTTTAATTTTTTTTGCCCAATATTACATTTCTGACATTCATCTATGCTGCTGCATGCAGCTGTAATTCAATCATTTTCTCTGTTACATAAATGTATGTATCCATTTTCCTGCTGATTGATACTTGGGCTATTTCTAGTTTCCTGCATGATAAACAGTACTATTATGAACACTTTTGTACACATCTCTTGGTGCACAAGGGTCAGGGCTTTCATTAGGATATATATATATGGAATTACTGATCAATAGGTAACTTATATTCGTATATAAACTTACTGGATAATGTCAAATTGTTTTCTAAAGTGGTTGGACGAATTTATACCTTCACCAGCAGTGAGATAAACTCACTTCCTTTCTTTGTTTTTTTCTATTTTCTGAGAGAAGTTTTTTCCCTTTTGAGTTTTAAATTTTTTTCTGCTTCATATTTTCAATTTCCAAGAGCTTAAGTATAACTTTCCATTGTTTTCTGAAGCTTTTATATTTTGTTTCTTCCTGTTCATATTTAAAAGTGAGGCACTAGAAAGCCAATTAGAAGCTCTGTGTACATGAATAGGACTTGCCAACTGGTGGGCTTCACCAATCATTTGGGAACCATGGTGTTTCACTTAAGGATCCCCTCAAATGTCAATGTGGATAGGTCTGCTCTCTGGGGCTATGCAGTCACTTCATCCCTGTTTTCAGTTCAGCACCTCTCCCCTGTCTTCTTCTACCGGGGCTAATGTCCCCAAGTTTAGAGCCACCTTAATTAAATATCTGCCCAGTATGAAAGGTATCTCACTGCTTTAACCAGACTTTCAAGTCCCTTTGTTGTCACTGTCATGCCACATCCCCATCTCCTACAAATTCTGCATCTTTCTAGAGTTTTGAGACACAAATTGGCTGTTATTGGAATTCTCTGTATTTCTCCAGCAGTGAAATCTGATATTCAAATTATTAAACTCTGCTAATTCCTCCATCTCTTGCATCTTCTAAAAATTATCCAACTGCAATTATCTACTCTCCTATTCTTTTAATTATTGTGGATTAATGCCTTCTTTATTTTATCATTTACTCTCATTTTAGAAGAATTTGGGGAGGAAGCAAATGTGTGTTAAATTCACTTCGTTTAACTGGAAGTTTTATCCTTACACATTTTAAGCAAGGTAAACAAGGAAATTATAATAACATTCATTTGTAATTATATAGTTAATATAAAGAAATAATACTTAATAAAGGAAAACCATTTTCTTAATAATGATGCTAAAGGCATATAAATAAAACTACCCTCAATACAAGAGCTGTTTGGGGAGATAATCAAAAGAAAGGAATAATCAAAGAAAAGAAAGATTTTGTAAAAGATGTTTCCTAATGATATTTATCCTATAATGCTAATAAGCATTGTGAAAATAAACTTGTATTTCTTCCCTCTCCCGAAAAATGTGAAATGCAGAGTATTAATATAATTAATTGTACATCTTAGCTCTATGTTTGATATATTATCTTAAAATCAACTAGAAATGCCTTTACCATTAGCTAGCCTGCAAATATTTATGAATATAAATCAGTTATTATGAACAATTCCAGCAAAAAATTAAACATGTATGTATCTTAAGAGGAAACAAATATTAGGCCAGTAAAATTAGTTTTTACAACAGAAAATCTAACTGAAGCTTAAAAAAATAAGTTAATCAAGAGTAACTAAAAGGAATATTTTCCGTTAGCCTATTTTTAATAAAGAAAATAATATAACTCCAGCTGGAGAATCTAGGCTCTAAACCTTTGCTGGTATTTAGTTATAATGTTTTAACTTATAGTTCAAAAAATATTGAAATTAATCCAGAGATGATTTACCCCCAATGTGTAAGGTATTCTTCAAAGACCACACGTGCAGCTCAGTCAAGCAGAAAGACATCTGATGGCAGAAGGGATCTCTGTCCTGTTCAAAAAATAATAAAAAAGAGGTGCTGATTAATTATCTTCTATTGCCAATAAAACTAAGATCCCTTAGATATAATAGAATCATTTGCTACTACTGATATTAGAGATATGGCTCATTAGAACAAACATTAGTATAGCCTTGGCTAATCATCCAGAAATAAACTCTAGAAGAAAGAAAAATATACTTCTTCTCCTAGATTTACTACTGTCATCACACTGAGAAATGTGCTAAAAAGAATATATATTTGAGTTTTGAATAACATATGTTTGGTTTTTAAGGGTCTGAGTATATTTAGAATTATTTAGTATTTAAGCATTTTTAAAAACATATTTTTAAGGAAGAAAACATCTGTTAGGTAAAAACACATTTGTGGTGTTTTTAATATACAAATCAAATATTTACTATGTCTCACATATAAACTGGCTAATTAAGGTGAAATTTGCAAGGTAAATAGTATATAGTTACTATTATAAGAAACACATTTACTTAGAAGTAAACTGTGTGAAACCACCTTAGCATTCAGTTTGTTAACCTGTATGTCATGATAGATCCAGATATTCTACTCCAACTGCATTAAAAAAAAAATAACGAAAATGTACATGCTGTATTTTTTCCCAATTTTACTAGCAGGGGTTAGTGATGGATAAATATATATATATATATATATTTTTTTTTTTCTTTTAGCTGAGCCATCCTGCCACCTGTTGGCAGCTCAGTGGCTGTTCAGCTCAGGCCGGGAATCAAACCATCAACCCTGTTGCTCACAGCTCGCACTCTTAAGTGAGCTCTTAATCAACTGATATATATGTATTTTAACTAAGTAGAACCTAATCAATTTGGACTGATTGGGAGAAGACCAATCTGAGTCAGAAAAAAAGTCAATATTTTAGAAATATTTGAAAAGAATTTATGTAACTTTCAAATGTTTGCTTGGAAATACATACAGTAAACTACCAACATTTTCTTTTTAGAGATCATTAAAAACTGCTCTTTTCCAATAAACTTCTGAATAACAAAAGAAGTTTTAAAAATATTTTAAGACATGTTTTGGATGGAGGAACAAGCCTTCAGATTATTTAACATTAGGAGTGAATAAAAATCTTTCCCATCCTAGATATATGGGTGACCATCTAAAATAATTTTGGACATAGTACAAAATTCTTTGGCCCTTCCTTCACCTTTAGATTTGACCTCAATGCACTTATAATCATCAAGAAACAGGAACATGTTCAACTAACAAGACTCAGTGTGCTAACTATTAAAATAGCAGAGTGAACAACGAACAACATAAAAGAAGGGCCCAAGCCTGCCTGAAACAGTGGGCCTCTAAGAAAGCTACAGGGAAGTTGTGAAGTGTTAGCAGGACCTCAGAGAGGTACAGGATTTTTACCAGTTAAATGATAACAGATAATATGAAGAACTTACCTCATAACAAGCATTGTTCCAAACATCATATATATGTATATATGTATGTGTATGTGTATATATATATATATATATGTATTGGGTTGTCGGGAAAATCATGATGTATTTTTTTTCTCTGTTTTTCGTTGCAAAACTGCATCATGACTTTTCTGACAACCCAATAATTTATATTAACACATTTATTCCTTATAGCTACTCTTTGAAATAGTACCATCATCACTTCTATAAAGAGGAAAACAAGGCACAGCCAGCAGGTAGTGGGTGGAGACAGGCACTGAATCTAAGTAGACTGACTCCAGAGTCTGAGCTCACAACTACAGTGCTCTACTGTATTGGTTGCACAGAGGCATGGTAGGGATAACACACAGTAGTTTGAGTAAAAGAAAGGCATGTCCCAGAGATGGTGGTAAATCAAGATGCATATTGCAAAGTGATGGACAAATTAAGCTGAAAATGGTAGAAAGGAAACAGGCTACAATAATAGTAGTAAATTTTAGATTGATCTGAATTCATTCTTTTCCTTGTATTAAAGGGCCTTTAAAGGTTAGAGATGAATCAAAGGATCCTCCAATCCCCAGATCTGCTCTGCTCTAACCAAATGCTGGCTGCCATGTACACAAGGTTGGGGTAGGAGAGCTAATAGGCTGTGTTATTATGAAAGAGTTCCTTATCAGCAGGGAGCAGAGAAAAAGAGATATTAAGTAAATTATGAATTTTTCCATTCAAGTAAGTATTATCTTTCAGAGTTGTCACATTAGGAGTGATTCTAGTGAGGCTGCTATTACTTAAAATAGTTCCAAAGCTGTGTTCTTTGGGAATGTTTTCAGTTAGTTTTATGAAGCTTATTTCAGAATTATTACTTTATGGTTATACTTTTTTTTTTTAATGGCTATTATTTTATTTATTTAGTTTTAGCTGAGCCATCCTGCCACCTGTTGGCAGCTCAGCGGCAGCTCAGCTCGGGCTGGGCATCAAACAGCTGTTGCTCAGAGCTCAGCTCACTCTCTTGAGTGAGCTCTTAACCAACTGAGCCACTCGGCCGGCCCTTGGTTATACTTTTTAAAAATTAAAATACTTACTGTATTAGAATATGTAAACTGCACCCCTCTCATTTTGATGGGTGATGTCTGCAATGTTTATTTAAAGAATCAGTTAATGAATTAAATATTTATTTTGCATTTATTAAGCTTAATGTATAAATTGTAGACTCTAAACCCTGGTTTCTTATTCTAACTTTTCAGCTTACTAGCTAACTATGATAAATCACTTAACTTCTCTATTTCTAAGTTCCCCCAGCTAAATGGGTATAATAAAGTACCTACCTCAGGACTGTACTGAGGGTACCATCATTCAATTACTTATTATTGCCATTGTTGATGCTATTGCTACTACTACTCAGTATGTTTGTTTAGCACTGGGCAAATTTATATGGAAAAAAACAAAAAAAGGATTAAATATGATCTCTCACATTATATAGTTATTTAAGATGAAATGAATGAATGAATACTAAGCACAACATAGGGGTTTTATAAGGAAAAAACATTTATATGTGCAGCAGTTTCTACATAAGAGGAAGTATGCATGAATTGGGATGCGCCAATGGGTTAATATTCCACTGATATAGGGAAGAAAGGATGTGATGAAACAGGAGCACACTTCGGCTGTTACTGAGCAACAAGTCACAATTTCTAGATAACACTAGAAAATAAAAACTCACATTCCTCAATGTAACGTTTATCCAAATACCAGTAATTACAAGTCATGACAATTTGGGCAAAGACAAGGCTGAAGTTTGGCTGTTAGTAGCTACATAAAAAGGTTTATCATGCAAATTCAATATAGATAAAATTTTATAACTAAAACCAAAAAGGCAGCAACTTTATGAAGTCCTAAACTACTTAGAAATCATGCAATTCAGGGGAAGATAAGCAAAATGAGGTATGTGGAGAGCTTCAAATGTCAAGTGCAAAGCCCTTGACCCTATCCAATTGTACTTAAGGAGAAATTTTTTTTTTTAAAGGATAATAATCTTTATTTTTAATTTTTTTTTTTTTGAGGGCAGAGTCACTGGCCCTCATATGTGGGATCCGAACCGGGGCCGCTGGCTTCCCAAGCCAGTGCTTAACGTCTGCACCACTCGGCCGGCCCAAGGAGAAATTTTGAGAATAGTACAATGTAAGGTCCACAATGGGACCTGTCTTCCAGTTGAGCATCAAAGGATTCATGTCTGGTTCTAATGGGGGTGGAAGGACTGAGAAAAATGTACAAACTAGTATTCAGAATGCTCGTACAAACAACACTGCTCTAGTTTCCACTAAAAGGTAAAAGACAAAAAAGAAAGACATTCTACTTTATAAAGGACTCCTCTGTGGCCCCACAGGGAGTACCTGGTATAAGGGTCATGAAATGACTGCAGGGGTGATGCCCAGCAGAAAGTAAGTAGGACTGGTAGCCCTTCAGATTAGAGTACTCAGTGAAGAGTGACAGAATCCAGACAAAATGGGATCTATACCCAGCAAAAGTAGCCATGGTGGCCAAGGAGTAATCCATACACGTGAGGAAATGGCCACAATCATCAGCTGAAAAGGCAGGCCTAGGGAAGTGAGTAGAAAATGTCAACGTTCATTAGTAAATGAGTGGACTTGTTCATAAACACATGTGATGGCTCCTGCGGACCCCCCCAAAACATGTGTTGTTAAGCAGGTGGCTTTGCAGGGTCAGGCATTATCAGGGGGCAAAAGATAGTAAAATGTGGGTTATTCATCCTTCTTTCCCCCTAAACTTCAAATATGTACAAGTAAAATCATATAAAATTAAAGAGAATTAGTTAAGAAAACAAAATTGCAAAAATCTATAGTAAAAACTAGATGGGCATGCTGGGAGGGGGCCAAATCAATATCCTTTTTAGTACTCAAGATGTCTTGCCATCTCTACACTGCAGTTTTTTTGAAAGATGCAGACATTGAAACACCTTGCATCTTAAGCATGCCAATAGTTAAAAAGAATGCTGGTAATTTCCTAGTTTGAAAAATGTGCCTGGAGAAAGTATTCAAGACTGAACTCGTATTATTCAAATATTGTATTAGTGCATAAATAGTTGTTTTGAAATGGGGAAGAAAAGAATTTCAGAAGAATGCTGGATACTCATTTCAGGAGCGGCGGGTATGTGAAAAAGGTAGCAAAATAGGCAGTGCCTAGCAAAGTAAGCTGAGACATGCTGCCCCACTCGTGCCCTTGTGCATTTCTCTGGGTATAAAACTCAATGCACATGACTTAGAACTAAAACAAAAATAGTTACATGGATGAAAATGAAAGAAAGAATGAATTAATTTAAAATACAGAAAATTGTTTTAGCAGAGAATATTGAAGAGAAAAAAGAATTATCCAAATGGAAAGAATAGTAGAAGAACCTAAACAAGAGAAAACTGCCCATAATTTTTCAATTATTTAAAAATATCTTTCCAAGTTTTATAATTTTCTGTTTACTTTAATATCACAGGGTAGTTGATGACAGTCGCAGGTATCTCAGAAAGTCATTCTGAATCCAAATTTCCCTCCCCCAAGAAAAAAATTATCTAGATTTAGGTCAAGCTCAATTTAAGTCATACTTCTTCTCTTTGGAGATGGGAGGAAAATCTATGATAGTCCAAATCTGAGGACAGAACATGAGGGGATCCTAGAGAGCCCTTCTTACTTTATATTTACATCCTCAAAAAGTTTAAAACCTTACTTCCTAAACAGGTTACATTACAATAAATATTTATTTGCTTAAGAATAATTGGTACCATACAGACTAAATTTTAAGAAAGTAACATGCAAAATAGAAACCACTGCTCTAAGATGCTGTACCTTGTTATACCTTTGATAATGTTATTTTGAAAAACAACAACTACATTTTAGAAGTAAAGATAACTGGTCACTAAATAAATCTACAAAATACTTGCCTTCCCTAGTTTCTGGAATCAGCTATTTTGACCGCTTTGGGAAGAATAGGAAGTTTGAGGGCAAATAAAACCCTAATGTAAAACATGATGTGAAAGAAAGAATTAACAAACAGAAGACTTTGGTGTAGTTTAACAAAGATAAATGGTGCCAACAAGACTTTTAAGATGAATGTGTATGAGCAAAATTCTTCAAAGTGCCTAAAGGATTATGTATCCTAGTCATAAATTTAGAACATATACTTACTATTTATTATCAAGAGATGTTCTGAAGAACATCTGTTTACCAATTTAAAATATACAAAACTAAAGAAAACAACAGAGTATGAATTTAAGATAAACCCCTGGTTAGTTGTATTAGGTGTTCTAGTCATCATTAGGTAATTTTCAAATTACATAAAATACAGTGTATTCCCCCACAATCTCTTGTCTAATGCCATCAACACAGAATTATATTAATACCTGTTAAGCATATGCATGAACATATTTAATCAACGTCATCAGAAATAAAAAACTTTTTGAAATATTCAACACTAAACCAAACAATTCAGCAATTATAAAATACATGTAAAGGACAGAAGAGTCTCAAAATAGAGAGACCTCAAGCTTGGATTATTGAACCTGTTGTAACAGGAACACTGACTCATTTGGACCTCAGAGAGTCCTATGATAACTAAATATTCATTAAGTATCACAAATACTTTGAGTGTTTTAGGTGTATAACATTTTACCATGAGTCATAGATACAGAAATTTATAAAGCAAGGTCTCTACTATCAAATAGCTATAATCTATTGTATTGTTGCAGATAAAATAACCACAAAAACAGCAGCATGAAGTTTGTGGTAAGTGCCAATTTAGCAACGTAAACGAAGTGCTATGGGTGTTCAGTATATGTTCTAGTTTGATAATAAAGAAATGCTCTTAGAAAGTAGAGGGTATTTGAGGATTGTTAGGTTCTGATAGGAGAGATAAACAGGAGGGAACAATACACATCAGATACAAAGATGCAAGGGTTATTTGAGAAATAATAAGCAATTGGAGAGATAAATCAGAGCCAAACTAAGAAGTTTTTTAATGCCAAATTTAAGAATTAAGACTTTATATCTGTTAGGTAGCTAATTGAGGAGTAATGAAAAGTTCCTGCTCTGGTATTTTAGGAAGGGTAATCAACAGATCAGAATCATTGGAAGATTAACTGTGTGGGTGGGAATATTAGAGGAGTGGAGGAATATTCCATACAAGTGACCTGTTAGAAGGGGAATAAAGTAATAAGTAACACTGATATGCAGTAACAAGGACTTGAATTGGATTGGTGGCAGATGGGATGTAAATAAAGAAACAGATCAAGCGATCTTGTAAAGAAATAATCAGCAGCATGTGAGGACTGATGAGAGAGGAATCTGGAGAAACCACCAAGGGATAGGGATCTAGTTACTGCACAGATAGTGACCCTTGTTTTGAACATGGCTCCACTGAGTAGACATACTTCTACCATCAGATGCCAGGTATAAGGGTTCTAGTGCTTTCTGGTCACATGATTGCCTTAGTGACTCAACCCACACGGCTCAGTTTTCCTAGTGCCTGGCCTGGCTACTTGGTCGCCTTGCCACTCAGTTTGTAACTCTGGCTCTTCCTCTTCCTTAAACTGTGCTTTCGAGTCTTTACCCTGACAAAGAACTCACAAATACCATTTTTCTTGGCCACACCTGGTTCCCAGGATCCCTTGACCCATAGCTGTTCCCACCTGGAGTATTCTAGTCTTAAGGGCAGGACTTGGATCAAAACATACATAAAAACAGGTTAATCTAGAAGGGGCAAGTTCTACTAAGGTCAGTAAGTTCAACGTTAGACACGGTGGGAGTTCCAGCCGTAAAGGTTGATGTGGGTAGAAATGTCTAGCTGGTAGCTAAAAATACAGGAGAGGGGCCTGGACCATGTGAAAAAATTGTGGGGTTTTCTAAACAGAAAAGAAAGTTAACACCACTTAATAAGTTCCTAGAAGAAAAACAGAAGTCAAGGATAGATATTTTGGTAATTCTCTAATAAAGAGGAAATGAAAAAGACAGATTGAGACAGCCATGGAAGAGAAAATGGTGTGTGTGTATTTTTAAGTGGTTACTATAGGGATCAAACTCGTTTCTGAATTTTAATGCAGACATGACCTCAATATAGTTTAATGAGAAATAATGTTTTATTGAGGACACAGAGATTAAGTCTTCT
This sequence comes from Aselliscus stoliczkanus, assembly GCA_033961575.1. Taxonomy (NCBI): domain Eukaryota; kingdom Metazoa; phylum Chordata; class Mammalia; order Chiroptera; family Hipposideridae; genus Aselliscus; species Aselliscus stoliczkanus. The sequence continues at coordinate 74,300,330 of CM066730.1, forward strand.
AAAAAAGGTGTGGTTCTACAGCTCTGTATACTGGGCCTTGAGCCAAAAATGTCTTAGTTTTAATCCTACTGTGACAAATTTTACCCCAAACCATTTAACCTCTCTGCCTCAATTTCCCCACTTGCAAAAATAGGGATAATGACATTGACCTACATTTCTAAGAGTGTTGTAAAGATTAATTAATGTTGTATAATGCTTTGAAGATAAAAAGCACTGACCATTATTAGTGGGTATTGCACATCTAATTACCTATAATACTAAAAACTTTATCCTTTAATTTTATTCAAACAGCGGATGTGTCCTAGCTTCCTCAGTGACATTTCAAGTATTCTTTTATTTTAAATATATATAGATCTTTTCTATATTATTTCATAAGTGTTAGCTCACAGCATATAAAGTTGTATACAGATCAGAAATCCAGAACATCTTTTCAACCTAAATATTAAGTGTAAATATTCAGAACAAAATTATTTGATAATGATCACCCATTGCAAATATTCAATGAATATTAAAAGCTAATACTTACGAAATTTTAGATTTAACAGATAACACTCAGCAAGTAAATGTTAGGAACAAAGCGCAAAGCAATATGTTAAAAACAGTCTATCATGTCCTTATTTTTAAAACAAGCTATAAAACCTAAAAGTACACACAAAAAAAAATGAAGAGAGACACTTTTAAATCCATTAGATACTCTGTCTGGTCTTTTGTTTCTTCTTGGGTTTTAAAATTATGATCGTAATACATGCTTTCTGTTAAGAAAAAACGCAAACAATATGGAAGCGTTCCCTCCCCACTCTGACGAGAACCACTGCACAGTGTGGCATGCGGTCTTCCAGACTTTCTTGATGTACTTACAGTATTGTCCACATCCATAATTTGTTTTGTATTTTTGTAAAGACAGGATTTTACTATACATACAATTTGCTTTTTTTTTTCATTGAACACCATAGCATAGATTTTCTCTGTTAGAACATATAGATTTACCTGTTTTTTAATAGTTGCAAGATATGCCATGGGATAGTAATTATAATTTAACTATTCCCTTAATGAACAAGGTTCTGTTTCTACTTTTTGCTTACAAATAATACTATGAAAATATACACACACACCTGATGCTGTGATAGGTACTGCCAAATTGGCCTCCAAGAAGACTGTATCAATTTACAGTTTCACCAATAACCCTATAACCTCAATAAGATGGAGTATTATCAAAGTTTTTTTGTTGTTTGTTTTTGTTTGTTTACCTGAGCCATCCTGCCACCTGTTGGCAGCTCAGCGGCTGCTCAGCTCAGGCCAGGAATCGAACCGGCAACCCTGTTGCTCAGAGCTTGCATTCTTGAGTGAGCTCTTAACCAACTAAGCCACTTGGCCAGCCCTCAAAGTTTTTAATTTTTGCTAATTTGGTGGTAAAATATGTATTTTTGTGGTTGTAAGTTTCATTTTTCTATTCATTAAAGAGATGAAACATCTTTTCATGTATTTTTTTAAACAATTTTGTTTCTATAAATTACCTGGTTCCTAGCTTTTGTCCATCTTTCTTTTGAATATTTTATCCCTTTGTGCATCAAAACTAAACCTTTATTATACACATTGAACATATTTAGTCCTTTAAAAATTTTTTTCATCAATTATATATATATAAAAATAAGTGCATATAAAATTCACATTAAAAAAAAATTGGGTATAACATAACAAAGCTCTTTGAACTCAATTCAGCAAGTACTGTGCAAAATGCCATAGCCAGAGGGTGGCTCTTCACAGCTGCTAAAAATTGGCCAGATGATGCTATTTCTAGGTTAAGCAAAGGGCAACAGATTCTTATGTTCCAAGAGAACCTGTGCATCATTCTTATTAAAAGAGGTCAGAAGAAAATCTATGCCTAGGAAAAAAAAAGTAAGAGTCCCTCCACTTTCACAAAATAAACTGTGGCAAAAATCTTTATAAATCTCCTGTTACACTTAAATTTGGAAAATATTTCTCTAGGGCATTATTCTAACTGTTTAATTCACTTAGTTAAATAGATCTTGTCAATTTAACATTTTCCATACTGTAAGCAGTTTTGACATTTATACAATTTATCAATGGCTTCTTCAGTAGCCTGCTTTCTTTTCTTCTTTCTACTCATTACATGCAACAAATTAAATTTCACTAATATTTAAAGATCAGTGTTGACCTTTGCATAGCCAATTTCTAGGTTCTTGTTAATACAAACATCTTGTTTGCTGATGCTCATTTTAAATATTTTGCTGCACACAATTCCCATTATTCCGAAGAGACTTGTATCTAGTCGAAGTGTATTTTTCTCCCTAACCATGAAAAATAATTGCAATGGCTTATATCGGGCATTTTAGAAACAAAAAAGTACTCTCGCACAAGCAAATAACAATAATAAAATAATCTTTGCTTATCACTACCTCCAACACTTGTACCCACTTTTCTGATCTTAAAAAATGTGGACGTAATTCTTGTTTTTAGAATGTATCTCAATCACAATAATGAAAAACTAGGAAAATAGAAATGTTGGCAACATGATCATGATAATTAATTCTAGATTATAATTCCATAAATATTGTTTAATGCTACAGCTGAACAGATAGAAGGAATGTGGTTTTGAAGAAAAAATAAACTGAATTTCAGGAATAATTCCTAAAGAGCAGAGTTAAAGACAAGGGAACTCCGAAATGCTCTTATCTAAACCAATGCTAATGCCAAAATAATTTGTCAATTTAGAGTTACTGTTTTAAAAAGCCATATAAATCAAAGACTGTTGCAAAGTGAGCAGGAATGAAAAGATAGAGATCCCTTCTCTTCAAATAGGAAGGGCTGAAATATTTTGAAGTAGCCTGCAGCTACACCACCTCCACCTTGTCAGGTTTCGCTTGTCAACACTTTGATGACAGATTGCCACCCCTCTCTAAAAAACAAACCCTAGTAACTGTTGAAAGAAATGGCTTCTTATAAAAAGAGGAATATCTCATGCAACTTGATAGTTGTATACTTTAAAATCTTTTTTTCCCAAAAGGGACTTGAAAAACGTTTTTCTGTAGCTTTTATCAAAACTTAAAAGCTAAAGAACTCTCCCACCGGAGAAGTAAAGGGGGGTAACATTTTTAAAAACCTACTAAATGCACTTTATATTCATTATTTCATTTAATCCTCATAGTAACCTTCTGAAATTATGTACTAAATTGTGTATTTGCGTGTATATGTAGTGTGTATGTGGCGTGTGCCTGCACATAGAGAAGTTATTTTTTTCTGGGCAGGAAATAGCAGTTTCTCCAAGGAGTACATTTGCCTCCCCTCCCCCTATCCCCAATCAACTCTGATATACTCTAAACCTCTTAATTTACAGATATGAAAACTGAGGTCCAGGGAAAAAAAAGTCATTTGCACAAGTTCAATCACCTTGTTAGGGGAACAGTTAGGATTAGAATTCCTGTCCACCAGAATACCAGGTTATTTGTGCAGTGCTCTTTCTACACTACCTCCCTCTGCCTAAACTCTGTGCTAAATAGAGCCTTTCAGTTAAGCTTCTGCTTAAGCACCTGAGACAGGTGTCAATTTAGACTTGTATAATTAATTCATGGCGAAAGATATAGATGGAACCTATTTTCTGGCTGAATTTGTTTTGCTTAGAATGTTCTTGGAGGAAGTTACTTGAATGACCATTTGAGGATTACATTTAATTAGTATATCAATAGTTTGTAAGTAAACTTATGTATCTAAAACGTCTGATTAAAAATGGTATATCTTAAGCACTAAAGAAGTTTGCTTAGCAAACTTCATAGATAATATAAAAACAAGCTCTGACATGAATTATTAATGTTTTATGGCTGATTATTAAATAAATTAATGTCTTCCTTTTAAGTTACTGTATTATATCAGGGAAATTTTATTTTTATTTTGACTACCCTTATTTGGTAATAGCTCTCATTAAGTTCTCAGCCTCTCTGTCTCTATGACAAGTTCTTAATGAAATGTAAACAAACACTAAATACTCACAGTTTATAAGAATTCTGCAGTGAATCCTTTTATATTGTAATTGGATCTTTCTTCATCCTCTTTCTTCTCTGATTGGTTATTTTCACCTTTACTAATGCTTTGTCACAGCATTATCACTTAAATAATACTTTCAGTATTTTGTTTGTGGTTGAATGAAGAACCAAAGTAGGTAACTCAGGAAAAAACAGCCTTTTCTTATTGAAATGAAGGCCTGTGAATAACCACTAAGGTCTCCAGAGAAGGGATCAATTTCACGTTAATATGTTTAACACAGGCATATATCATCATGGCTTAAAATGTTAATAATTCCCTAATGCAGAAGGAAATTATTACCTGATATTTAAAAATCAGTAGACTAGCACAAGGAAGATTCTAGATTATGATCATGTTTTGCCCTAAAGCCCACACAAATAATGGATTAATAAAAAATGTCTCCTGTGCTTTTAAAACTGCACTCTAAAGTTATTGAGAGTAAACGGGATAATGTATTTGAAAATATGTGGCAAATGTTAATTGTTCAATAAATGTCAGTTTCCTTTTCCTGAATATTCAATATTCATAAAAGAATCTAATTTCAACAATACAGAAGAAAAAATATTCTAATTATTTTAGCATTTCACTGGGCATCATTTCATCTTCTCATTATTCTAAGTTTGGTTCAACCTACATTTGCAAAGCATCTATCAAGTACCAACCATTGGGCCAGGCAGTGTGCTAGGCACTTTGGATATGAAAAGAAAAAAACAAGTAGTACTTGAACTTGAAGAGGTCATAACCTAGTCGGGGATGGGGTGGTGGGAGGAGAAAAATAATGAATATAATCACATAAGAGTATGGAAGGGGGCAGGCTGAGTGGTGCATTGGTTGAGAGCTGGTTTTGGGATGCCAGCGACCCCGGTTCGGATCCCACATCTGAGGGCCAGTGACACAGCCCTCTACAGCTAACAACAGTTCCACCTGGAGCTGGGCTGCACAAACCCGGTGATGGTGTGGGCTGCCATAGGCTACAGTGAGTGGCCGGCAGCCAGCGTGAGCAGCCAATAGCTGCGGTGAGCGACCATCCAGAGGCCGGCGACCGATCTGCCTCATCCGGGAAGAACGCAATGACGATACCAACATGGGTCAGTAAAGCAACGTCCTCCGCAACTAAACTGAGACAGCAACTTGTCTGCTCCCCTCCCCCAGTACCCCAATAAAAATCTTTAAAAAAAAAAAAAAGAGTATGGAAGGTAAAATAGAACCATGTCCAAGAAAGAAAGTATAGAAAAGAGAGCTCTTAATTCTGGCTTCCAACACAATACCAATCACAAAAACGGAAATTATATACAGTCACATTTCACTTAGCAACGGGGATACATTCAGGGAAATGCATCGTTAGGCAATTATGTCAATAGGTGAACATCAGAAAACTTACACAAAACTCAATCTTGTAAAGCCTACTATACACTTAGGCTGTATGGTATATATAGCCTATTGCTCCTAGGCGACAAACCTGCACAGCATATGTTTCTGTACTAAATACTGTAGGCAACTGTAATACAACAGTATTTGTGTATTTAAACATATCTAAACATAAAAAGGTACAGTAAAAATATAGTATAAAAGATAAAAAATGGTACACCTGTATAGGGCACTTACCATGAATGGAGCTTGCAGGACTGGAAGTGGCTCTGGGTGAGTCCGTGCGTGAATGTGAAGGCCAAGGACATGACTGCACACTACTGTAGACTAGGCACACTATACACTTAGGCTACATGAGACTTAATAAAAAGTATTTTTCTTTCTTCAATAGTAAATCAACCTTAGCTTACTGTAACTTTTGTACTTTATACAGTATTTTTAAAAATTTTTTACTTTTTTGTAATAACACTTACCTTAAAACACAAATACATTGTACAGATTGTACAGCTGTACAAAAATATTTTTTATATCCTTATTCTATAAGCTTGCCTCTATTTTTTAATTTTTAATTTTTTTTTCACTTTTTAAACTTTTTGTTAAAAACTAAGATCATAGGGCCGGCTGAGTGGCACGGTGGTTAAGCGCTGGCTTGGGACGCCAGCGGCCCAGGTTCAGTCCCACATATGAGGGCCAGTGACACTGCCCTCAAAAAAAACACACAAAAAAAACCCCTAAGATCATAAACACACCTTAGCCTAGGCCTACCCAGGGGCCGGATGGTCAGCATCACAGTTTTCCACCTCCACATCTTGTCCCAATGGAAGGTGTTCAGGGTGATAACCTGCAGGAAGCTATGATCGCCTGTGAGAACAATGTTTTCTTCTGCAATACCTCCCAAAGGACGTCTTGAGGCGCCTCTTTTCAGAAATATGTCCACAGTGGTTTGGTTTCTTTCTTTCATCACAGATTTGCTTGTAAGCAGAAAAAGCACCATGAACGTTCCTCTCTATCAATGAAAACCTTCCGGTGTTGGGTCCATGTTTTCAAACTTCTCAAGGATCTTATTGAACTCTCCAAAAACTTCTGCTAAACCCATTCCTGAAAATTTTTTGAGGGTTCTTCTTTTTCTTTCGTTGCATTTCCTTTTCTCTGTCTCTTCTTCAGCTATGCATCCCTGTTCCAGTTCCAGCAACTCCTCCTTAGTCAATTCCTCAGGAACCACATCTAGGAGAGCCTCCACATTGTCTTCATCCACACCCAGGTTCAAGTCATTTGCCATCTCAACCACAAACTTGTGGATATTCGGAACCTCGTCCTCCCTGGCAAATTCTTTGAAGTCTTACACAAATCTCTTGAGTGCCTTCTTCCAGATGCCATCCATACACTCCTTGGTAACATCACCCAAAACCCAAGCAACAGTCATGATACAGTCATAGATGTTGCAGTCCTTCCAGAAGTGCATCAGTGTCTTCTCAGCTGAAGTAATAGACTAAGCAAAGGTCCTCCTTAAGCAGTAGGCCTTAAAAGCTTCTATAAATCCTTGATCCATGGGTAGGATCAAAGAAGTGGTGTTTGGAGGGAGAAGCCTGAGTTTGATATTAAGATGAAGATCACCAATAAAAGGAGGCTGTCTGGGAGCACTATCAACAAGAAGCAAAATTTTGAAAGTTATGTTATTCTTCAAATAGTACTTCTTCATTTTGCTAGCATAGTAATTCAGGACGGCATCTTGGAAGAGGACCTAGGTCATCCATGACTTATTTTATAATTATTTTTTATTTTTCAGTAACAGTTGAAATACAATATTATATTAGTTTCAGGTGTACAACATAGTGATTAGATATTTATATAACTTTTGAAATGATGACTTCTAAATCTAGTACCCATCTGACACCATACATAGTTATTACAGTATTATTGACTATATTCCTGATGCTATGCATTACATCCTCATGGCTATTCTGTAACAATCAATTTGTACCTCTTAATCCCTTTCCCCTTTCCCCAATCCCCAAATTCCCCTTCCATCTGGCGATCATCAAAATGTTCTTTATCTATAAGCTTGTTTCTGTTTTGTTTGTTCATTTATTTTGTTCTTCATATTCCACATATAATTGAAATTATATGGTATTTGTCTTTCTCTGTCTGACATATTTCACTCAGAATACCCTGTAGGTCCATCCGCATTGTTGCAGATGGCAGGGTATCATTCTTGTTATAGCCTTTGTTGTTGTTGTTCTAAAGATTTTTATTGGGGAATTGGGAGAGGGGAACAGACAAGTTGCTGTCCTTTTGTTCCCCAGTATAGCTGTGGAGGACGTCACTTCACTGGCCCATGCTGGCATTATCATTGCGCTGTTCCCGGGTGAGGCAGATCGGTTGCTAGCCTCTGGACAGCTGTTCACGGTGGCTATTGGCAGCTCACTCGCCACTCACTATAGCCCAAGGCAGCTCACTGCAGCAGGGGCTGCAGCCTACACCGTCGCTGGGACTCACATAGCCCAGCTCCAGGTGGAGCTGTTGTTCACCATCTTAGCTGTAGAGGGCAGTGTCACTGGCCCTCATATGTGGGATCCAAACCAGGGCCGCTGGCATTCCAAACCAGCTCTCAACCAATGAGCCACTCGGCTAGCCCATAGCCTTTGTTTTAAAGTTATTTTGTCTGGTATAAGTATTGCTTCCCCAGCTTTTCTTTTCATCTCCATTTTCATGATATATCTTTTCCATCCCTTTACTTTCAGTCTGTGTCTTTGGATCTGAAGTGAGTCTCTTGTAGGCAGCATGTGTAAGGGTCTTGTTTTCTTATCTATTCAGCCACCCTATGTCTTTTGATTGGAACATTTAATCTGTTTATATTTAAAGTAACTGTTGATAGATATGTGGTTATTGCCATTTTATTATTCATAATTTTTACGTTTTTTTTTTCTTTTTCTTAAAGAAGACCCTTTAACATTCCTTGTAATACTGGTTTGAAGGTGATGAGCTCCTTTAGCTTTTCCTTGTCTGAGACGTCCATGACTTCTTACTGTTCCTGTAGTGCACTAGCAGTATGTGTTTATTGATATGCTTGAAGGCCCTGAGGTTCTCACTGACCAGATCACAAAGGGTTTCAATTTGTAGCCTGCAATCGTCCTCAAGCAAGACTATTATCCTGTCCTTAAAACCTTGAAATCTGGCATTCATTTGGCTTCCTTATGGATAAAGTGCTTTCAAAGATCAGTTTTCCAGAATAAGGAGGTTCCATCCATATTGAATATTTGCTCTAGCAAATAACTTTCCTCCAAAATTAGCTTATCTAGAGTTTCCAAAAATTCTTCAGCTGCCTTCACATCAGCACGCACATACTCACCACTGACTTTCACATTATGTAATGAATAACGATTCTTGAATCATTTAAATCACCCAGAGCGAGCAGTAAATTCAACATTGCAGTCAGGTCCAGCCTTTTCTTTCAATGTCTCAAACAAACTTTTTTCTTTGGCCATGATCATCATGGTTCTCTGAGAAATATGCTTCTGTGTCTGGTCTTTAATCCAGATCATTAGCAGTTTCTCCATGTCTGATGTAGATTCTTCTCAAATTTTTGTTAGTTTCATTGCTTTCTGAAGCAGATCCTTTAACAACTTCCATGACTTTGTTCTTGTTTGTCAAGATCATAGCTGTGGTAGAATGGAACATGCCTGACTAGCAAGCAATAACCATCACTGATTTTCCACATTCATAGATAGCTCTTAACCACTTTTAATATTATTTCCAGGTCAATCACTAGGTGTGGGCTCTTACTGGCAACAAAAGCAGTGGATTTTATATGCTTAGAAGCCATGATGAATGAAACAGCACAAGATTAAATGAAGCACAAGAGAAAATGATGCAATCAGGAAACAAGGTAAAGAAGAGAGGCTCTAAGAGGCTGCTGCCAGTATTATATGGCATATTGTTTTACAGCAAACCTTTTTATATAAGGAGTATACTCTAAAATAATAAAAAAAATATAGTATAGTACAGTACAGTATATTATAGTATAATAATATAGTATAGTAAATACATAAACCAGTAACAATTGCATCAAAAAGAATACCTAAAAATACATTTAACCAAGGAGAAAGAACTGTACTCTGAAAACTATAAGACACTGATGAAAGAAATCGAAGACAACACAAATAAATGGAAATATATACCATGTTCATGGACCGGAACAATTAATATTGTCAAAATATCCATCTTTCCCAAAGCAATCTACAATGTCAATGAAATCCCTACCAAAATACCAATGGAATTTTTTACAGAACTACAAATAATCCTAAAATTTGTATGGAACCACAGGAGAACCCAACCAACCAAAACAACCTTGAGAAAGATAAACAAAGTTGCTCCCTGATGTCAAGTTATACTAATCAAAACAATATGGTACTGGCACAAAAACAAAGACAGAAATCAATGGAACAGCATAGAACCCAGAAATACACCCATGCTTTAATGATCAATTAATCTACGACAAAGAAGTCAAGAATATACAATGGGGAAGACAGTCTCCTCAATAAATAGTGTTGGGGAAACTGAACAGCTACTTGCAAAAAAAAATGAAACTAACCTGCTTTCTTACATAATACACAAAAATAAACTCACAGGGCCGGCCAAGTGGCACATTGATTAAGAGCTGGTTTGGGATGCCAGCAGCCCCAGTTCGGATTCCACATATGAGGGCGAGTGACACTTCCCTCTACAGCTAACAACAACTCCACCTGGAGCTAGGTTGTGCGAGCCCCGGCAACGATGTAGGCTGCAGCCCCTGCTGCAGTGGGCTGCCATAGGCTACAGTGAGTGGCCAGCAGCCAGCGTGAGCTGCTAACAGCCACAGTGAGCGATCATCCAGAGGCCGGCGACCAGGAAGAGCGCAATGACGATACCAACATGGGCCAGTGAAGCAACGACCACCGCAACTAGATTGAAGAACAAAAAGACAGCAACTTGTCTGTTTCCCTTCCCCGATTCCCCAATAAAATCTTTAACAACAACAAAAAAATAAACTCACAGTAGATTAAAGACTTAATCTTGAATCCATAAAACTCCTAGAAGAAAGCATAGGCAGTAAACTGTTCGGCATTTGTCTCAGAAATATTTTTTTTTGGATATGTCTACCCAGGTAAGAACAACAAAAATAAACATAATTCTATCAAAGTAGAAAGCTTTTGCACAGTAAATAAAACCATTAACAAAACAAAAAAGGCAACCCAATGAATGGGAGAAGATACTTGCAAATGATACATCCAATAAGGGGCTAATACACAAAATATATAAAGAAATCAAATAACTCAACATTAAAATATGAAACAATCTGATTAAACTATGGGCAGAGAACCTGAATAGACATTTTCCCAAAGAAGACATATAGATGGCCAACAGACACATGAAAAAATGTTCAGCATCACTAATCACCAGGGAAATGCAAGTGAAAGCCACAATGAGATATAACCTCACATCTGTCAGATTGGTTATTATCAGAATCACAACAGGTAACTAGTGTTGATGAGGATGTGAAGAAAAGAGAACCCTCATGCACTGTTGATGGGACTGCAAATTGGTGCAGCTACTATGGAAAACAGCATGGAGGTTCCTCAAAAAATTAAAAAGAGAACTACCATATGATCCAACAATCCCACTTTTGGGTATCTATGCAAAGAAAACGAAAACACTAACTCGAAGAGGTATCTGCATTCCCTATGTTCACTGCAGCATTATTTTCAATAGCCAAGGTATGGAAACAACCTAAGTGTCCATTGACAGGAGAATGGATAAAGATATGGTATACATATAAAATGGAATATTAGTCAGCAATAAAAAAGAACAAAATCTTGCCATTTGTGACAAAACAGATATGCCTACAGAGTATAATGCTGAGTGAAACAAGACAGACAGAGAAGGTAAATACCATACGATTTCGCTTATATTGGAACTGAAAAACAAAACAAATGAACAAAGGAAGCAAAAACAGGAACAGGCTCATAGATATAGAGAACAAACTGAGGGAGGTGCTGGGGGGATAGGCAAAAAAAGTGAAGGGGTTTTGAGGTACAAACTTATAGTTATAAAACAAATAAGTCATAAGGACATAATATGTATAACATAGAGAATATAGTCAATATATTAAAACTCTGTATGGTGACAGATGGTTACTAGACTTACTGCAGTAATCACTTCATTGAGTATATACGTGAACAATTCTGTTGTAAACATGAAACTAATATAATATTGTATGTTAACTATAATTTAATAAAAGAGAAACTAGAATTTTTCTGGGATAATTTAGCACTTTGACTTTGCAACATTCCACAAAGTCAACTGGCATTTAAAAACAGGCGCAAAACTGCTGGGCTGCCCACAGTTAGAATTCATTATTTAGGAGATGCATATTATATGGAGTGTCAGGCTATGTCAAAGCTTTAGGTAGATATAAAACACCCAAATGCAAATATGGAACTCAGGAGTGACATCTAGAATAAAAATATGGGTTTAGGAACCACACATATAGTTGAAGCCACAGATGTAGGTGGCAAAAGAGAGTGGTAGCAAGGGGAGTCTCAGGATAGAGGGAGGGATTATTTTTTAAGATGGAAGAAACCAAAATAACAGTTATTATCATCATTCCTGTATTTGCAACCTCTCTTTCCATCTCCTCTTCTCTAGAGGAATTAGGGCCAGGGCTACAAAGAGCACAGTGTCAGTAATTGGTTTTGGTGCCAACTCAGGCTGCAGCTGTGTGTCCCATAAACAGTACAGCTCAGGATTTGTCACAGATGGTGCCAGCCAATGAGTAGGTGTCTAGGTATTCAAAGCAGGGTTTGCTGTTTTTCTCAGTAGTTAGTAAATATTCTATGTCATTTGTTTTCTAATAAGGAAAAATTATATAACATATTTTAACTACAAAATATTTATAACCCAACACATATGAGTGCATGGTGGATTTGGCGTAAACAATGGTTTTAGTATGCATCCTCTTTTTATGAACATTCCAAATTATATTCATGTAAAGTACCTAATTTATGAAACTGATGTTTGGATACGATTTCGTTATTTCAAACCTAAATTTTATGTTGTGACTTTGCTGCAAATTATTCAATATCTGGCACATTCTAAAGTACTTTCCATTAGAGGCACTCAATAAAAGGTTTAATATTGTTACAAAGCAATGGTCAATTCCTGAAAACTACATTTATGTTGGGTGTTGTTAACCTCCTATATGTAAATCACTGATTATGCCAATAAGGAAATTAGTGCAATTTGCCTTTAGAAATTAATTGCATTTGTTTCTAAACCTCAGCAAGTTTGGAAAATCTCCAAGGTTTTAGTGTTACTCACTTTATGTCTGATCAACAAGAGAGAAGAAAGTTCTCTCTTCAGCTAATTAGAGTATTCAGAGTGCTTTATAAGCATTTTCTCCTTTAGACTTTACAGCAAACATATTATGTAGTATTTCCATATTTTATAATGTAGAAAAACGATGGAGCCATACTTTTAACATAAATTTGTCTAATTCCAAAACCCATCATTTTGTGACTACATGCTTCTTTCATTGTAGAGTATGTTCCCAGTATGAGCCTCCTGGGACTTACTCATAGATCTGCCAGCTCCAAGCCAGGTTTCAAATAACCGCAACCTCATGAGGTCCTTGCCACGAATGACCATCTAAGCCACTCTCAAATATCTGATGTACAGAAACTATGAAGATAATGTTTATTTTTTTAGAGCTCTGATATTCTTTTATTAAATATATGAGTAATTCATTCTGAATGTGGGAAACCTTTCCAGTCTTATCACAAAGTCTTTTACCTTTCTCAATAATATGGGGTACACTGTGGCTACACAGAAATGCTCATTGTTTTATTGAAAGAGAGAGAAGGAGAAGAGGGAGAGAGGGTGGAAGAAAGAAAAACAGAAAAACAAAAAACCCACTTTTTGGAATCTGAAAAACTGTATGAATGAGCAAAGTAAACAGAAACTGTCTCATAGATAATAGAGGAAAAATCAGGGTTGCTAATTGGGAGGGGGATGGGGATGAGGGAGAAGGGGAAGGGATTAGACAGCAAAAATAGGCAACTACAATATTGCCACTAGGATATGAAAGACAGTTTGGGGAATATAATTAATAATGTTGTAAATATTTTGTGGGGTGTCAGATGGTCATAGGTCTTGTTAGGGAGACCATTTCATGGATGGAGTAGAGGTTTGATCACTGCACTGTATACCTGAAGCGGAGGTTGTATGCCAACTGTAATTGAATACATATAGATAGTCACGGGATGTGGATTATACTGTGGAAGGGAGTCAGAGGAAGCGTAATAGATATATATGATATGGGGGAAGGAGTGGGGTGGCGAATTGGGGGCGGGGGGTTGTCACTTTGAGGGGAAAAAATGTATAACTATTGCACTGTGTTGTACACCTGAAACTAATTAAAAATAAATAAAAACAAACAAACAAACAAAAAACCACTTTTTCAAGTCTTTCTCACTATCAGTCACCACCCTCTTGTCCTCTTTTCCTTTCTTAGCTCTGCTTCCTTTTAAATACAGAGGGTGCCAAAAAATGTATACACATTTTAAGAAAGGAAAAAACTGTATTAAAATTGTAATACTCAATATATACCAAAAACAAAAACTGAGTACAAGTCATGTGTATACATTTTTTGGCACCCCGCTGTATCTCAATCTGTCTACTTCTTTCCATCTTCTTGATTACCGCTCTATCTTATTTTACCTGGAGCACTTCAGCAGCCTTCTGATTGGTCTCCCATTTCAACTTTTGGCCCCCTATACTCCATTTCTCATAAAATATAAAAATATTTAAAATTTGTTATATTATGTACAATATATAGTAATATACTATTTAATATAAAATATTTTTAAATATACAAATTAGATTATTTTATTTATTCATCTAAAACTCTTGAAAAAGCTTCTTCTTACATATGTCTTAAAGTCCTTACATTGGCTTACATATGCCTGTGTGGGTTAGTCCATACCTCTTCAACATAATCTTCCTTCACTCCCCTGCAAAAAGATAACTTGGAGTAAAACTGTAAAGAGACTTCAATAAAATGCAACAAGTCTGAACTTTATTCCATATGTCAATAGTTTTCAAACTTTTTCCTCCTGGCGGAACATGTTTTCTTTCAATAAAAAACTGCACATAACTCCAAAATATAAAACTTGTAAAAGTAGGGATGTTCTGGTTGAAGCGAGGTCCGGGGGCCCATTCCAACCACTAATACAAAACAGTTCCCTAAGGCCAAATGGTTACGTGTGGGTGGGGAGGGACATAATTTGGTTCTCCATTTTTAGTTACATTGCATTGCCTGGATTGGCCTGCCATCGCTCAACTTCTCTCTCGTATTTTGTTTTAATTCAGAGTATTTTTACTCAGAGAATTTTAAAAAATTTTAGCTCCCAGATTACTATTTCAGTCTGTAGTTATGATCTATTACATTGTTTTTGCTCTTCATATACATACATATATGTATATATGTATAAATTTTTTAATTTTAACAATCATATTTTAAATTTCAAAGATCTCTTCCTCTCATTGCTTCTTTTGGATAGTGTCTGTTCTTGTTCAATTATTTTCTGGAAATCTCCCAAAAGTTATTGATTAGAATGTATTTTATATGCTTTTCTGTTCTTTGAGTTACATCCAAATCAGTTGTCTGTTCATCTTGGCTCTTATTTTTCCTGCTATTGGTTTTCTTAACTGTCTGAGGATCCTTAGCTATCCATTCATATTTTTAAATGAATATCTAAACTGATAACATACATTGCTGGGTCGGTTTTCTCTACAGCCATATACTCTGTTTCCTCGAACTGGTGTCTCTCCTGTCCAGGAGGGCTGGCGGCCGGCATGTAAGTGGTCATGGCCACATTAAGATGGGCACGCCAGCCCACACAGGTGAGCTGAGGAGGCTCCGGCTGGCAAAACAGCCGAGTTTGACTCTGGTGGTGCTCTAACTTATTTCCCTCCTGGGCAGGACTGCCTTTGCTTTTCCTTTTCCCTCCCATCCATGGCTGTAACACAGGTAAGTCCTCCCAAGTCGCTTCATGTTCTACTCTTTTCTCATGCCTCTGCAGCCACATTGGAAGCCTTTCCCAGATAGGTAGTGTACCTTACGGTTTTTTAATCTTCCTCCCATTTAAGAAACACACCTTTAAATAATTACTCCTACTACCAAGAACTTTAAAGTTTTGAGACTCTCCTTTCATGTACAGTTGTTTTCTTTTCTGTAACATTCTGGGTTGTCATTTTCCAGCTTCTGCTTTCTGTCTGTCAAGAATTCCTCACAATTTCTAATGGCATCATTTCTTTTTGTCCAATAGTGTTTAGAATTTGTCTTTTAATTCTACCCGGTTCTAAAGAACTTGGAAAAGACAGTAGTGGCATCTATTTGAAAAGGATTTTGGAAGGGGAAAGGCTCCAGAATATCTGTGAATGGGGAACAATATAGTGGAGTAAAAAAGGTTAAAAATATCAGAATATGTTGCCTGACCTACCTATCCAAATTCAGTGTTTGCCACTTTCCTCCTTAGCTCACTGTACACCAGAAACATGGGCTTCTGTTCCTCAAAAAATATCAAGCTTATTCCAACTTCAGAGCCTTTGTGCTGCTTTTATGTGGATATCTGATGCTTCTCATGATTCAGATCTCTACGCAAATGTCACTTCTTCCTAAAAGCCTTCTCCAACTTTATGTACCAAATTAATGGTACATAAAGCTGCTCTGTAATATTCCCCCACTGTAACATAATAAGTATTCAATAAATATTTGATGAATTTTGGGGAAGAGAAGGCATAGCTAAAGACACAAGCTCTCAAAAAGTGAAGACAGAATAACATCAACATTACAGTTGGAGTGTTGGCCATGAAAAGAAATGACTTATTTCTGAGATAGATGGAAAGGAAAATGGATAAAGATTAAGATATGTTTTAAGATGCTGGGAGACAATTCTCTACAGGTTTCTTATGTTGCTGCAAGAGAGGCACTGAATGCCCTCTGTTCTATTGGCTTATCGGAAAAGTCATGATGTATTTTTTTCTACGTTTTTTTTTGTTGCAAATATGAGTCATGACTTTTCTGACAACCCAATAGACTATCTTTTCAGGGATAGCAAACAACCTGGAAAATAAAGATAATGTCTATTATGGAGCAAAGGGCAGGCATACTTACTTCCCATTATAAAATATTTAGGTTCCCTAAGCTCAGGGTTCCTCTCCTGTAATGCAACCCACGGCTTGTACAGGTATCATCTGTCCATCTTCATATCACAGTAAGGAAATTGAGGTTCAGGGAACCAATGCAAAACTGCTGATATTCTCTTACTGTGAATAATAAACTCCTTCATCTCTGACCCAGGAGCCCTATGTTTTCTAGCAGCATCCTTGAAACTGTGGCAGACTAACTTCTTAGTTTCAAGTAGGGTAAACTCTGAGACTCTTCATGCTTCTTGATGTGAAGTAGGGAGAAAAAAAAATCAGACATAAAGCTTATTGACATTTTTTCCTAATGAATAATGGAAACAGGTCTTCTGTTCAGTGAGACAGGGAGAACAGTGGGAGGCTTATCATGAGTGATTTTGGATATAGTCACTGCGAAGAAAAAGCAAGAAAGTATACTAGAAATGAACACCTCCTCTTTACCCTGTCCTTTTCATCAGCTGACAAATACTGTTGAGTTTTTTGCCTGATTAATATTAATGTTCTTCCTGTCCACAGCTATAGTTTGACTTGATCTAGGTCTTCTACTTTCCTGGGCTATTTTAATACTCTATATACAGAGCCTCTCTTTACCCCAACCCAATCTACTGATAAATTAATCTTTTCAAAGAACAAATCTCATTATATCGTTCCTTGATTTACAAGACACAGAAACTAAACCAAAGGCATTATCATTCAAATTTTTTAAATTGTGAAATATATCATAAAAAGTATAAAATACATAAGTACTATTCAATGAATAATAAAAAGAATAACCTGTACCCACTATCCTGTTTAAGAAACAGAACACTACCAGTACCTTCAAATCTTACCCCAATTGCATGCCTCCATTCCCTCCTCCAAAGCTGATGGGCACCTTCAATTTTGGGTTTTTCCTTCTTTTCCTTTTTTCAAATTAGATTACTACTTATGTATTCATCCCTAAAGAAATTATTGTTGATAAATGGATAAATACAATATGGTATATCCATATAATGAAATATTATTCAACCTTAAAAGGAATGAAATAATTCCTCTATTTAAAATCCTCCTATGGCTTCCTGTTGCCAAGAGCATAGAGCTTTAGCATGGCAATCAAGGCCTTCAGATCCTTTCCCATTACCTTTCTAGTCCTATGTCTAATACAACCCTAGAACTATCACTAGCTGACAACTTGTTATCTCTATAGCCTTCTACTTTCCTACCTTGTACTACGCTGCCCCCTTAACCTGGAATATATTTTCCACCACTCAGAAGCTTTTTTAAGCTTTTCAGATACCACCTCCTCCATGAAGCATTCCTGTTCCCTAGCCAGAATCTTCACATCATCCGAAATCACACAGCACTTTATCTATATTTCCTATATAGTGTGCATTTTCGACTCTAGTTATATTTCCTTTCTAACTGCCTGATATCTTTTAAATCACTTCCATCCTTTGGTTTAAGTGACATTGCACTCTTCTCATTTTCTTCCTGCCCCTCTCCAGCTGTTGCTTTAGTCTTTTTCTTCTTCCTCTTATTTTCTTCCTCTCAGTGTTTTCTTCTTCCTTACATGATTCTTCTTCCTCTGTCCATCTCTGAAATATTGGATTCCTTAGGGTCCTATTCAGGATCTTCCTCTCTTCCCTTTACATCCTCCTTGCAAAACATCTCATCTACTCCAAATACTACCTACAAATTGATGACTCTTAGTCACCAGTCCCCATTTCTCTCCTAAGCATCTGATTTATATATCCAACTTCTACTGGTCATCTCCACACAATAGCCACATTAAGTTCACGGTTTATAAAACCGAATTCATATTCTTCCCTTTCAGACCCATTTCATGGTTTCAATCACATTGAACAGAAGTACAATCCACCTAGTTATCTAAGTCAGAAACCTGAGTGTCACCTTCACTACTCTTTCTTCCACAACCTCCACATCCCATCAAATCATCAATGTTACTATTCCTATTGGGTTGTTGGAAAAGTCATGACACATTTTTGCAATGAAAAACACAGAAAAAAACAGTCATGACTTTTCTGACAACCCAATAGTTACATATTTCCTAAGTTCATCTAGTTCTCTCCATCCCCTTTGCTACCAAAATAGTTTGACTCCAACACAGCTCAGCCAATTACTCAGAAAGTCCTCACTTTGTATCCCTGCCTCTAATCTCTTTCCAATCCATTCTCAACACTGCTGCCAGCACAATCTTTCCAAACAGCAACAATAATCATGTCACTTCTCTGAAAAGCCTTAACGACATCCTATTGTGCCAAGGATGAAATTACAATGATACACAAGACCATGCATGAAATGATCAATAGTTGCTCACAGCTCCAGCTTCTGCTCTGAACACTTTGGTCTTGGAGTCCCATAAGTCATGACATGTTCTCGAGCTCCTCTGCCTTTGTACATGTTATTTCATGGGAGATGCACTTAACTATTCCCACTTTCCTCTCCCTTCCGATCCTTTACCTGGCTAACCTTTATGCATACTAAGCTTCAGGTTATCCAAAACTTTCTCCAGGAAGATTTCTCCAACATCAGACCCCACTAAGATTTGGTTAGATGGCCAAACCTAATTTCATCACAGGTACTTTCAGAATACTTTTGCTTTCCCAATCATAGCACTCATCGTCAACTTACATACTTAGATTTTAATTACCTATTTAATTGACTGTCTCTCTGACAATACTGTAAGCAACTTGAGCCATGATGGTAACTTACTACCTCTTATAGTACATACTAGATGTTTTATGAACATTTGCTGTCAAATGAATGAATGAATGTCTTATATCTGCTATCTCTGCTAGACAAAAACCTAAGTCCCACAGTGGCAAAATCTGAGTCTGATAAATTATGAAAGTACAGCTTAAAATGCTGTAGAAACCTCAAGTGTCATACAGTCCAGGCTCCTGCCTTTAAGCAAATAAATATAACCAATCTCTCAATTATATGTGACCCAGAATTTATAAATTATTGCTAGCAATATATATTTTTTTTATTTTGTTTTATTTTTTATTACTAGTTTCAGGTGCACAAAACAACATAATGATTAGACATTTACAGACCTCACAAAGTTATAACCCCAACAAGCCTATTACCCATCTGACACTACAGAGTTATTATAATACCATTTGACTATATTACCTATGCTGTACTTTTGTTAGCAATATTTTTTAAAATAACATGTGAAACACCAAAATTAGATATATAGAATCCCAAACAAGATAAAATGAAAACTGATTCACCACATATGAATTGGTTCATTAATATGCTAGCACAGAAAGATAAAAGACATTGAGAAATGAGACTATCTTATAGAATTAGAATGCTATCTATAACCTACTTGAATTTAAAGCTTTTATCATTTTAAAATATTTTAAACCATCACTTCAAAATAAAAAAATTTCCTTTTGACAAATTGCTTTCACTTCAAAGGGAAAGAAATTCATATAAGCAAGGTTGTCCAGCTATGAAGATGATTTCCATCGCCCAATTTTAGCATATATTACTAACATAAGTCTGCTTTAAATATACTATATGACCCTGTATATTTTCTTTATAGCTTAATATCAACCATCAAAATCACTAGTGTCAACACCTCCTTTAAAAACATCATTCATGTATCATTCAAGGAAAATATTTTTAAAGGATATACTACTTTGACAAATACTCAACAATTATAAGGACTTACTTTTTTTAAAAGTAATAAAGCTAGCAGAATAGATGAAACTAGCCTGATAGAATATTACTAGTGATGTTTTGAGAGTCAGAATTCTATCATTCCTAATGAAGTTAACATTTAAGAAAATTATTTATTCATGAAAACCAGTCACTTTAATTTTGCTCTCAAAAATAATATAAGATGAGGGACAGCCAAGTGGCGCGGTGGTTAAGCGCTGGCTTAGGAAGCCAGCGGCCCTGGTTCAGGTCCCACATATGAGGGCCAGTGACATTGCCCTCAAATAAAAATAAATAAATAAGGTGAGATGCAAAATAACTCTGTGGTTAATACAGATATTTTCAAAACAACACAGTGCTATAGTCACTTGAACTCACAGGCTGGTGTCTATTTCTCAGACTTTTCTCAGTTTTCTCCTTTGTAATTCTTGAACTCATATTAAAACTGTTAAAAAATATTGTTTCAACATCTGTTGCTAAAATATTTAAAGGAAATCTATTTTAGCAAAAATAGCATTTGATGAAAAGTGAAACTTTTCCCAAATATGTAACTAATTTTTAAAAATTCATATTTTCTTTTACGACAGTTAATCTACAAGTTACACATATAGAAAACTATGTTATCTTATTGCAATCTGGCTAATTTTTTGATGCCTAAAGCTCCTCTTCACATTTGAAGGAAAAAATTGTACAGCTATTACAAGGTGAAAGCAGACAGAATTCGTTCGCATTGCCAAAGCTTCTGTAACATGTAGTGTGAGTAACATGAGTATGCTGAATAAGATCTGCTCCACAAATTGATGGCTAAAATATTCAGGTAAAACTTTGATTATTCTGTGTATTATCAAATTAATTTTAGTAGTATATTTCTTTCTCACAGTTGAACAATTATCTGTAGAGAATTTGAACCAATTATTCTAGTTAAGTATTGTCATTTATTTATAGATAGATAAGTAGATAATAGTTGATAAATCATTTCTTGAGTGATTCAGGATATGTTTTATATTTTCAATTTCTTAAATACTCTAACAATTTCATCATTTTATTGGTATTCTAAATAAAAGCAAAGTAGTCTATAAAAAGGTTATGTCCCAGGAGCTTTGTAATGAGTATTTTGAAAAACAATTTTAAAAACAACTGGATTTTAAAAAACTATATATAAAGTATTTTCTGTATCACTATTTAAAGGTGGGTTAAAGAGGGTTTGCACAATTTTATTCAAGTTTTCTATATTAAGAAACAGTATTTAATTCACTAATTATTTTTATAAACAATAGGCATAAATATTTATTTGGCCTCTGCTAACATTTTTATAAAACATCAAAATTTTATTTTTCTTTCATAAGTCAGTTATTTAAACTTCTATAAATTCAGAGTACTTACAACCAGTGCAAACAAATGAATGAATTAAAAGAAGGCATGAAATTCAGAAAATTCATTATAAAAATGTTCACTTACAGAGCAGATAACTATGTAAACTCTGTTCAAATAAAGAGAGTCAAGACAGTGGCTTGTTGGAATAGCAGCTCTCTTACCGTTGGCTAAGGAATGTACTTGGTGCTTGCAAGAGGCACCCCTAACCATTCAAACATAAAGAAATGCTAATGGTGGACCAGAAAAATGCGTGAGAGTGTTTTATAATGTATGTGTTAAGAATTATGTCTATATGTGATTGCTTATGTTAAATATAAAATATAGAAAAGCAGCAACCTAGAACTACATCTATTACAAATTTTCCTAATTAAAACATGATTCAATTCTATATTTCAGTTTTTAATGGGTCCCATTTTGAATTAGTAAGCATTTTAACTCAAATCCTTTATGATATTTTAAAAAAACTGCATACAAACAGTTCTTACTGTCAGGGTTTATTATTCAATACAGTGTGTAATATGTTACAATAATACATGATTTTTCATTTCACTTTACTCTTAACTGTATAATGCTGAAAAAAAACTACAGATTACCTTTGTAAATATTTTTAACCATAATATTCTTTCCTGTTTTTCCAGAATCACTTAACATTATGAAAAACAGAGGAACAAATATTAAGCTAAATAGTAAATGTTTCCATTTTGGCTCAGTTGCATTAAAGCAGCAAATATTGGGTGTCTGCCCTATTGTTCTCCACCCACATCCTCAGATAAACAAATGCATTAAGTGTTTAAAAGTAAGGGTAGAGAAGAGTTGTGTAAAAGCCAGACTAGTTAGTAACTTCAAACAAATGAGACCACAGACCAACCAACTAGCTTTTTTTTTTTTTTACATCACTTTTAAAATTCTTTGGGCCAAATTTTCAATCAGTATGTGAGAATTAGCCATAGCAATCCTACCACCCTAATGAGTATTCTATGTGTTAACTTCCCACACATCAAACATAAGGCTTGCACGGTTTATCTTTCAAATATCTCAATAAATATGTACATATATAATACAAAATATAGTATCTTTATAAAATCTTAATATATAATATAAATATACACACATATTTACATATCAATAATATATATATACATGACACACACACACACACACACACACACACACACACACACACACACACACACTTCCTCACTCTAGCGGTTTTCTACCTGCTAAGAAGTTGAGGTGTAGTCATTAAAAGGATTATCCAAAATAAGTGCCTACATAGCAACATCTTAGTCCGGGTCTGAATGAGCTATATATTTAACAGAGCGTGTCAAATGTGACGATTCCCATTCTTAAAACTATATATATTACCTAAATGAAACTGTTTGAAGCCTGAATATCGCATTCAAATACTACATGCCAGGGAAGGAAGCATTTTTTTCTTCCTGCAGTGAATTTGAAGCTTCTGAAAGTCTGACAGATTTGGAAGAAAAAGTGTAGCTCTAAACTAAATTAAGTATTCACGGAACAAACACTGCAGCTGCAAGAGCAATTCAAATTTCCTATCACCAATGTTTCAATCCTATTTTAAAAGAATGATTTCTGAGGTCAGAGGTTATTCCCATTTTCATGGCTATTCAGTCCCATGGCTAATGTAGCTAATATGGGTGCCCATAGTGACAACGGCAAAAATGGATGTATCTGCAAGAGCAGTAAGCCATTTTATAAAGGCTGCCAACTACTCGAAAAAGTGATTTTTTAATTTCATAAATTGTTTCTATAGCCTTTTATCTAAAACTGGTTTGCAACATTCAAGTACTAAATCTGTATTTTTTCAATATAATATTAGGTGTTACATTCCAAAAGTTTCAAAGGGGACTGAAAATAAATTTAAAACAAAATATATATCATCAAATAAGCCAATAGCAACGGCCCACTGTTGGGACTCACAGTAATCCCAAACCATCTCTGATGCTTGTGTGTCTGTGAGTCTGTGTACACATATACCCCTTTTTCACAAAGAGAAGGAAAATGGCTCTTCCCTTTGAACCTCATCCACTAATTACTGATAAAAACCTAACTGGTATTATACATTATAAAGAAGCTTATTCATAAGTAATTAAACAATATTACCTCAAAGTAGAAATATCAAAGATTCAAAAGAAAAATACTAACAGTGGTATTCTTGATGAGAAGTACTATAAAGTTAGAGGGGAAGAATTTCATAAAACCTAAATTTCTAAAATTTTGTATAGTTGTTTGTATATGAAAAAAAGAATAACTTAAAGTCCTAGGTTGTTTCACTACATTACTAAGATATAAAATCAGTTTTGTTTAACTCTGTTTGATAGAGTATATATGATTCACAGTTAGAAAAATGACATAAAAATACACGTAGTTTGTGTATGTCCGTTCTGTCTGTTATGATAGCCTACTGATGTACTTAAATTGATTCTAATTTTTCTGTGATTATCAGTGAATATTTTAAAATGGTAAGATAGTTTCATTTTGTGCTTTCAAAATATCAAAATACATTTAAATATGAATGTAACTGAAACAACATGATTCACTTCCATTGCTGGAAGCCATGACTTTTTTTAATTTCCAAAACGAACTGTATCGCAAATAGGAAAAGAGCTTAAAAAGAGGAAAAAAAAACGCCAAAAAACTCAAAATTGACTTAAGGCTTTAAATAATTAACTTCAGAGAGATTCCCCCCCCCTTTTCTTCAATATATAAGTACATCAACAATTATTTTTCATTTCGGAAACTAAATCTTCAATTTAATAATTTAATAACCTGAACTTACATAGGAATGCAAAGCTTTTTTTTTAATGGATAAAAGAAGATAAAACATGCCAAAAGGAAAGCTACTTTTCAAGTTTTAACTGATCAACAATCACTTGATAAGATGAAATATAATATTACAGATAATTGCTCAAATCCTACGGCATTTTAGAATGATTTGAAATCGTAGAGGTAAACCTGTTTAACTGTGGTCATAGAGCAAGTCAATATTTAAAAATTTATAGAAAACCAAATTAGATCACTTTTCTGTTGTTCGTGGGGGTTTTTTTCTGTAGTTAGTTGAGCTTAAAATACAATATAAACAATGTTCAAACTTTGAGACCTTTATATCACAAGAAAGGCCATTTAAATCCTAGAACAATTAATAAGAGTGAGATTTATACATTCATTTAATATTTCAAGAATTCTTATTTCCAAAGAGTTTCCTCAAACCAGAATTTTGATTTCACCCTTCTGCTTTCCATAAAAGCAAAAAACCTCCACATACTTCCTCATATGGTCCTTGCACAATTGCACCACCTAGTGTTTGCTAGGCAATATTCCTACAGATTTAGTAAAGCTGTCTCAGTATTTAAAACAAAACAAAAACTACCACCACCACCAGGACACCACCACATTACATCAACCATTCAAACTTTAACAAATTGTTATCTTTTGTTCAACTTATAAAAGTTTAATAGTTTGAGATGCATTAAAATTTTAGATTTTAAATGTGAACTATTTAAATACTCTATATGTGCCTTGAAATAAGCTTTCAATTGTGAAAATACATATTTCAAATGTGCTCACACTGATTACGTATTATTTCAAAAAGAATCACATTTAAAAATCTAGAATATGTTTTAATGCCAAAATTAACAGAGAAAAATGAAAATGTGGGTGGTACCTTCAATGGGCAAAGGCAGTGACATTGCTTCTCTTCTCTCTACTCCTTTCGCTTCCTAAGGGCTACTGGGTAGGCTCTTGTTCCTGTTCTCCACCCACAATCACATTATAAAGTCTATTTAGCTGTGTATGAGGAAGACATGCTACTATAGTTTCCTCAGAAAATAATTATTAGATTTTGTGAAATTAATGTTATTACAATGTTGAACAATAATTTCTTTAAATGTGCATCCACGAGTAATAGAATACCATAATTATATTAAATTTACAATATTAAACTGAACTTACTTAATGTACATGATTAGAAGTCATTATTACTGTTCTACATGGTAATAAAGCATAAGTGACAAACAGTTCACACAAATTACTATAATCAACATTGCCTTTATATATAATTAAAACCAAGCATACCTAAGGAAAGCTGGAGGGAATGAAAGGGAAACCCAAGTGGAACAGAAAGGTACTCTAAGGCCCTTACTTGCCATGGTCGTAGATACAAAATTCCATGGCTGGTAAGTATACTAATAGTTCTCCAACTTACCAACCTCCAGTGTTGGAAGCCGAAAGAGCCAAATAAACTTTGGCTTAGAATAGTAGTGTTAAAACGTATTAGTGTGTGTGTGTGTGTGTGTGTGTGTGTGTGTGTGTGAGAGAGAGAGAGAGAGAGAGAGAGAGAGAGAGAGAGAGAGAGAGAGATATGGAGGGCTTCTATCTAAACTCGGAACTAGTCCAGGTTCCCCCTTAAACAGCAGAGGTATGCAGTCAAACCTTTTTTGGACAGTTTATTTCCCTTCGTTCTCCAGCACTAGGCCTCTATCGCCATGCATTTCCTTAACTCTTAAGTCTACCCTATGACAATCTACCCTTTGTTTTGTCTTTAGATATTTCATTTTTCACTTCCCCCCTGTTGACAGGTATGCTTTATATAACCTATTTGTCCAAAGCTGAACATAGAAACAATCCAAGTGATATCCTTGGTGCCACGATATCCAGTAGAGCCCAGATCCACCTAAAAACATTCAAGTGTTTATAAAACACCCTGTATTCTTTAGAGGCTGAAAGTACACAGGAATATAATGCCTCCCTGGAAAAAAAATGGACAATCGTCTGCACAGGTTTGCTCCTCCGGCACCTCTAGTTGCTTGTGACATATTCACTGGATTATTATTACTTGTCATGAGAACTGGGCTCTATACTAATATGAGGAGCTCAAATGCCAAAGTACTGTAAAATGTGGCTATGATTTCAAAACTGTTTCTGACTTGAATAAAACTTACTAAAAACTTTCCCTTTGCTATACTGGTCCAGAGACCCCATGATCCTAGGGACCAACGCAGACAATAAAGCCTCGTAAGATTGTAAGAGTCATGGCTCACAGATCCTAAGCATAACCTAGAACCCGAAGGCATCAAACTGCTAAAAGGTTGTGGGATTCTAAGTTCAGATAAGAAGGTATGCTTGTGAGAGGCACAGCTTATAATTAGCTTAGCAAAAAGGAGGACATGAGGGTGACATTTGTTCCCGGTTTTCCTGCAGAATAAAATAATAGAGAATGCTTAAAAAGTGTGTGTGTGGGGGGGAGGGTTATACATAAGCTATGTGGTAATAAATAACTCAGAGTCTTGAACATGAATTCAGAATAATGTATTATAGCTTTTAAATTCAAGAGGAAAGAAGACAGAGTCTAGGCCTGACAAAATTAGGGAATCTAATAGACAACCATCCCTACTGTAAAGCTCGAACCCTTAGGTGCTACATTCTAAACATAAAAACAAAATACAAGTAAACCCATCCAACCTTTCCTTCCCATACAGGACCTCAAAGAAAGTTTCCCTGGCATTGTAGGGGGCCAAAGATACTGTTCCTGAGAAATTGTAGTCTGAAGTCAGCCATCACATAGAATTGTAGGCCCAATTTTCCTGACATGGGTATCTAAAGCACTTTACGTTTTGAATTTAGCCCAAAGTGGTGTCAGGCTGCTAAAGTGGCTTGAAGAGCAAAAGCAAACATAATTCCTCTTGGAGGAATACATAGAGGCATACCTCATTTTATTGTGTTTCACAGATATTTCAATTTTTACAAATTAAAGACCTTCTACTGGCAAAAAGGTTACAACTCACTGAAGGCTGAGATGATTGTTAGCAATTTTTAGCAATAAATATTTTTAATGAAGGCATATACATTGTTTTTTTAGACATATTCTATTGCACAGTTAATAGGCTGCAGTATAGTGTAAATATAACTTTTATATGAGGTGTGATCAAAAGATAAAGTGAATGCTTAAATTTTAAAAAATTATTACGGTAAAAGACACACTGCCATTAATCCCCTCAAAATATTCCTCCTTCCTTTGAACACTTATCCCATCGTACTTGCCACTTTCTAAAGCAGTTCTGGAAATCCTCTTTCGTGAGTGTCTTTAGTTACACTGTCGTGGCTGCCTCGATGTCTTGAATCATTTTGACTTGGGGAAGAGCCAGAAGTCGCGAGGTGCCAAATCAGGTGAATAAGGTGGATGAGGACACACCATAATGTTTTTATTTCATAGAAATTGCCATACCAGAAGTGATGCGTGACACAGAGTATTATTATGATGGAGGATGAGGTAAAGACATGAAAGAGGATTTCCAGAACTGCTTCATTCAGAAAGTGGCAAGAATGATGGCATAAGCGTGTTTGAAGCAAGGGGGAGTATTTTGAGGGGGATTAATGGCAATGTGTCTTTTACTGTAATATTTTTTTTTTAATTTAAACATTCTCTGTATTTTTTATCATACCTCGTATGCATCGGGAAACCAAAAAATCTGTGTCTTGCTTCATTGCGATATTTGCTCTACTATGGTGGTCTGGAACCAAACCTAGAATATCTCCGAGATACGCCTGTATACGCTTCATTCCATACCCTAAAGGTTTTCCTAATTAATTTTTCAAATAAAAAATGAGATAATGAAGCAAGGCATCATGAGCACGAACCAGCAAAAGAAATTAGAAACAAACTCAAAGAGTTAATGCTTGACTTATGAGGCACAGATTATAAAATAACTATGCTTATTATATTTAAGGAAATAAAAATGGCTAAAAATACTGCAGAGAGTAATAAACTATTATAAAAACAAAGACTTTACAGATTTGAGAGAGAAGTAAATAAAACTTCTAAAAATGAAAAACATAATTGAAATTAGAAACTCAATGGAAAAAATTAATAACATATTCAAGAGCTGGAAAACATGAAAAAATTAGTTTGAGAGTTAGTTTAAAATACTTAAGAGTAGTTTAAGAAACTTAAAGTACAAGCAAGAAGTTCTATGGTATATCTAATTCTCGCTCAGGGGCGCCGGCAAAATTGGAAGAAATACTAAGATTTCCCACATTGATGAAAAACAATAATTTGTTTTTCAAGAAACTCAACAAATCCAAAGCAGTATTTAAAAACAACAACAAAAAAGTCACATTACAGTGAAACTGCTTGCATAAGGCCAAAGACAAAGCCAAGATCTTAAAAGCAGTTAGACAGATTGGCTTCAAGGAAGCAACAGTTAGCTTATGGCTGACTTCCGCAGCCACAAGAGAAACCGTGTGCTGAAAGAAAATAACTGTGAATCTAGAAATTTATATTCAGCAATAATATCTTTCAAGAATTAGGGCAAAATGAAGACATTTTCAGACAAATAAACAAAAGCTAAAAATATGGTACCAGCAAACTTTGATTAAATACAATTCTATGAATATACTTTAAGAAGAAGGAAAGTAGTACCAGACAGGGGTCTGAGATTAGCAGACATTTGATCCTGTCCAAAACATCCACATTTAGAAAATGGCCTGGGCTCAAACAGTTCATGTTTATTCTACTTTTGGTTTACAGGATTAATACATAAAATACACTATCATGTTTTATTGATCTAATAATTGAGTTGTGGCTCTTTTGCCAATAATAACCCTTCTTGCCTCAGTAGCCTACCTGGTAATGTCACATGGGAGTTAGTAGGTGGATTGGGATTTTGAATCTTAAAGAAGAGCAGGATTTATATTAACTATGGATTAAATGTCTCCATGGATGTTTTGGAAATGCAAAAAGGAAAAATGAGAAACACAAGTATAAAACCCTTTATTAAATCCATAATAATTTATTTTGAGGTCTCAAAAAAAAAAGAATTAAAATACAAATGAGCAATAACATATAAGCCTGGAGGCAGGCAAAAGTAATTAAAAAGTTGTAAGGTCCTTTCATTGTCTGAGAAAAAAAATTAATTAGCCTTAGATTTTTAAAAGTTAAGTACAATATGTTTAATTTTTAGGGTAACCATTGCAAGAACAGAATTGAGTAACTTCCAAACTAATGGAAGGCGTAAATAGAATAAGAAAATATCAATCCAACGAGATATCGCTACACACCTATTTGAATGGTGAAGATCCAAAATGCTGACAACACCAAATGTTAGTGAGGATGTGAAACAAAAACTCCCATTCATTGCTGGTGGGAATACAGCCATTTTGGAAGACAGTTTAGCAGTTTCTTACAAAACAAAATACACTCTTACCATAATCCAGCAGTCACACTCCTTGGTATTTACCCAAACAAAATGAAAACTCTTGTCTACACAAAAGCCTGCACATGGATGTTTATAGCAGCTTTACTCATAACTGCCAAAACATGGAAGCAACCAAGATGTTCTTCAGTAGGTGAGCGAATAAACTGTGGCACATACAATGGAATATTACTAAGTGAAAGAAGCCAAGCTGAAAAGGCTACATACTTAATGATTCCAACTGTACAGCATTCTAGAAAAGGCAAAACTATGAAGATAGTAAAAATGATCAGTGGTCACTGTGGGTTGTGAGAACAGGCAAAGCACAGAGGATTTTTAGAGCAGTAAAATTGTTCTGTATGATACTTTAATAGTAGGTTAAGTGTGATTTTATATTTGTCAAAATGCATAGATTGTACAACACCAAGAGTGAATCCTAATGTAAACTATGGACTTTGGAGTGATGGGTCAGTTGTAACCAATGTACCATTCTGGTCAGGGAGGCTGTGTGAGCCAGGGGCAGTGGATTTATGAGAAGTCTGTACCTTCTGCTCAATTTGCTGTGAACCTAAAACTGCTCTAAAAACTAAAGTCTGTTTTTAAAAAAAATCAAACAATGCAAAAGGCAAGAAAGGAGAGACAAAGAAGCAAAATAGAAAGAACAAATAAATACCACAAAATAAGGTGGTAACTATAAACCTGAAAATAAAAGTAATTCCATCAAATGTAAATGGATTAAGTGCTCCAGCTAAAAGATAGAGATTATCAGACTGGATTTAAAACAACAAAACAACAACAAAAAGCAAACATGTGATATTTTAAAAAATATATCTTTATAAGAATATATAAAAATTATAAGTATACACGAAAATTCAAAATCAGAAGGAAAAAAGATTTATCATGAATATACTAACCAAAAGATGCCTGGTGCAGTTAGTTATGAATATCAAGCCAAAAAAAAAACACAAAAAAAAGACATTAGGATAAAAAGAATTTCTAGAGATAAAGAGGGTCAATTCATAATGATAGTGGTTCAGTTCACCATTAAAAAATAATTTATAATAAGTATGCATCTAATAACACAATCTCAAAATATACAAAATAAAAAATTAACAGAACTAAAAGGATAAATACATCAATCTACTGTTTTCTGATTGAAGAATCAGGGGGGAAAAAAATCAGAGAATAGAGGTTAAAAATATACCATTATCGAACTTGTCCCAATGGTCATACAGAGAACAGTACACTCAAAAGCTGAAGAATATACACTCTTTTCTAACTCAATTTGGAAATTAAATAATCAAATGGTCCAAAACAAGTCTTAACAAATATTGAGATCATACAAAACACATTCTTTGACCACTGAGGCTAGAAATCAACAACAAAAATAGAACTGAAATAAATCGCAATACGGTAGAAATCAAGAAACACACTTCTAAATAACCATGAGTGAAAGAAAAAAAAAAAAGAAAAATGTTAAGTATTTTGAATTGAACAATAAAAATATCATTTGTGCTAAACATCCACCTAAAGAAATTAAAAATAAAAAGGGCTGCAAAGTAACATTATTCACAAAAGCCAAGCCATGGAAACAACCTAAGTGCCCATTGACAGATGAATGGATAAAGAAAATGTGATACACACACACACACACACACACACACACACACACACACACACACAGGAATATTATTCAGCCTTAAAAAAAAGAAAATCCTGCCATTTGCGATGACATGGATGAATCAGGTGGCTGTTATACTAAGTGAAATAAGCCAGACACAGAAAAATATCACATGATCTCACCTATACCTGGAATCTGAAAGAAAGAAAGAAACAAACAGGGCCGGCCGAGTGGCGCATTGGTTAAGCGCTGGTTTTGGGATGCCAGCGGCCCCGGTTCGGATCCCACATGAGGGCCGGTGACACTGCCCTCTACAGCTAACAACAGCTCCACCTGGAGCTGGGCTGTGCGAGCCCCGGTGATGGTGTGGGCTGCAGCCCCTGCTGCAGTGGGCTGCCATAGGCTACAGTGAGTGGCCCGCAGCCAGCGTGAGCGGCTGGCAGCCAAGCGTGAGCTGCCAATAGCCGCGATGAGCGACATCCAGAGGCCAGCGACCGATCTGCCTCATCCGGGAAGAGCGCAATGACGATACCAACAGTGAAGCAACATCCTCCGCAACTAAACTGAAGAACAAGAAGACAGCAACTTGTCTGTTCCCCTTCCCAGATTCCCCAACGCTGTTCCCCTCCACCAATTCCCCAATAAAATCTTTAAAAAAAAAAAAAAAAAAAAAAAAAAAAAAGAAACAAACAAACAAACAAACAAAGAAGATCAAATTCATAAACAGAAAGTAGAATGGTGGTTACTGGAGACTGGGGAATGGGGGAAAAGGGGAGATAGTAACCATCTCCTCTTTCTGGAAAGATTCTTTGTCCCATGCTCCCCAAACTAGTTTACTTCCTATCCTTCTGACCACTCTTCCTTAAGTGCCATTTTTTCTGCCGATATTTAGTATTCCTCGGAATTCTGTCCTAGGTCCTCTTTTCTTCTCACTTTATCTAATATCCCTGGGTAATTTTAACTTCTTCCACAGCTTCAATTTCCATCCACAAAATTAAATTAAATGTCAAGCACATGCCCATAGGAAGGTATGCTGTCCCTCTCCACCTACTGTAACTCCTGAAATGAGAATTTCTGCATATAATGTTACTCGTCAAAGACCAAAACTGAACCCCACATCTTCACCAAACATATCTTTCCATCTTCCCGTAGGTCCAGTTTCCTTGAGTGGTACTACCATTCACTTCATTGCTCAAGTAAGAAATTTACATATAGTTTACTCCTTCTTCCTCGCTGCTCATAGCCAATCAATCACTATCCACTAAATTCTACTTCAAAAATGTCTTTTAAATTGTTCTAAATCTCTTCCCTAATATACTAGCATTTATTCTAAGAATTCAAAAACCAAGACCCTAAAATTCATTATTTCTTATATAGAGTACAAACTTTTCCTATTTTCATAAAAAAACTTTGGTTAGTTTTCATTTATTTCTACATCCATCTGTATAACTTAACTATGTGTATATTTAAAAAAAAGAAAACAAGACTTCTTATCAAGATGGTGGAGTACGTAAGCTCTAAGATCACCTTTTCCTATGATCACATCAAAATTATAACTAAATTATATAATAACCATCACTGAGAACCACCTGAAGAATGGCTAAGAAGTCATATAACTAAGGATATAAAGACGAAGCCATATTGAGATTGGTAGGAAGGGCACAGACAGGGAAGGGGCGGATCCCACAAAATGATGGTGATTAAAAAATGGGAGGGATAGGCCAGCCGAGTGGCATGGTGGTTAAGCGCTGGCTTGGGATGCCAGCAGTCCTGGTTTGGGTCCCACATGTGAGGGCCAGTGATACTACCCTCAAGAAAACAAACAAACAAAAAAATAAAATTGCTTCTGCCATTTAAAAAAAAAAAGGGAGGGATATCGAGGCTGTAGAGGTTCCCCTCTGAGAAGGGAGGGGTCTCATCCCTTCACCAGGCTCCCCAGCGTGAGGCACCAGTGCCAGGAAGAGGAGTTTCCATAACATCAGCCTATGAAAACCAGTGAGGATTGTGTCCCAGAGAGACAAAGGGCTTCAGGAGACTGAGACAACGTGCTCTGAAAGGGCTGGCACCCAAACTCACTCCTTCTAAGCTCTATCACAGGAGTAGCAGCTCGAAAAACACCAGGAACATACAGGGAGGACTAAATTCAGGGCAAGGGCTGAGGTTGGGGCAACTCTCTCCTTCCACGAAGCCGGACTAGCATGGGGTGGGGGGCAAGTCTGTGCTCTCCATTAACCTGGCTAACATCGTTTGCCCTGCCCTGGTGATTCCCTGAGATCCCACCCCACCCAACTGGCTCACCTAGTTCGAGCGTCTTCCAGCAGCTCCTTCACAGAAGCAGTCTGCCTCAGCTCATGCTGCAAACTCACTCAAAGGACTGCAAACCTCACACCAGTGGTGGCTGCCCTAGGTCTGTGCTGCAGACTTTCTCAAAGGTCCACAAATCCCACACAAGTGGCAGCTGCAATCAGCATACATTGTAGCCCTTGCCAAGCAGCCTCATGCCCAATACAAGTGGCAACAAGTCTCAGGTTATAATGTAACTCCCAATAGGGAATAGGTGGACCCAAACCTGGCTAATCGGCAACCAGCCTTAGCCTGTAATGTAGCTCCAACTAAGCAGCCACAAGCCTAGCATAAGTGGCAGCTGGCCTTGATTCACAGTGTAGCCTCTCCCAACTGCCTTCAACCCCACCATAAGTAGCAACCAACCACAGATCACTTTGTGGCTCTTACCAACCAGCCCGAAGCCCTGCAGAAGTGACAGCCAACCTTAGCTTGTACCAGAGCCAGTCCCCAAAACTCTCCAGACCCAATATACCTAGTGGCTGGCTTCAGAACCACACCAAAGCAGCACCCAACCAGCTCCACAAACAACACACCAGAAGGGTTGCCTCAGCTGGCACTGGGGTCCTGCTAACGGGGCTCCCATTCTATGGAGTCAGCCCCTCCACAACAGCTCATCCACTGTAGTCATGGCCAGTCCTCACAGCCAGTCAGCTTAAGGGTCAACCTCACCCATTGACATGCCACCAGCAATCAAGGCCCAACTGTAACAGGAGGGCACACACAACCCACACAGAGGACACCCCTGGGATATCTGGCTCAGGTGACCAGGGAGATTACACACTGAGTCACCACAGGACACCTTCTCCACAAGGCCAATCTGTCAAGATTAGGAGATGTAGCAGATACACCTACTACACAGACACAAACAGAGGGGGTCAGCCAAAATGAGGAGACAAATAAACATGTCCCCAATGAAAGAATATGACAAAAACTCCAGAAAAAGAACTAAACAAAATGGACACAAGCAATCTACCAGATAGAATTCAAAACACTGGTTATAAGCATTCTCAATGAACCTGGGAGAAGAATAGATGAACGCAGTGAGAACTTCAACAAAGACATAGAAAACATAAAAAAGGAGATAGAAAAAAAACACAATAAGAACTAAAGAATGAAATAATTGAAAAGAATATATACTAGAGGGAATCAATGGCAGATTAGAGGAAGCAGAGGACTGAATCAGCAATCTGAAAGATATAATGGAAAACAACCAATCATGAATAGCAGAAGAAAAAAATTCAAAAAATTCCTCTGGGACAACATCAAGTATACCAACATTCACATCATAGGGGGTCCCAGAAGGAGAAGAGAGAAAGTAAGGAACTGAAAACCTGTTTGAAGAAATAATCACTGACAAGTTCCCTAATCTGGAGAGGAAATGGACACACAAGTCCAGGAAGTGGAGTCCCAAACAGGATGAACCCAAACAGGTCCACAGCAAGACACATTATAATTAAAATGTCAAAGGTTAAAGACAAAGAGAGAATCTTAAAAGCAGGAAGTGCTCTCCAATAACCTGGCTAACATCGCTGGAGTGCAAAAGAAATGAAAGCTAGGTTTCTCTAAATGTATCTTGTTTTATATACAGTAATACCTTGGTTTGCGAGCATAATTCGTTCCATAAACAAACTACGCATATTGCAAGACATTGCTCATTTGCCAAGTTAAAATATATTAGAAATGTTTGCTCACCTTGTGGAACACTCGCAAACCAAGTTACTTGTAATCTAAGGTTTTACTGTAGTTGATTTGGGAACCATAACGGATTATAAATTATAAAATGCAATTAAATAAAAATGTAGGGAAAAAAGTTAATCTTCAAAGCCAAAAGTAAAATGAAATTCAACCACACCAAGAATTACTTCAGGTGACTTTAAAACAGCAATTTGCTATCCATCCCTAATGGAATATCCTGAGAGAGGGAGAGGGGAGAAATGCCATGACATTACTATTTTTGGTAATTATATTGCTAGTAATGATATTGTTATTCTAAAACATATATGTTTTAGTTTAAGTTTAAATAATTATGTTGATACCATTTAGAATCAAAATTTTCAACATGAGAAGAGATACAATAAGTAAAATAAAAAAATCAAAAAAGCTGCATTACTGAATTTGAATAAAAATATCAGTATGAACTCACAATGTATTTTTCTCCTCAAAAAATACTTATTTCTTATCTTTATCTATTAAGAAGGCCCAGAAGTAATGACCAATCCAACAGTGGGCACTCTTAGTGCCCAAATTGTGGCCTCTACATATGCATTTCCAAAAGAACCAGAGCTCCTTGGAGAAAAGGCCGGTGTCAGGTCAAGATATCCTCAAATATCTTGTCACACTAAAAATACAAGGAAGCTCTGAAAGGCTACTACTGGGGTATGTCAAAAGGACTCAGGGGCCAACTTTAAGTGACTGACACTTTGGAAAACAGCTGGACTGAGCATTATCTCCTAAAACTGATATATACCATATCACCCAGCATTTCTAAAAGGTGTACATTCCCCAAAATGTGTACAAGAGAAGTCTATGAATGTACATGTCTTCAGAACACCAAAACCTGCCAACAACCCAATGTCCATCAAGAGGACAGTACATGAATAATGCATGAATATGCAAACAGAATACTTCACAGCAGTTAAAACAAATGAACCACAGCGACATGTAAACAATATGGCTGAACCTTAGCAATTACATGTGGATTGTCGCCAAAGTCATTGCTTTTTTCCCCCCAATAGTGAGTTTACAGACATCTATTACTTTTCAAAAATAATTACTAGCCTAAAGAGAAAAAAAGAAGTTTCTCATATGAAAAACTTTGGATATTTAAAATATCTGGCTGATCAAAAATGCAACTACTATAAAGTCAAGGAATGTTGACCACACTGGCTTAGATAATATTAAAACAATTAAGGCCCCAAATATACTAAAAGCAAAATGCTGGCATAGTATATTGGTTCCCTGAAATCAAATACACACATATGAATTATTTGTTCAAATAAAAGGCACCCATTTAATAAGGGTGATGACACTTCTATAATCTTTTAGATTTCTAATTGCTCTTTTTAACCTATTCTCCAACTATTCTTTCTTTCTTAACTCTATCCTAGCACACAGTTAATCATGAGTACTTTTTGCTTTCTTTAAAACATTTTATATTCTATTAAAAAGGCAAGTGCTGTATTATATTACCCAAAGGAAATTGTAAAAATTGATTTCACCAATATCATGTTCAACCTGTATTTGGGCATTCTTAAACTAAACAGAATGTTAAGAAATGATAACTTCCATTATAAAAGATAGATGTTTTCTACCCATTTTGTTATGTTGCTTTTTCCAATTATCCCCAGAGAACAAAATTTACCTACTCCAATTCATATTTAAAAAATCATTTTAATTTTAAACATGCCAGGAAGCAAAATAAAATGCCAATTTTAAGAGTTATATCCATATTCAGTAACAAGTACTTAAAGGATAACTGCATACATTAAAAAGTAATTCAATTTAAAAAACAGCTACATTCTGTCAGGAAGATTGTGAGGTATAAAAATATATATATCTCCTCTTTTGGAATTTACAAATTAGTTGAGAAGATACAGACACAAATAATAAAACAAAAATGCAGAAGATTTAAAAGAAAATACATGATTGAATGTTAAAGAAAAGCATTAACAAACAAGTTATAAGATTACTTAATACAAAGAAATCACTATGGACCAAGAGTGATTAGAAACAGCTTCTGGGGGAAAATGGAACCCACAATGTGCTTTGTCAGATAACTAGCAAACTTCAGAAAAAAAGAGGTGAGAGAATCACATGGAATTAGACCAAAGACTTGTTTCAGTGTAACTAAATAAAAGTATGTCTGAAGATAATTTCTATAGGGCAATAAAGTTAAGAAAAGTTAGAATGATAGGTACCACTAAACTGGAGAAGGCTATCAATGTCAAACTAAGGAGTGTGAAATGAAATTTAACCTGTCTGGGCCTAATGGCACTGAAACAAAAAAGCATCCAACAGACTTTCACTGACAGTTGGGGGAAGCAATGAATATTTTAAAAGCTTTCAGTTGCCCTGCACACCACCTTGATTAGGTAGGGTGAGGTTGAGGAGGAGGAGGAAGAATGGATATAAAAATAAGTTGATTTAACTTTACCAGATTTTTCCAAGTAAAAATGAAATCACAAATGAATATTGTGAACTCCTCAACTATGTGATTCTATTTATGAAATACGATACTACTTATTATTTTGTTCTCTTTAAAGACTAAGTATTTATTTCAAGGTTGTGGGAAGTATTTCCCCCCATCTTAGTACATGTCAGAGCTGGTTATTTTTGCAGCTTTGAACTTACTTCAAGTTCTATCATTTGGTTAGGTCAGGGGATGAATGCCTGGGGTATTTTGTCCTTTAGGATACTATTTAGCCTTCATGCCTCTCTGTTTAAAAATGATTCATGCACTTTGGAGTACAAATATGGAGTAAAAAAAATCCTTACTTTTTAAAGTTAAAAAAAATCAGAAGTCCCATGTAAACCTCGTTATATTCAAGGCAAAATCTTCCATTCATCTATTTTCTATAAATATTCAAACTCACCTTTACATCAATCTGATCATTTAAAAAAAAAACACACAAAATTGTTTTCTTGCTAAGTAGAGCACTCTGTGTGAATTGGGTCATAGCAATACTCAACTTTAGAAGAGAACATTTTTTAAAATTATACTGTGGAATAACTTAAAACTAACAAACAGTTGCAAGAATAGTACAAAGAACTCATATACACCCTGATCTAGCTTCCCCATTTGTTAATGTTACCCTCATTAAACATACATTCTCTCATACACACATACAATATTTTTCTGAACCATTTGAAATTAAGTTACAGACATGATGTCCCATTACCCTTAATATTTCAGTGTCTGTTTTCTAAAACCAAGGACACTGTCCTCCATAACAACAATACAATCACCAAAATCAACCAATTAATATAAACATGATTTTATTTAAACCCGAGACCTAATTCAAATTTTACCAATCCTTCCAGTAATATCTAGGATTCAATCCAGGATCATGTTTTGCAATTCACTGTCACATCTCTTTGGTCCCCTTCAATTTGTAACACTTCCTCAGTCTTTCATGACCTTGACATTTCTGAAGCATACAAGCTGGTTACTTTATAGAATGTTCCTCAATTTAGATTTTCCTGATGTTTCCTTGTGATTATGACTTACGTATTTTTGGCAAGAACGCCACAGAATTGATGCTATGCTCTTATAGGTTTATTGTATCAGGAGGCACACGATGTTGACTTGTCCCATTACTAGGGTTGGTGAATTCTACCGCTTGGTTAAGATGGTGCTTGACAAGATTTCCGTCAGTAAACTTAATAAGTATTTTGTATTTATTAAGAAGTAATTATTTTGTGGGGAGATATTT
The DNA here is from genome assembly GCA_033961575.1 of Aselliscus stoliczkanus. Taxonomy (NCBI): domain Eukaryota; kingdom Metazoa; phylum Chordata; class Mammalia; order Chiroptera; family Hipposideridae; genus Aselliscus; species Aselliscus stoliczkanus. The sequence continues at coordinate 74,339,632 of CM066730.1, forward strand.
TGAAACTATGAAAATATCCGGCTTCTCATCAAACTTCCACTCACTAGTTATAGCATCCATTGATGATTTTGCCTAAATCAATTATTACTATGAAGGTTGCCAAAGGTGATTTTCAAATTCTAACATTTATCTAGACTTATTAGTTGATATTCTATTGTAAGGTAGAACCTTCCATGTAACCCCATTTATTCATTTATTCCAGGGTTTTTTTATTTTTTATTTTTAGCTGAGCCATCCTGCTACGTGTTGGCAGCTCAGCGGCTGCTCAGCTCGGGCTGGTCTCGAACCGCTGTTGCTCAGAGCTCAGCTCGTACTCTTGAGCGAACTCTTAACCAACTGAGCCACTCGGCCGGCCCTCATTTAGTTACATCAGTATATACTCATGCATTCCAATCTATTCAATAAATTCAATCTATCATTTATTTTGATGTTCAACATGTCATTGATATGGCTGGTAGAACTCCTTCAAGCTGGCGCCTATGTGCTTTTAACATAGTCTTACCATTCCTTCAACATTTTATTGCTTTCTGGCACAACAAGTTATTTCACTAAGGAGCCCCGATTCCTTTCAATGGAGAATGATATTTAGAAACCAACATCTGGCCACGAGTGTACTCATTGTTACTAGACTGTCATTGTTTCCAGGCCCTCTTAGGGGTCAGGGCGAGGAAGTATAGTCATACATACAAATACATACACATACACAGATATAGCTCACTGCTGGTTCTGAAAGAATTACATTTGTAATTCTAGTCTTAACATCATCCAAACAAAAAGGTTTTGATACATATACAATGGTTTCCACATGACCTCCCCAAAACAGTCTAATAAAGGTAGAACAGGTATGGAAGAGGACAGACAAGAAAGAAGACGTCCTCTCCTGATCCACTAGTCTGAGCAAGTGTCAGGCAGAAACAATCACACATGGCATCCATAACAGGTATTCTGTCTTGTTGAAAAGGGATATTATTTAATAGAGTAGTCGCTGCAGTGTGGAAATGAAAAAATTCGAAAGCACTGCTAAGATTCATAGTGATGAATTACAGATTCTTCAAAATAAAAAAAAGGTCAAAAGACACACAAGGATACATATCGTATAATTCCATGTATATGAACCATTCAGACTAGGCAAATCCAGAGAGACAAAAAGGAGATTAGTTGCCAGGGGCTGGGAGGAGGGGAAAAGGAGGGAGAACTGCTATGGGGTTTCTTTTGGGGGTGATAAAAATGTTCTGAATTAGATAGTGGCGATGGTTGCAAACTTTGAGTATACTAAAAACCACGGAACTGTATACCTTAAAAGGGTGAATTTTATATTGCATTATTTTTCAATAAAAAACAGAGGAGCAATAATGTAACTCCTAATAGCACACCAGGGCTGGCCAACTGGCGTGGTGGTTAAGCACCGGCTTGCAAAGCCAGCGGCCCCGGTTCGGGTCCCACATATGAGGGCCAGTGACTCTGCCCTCAAAAAAAAAAGAAAGAGTGGCTAATAGCACACCAAATGTTAACTTTTGAAGATATTCATGTTGCCAAACTTCCTATGCACCAAACAGGCAACTAACATGTGACAGAGAATACTGTTAAGTAGGTTGGTCAGCTTGTCAAAAATGTAATTGGAATTTTTAATTTTTTACTTCATTAGTTGACAGAAGTCTAACTTAGCCTGGTAATCTTGCAGCTTTGGAGTTTCACTGTTAGAATTCTGTAGCCTGTGGCTTTTAGAATATTTGATTCAGCAGCTCTGCAGAGCATGTTTTGGGGACTCCTTGCCAACACCGTTTCAGTTTCAGCCACAGCCTCTCTCTTGCTGGCGTCTCTGAGACCCAGACTTGTTGTAAACTAAGCCCAGAGCTCTTGGTTTTTTTCATCCAGTTGTTAATTAACTGTCTGTGGGAAGCCTCCTTCTTACAACAGGAAGTGGATTTTCTTCTCACTGTCAGCTAATCAAAAGCACAGGTAACTTTTTCTTCCATGCTTGCCATCTTCAATCTAAAGGACTAAAACAAAAAAATTAAAATTTTGCCATTCAAAATTCATAAAATATTTGTATATAAAATAAATTAAATAAACTTTTAAATGATGTTTTTTCTAAGTCTGCAGCATTTATACTTCTAAAGTTATTAAAGCTTAAACCTGCACTAAACTATTAACTTTGGAACCCTATTAACTTATATAAAGATCTCAAATTTAGCCATAGTAATTTAAGGAGGAAGAGTAGTTAGGATATTCAGAAGACCACTGACTACACAAAAACTTGCACACCCTAAAGAGAGAGATGATCTTCTTTTTCAAAAATAGAACTTGGTAAACAAACAAGAAATATAATAATTGTTTGTGTAGAAAATCAAGTACAAGCAAGGGCCTAATTAAAGATGATGTAACTGAACTTTTTTTAATTTAAAAGTTCAATGAAAGCCAGCCTGCGATGCTAAAAGAATTGAGTTAATAGCTATCATTCAAAAGAATCCATTTAAAAACAAACAAATGAAAAACTTGGAAAAGTGCCTACAGATTAGAAAAATCCCATTTGGATACTGAATGTTACAAGTGGCAGGACATTAGATTCAATGATTCTGACAATTATATGCCCACTAATCTAACTTTTACCTCTAGAAAAGTTAAGGAAAAATACATACACACACGCGCGCGCACACACACGGTGCCAAAAAATTGTATATACATTTTAAGAAATGAACAAATTGTATTAAAATTGTAATACAATAAATGACGCTAGCATTCATTTGATTGACGCCATCTTTTGAGCGAATGTCATACTACAAATTGCTATTGTAATTCAATTCAACTTCAAAAATAATACATAGATAACATCTCTTAAAATGTGCACATTTTTTTGGCATCCCTGGAGTGTGTGTGTGTGTGTGTGTGTGTGTGTGTGTGTGTGTTACAAAAAATAGGATACTAAGCGGCACACTTGTTTTTAATAGCCTAATCAAGAAACAAAAGAGAAGATTTAGGAAGTATTTGAGGTTTCACATAACACTTACTTATTAGGTGGTTACAAACTGGTTATAATTTCATTTCTAAATGTTATCAATGGATAAGAGCTATCCAAAGAGAAATAATAAATGCTGTTCTAAATAATAAGAACTGTTCTAGGCTCATTGTTAGCTGAGTATTTTCAGCCACTGACTAGATAATTGGCTGAAAAAACTATCAACTATCTAATAAACCAAAAAGGAAATAACAGACCTGGTCAATGTCCCTTTAAGGGCAGCTACAACAGTCAATAATATAGTCTACTTACGTAAAAATATGGACCCAAAAGACAAGACTACTTCTGTCTAAATGACAAAAGCAAAATAGGGCAGAATTTATCCTAAGGCTTGAAGACCATGAATAGGCTAAATATGGAATGATTATCAAGTTCCAAAATGATAGAATTAAAAACTGCAACCCTCAAAGCTTATAGAAGATTGTTTTAAGACCTACCCCAAAAAAGTATTGTATTTTTTAATGAGAAGAAACTTATGAACTTCTCATTATAAATACATGATTAAAAGTACAATTAGGTTCAATAAGGGTTGAAATAAATGGATGGATGACCATTGGTCAGAACCAATAAAAAATAGGCTACACTATAAACCTTGAAAATACATAGTAAGAATTGTAAAATATCTCAGAAAATTAAAGAAATACTCAAACCCAATAAGATATGAATTATAGTGAGACACTAAGGAAAATAAGATGTCAGTGATTCAGCACTGGCCTACATTCATTTCTGAATTGTTCATTGTCTAACCAGTACCTTGCTCATTGTAAAATCTCAAAGATTTTATAAATTAATTACTATATTGCTAGGCAATCCAAAAAGCAAGCAGGAAATCAGTGTATATATAAACCATTAGTTAAGCATCTATTTTTAAAAAGACCTAAATTCTATTACAGGTTATACAACTATACAGAAACGTTGTATACCTGGCTGGGCATGTTGAATAAAAAACTACAAATAATTTAAAAGTTAATAAAGAGGGCTGATAAACCAAAAACCTCAGATATCTTTGACACCTCCCTCCTTCTCACCACCCACAAGTACATTTACAACCACCACCCAGTCCTGTGTATTCTGTATTCAAAATATTTCTGAATGCCTAGTTCTCTCCATCTCCACCTGCCACTATCATCTGCTACCACCACAACTTATTACAGCTTCCCCAATTAATCTATGTTCTCTATGCTGCAGACAGATCCTCTAAGGTGTAAAATGAATCCTGCCCCGTCTCTAACCTTAAATCCACTAAAAAAAAATCCCATCTGTTGTCCTTTACTTGGCCTGCAAGGCCTTGCATGTACTTCTTCCAATTTCTCCAACTTCACTGATCCCACCTTGCTAAGCTTTAGCCTCTCTGGCTCCCTTGGGCCCTGAACACATCAGGCTCTTTCCCTCAAAGTAAGCTACCTGACTACAACAGAGGAAGTACCCCCAATAAGCGGTTCAAAAAAACCCTCAGACTCTCTCACATGCTTTAAACCTCAAGTGTTTGTATTGTATATAGTTACAACCGCTCAAGGTAACACAAGAAAAAGGATGGGCATGTGGTTGAATGATTAGCTCCTCATCCCTCTGTTAGTAGGGCCACTTTTTAAAAATACAAAGCAACTAAACAAACTACAGAAATAACTGGGCATTGAAACTAGATCACTTATTATCTACAATTCTCATTTTTTTTTTTTTGAGGGCAGTGTTACTGGCCCTCGTATGTGGGACCGAACCGGGGCCGCTGACTTCCCAAGCCAGCGCTTAACCACCGCGCCACTCGGCCGGCCTTACAATTCTCATTTTTAAATTTTACTTTCAGCAAAACATGATTGACTGCGTTGACTTGATAGAAACATTACAAATGTGAACTTATAAACACATCTGTGTAATAAATAAAATATCACTTTTGTTTTATACATTGCAATAAAATGAAATTTTTAACTTGGAAAAAAACAAATTCTTTGCTATTTAACAAAAGAAAGTTTGAAAACATAACTATATCATGTATTGCCAAACAGAAATGGCAGAGGATAAAAAAATGGAGGATTTTTATGAATTTGATAAGAGATTCAAAAAATGCTTATGTCCTTCCCTACAAAATAACAGCCTGATTTTTCTCTCTTCCCCTCTTAGCCTTCATCTCACCAAGTTTTCCCTTGGTTTTCCTAGTCCACGCTATGGGAAGCTCTTGTTTTCCAGTCAGATATTTTGGAAGAGAAGCTGTGAGAGAAAAGGGTTAAGGGGCAAAATAAAGCCAACAGATGAAGAATTCGGAATAGGAATTATCTGCCCCAGGAATTGACCAGGGAGATACATCTAGATAGATGATCATTATCAAATTTACATAGGAGAGAGTGAAGTGTATATATTATATATGGGGAAAGTAGAATATCAAGAACATTAGAAGTAGGAATTGAAGGTTTCTCATATTCATATTTTAACAAATACTTTACTGTTAATTTACCATACTTTATTTGCAATATGATGGTCATGAAGCTTAATTCAGGTTTCATTTTCTGAGGAAGTATAATATAGTTGTGAGGAGCACAAGCTCTAAAGTTTGGCTTCTTGGGTTCAAATCTTGGCTCTGCCACTTATTAGCTATGAAACCACGAATACATTATTTAAATCCACCATGCCTCACTTTCCTCATGTTAAATCGAATAAATAATAGCAACTTCCCTATTAAAGTTGTTGTAATGAATGAATGTGACAACACATGTGAAGAGCCTAATATAATGCTTGACACACAGCACGCAATATATGTTAGCCATTATAATTATAATTTACCAGAGAGTTTCAGCATTATTTCAGTACTTTTACCAGCTGCTGGTATTTTCTACTTACCATTTAGAAAGTATCTTATGTTTGAATATCTAATCACTTAAATAAATTTGTAACTCTTCTTTCAACTCTCGATTCAGCTGCATGCCAGCATATTGAAAACTGCTAATCTCATATTTTAGCACTACCTCTTTGCATTATTTTTTTGGTAGTTGCTCTAAGGATAACAACATACATACATCCTTAATTTTTCAGTCTACCGGGAGTTAATATTGTACCACTTCATGTAAAATGCAGGAAACTTGCAATTCCCCTTCATCAGCATTATGCTATAATTATTGTACGTATTACATTTACATATGCTATAAACCTCACACTATAACATTATAATCTTTACTTTAAATAGTCATATGTGTTTTAAAGAAATTGAGAGGAATAAATAACTTACCCACATGTTTCCTATTTCTGGTGCTCTTCATTTCTCCAGAAGACCCAAGTTTCAATCTGCTATCGCTTCCCCTCAGCCTGAAGAACTCCCTTTGGCATTTCCTGTAGTGCAGGTATCGTGGTCACAAAATCTTATTTTCATTCAGGCAGTGTTATTCTCTCTTTCCAAGTGCTGACTCCCCTTCAATTTCTTTCAGTTTACGGTCTTCCTGCTCCAGTGCGTTCAGAAAGTTGTGGGTTTTTTTGTATTTTGTTCAGAATTTTTAATGGTTTTCTGCAGGATTAGTTCAATATGAGCTATTTCACTATTATTAGAAACAGCTAATATTTTAAGATGCCAGGAAGGTTTTAAATAATCAAAGGATATGCTTGGACATTTGACCATGAGGTAAAAGATAGATTACAATACTTCAAAATGATATGTTTATGGTCATCGGTATTATTCCATAAATTGACTCACGTAGTCTATTAGGTTAGCAACCTAAATTCAGCAATCTAAAATTATGTCAGCACTGTTTCTATTTTTCCCACAAACAATATAAATTCTACTTTGTCCTATATAAATGTGATAGTGATCATATACCTAAAAATATAACTATGAACTTGGCTGTTTCTTCTACTAGAGTTTTGTTTTGTTTTTTTTTGTCTGTTTAATAAACAACAGAAATCGACTCCAGTTAATTGTAATAGAAAAGAAACTCATTGCATGAAAATCAGGTAGATCACAGAATCAATGGCAGCCTAAAAAATCAGGCTCCAGAGGAAACCAAAGGAGGCAAGGTATGATGAAAATCCTAAGCCACATACTCAGCTCCCATAGCCCCTGGAACCCACTGAATACTCATCCCAACTCTCCACTCCCATACTGCCAAAGGCTCAGGCTCCACAGCTGTGTCATCTCATCTAAGGAATTTAACATCACTTCCTCATGAGTCAGTGTCCCAGGCAGGGCTATCCGATTGGCTCACATCTAACTGCCGGGGATATACAGGTAGAGCCTACCTCACCATATTTAGAATCACCCCCAAAGAAAAAGGGTATGCAACTATAAGTTAGTTCTAATACATTATTTATTATAAAATAGATGATTGGCAAGGGAGCAAACATCGGAGCAAAATCATACAATACAAATACGGATTTTGTAAAAATAACATGTCATGTTTGCTTCTTTCATGGTTCAGTGCTTCTAATTATTTTGGAGTTAAAGTTATACCCAACTTCAAATCTGATATACAAAGCTCTCATTTATAAAACAAATAAGGCAAAGAAGAATTAATTCCATTAGAAGAGGATTCTTGATTTTCAAAAGTAATTCATTGCAGGATTCCTTCAAATAACTGGTTTCTTCATTACAATTAAAATAAGATTAGATTTATAAATGCCCTATTTTCTTCTAGTTCCTGAACAAGGAAACAGATTTTAACCATTCAACTTTTGCATTTACCCCCAGAACATTGTATTATTATTGATTTATAGATTCATGCATTTTGGGGCTGCCTGCTCTCACAGAATTTACATGACTAAAGTGAAATAACTTGGTGGACAGGAAACAATTTCTCTCATGTGACTAATAAAATCAAGCTAATACAAAGTCCCAGAGAAGAAACCAGTACTGAACAGTAAGGAAAAATTGTGAAAAACTAAAATTTAATGGGTGTCTTGGCTAGCTTGGCCATTATTGATGAGGCTTTTTAAATAACTCCATAGAGAGAGAAGTTAACTTGTAGAAAACTGGTAATAATACAAATAATTCCTGTCTACAGAAGTGCAAATTGGTCCTGATTATTGTCAGTGGATCAGTTTTCCCTGTTCTACACTGACTTATAAATGTATTTCAGCATTTCATATTTGACTATATTTATAAATATAGTCAAGTATATGGTACTTCAAAACAGCAACAATATCTTAACATCATTAATTTACGAGTTAAATAAAATCTTTGACTCATGTTCAATTTATATTTGTATAAAAATCATGTTCATATTCTCTTTTAAAATATATCCTTTAACAATAGTCTGGTTAGTAGAGGGCTAAAATGAAAAGATAAATAGACACAATTGCCACCAATAATTCTATAATACAACTTTAAATAATACGGCAAAGGAGAGGTTAGAAAATAACTGCCATAACTAAAGAGACTACAGATCATTAATGGACTAGAAATGCAGTGTTCTCTACCATAGACACTATGTCTGTCTGTCTCTCTCCCTACACACACACACACACACACACACACACACACACACACTCTCTCTCTCTCTCTCTATATATATATATGTACACACACACTATATATATATACATATACACATATACTATATAGTATACTGTACCTACATGTCGTATACAGTATATATAAACTTGTATTTCTATACTTATTTATAGCAAACAGCATACAGGATGTATATATATGTATATATACATATATATGCTATAGAGAGTATAAAAATGAGAACTATCCTAGTAGTAAATGAGTAATCCTTTCCACCACTTAGAATAAGAATCCAGAAAAAAAAAATGAGTCCTAGCCCCCTGTATTTTAACTCTCACCAAGCCGTTTATTACAATGAGGAGCACAATTTATAATTTGGGATATAAATAAGCAAAAGTTTATTTTCTTTTTATAAGCACACAATTAAGCAATTTTATCTTTCAATTAGACACAGGTTAAATATCCACCACTAGTTCACAGCTTTCTCATAATCAACTTTAATAATAATAATAAAACCTGATTTTCACAGCCAGAAAAAACCATGTTCTTTTAAAGCCTTCACTATAAGGTAGTTCCACAATTCAGTTTCAAACATTCCTAAGGTAATTTCAAATAATAGTAACCAAAATACTTTTTAAAAATTCCTTGGTAATGAGTTCCATTCAGTATGGTAACTTAATTCACTTTTGATGTATATTTCAAATTCTTATATTTAATCCTACCTAGAGAGCAATTTCCAAAGTGATATTTCCTGAACTCAAAAGCCAGACTTCATGTCTCTAGAATAATCTTGCCTTATAGTAGTTTTAACTTCAGTAAGTCTATATGCCCTTCCCAAAGTAGCTGTGGCTGGCCTGGGCTTGTTGTAAATAGTTGGTTCAGTCAGACAGCTTTTTAAATGTCAACACACTTAACAATTCACATGATGTACAAGGCAAGTATTGTACTTTAAAATAAAGATGGGTATCCTCTTGTGAAATAAAGTTAATCATTTGGGAGAGTCTACTTAAAGGAAATGGAATAGTTTTATGTTCTCTAGAAAAGAACTGAGAGGGTATCTCATCTTACTCTTCCCTCTCTTTAGCCCATTTAGAGCATGACCTAGACATCAAATGTTTCATGTGTGACAGAAAAAAGAAACATTAAAGGATGCAAACTTGCAAAATTGAATAGTCATATAAGCCTGTGAGATTCCAAAAAAACTGTTTTGTATTTTTAATACCTGAAAATAATCAAATAATTTTGTTAAATACAAATTTTCCAAGCTTCCTAGTAGTATATCCCTTCTAAAATTTTAAACAAATATACTTGATATGAAAAATAGCACTTTATCCAAATATCAAATATTATACTGAGTATTTGAACAGCAAACACAAACAGTCCTAATTCCAATTACAGACTATGTTGTGAAATGTTAATGTATTTAAAATTTTTAATTATACATGGAATTAACTAAAATATCACACTTTAAACAATTAGTTATTAATACTTCATTCATGTTAAATAACAAAAACACATGAACAAGTGCTACTCAATGCAGGAAACTTTCAAAGGCAAATTGTACATTATGGGAAGTCTAGTTTTGCCTTCCGGAAAATGTTAACTGCTAGTCTACACAGATATTCACAGAAGTGCTGAGCACCTCTTCTAAGGGAAATACTAAATGATCATTCTATAAAAAGAAAACTTCAAGGAAGTATACTGAATTATAGTTATACCTCTCAATCAGGCCAAATTAATAAGGCATACTTAATTAAGTCAGTCATGGCTTCACAGTACTTTTAGTGAATAATACAAGGTATTAAATTATTGAAAATACTTGTCCTAGTTTTATACCAATTTTCAGCATTATCGCTCACATTGCCTACAGACAGAGTGGGGCTCTGCTCTGGCAGGATGAAGAACCAGGATGCAGACAGACATTGCCAACTCTATCTGCAGTAGCTGCTTAAAGAAATTGCCTTCTCTAATGAAAAAGCATGTGTTTTCTGTGTTCTGAAAATCCTGATTCCTCTCCAACTGCACCCCCTCCCCATCTGCCTGAGTGGGCTGGGAATGGGTACCTGACATGGCCTAGAGATTGGTAAGCAAACGATGAGGGGCCTGGTAGGAAAAGCTCTGCCCAAATAACAATGGTAATGACCTTCAGACCAGCCTGCCTGTCTACCGCCATCCATCAATCCATCTCTTTCTGTTTCTATTTCTGAGGAACTATGGATACACCAAACAGTTAAGAGCAGGATGCAGAATAGCTGTAGAAGAAATACTATATATATTCGTCGGGAAAGTCATTTTTACAATGAAAAACATAGAAAAGGGCTGGCCAAGTGGCGCGTTAAGAGTTGGCTTGGGCAGCTCTGAGCAGCAGGTTCGGATCCCACATGGGCCAGTGATGCTGCACCCTCTACAGCTAAGGTGATGAACAACAGCTGGACCTGGAGCTGGGCTGCCATGAGTCAGTGGCAACGGAGTAGGCTGCAGCAGGGCTGGCTGGCAGCTGGCATGAGCTGCCGTGAGCTGCCGTGAGAGGCCGACCAATGGCCGGCGAGTAACTGCCTCACTTGGGAAGAGCACAATGACGATACCAACATGGGCCAGTGAAGCAACGTCCTCCACAACTAGACTGAAGAACAAAAGGCCAGCAACTTGTCTGTTCCCCTTCCTCGATTCCCCAATGCTGTTCCCCTCCCCCAGTTCCCCAATGAAATATTTAAAATAAAATAAAAATCATAGAAAAATACATCATGATTTTCCCAATGACCCAATATATGAAATGTATTGTATATACTCATATATCTGCCCCAGTTCCTGACACAGGGCTCCTGAAACCCTTGTAAATAGGGGTGCCAGGAGAATCTTTTGTTCTAATATTTAGTGTTTAACCCTAGTTCCTGGCATAGAGCTCCTAAAACCTTTATAATTCCTTAAGTGGTAAGAGCACTAGGACCATCTTGTCTTCAAATATTTGGTCTTTGACCCCAGTTCCTGATACAGGTCTCCTAAATCCCTTGGAATTTACTGTGTGATATGAGTGTCTTTGTCCTAATGAAGAGACTCTGGGTGGGCTCCTGGATGGTTCCTGGATTGAGACTGGTCACCAAAAAGACCAAACCATGATTAGAAGCCTGGAGTGTTCATCCCACCCCCACACACCCCCCATTCTCTATAGAGGGGAGAGGGATAGAAAATGGAGTCAGTAACTGATCATGCCTACAAGATGAAGACTCCATTAAAATCCCAATACTATGGGGTTCAGAGAGCTTCAAGGTTGGTGAATACATCCACGTACTGGGAGGATGATGTACCCCAACTTCACAGAGACAGAAGCTCCTGTGCTCAGGACTCTCCCAGATCTCACCCTATGTATCTCTTTATCTGGCTGTCCATCTGTGTCCTTTATCATATCCTTTATTATATAATAAACTGGTACACATAAGTGTTTCCTTGAGTTCTGTGAGCTGTTCTTGCAAATAACGGACTCCAAAGAGGAGAGGATCACGGGAACCTCCGACTTGTAGCCAAGTCGGACAGAAGTTATGGGTAACCTGGGGACCTATTATTTACGTCTGGCAGTGGAGGGGAGTCTCATGGAACTGAGCCCTTAACCTGTATCATCTGATGCTATCTCCAGGTGGATAGTGTCAGAATTGAGTTAAACTGTAAGACACCCAGCTGATTTTGCAGAATTGCTTGGTATGAGAAAAATCGCCACCATTTGGTGACTAGAAATATCAGAAGTGAGGCGCTCTGTGTGAGTAGTAAACTCCTTTAGTTTACTACTAAAAAAAACACAGGAGGCAAACTGAGTTTTTCCTACACAATAGTACGCATCAATGTAAAATTTTCTGAGTTTTATTATATCGTAGTTATGAGTAACAATATCCTTGTTCTTAGAAAATATTCACTAAAGGATATAGGGGTATAAAAGAGCATTATGTCCTCAACTTACTGTCAAATAGTTTAGAAAAAATAGCAGTTGGAGAGGGAGTAGAGAAAAAGAGAGGGAGGATGTGTGTAATAAAGCAAATGTGACGAGAAGTTAATTAGTAAATCTGGGTGAGAGGTGTTAGAAAATTTTTGTATTATTTTTACAATTCTTTGGTAAATTTAAAATTATTTCAAAATAAAAAGGATTTTTTAAAATAGCTGAGCTTGCAAGAAAGAAGAGCTCCTATTTACCAAAAAGAAAGTAGGAACTTAAAACCAAACTGGTAGGAGTGCAGCCAGGTGGCTCAGTTGGTTAGAGGACGTGCTCTGAGCAACAGGGTTGCCAGTTCGACTCCTACATGGGATGGTGGGCTGTACCCCATGCAACTAGACTGAAAACGTGACTGAACTTGGAGCTGAGCTGAGCCCTCCACAACTAAGATTGAAGGACACCAACTTGACTTGGAGATGATGGGTCCTGGTAAAAACACAGTGTTCACTGAAAAAGCATTGTTACACAATAAAGTTTAAAAAACAAAACAAAAACAAAAAACTATACTGGTAGGCATATGAAACTGTGTTAGGGAAGAGAAGGTATGGTGTAGAATGAGGGAAACCAGGAGGAACCCAGAAAACAACTTGGGAAAACAACTTGGGTTGAGGAGACAGTGCTATAAGATTGAGAAGGACAAAGTGGTTAGAATTCTCTGGAGAGGAAAAGAGCCACAATACAAAGAGAACTTCAGAGGATTCCCTTTGAAAATTCAGCTGAGTACTGACAGTAACTGCATATGAGGAAATTTCATAAGGCCCGGGAAAGAAAGACCAGACATGATTAAAGATCAGTGCTTGGCACTAGAGCTAGGAATAGTACCTGTTTCCACAGCCTGACAGAAAAACTTCATGATTCACAGTAATGGGGTAGAGTAGTCAGATAAGTCTTGGCTCAGGAATGGGGAATTATTAGCCCTAGATTGAGCACTACTCAAGTACTACCTAACAAATCTTAAAAGAAAGCCTTGAAAGGCTCAAACTGTTTTCAAGTAACTTAACTGCATCCCAGGCTAAGTTCAAAATCATTTATAGAAAAACAAAAATACCCAACACCCAAAAAGTAATATTCAGTGTCAGGCACTAAATAAAAAATGACCAGGCATCTAAAGAAACATAAAAATATGATCCATAAGGAAAAAAATCGATTAAAACCAACCCAGCTCTGACAAAGATATTAAGATACTATAGTTAAGAGACTAGAACATTAAAACAATTCTTATAATATATTCCATATATTTAAAAAACTTAGTGGATATGAAAAATGTAAAAAAGACCCAAATCAAACTTCTAGAGATGAAAACTATATAACATGTGAGATGAAATGTACAATGGATGGAATTTAAAGCAGATTAGCTGTTGCAAATGAAAAGATCACTGGTCTTGAAGACATAGCAATTACACTTTGCAAAATAAAATCTAGAAAGAAAAAGATTTAAATAATGAACAGAGCATCAGTGTGCAGTGAGACTACTCCAATCAGATTACCATACCGATAATTTGAGTCCTCAAAACAGTGACAGGATGGGGAGGATAGAAAAAAATATAAGAAATAATGACCAAAAACACTCCCAAATTTATTGAAAACTAAAAGCCCACAGATCCTAGAATCTCAATGAATTTAAGCACAAGAAATAAGAAAAAAACTACATGAAGGCATATCATAATCAAATTACTCAAAATCAGAGATAAAAAATAAACACTTAGATTATGTCATAGAAATGGCGGAGTGAGGTGAGTCTCTTGAAACCTCCCCTGGAATTTACAAACTAAATAGCTATAATTCCACAAAGGAATCCCTGCCCAGCAGACAGGCAAGACTAAGAGGCATGCACTTGAAATCATCTAAAGGTGGGAATATTGGGGGAACAAGGGGCGAGGGAAGGGGATGTGCAGAAACAAGGATAGACATTTCATAATGATAAAGGGGACTAACAACAAGAAGATATAACAGTCATCAATATTTATGCTCCCAATCAGGGAGCACCAAAATATACAAAGCAACTACTAACAGCACTTAAGAGAGAAATTGACCAAAACACAATATAGTAGGGAACCTATACATCATTGACAGCTATAGGAAGATCATCCAAACAGAAAATAAAAAATTGAATTAGTCGTCCAAAACCTTCCCCAAAGCAAAAGTCCAGGAAATGATGGTTTCACTAGTGAATTCTACCAAATATTCAAAGAGGATCTAATACCTGTCCTACTCAAACTCTTCCAAAAAATTTAAGAAGAGATTAAATACTCCCTAATTCATTTTATGAGGCCAACATTACACTGATACCAAAACCTGGTAAGAATAACACAAAAAAAGAAAATTATAAACCACTATATCTGATGAACACAGATGCAAAAATCCTAAACACAATTATAGTAGGGTACCTAAACAAATCATTGACAGCTATGGATAGATCATCCAAACAGAAAATAAAAAAATATCAGCCCTAAATGACACATTAGATGAAATGGACATAATTTACATTTATAAAGCACTTCATCCTAGAACATCAGACTATACATTCTTTTCTAGAGTACATGGAACATTCTCAAGGATAGACCATGTATTGGGACATAAAACTGGCCTCAGCAAATTTAAGAAGATTGAAATCATATCAAGCATATTCTCTGATCACAAGGCTTTGAAACTGAATATCAACTACAAAAAGAAAGCAGGAAAAAACACAAATATGTGGAGATTCAACAACATACTTTTAAAGAACAACTGAGTCAAAGAAGAAATAAGAAGAGAGATCAAAAGATACACAGAAACAAATTATAATGAAAATATATCCTACCAAAATTTTTGGGATGCAACGAAAGCAGTTTTAAGAGAGAAATTTATATCATTACAGGCCTATCCTAAGAAACAAGAAAAATCCCAGATAAATGACCTCATGTTACACCTCAAAGAACTAGAAAAAGAACAAATAAAATCCAAAGTCAGAAGGAAGGAAATAATAAAAATCAGAGAACTAAATGAAATACAAAACAAAAAGACAACAGAAAAAATTAATGCAACAAAGAGCTGGTTGGTTCTTTGAAAAGATTAATAAAGGGCTGGCCAAGTGGTGTGGTGGTTGGGCGCTAGCTTGGGATGCCAATGGTCCCAGTTCGGGTCCCACATATGAGGGCCAGTGACACTGCCCTCAAAAATAAAATAAAATAAAATGAAACATTTAAAAAAAAAGGAAAGATTAATAAAATTGACAAGCCTTTGGCTAGACTCACTAAGATAAAGAGAGAGAAGACACAAAATCAGAAGTGAAAGAGAGGAAGTTACCGTGGATGCCACAGAAATATAAAGGATCAACCAAGAATACTATGAAGGACGATATGCCACCAAATTCAATAACCTAGAAGAAATGGACATGTTCTTAGAAACAAGCATATTCACAAAGAACTGGAAAATCTAAGTAGACCTGTCAACAGTAAGGAAATTGAATCAGTTGTCTGAAACCTTCCCCAAAGCAAAAGTCCAGGACCAGATGGCTTCACTAGTGAATCCTACCAAATATTCAAAGAGAATCTAATACCTGTCCTACTCAAATGCTTCCAAAAAAATGAAGAGACTACTCCCTAACTCATTTTATGAGGCCAACATTACGCTGATACCAAAACCTGGTAAGGATAACACAAAAAAAGAATATTACAGACCACTATCTCTGATGAATACAGATGCAAAAATCCTAAACAAAATTCTAGCAATCAAATGCAACAATGCACTAAAAAGATTATACATCATGACCAATTGGGGTTCATCCCAGGGGCACAAGGATGGTTCAACATATGCACATTGATCAATGTGATACACCACATAAACAAAATGAAGGACAAAAATCATATGATTATATCAATAGATGCAGAAAGAGCATTTGACAATATACAAGAGCATTTGACAAGATACAACATCTATTTATGATTAAAACACTTAATAAAATGGGTATAGACAGAAAATACCTTAATATAATAAAGGCCATATATGACAAACCCTCAGCTAATATCATAATTAACACTGAAAAACTGAAGCCCTTCGCTCTACATTCAGGAACACGACAGAGCTGTCCCCTATCACCTCTGCTTTTCAACATAGTATTGGAAATCCTAGCCAGAGCAACCAGTCAAGAGAAATAAATAAAAAGCATTCAAATTGGGAATGAAGAAGCTAAATTGTCACTTTTTGCAGATGACGTGATGCTATATATAGAAAACCCTAAAGACTCCTCCAAAAAGCTATTAGAAACAATAAATAAATACAGTAAAGTTGACGGCTACAAAGTCAACTTACAAAAGTCCATTACATTCCTATATACTAATAATTAAACCTCAGGGAAAAAAAATGAAAAAAACAATTCTTTTTGCAATTGCATCAAAAAGAATAAAATACCTAAGAATAGACTTAACTAAGGGTATGAAAGACCTGTACACTGAAAACTAAAAGATTTTTAAAAGAAATTGAAGAAGACACAAAGAAATGGAAAGACATTCTGTATTCATGGATTGGAAGAATCAACATAGTTAAAATGGCCATATTACCCAAAGCAATATACTGATTTAATGCAATACCCATCAAAATCCCAGTGGCATTTTTTAAAGAAATAGAACAAAAAAATCATCAGATTTGTACAGAATTACAAAAGACCCCGAGTAGCCAAAGCAATCCTAAGAAAAAAGGACAATGCTGGAGGTATCACACTCCCTGACTTCTGCTTGTACTACAGGGCAACAATAATCAAAACAGTATGGTACTGGCAGAAAAACAGACACATAGGCCAATAGAATAGAATGAAACTAGACTGCTATCTGTCACCATATACCAAAATTAACTCAAAATGATCAAAGATCTATACATAAAACCACTGAAACAATACACTGCATAGAAGAAACCTTAGGTACTAAACTTATGGACCTTGGGTTCAAAGAGGATTTTATGAATTTGACTTCAAAGGCAAGGGAAGTAAAAGCTAAAATATTGATAAATGAATGATACTGATCAAACTAAAAAGCTTCTGCACAGCAAAAGAAACCATCGACAGGGCTGACCGAGTGGCGCATTGATTAAGAGCTGGTTTTGGGATGCCAGAGGCCCCATTTCGGATCCCACATATGAGGGCCAGTGACACTGCCCTCTACAGCTAACAACAGCTCCACCTGGAGCTGGGCTGTGCAAGCCTCGGTAATGGTGTGGGCTGCAGTCCCTGCTGCAGTGAGCTGCCATAGGCTACAGTGAATGGCCCGCAGCCCGTGTGAACTGTCAATAGCCGCGGTGAGCGACCATCCAGAGGCCGGGGATCGAGCTGTCTCATCCAGGAAGAACCCACTGACGATACCAACATGGGCCAGTGAAGCAACGTCCTCCGCAACTAGACTGAAGAACAAAAAGACAGCAACTTGACTGTTCCCCTTCCCCGGTTCCCCAATACTGTTCCCCTCCCCCAATTCCCCAATAAAATCTTAAAACAAAACAAAAAAAAAAGCAAAAAACAAACCATCGACAAAATAAAGACGCAACTAACCGAATAGGAGAAGAGTTTTGCAAACAACACCTCTGATAAGGAGCTAATATCCAAAATATATCAAGAACTCATACAACTCAACAAAAAACCCCAAATAATCCAATTGGAAAATGGGCAGAGGACCTGAATAGACATTTCTCCAAAGAAGACATACAACTATCCAATAGACATATGAAAAAATGCAACCAACCGAATGGGAGACAACGCCTCTGATAAGGGGCTAATATCCAAAATATATCAGGAACTCATACAACTCAACAAAAAAAAACCCAAATAATCCAATTGAAAAATGGGCAGAGGACCTGAATAGACATTTCTCCAAAGAGGACATACAACTATCCAATAGACATGAAAAAATGCTCAATATCACTAATCATCAGAGAAATGCAAATCAAAACCACAGTGAGATATCACCTCACACCTGTTAGAATGGCTATCATCAACACGACAAATAATAACAAGTGTTGGAGAGGCTGTAGAGAAAAAGGAACCCTCATGCACTGTTGGTGGGAATGCAGATTGGTGCAGCCACTATGGAAGGCAGTGTGGACGTTCCTCAAAAAATTAAGAATAGAATTATCATATGACCCAGCAATCCCTCTCCTGGGTACCTACCAAAAAAATCTGAAAACATTTATCCGTAAAGATATATGTGCTCCAGTGTTCACTGCAGCTTTATTTACGGTGGCCAAGACATGGAAATAACCAAAAAATCCTCCAATAGGTAACTGGATAAAGAAGTTGTGGTATATATACACAATGGAATACTATTCTGCCATAAACAAAGATGAAATAGTGCCATTTCCCCAATTCCCCACTAAAATCTTTCAAAAAAAAATTGGCAAAATGTTAATAATTGTTGAACCTGGGTGATGAACTGAGAAACTGCTCTATCTCTTCATTTTGTGTGTGTTTGAAATTCTGTACTCAAGATTTAAGAAAAAAGCTTCATAAAAGCCAAGGCACTTGGAGAGAACCTGATGGAATAGGTTTTAACAGGCAGATACAGAAGATGAGATTCCAGTGAGGAAAAGCATAAATAAAATATGGAGGCAGGAAACTGAAAGACATGTTTGAGCAACAGCAAGTTGGCTAAAGATAAGACGTATATGCAAATGAATATGTTTGATAAGATTTTCTTCCTTCCCTTTTAACCTTCATTTTAGTACATTACCTCTTCACACTCAGCTTTCTTTCCCCCTACTCCCCTGTCCCTGCCCCAGCCTATACTTCTACTAACTGCTCAAGGTCCAGCTCTTCTCACTCTTCTCCACCTCCTATGAATGATAAATTGATCATTTCAGAGTCTTTTTGTATGTCTTAATTTTTTTAAACAATGGGCATAAATATACCTGTCTTTGAACACATTTATGGAAAAATGTAGATATGTTTGTGCTTATACAGCAGTATTTTTTATATGTAAAGCCATAGCAGTGACATAAAATAAATTTTCATAATCTCTTATTAAGTAGGGAATGGGGAAAGCATTATTTATTATTTATTAACTTCTTTTACTTTCTTTTTGTAATCACAAAATATATCTATACACACAAGATTGAATGAATATATTCACTGTGTGTGTCTATGTGTGTGTGTGTGTCTGTGTGTGTGTCAGCACATTATCCCCAGGAAGGTATATGTAATATTCTTTGTTAAGCAGGGTGGTGAGTATAGTTGAACAAATAATAAAATGCATACCCAATATTTTCCCCACCTACCAATACATTTAAAGTCCCCTTAGGCCTCTCCAGGTATCTTTCTCATTTCTTAGAAATGACAATTATTGTGAAATTTGATTTACAAGAAAGCATGCCTGTCTAATCCAAACTGAAAATATAAATTATAAAACCAGCTAGACATTTAATAGACTGAACTCATAATAAAGATAAGGTCACAGAGAGCAAATATTTCCAAGTAAAACCTGTATTATGAAAATTCATACATAAAAAGCACATATGAAAATATACAGACACCCCAACTGGGCTCCTCTCTCCAAACCCCATTATTTGTAGGGTCTGAACCTGTCATTCTTTTCAAGCCTCTACACACAGGACATGCTCTTCACCTCCTTAGGCAGGGACATAGGTATTCTGGGAATAGTAGACAGCAGCAGACATATGCTCAGCATCACCAGGCAATGACTCGTTTTTCAACCACTCCTGAGGACATGGGCTTGCTCATGCTGTCTGGTTCAAGACTGGAGACAATGTAATGTTCATAAATATTCTTTTAAATAGACACACCTGGACTGTTAATGTGTGTTCTTCCAGAACAAAAAGACAATGGTTAAGACAAGAATTGGGTTTCTTGCTTGCTTCTGACAAGACCCTTCCTGTGTAGTATCACAAACAGCTATGCACGCCATAGGGTACACAGTGATAAAACAAATGCCCTCCAAAAGATATGTTGCAGCTGTTCCTGCTCTGGTTGATGCCTTGCTTCCACTAAATTCTAGCAGCTGTGCAATAGAACTTTCTGTGATGATGAAACTATTCCATAGTCTGTCACATGTGGTTATTGAGCACTCGAAATGTAGCTAGTATGACTGAGGAACTGGATTTTTAACTTTATTTAATTTTAATTTAAATAGTCATGTGTGACTAGAGGCTACAGTCTTGGACAAGGCATTTTAGAGCCTTAAAAAAAAATCAGGAACTTAAAAAACATGTTTGCATGCTGGGAGTTTTCTGACAAAGAAGTGGCATTGGAAACCATGCAACTCATGAATTAGATCGTATAGGGATTAAGTGTAGACAAAAGAATACAGGCACTCCAGTGTTAAGAGATCAGAGATAAAGAACTTGCAAGGAACACTGGGAGGGGGCAACCGGTGACAGAGGAGGAAAACCCAGAAAGTATCTTGTCTGAGAGCCAAGTTTATAAAGTGATTCAAAGAAAGAGTCATTCGGCTATGATAAATGCTACTGATAGATCAAGTTGGAAAAGAAGGTGTTATATCTTTCCCACAGTAACAAATCCTCCAAAACCGAAAAGAAAAACTGAAAGATACCACTTGGCATTCATTTACCAATACAGAAAAACCAGAATTAATACCAATGTTATCTACTATAGATATTTCATTCATATTCATTACATATACGCTATTCCATAGCAGCACATCTTCCTTGTAACATCCACATAAAACAAGGTCTCAGAAAACACAACAATTCTCTAAGGCAGCATTAATTATACATGAAAGCCTTTTAAATTGTTTTACCAGCTGAGGCTGCCTGAAACAATCCATCTCCCATTAAGCTGCCACGCTTTCTTTAGAAATGCAGGTGTGGCATAATTTAAAGGTCAAGATAGTTTCAACAACATCCAATTTCCCAAAAAAAAGAATGGGCGAAAGTGTCAACATTTACAGAAGACTTAGAGAAAAAGTTAAGATTCATGGACTGTGAGCTCCAGGATGGGAGAGGCTCACCTCCCACAAAGCAAATGCTCAGTATTTTTCCTTTAACTTTCAAAGAGCTGCATCTTAGAGCGGGGAGTGGCCACTACGCGAAGTTCGGGGCCCTACGCCCTGCAGTCCACTTGGCCCTACACTCTGCGCCCAGAAGGGACCAGCGAGCTCGCGGGCACCCGCCCTGTATCTGAGCACCCGGGTAGCTAAAAGGCAAGCTCCGGACGGCGCATCACCGCATCCCGGACCCTACGCCTACCCTCCGACCCGCGCTCACCTGCGTCCGGAGTGGGTTAGACTCAGGGCCCCAGCCGCCGCAGAGGGGGCGTCGCCGCAAACCCCCACCTCGTCCCTGGACACCTCCTGGGGTGGAGGGTACCCTGGCTAGAGAAGGAGGATCCGGCAGGGCGCGGCGCACTCGTTTGATCTTCTAGTCTGCGAGCTGCTGCCGCTACTTATTCCTCAGGTACCCCCCAGCGGCCCGTGCAAGCGCTTGCTCCGCCACCTCGTCGCTTAGCAACACGAGAAGCCATTCAGTCTTCCCGACACGTCAATTCCTCCCGCCCCTTCAGAGTATAAATAGCGGTTTAAAAGATTTTGTTTCCGGGTCGAGCCGGCTGTAAGCAGCGGAAGGTCTCTACTTCCCACGTTTATTCTTGGGGCAGGATAACGCCTCAGTTGCGCACGTGTGGGCGGTGTAGCTTAGGGGGTCTCCCTAGACACACGCACGTCTCAAACCTCCCTCGCCCTCGCCAATGGTGGGACGTCATCAGGCAGCCCTTCCCTCCGAGCCCACGCCGCGGTTCTCCAATCACAGCGGCTCGCCCTCGGGACTACTTTGCAATCGGAGGGGACGAGCGCAAGGAGAAGGGCGTGAGACGTCCCTCTGACTTCGGGAAGTGTAGTTCAACACTGGAAGGAAATGCGTTGGAGATTGCGCCAGAAACGGAGAGGCATAAACTACAGTTCCCAGAGGGCGCCGCGGTCGGGAGCCCAGTCTTTTCTCCGTAACTCCGCTCGCGCTCCGGGAGTCTGTTCCACGGTAGAGGTGACCTGACGCCTTCGGGCTCATTTTGCAGGTGCTGAAATTGTCCGTGCAGTTTCCAATCATGGTGAGTATGAGCCCCCGGATCCTGCCCACTTCTGCCCTTCGCGGCCTTTCGTGGGGGTTTCTTGCGCTTGAAGGACTTTTGGGGGGCGGCTGTGCAAGCTGCTGTCCTTGGCGCCCTTTGGAAAGCCCCGACTCATCTCTGGAGACTGCCGCAGTGACCCAGGAATCGGGAAGGGGTTGATTTCCACTTGGAGGGGGCTCTTAGAAGGGCTCTAGAGAAATCGCTATCCTTGCAAAGGCGTTCTCTCAAGCCCTGTTCTTGGCGGGGTTACAAAATAAGAAGCTGCGGATTTTCTTCAAAGATATGGGGTTTGATATTGGGGTGTGCGGGGGAAGCCCTAATTTTTTTTTTTCTCTTCTGCCCACAGTCTTTTTAAGAGCTTTGGTCACAAAGCCCTTGAAAACAGAAGGCCCTCAATTGTAAAGATAGTGTTTACGAGGTGCTCCAGAGTATGATCTACTTTTTTGGGAGATGTGTTTCAACCATATCTAATTTCACAAAATGTCGTTTAAAACCTGTTAATTGATTTCCTTTTGTAGTGCCAGGATTTGCAATGACGGCATCAGTTGCCAAATAACTACTGCAGATATTCTCGACTGATCTGTATGTTACGAAATTTAGAACCACCATTCAGTGTTACACAATGTAACCATCTTGTCATGAAGATCTGGATCCCTTGATTACCATTTGTGCTGAAAGGGAGAAGGGGGGTTGGTGAGGGAACTCTGACGTAGGAATGATCTGCATGCTGTTTGAAGGTGACATTTGACATCAGACTGAGAGAAATTGCTTCAGTACTTGTATTTATAGTTGAGACTATTTTCCCTCCATTCTCTCAAAATACTAAAATGGGTGGAGGAGTGTGGGGAAATATTTGAATGGATTGGAAATTTTCCAGAACCTGAAAAGACGTTTTCAAGGTGAGGGCGAGTGGGCCAGTGGAGATAGCTACTAATTCTCAGTAAATGTTAAACCTAGGTTTCCAACTTATTTTGTCAGATAACTTAGTCATTTAATGATGGTTTCAGTGATTCCGGACCTAATAATGTTAGCAAGAAAGCAGAGTTATTTATTATCAGAGAACTGCATACTTCATCATTTTATAACTTGATAGGACCTTTTAAAGATCATTTTGAGAAATCTCCCCACTTTAGATCTTAAAATTGAGTTCATTGAAACCCAAAGAGGAGTTCATTGAAACCCAAAGAGAATGTGATTTGCTCAAGGTCACACAGCAGTTTGCCCCCAAGGATCTCACACTCTTTCCATTTTACCATATTGTTTTATACAGACACTTAATCAAATCTTTCTGAAAATATATTTTTAGTGACTTAGGTTCTGGATGAAGAAAAGCTCATATTGCAAATACAATTATAAACTATGTTATCAGCATTTATATTACCTGATAGCTTTATGCCTTGCAATTTGAAATATTGGAATTCTAGAATTGGGAGGGAATTTGTAGATTATTTCCTCTAATCTTAAAATGTAGCCTGGTGAGATCAAATGATTCTCCCAAGGTCACAGAGAGATCTTGGGTCCCCATTCTAGTGTTGTTTTGCTAACACAGTAGATCAAGCTAGGCCTCACCCCTGGAAGGTCACTGGGCAGGAGATAACACAGAAACATTTTTGAGGATTAATCCTGTCCATCTGCCGAAATTGACAGCAGATTTTCAGGATTTCCTTGTCTCCTTAGAGTGTGTGAACAATCACTGAGTTAGAAAAGAGCCATCTCTTTTAAGCAATTCAAAGCAATTTTTTTTAAAGGAGATAATTCTTTGCTTGTGTCCGTCTGTTAGGAGGGAGGGACAGCAAGAATAAATTGTATGAAAGAATCTGAATGATACTGGTTGACTTTTATATTACAGAAATATATAAATTACAAAGCAAAAATGAATGCATGGGTCTTTCTGTAGAATAACAGAAGCAACATTTAAATTCAAGCTTTGCAACTGAGACTTAAGCACATGCGCCATGACAGAGCCTGCATCTGCAGGAAGGTCATTAATGTCCTGCCAAGAGCAAAGACCTTCCTTCTTTGGATCTTGGCAGACTGCCCAGTTATCTAAGAAAAGAATAGTAACCTATCTTTACACTGCAACATTGTGAAAAGTCAGTGGGTATCTCCCACCCTCCTGCTTTTCAACTGCAAAGTTGCAAAGAGGAGAAAGAATCAAATACGCAGTTTGTTCTTTGGCTTTTCATCATCAAACATTCAGGCACTAACTAGGCTTCATACATAACAAGATGAAGTTACCTACCTGTGAAAATAATTTGCTCAAAGATACAGAAGAAGGAAACTGCTGAGGTGGAATTAGTAGCTGTTCATTAGTTGGCCACAACCCCTTCACTAAGATCTTTGATACTGTGAACACATTTTTTTTTTTAGTACCAAAAATTAATGCCTAAAATTGACTGCATTATTCTGTTGTAACCATCTAACTGACTTTTGGAGAGGTTAAGCATTATGGATAGTGATACTCACTTTCTCTCTCATTTCTTATCTCAGCTTGCTTTACACTAAATAACTTGTGTTTATAGTTTTCTTAATCCTTTAAATCAGTCAACAAATATTTGTTGAACACTACATGGAGTGCAATTTGAGTCAGAGGTACACTGCTCTCAGTTCACAGTTTGAACTGAACTGTTGGGGGCAGTTCACAGTCTATTAGAGAGTAACAGACATGTAAATAAAAAACAATAAGCTATAAGAGTCCTTAGAGGAAAATTCTATGGTGACAGAGATATATAATTACAGAACTTGCTACATACTGTTCTTAACATTTTGTATGTTAACTCTCTCAATCCTTAAAACCTACATTGTTAGGTAGCTGCTATTCTTATCAAGGGATATTAAATACAGAGAGGTTAAGTAACTTGCTCAGGAACATACACATCTAATGAGCTGTGGAGTCAGAATTCCAACCCAGGAATTCTGGCTCTAGAGGCCATCTCTTTTACTTCCATGCTCTACTGACTCTCTAACCCTCTGGCCTAAAATAGTATCACGTAAATAATAGAGGTTCATGGGTGTATTGTTTAATGAATGAAGTGAGATAACAGTTCAGTTTATAAGACTATATAATTAGTGACATAAA
This sequence comes from Aselliscus stoliczkanus, assembly GCA_033961575.1. Classification (NCBI taxonomy): domain Eukaryota; kingdom Metazoa; phylum Chordata; class Mammalia; order Chiroptera; family Hipposideridae; genus Aselliscus; species Aselliscus stoliczkanus. The sequence continues at coordinate 74,365,191 of CM066730.1, forward strand.
ATACTTTTGCTAAGTATAGCTGGAACTATTGTGGTCACTAAGTTTCCAACATTCTCAATGCAAGTGTATATAAATAAAATATCAAACAATTTTTTGAAGTATGTTAGATTTGCTTCCAAACAGCTCTTTTATATTTTCAAGTTTTTGGTAGTAATTTTATGAGATCTAGCTATTCCTTCAGCTAGTATTTGAGTTCCAGCTACGGGGAAAGAAACTGTTCTATGTAGATGGAATACAATAAGTAAAATAGACAAAGCCCTTGTCATTAAGGAGCTTGCATTCCAAAGAAAGGGGAAATAATTTCTTCCTCTATTTCCTTTTACTCACTCTCTTTCAAAGGAAAAGGGGAAGAATTTCCAAGTTAAAAATATGTAAAGGCCAATGAAAGAAAATAACCACATCCAATAACTTTTAGCATTTTTTGGAAACCTAAAGTCTATTTGGACCATAAATATGTATTGTATTAAAATTGGTTTATTTGGGGGATTATCATATTTTGTATATTTAGAGAGATGTATGGAGGAGAGATCCAGGAGATCAGGGAGAAATTCTCTTCACAGATTTCTCCTTTTTTTCCCACTCCCACCCTTGTCACATCTCTGAGGAAGAAATTGCAGTCTGCTATGATTAGATTCATTTCTCTACAACAGTTGACACTTCTTTCCTGAGATTTTTTTCATTTTCTACAGGTGTCAAATTGCTAAGTGCTGCTGACCTTCAGAGGTTAAGGTTGGAAGGTTAGAAGGACCCTTCAAGGTCATAATCTCCTTCCATCCCAGAGCATGACTCCTCTGAAAGGGAATTCTAAATATAAAGAAATCAAATGATTCAATCCCCAGTCAACTCAGTGGGCCACTTCTCTCATGCAGGTAGTGATAGCAGTTACAAAGAGTGGAAGTACATTTACTCAACATTGTCAAAGGAACAGTTCACCTTGATTGAATTTTCCATCTGATTAAATACCCATTAAGTTTCCAAACATTTTTGTTTAGCTTTTTTTAATAAAAATATTTCTCTTTTTAATTCTCTGAGCTTAATTTAATTTTGATGACTTAGGGTCATCACTTTGAATATTATTTTTGTCTCTATGTCCATATTTTGTTGAGGGTCTGTTGAGATCTACAAGGCAATGTTTCTCTATTGTAACTAGTATGCTCTTCGTACTTTTCTCCCTTTCTCCCTTTTAAAATGAAGTTTCCCTTGGAATCACGTTGTCAACTGTCAATACATGTTGCTGTTGCTATTATTTAATGTTAAAATTTATAATCCAGATATTATCATTGTCTCATTTTCTTAAAAAAAATGAAGGCTTATTTTTCCTCTTCCTAGTAAAGTTAAATCATGACTAATAATTTTATTAAAACTCTCAGGCTCATTGTAAATGGAAACTTTTAACCCCTGGTACTCCTCTCCCTGGTGTATTCTATTGAGCACATGGGAGTGGGGGATTTGCATAAGAGAATTTGTAAGGTTCTAGTAGCCTCCAGGGTTTGTATCACCATATAATGCACATCAACATTGTTAGGCCTATTTTAGTGGTAAAATATCTTTAAAAAGATGGATAAGATTATGTAAGTAAATCCAGTGTAATAGAGTTAAATAACACTACATAAATATGCTGCTAAAGGATACATGTTCTAGAAGTTGCTTGGGTGATTTGTGCATGCTGTATTTCCTAGGAGAGGTCTGGGATAAGTTAGTGTTCTCCTAAGCTTCACACAAAGAGTCCTTAAAATTTTACATTAACTTTTAAGGTGTGTGGCTGTCTTACAATAGAGAAACTCCTTAATTTCTTTAAGGTAAAGTAGCACTTTTTAATAAGATGTTAATGGGTCTTTCTCATTACAGCCTGAACCAATCAAAGTCCTTGTGACTGGAGCAGCTGGTCAAATTGCATATTCACTGCTGTACAGTATTGGAAATGGATCTGTCTTTGGTAAAGACCAGGTAGGGACAAGTGTCTGTATATCCTAAGTCAATGTAAAAATCTTGTCAATAAACCCTGTATATAGTTGCAAAGAAATTTTTAAATGATGAAGGAATAGGTAATCCCAATAAGTGTACTAGGCACAATGCTATAAATGGAAGCTGGTAGCTTATTTATATGCACCCCTCCAGGCATTAAAAATGCTTTGCAAATCATGTGTTTAGTTGACTTGGTGCAGCCAGCAGGTGTCAATCAGTGGAAGGTAGTCACTAATGACAGTAACTGTTAAGGAGGGTCACGTGGGAGAGAAAGTTGCTGAATTAACACATTCTTGTTCATTAATGGCCTTTAGACCCAAAATAATCAGACCGGTAAATCTACTTCCCAGTTTACAGCAGGCGCCCCCTATTCCAGCAGATTGTTGTACGCTAAAATCCTTTTCTAAAGTATTCATTTATCCATTCTATTCATCCATAGATATCAAGTTCTTCCTCCGTGCCAGATACTGTACTTAGCTTTCCATGAACTGAAATCAGATATACAGCTATTAACAATAAGAGCAATCTGAGCATGATTTTTGATATTTGTGCGTGTACTCCTTTAAAATTCAGTAATGGTGATTCCTCTTACTGTGTCTGTTAGCAAACCATTGCTGGTTTTTCTAAAAGTGCCATCATGTTAAGATACCCGACCTAAAATAATTATGATTAATTAATGGGAATCACACACGTATGCACACCAAATAAGCAAAAACTTTGTAAAAGGGCTTTTGCTGTGATTAAATGACATAATCGACACTGACAGTGTCCTTGCTATTCATTGGGCAGCCTATAATTCTTGTGCTGTTGGATATCACTCCCATGATGGGTGTCCTGGATGGCGTCCTAATGGAACTGCAAGACTGTGCCCTTCCCCTCCTCAAAGGTGAGTTGGGGAGTGGGGGAGAGAGGGATTTTATAGTATTTTACAGATTTTAGATTTTTGTTGACTAGACTGTAAATTGGAAGTTATTTCATAAAAGTACCATATTTTGCTGTGTATAATGTGCTCCCATGTATGTATAGAATGCACACCCGTGTTTTTGCCCAGACTTTCAGGGGTAACAAATCTTTTGTTTTAATAGTACTTGGTTTTTGTATTATAAAGGAATTTTAGCATTTATTTTTTAATACATTATGGTACAAGAAATTTTATGTAACAAATAATTATAAAACACAAGAACAGATACAAGGTACAAGAAATTTTATATACTGGTAACAAATTTACAATATTTACCCATCATAGAAGGCCAAGAACTCTTCCTGGTTGCAAAATCGTCTTAAGTTCAGCAAAACTGATTATCGTATTCCAGGGTATTATTTTGCATACAGATACCGTTAAATTGATTTCCAGAGTTACACTTTTAACTCATAAACATAAATAAAATTAAAAACATTTATATAAATATGGAAGTAGTACTACCCATGTATAATGCTCATCCTTATTTTTCCCTCACAAATTTGGGCAAAAAGTGCGTATTATACATGGCAAAATCTGGTAGTTTATTTTGTTTTTTGAACTACAACTTTTAGTAATTTGTATACAAAGAATAGATGAGGGAAATTATATACAAGAATAAATAAAGGTTAAAGAGAGAAATTACCAGTGTAAGATGTAAAAATTATACTTTTACCCAACATGCTTATATATAATTTCTTTTACTAATTAAACATAATGCACAGGGGTTATACACCTGAGATTGTCTACATTGTGTTGTTATTTAAAGTGTATTTAAAAATAGTAGCATCCTGGGCTGGCCGAGTGGCTCAGTTGGTGAAGAGCTTGCTCAAGAGTGCAAATTGAGCCCTGAGCGACAGCAGTTCGATGCCCAGCTTGAGCTGAGCTGCCGCTAAGCTGCCAACAGGTGGCAGGATGGCTCAGCTAAAAAAATAATAATAATAAAAAATAAGTAAGAGTGCAAGCTGAGCTCTGAGCAACAGCAGTTCGATTCCCAGCCTGAGCTGAGCTGCCGCTGAGCTGCCAACAGGTGGCAGGATGGCTCAGCTAAAAAAAAAAAAAAAAAATAGTATCCTGTAATGGAGAACTTTTTCAACTGTAAATAATGTCTTCCAGAGCCATATGCTGCCCTGAGGCTGGAAATTGGTCCCTCATATATAGTCCCATCCCATCTGCCAGTCATCAGGTTGAGATATACTGTATAGTTTTTTTGTTGGTTTTTTTTTTTATTCTTTTACTTAGTTTTATTTTCTTTTTAAATTATTATTTTTTAATTAGCTTCAGGTGTACAACAAAGTGCAATAGTTATACTTTTTACCCCTCAAAGTGACAACCCCCCTCCCCCAATTCTCTCCCCACTCCTCCCCCCCCATATCATACTATCTATTACAATTCCTTTGACTCCCTTCCACCATATAATCCACATCCCGTGACTATCTATATATTCAGTTACAGTTGGCATACACTATTGTACAACATCAGTTTCAGTATACTGTATAGTTTTAAAACAACCCACCAGAGTTCTGTTAAGAGTCTTTGAGAATCATTGAACTATTACATAAATGTAAGACATAAGTCTTAACTTTGATTGAAAGGCTCATTAAGCTAGGTCAAGTTATAAGTTAATTTGAATATTTTTCTTTAGCTATACCTTCATAATTTTTTATATTTCAGGAGCAATCCAATTAATAATACTCTCCTAGAAGTTTGCACAAGGCAAAATATGTACACACCCAAGAGAAACCATACTCAGAGTTCATATATATGTTCAATAAACATTTACTAGAAGGGGTATGCCATCTAAATCATTTGGTTACAGTTATGTAAGAGAGTGCATTACCGTGCCCAAATTATTCAGCTGGCACCCTTGCCATACCCACTATTTCCAAATCAACTTCCTCTGTTGCTTTTTCCCATTTATATCTGATCAGTTCCCTCTTCTCTCTCTAATGGGCCCAGGTTACCATCATCAGCTTATCTTTGGTCAGCTGTGAATATGACAGGGAAGAGAAGGGTCAGCAGATAAGAATGTGTAGCTGGGAAGAAGATTAGTTTGGTTTTTTTTTCTCCCAACTAGTGTTCCTATTTATAACCTGTTTGGGGGCTTTTAGCAGCCTGATTGTGAGACAAGTTCGCTGATCAAAAATTTACCAGTGACAATGCTGAATCTAGATTGTCTTAGTCCATTTGGGCTGCCTTAACAAAAATACCATAGACTGAGTGGTTTATAAACAACAGAAGCTTATTTCTCACAATTCTGGAGGCTGGGAAGTCAGAGATCCGAGAGCCGGCAGATGGGTGTCTGATGAGAGCCCAATTCCTGATTCATAAACAGCCATCTTCTTACCATGTCCTCACATGGTGAAAAGGCTGAGGCAGTCCTCTGAAGCCTCTTATATAAGGACATTCCATTAATCCTATTCATGAAGCTCCACCGTCATGACCTGATCACCTCCCAAAGACCCTACCTCCTAATCCATCACATTGGGGATTAAGTTTCAACATAGGAATTTTGTGAAGAACCCAAAACATTAAGTCTATAGCACTGATCATGGCCTTTTTAATACTGTCATCAAAGAGGAGCTATGATACACATTCTTTAATCAAAAAACAAGTGCTGTGTGTTTATTGGACTAACACTGTCGCATGGTGGTTGAACTCTGGACTGACCTGGGCTAGAATTACAGCCCCACTACTTTTTGATGGCAGCTAGTGAATCTTTAAACCTCATTGTCTTCATCTGTAAAATATTAAGATTAAATTTGATAAAATAAATCTCTTAGCATTATTCCTGGCACAAAACTCTTCAATAAATATAATTTTTAATTTGTGATTGAGATCTTAGACCTTAAAGTAATTGTAACTTAAAAGTTAGGTGAATTAGTTTCTCTTGTGTGATCTGTGGTGGTTAGCATGAATAACAGAGTTATAGTATACCTTGCATCATATCTGATTATAGAAGATAAAAGCTGTAGAATATTTGAAATTGAGATAATTATTAAAATAGGGAAAACCAAACAAATGTATTGACATTTCTACTGATATTATGTTGTTGAATTCAAAAACTGTCTGTCTTAGGCCCATAAAATTTTTTTATTAATGTGATATGTAAAAGTACACATTTACTACAAAATAAAGGAATAATTGGCTAGATTTAATATGAAAAAGAAAACCTCGGACTTTGGTGTTTACGTATCTCTGCATATTTATTGCCATGTTCACAGATGTCATTGCAACAGATAAAGAAGAGGTTGCCTTCAAGGACCTGGATGTGGCCGTTCTTGTGGGCTCCATGCCAAGAAGGGATGGCATGGAGAGGAAAGATTTACTCAGAGCAAATGTGAAAATTTTCAAATGCCAGGGTGCAGCCTTGGAGAAATATGCCAAGAAGTCAGTTAAGGTGACTAATACAGTAGTATTTTATGGGGTTTTTCATTATTAGCATTTGAAATTTCTGCTTTCAGCATTTAAGTGAAAATAAAATTATTTGCCGCCTCCCCATACCCCCCCAGTTTTGCTTCTAGTATAGAAGTCTATATTCAGAGGCGCTCAAAAATATTTTGTCTATTACTATGACATGGAAATTTAATATTAATTCATAAAGCCATAAGACATAGAACATCCTGGTGCCTTTAGCTGTGTGGGAATATTTGTTCAGACATTTGGATTTAGGTGTGTGATTGTGGAGGGAGATGGCTGTAAGCTGCGTTCTCAGCAATAGGTGACGGTGACTTCTGAATGCTCAGTTTTTCTCAATCCCCTGGAATTCTGATATGCTTCTCTTTTGAGCTGAGTCGGAATGACTTCCTCTTCTCTTTATGTTCAAGCTATTTTGGTTTCTAAGTTTTCTTGACCTTGCAATAAAGCCTCCTTTACCAATTCAGTATCAGTGAACTAGAACTTAGTTGTCACAGCAAAAGGCTTGCTGGTTAGAGGTTTGACTGATTTTAATGCACTTCTTCCTCCCTATCCTGACTTGAAAGAAAGGTAAAAGAATATTTTATAAGATTTTTAAAGTTGTCAGTTATAATGTTCTATTATAATACTTCATAGACATCTGAATTTTTGTTTTCTGTGGACTTCATTTTAAATAGTTAAGTTTTATTTTCTGTAATCATTAGTAGACAATAATAGAAATGAGTTGAGTAGAAATCCACAGGTCTGTTAGTAAAAAATTACTAGGTGGTTTGGACTGCTAAAATCCGGGATGTTTGGAATTGAAGTACTGCTTGCACAGTAATCGCCCCTCGGCTAAAAGTGTCCTTTTTAGGGAAATACACACTGACACTGGAGTACTTAGGGGCATGGATATCATGTCTGCAGCTTACTCTCAAGTGGGCCAAAAAAACCTGAGGGTGGGGTGTGTGTGTAGAGAGAGAGAAGAGAGATGAAACAAATTAGAGAATCTGGGTAAATGGGATATATGACTTAGTCTTTGTAATATGTTTGCAGTTTTCTGTAAGTTTGATATTTCACAGTAAGTTTTTTTAATTATCATTTTATTAAATATTTTTATAACTTAAAAAATCCAACTATATATTTTCCTATACTGTATTGTAATCCAGTGTATCCCATACCTCCTCAGTAAAAAAGATAGCCTGAAATGCTTTCTCCTAAAGATTAACTCAATAGGTATGGATTAGATGGAACCTGTATTTTAGCAAATATCCCAGTTAATTCTTAGGATTAGGCAAGATTGAAACACATAACTCATTTTAAAAAAAATTTCCTAAAGTAAACTGTTCGAGTAGAATTTCTTTCTTGGATTACTTTTATAAGGAAAATCGTATCAGTGAATCAAACTCTGAGATAGACCCTTAGATTACTTGGTTGTTGTTTTTTTTTTTTTTTTTTGTGGCAAGTAAGTAAATGCTCTCTCTGTGCTTTGGCACAAAACAAAATAGAAAAACATGTACCTTAGGTCTTGGACAGTGCTACCTTGTGTACATAATGGTGGTTTTATTCAAGAAATATTTTTAGTAGTCACAGCAAACACTAACAAGGCGTGAGGGCGGGAGAGAAACTACAATGATAACTATACACAAACTTGGTACAGAGGCTACATGCTACATATTTGCCATATCCTAAAACAGTTTAGCTGATCAGTATGTGGTCTGTAACTGCTGTGCCTCCCGTATGTCCTAGGTTATTGTGGTTGGAAACCCAGCCAATACCAACTGCCTGACTGCCGTCAAGTCGGCGCCATCCATCCCCAAGGAGAACTTCAGTTGCTTGACTCGTTTGGATCACAACAGAGCTAAAGCTCAGGTAAAAAAAAAAATGCCTTTTAAAAATCTTAGTAATGTTCAACTCTATAAACCCTTTTTCTCTCACTTTTAAAAGTAGCTAAATCTTAGTTTTTGCTTTTTTTGTTGTTTTTGTTTAGTAGGAAGCTACTCCAATTGGTTAGGAAATCTTTAAACCTAGCTTAAATTGCAAATATTTCTTGAGAGTCTTTAGCTATGGGCTAGGTATTTTTCACTATAATTCAGCCAGAGTCTGGTGGCTGGGAAGGAATGGGAATTTGAGTGACTGGAGGCAGGAGCTTTGGGTACTATAGAACATGTATTATTTAACGATTAAGGAAAAGATGTGATAGGTGTTGCAGTTGTGGATTCTGGATTGCCAGATGGTTACTTAATTTAGTTGCAAGAGAGAGAAAGAGGTAAAATGACACCAACAAACTTCTGTCCTTGCTGTTTCACATGAGGCCTTGGTGGAGGCAGGCACTGCATTCTGCTTCCAGAAATACTACTGAGCAACGCTTTGTCCCAGTGTCCCAGTGCCTGGAGCAGTTTACATTGTGGGGTGAAAATCTGGATGGGGAAAGAAGGAAGAAGCAACTATTTCGTCAAACTTGAACTTTTGGCACGTGGTCAGCATGCATATCTGGCACAGTGAGAGTTTTTAGGAAGTTTTTGAAGAAGCAGTTTCTTCCTCCTGTAGAAGTTGTTGATTTAGTGAAAAAAATAACAAACCCAAAGATTAATTTTTCGTATGTGAATGGTTACTAGTTTTACATCATTTGTTTTGGAATTCAGAGGATTTACAATAGCTACCTACCAACTGTGTATCACCTGCAGAACTGCCCTGTGTATTTGCAAACCAGAACTGCATACGTACGTGTCTGCTGACATGGCAACCTGGCAGTGAAACCAGTTAGCTGGTATCAGGGGAGGAAAATTGCCAGAGCTGGAGAATTAATCAAAAACGGTTTAATAAATCTATATGCAGACATGAAAGTGTCGGAGCAAGGAACTGCTCTCTTGGATACATGTTAATTTAGATTAGCTCTGACGTGACTGATACTCAGAAACTATGTCTGCTGGGTGCAAAGTACTGGCCTTTGCAGTCCCGATGGAAGTGGATTAGCTCAAGAGAGCAAAAGAACAATAGGAGTGGGCAACATGACGAAGGACATAGGGGAGCCTCCCACAGGGAGGAGAAGCCTAAAGGCATGTGTCTCTGCTGTTCTTTGGAGCAGTTGAAGCTGACATTCACAGCAGAATTATGGGTTCTAAGTTCTTGGTACTATACATCTTGGGTAACTTGCTCCAGGTTTAAATTTTCCTTTATCTATACAAGCCAGATAAATATAAGTAAGGGCATTTCTTCCCAAATCCTTCCAGGTCATGGCACACACAGAAAAGGAAGGGTACTCATTGCACAGTGCACTCTACCCCAACCCCTAAGCAGGTCAATAGCTGGGTATCCCAGAAACCAACCATCCGCCTAATTTGTGAAGACCTATGTGGTAGTTAATAGCCCTAATCCTTCCAGAACTCTAGATGAAGCAGGGTTTAGATAAGAAGTGATTTAAAATGTCAAAAGAGGGCCAGCCGGCGGTGGTTGAGAGCTGGCTTGGGATGCCAGCTGCCCCAGTTCGGATCCCACATATGAGGGCCAGTGACACAGCCTTCTAAAAAAAAAAAGAAATGTTAACGTGTCAAAAGACAAAATTTCTAAGTTAACTTTTTTAACCTTCTGACTATTTTAGGATTTAAAAAATGAGTGTCAGCTTATTTTAAGGGTCATAATGAAAGTCAAGACAATTTGCTTCTTAACTTGACATCATAAATTAGTGTGAAGATGAGTCAAGTCATTGCAAACATTTTAGGTAGTGGTCTTTTTCATCTTTATCCATTTTATTTGGTTGGTTATTTTTTGTTTCTTTGTTTGTTTGTTTTTTACTTTTTATTTTGGAATAATAAACTCATAAGAAGTTGTAAAAATAGTGTAAAGAATCCTGTGTACCCATTACCTGCTTTCCCCAGTGGTGCCCTCTTCCATAACTACAGAGCATTGTCAAAACTAGGAAATTGACTAGACTACAGACAATACTTAACTAGAGTTGCTCAGTTTTCTGCAGTTTTTACATTTTTTGTATGTCTTGATGAATGATTCATGTATGACTCATATATGGCATTTAATCATATATATATAGATTACTATAACCACCATTGTCAAAATACAGAACTGTTCCATCACCCACAGAACTCCTTCATGCTTCCTCTTTATAGTTCCACCCTGTCTCTCCTTCCCCAAACCCTGACAATCATTTATCTCTTCTCCATCTCTATAATTTCATCATGTTGAGAATGTTATAAAAATGGAATCATGCAGTAAGTTACCTTTTGAGATTGGCTTTTTTTCACTCAAGTTTAATGTTGTACATATCCATCCAAGTTTGTTCCATGTATCCACAGTTCATTCCTTTTTATTATTTTTGCACTTATTCCACTTATTTCATTGAATGGAGGTACCACAGTTTGTTTAACCGTTCTTGAAGGACTTTGGGGTTATGTCCAGTTTGAGACTATTACTATCCTTCTTTTTAATTTAAAATACCAGAGTATTTTCCCTTTGTTACATGGTGAATGCTCAAATAGAACTTTGATGCAGTGGTGCTTTTATTTATATATGCAAAAGCTATGGACTGCAATGCAACCATTTTTTCCTCCCATTCTTATAATAAGGAAAAAAGAATCACCCATAGTGTCGCCCTAACACAACAGCTTTTAAAAATTCTTTTCCAAAACATTGCCTTCTGGTTCATCATAAATTCTGTCTAATTAGGAACAAATTATACAACTAACAGTAATTTTTTTCCCCTGCACATTACCGTATCAGGCAAATAACAAAATAAACAAACTGATTTTATTTTATTTAAATCTTTCAAAACATAACTTTCTAACTTTTTCTCTGACTGCCGTACTATATAATCGATGTTCTTGCGACCACAAGGCATGCTGCAGGATCCTAAAGTGCTTTCTGAACCTACGGCTAGGAATTATTATAGCTGTTACCATTTTAGTATGATGTATATGTTATATTTAAACCCTTTCTTTCTCTTTCCTACTCTGTCAAATGAGGATAGTGATACTTGGGTAATGTGAGTCCCTTCCCAACTCCAAAATTTTATATTTAGGATTATTTGAAAATTAGTTAATTTGTATATAGTATGTAAGAAAAATTTCACCTAAAATATGGAGAAAATACCTAAATACCAGATTTTTCTGAAGTGCTGAGGAGAAATCTCCCAAGTAATAACAAAACAAAGGTCACATTTATGTATTTGAACAATATTAACCTCTTGTTTGGTGTTTCATACTTGATAAACCCACTATATGAAGTTAATCACAAACTGTAGGATGCTTACTACTCAAACATTCCACTTAAATATTCTACCCTAGAATGTTTTAGGTTCACATTTTGTTTACATTCTTAAGCTGTTTTAGGAAATTACCAAGCAATAAAATTTGCAATTTTATTTTACAAATCAATTTAACTTGTGTTCTCTTGGAAGTTTCAGAGGCTTTTTATCTTAAGGGCATTTGTCAAACAGGTCCCAATTTGAAGTGAAAAAGCATGTATCTAAGTAACGTTATTTGTTTTCTATTTACTAGATTGCTCTTAAACTTGGGGTGACTTCTGATGATGTAAAGAATGTCATTATCTGGGGAAACCATTCTTCAACTCAGTATCCAGATGTCACCCACGCCAAGGTGAAACTGCAAGGAAAGGAAGTTGGCGTTTACGAAGCCGTGAAAGATGACAGCTGGCTCAAGGGCGACTTCATCACGGTGAGAGAAACCGGAGCGCTGTCTCCACAGCCGGGCCTAAAGAACTCCTGGAGAGACACTGACTACTGACTGCCCTGACGGTTCTCCAAGGGCTGGGGGAGGAGGGCCTCCAGGACAGCAGGCCTTTCCTAGTTGTCTGACGATTGCAGACTTTCTGTTGGGTTCATACTAAGCCAGTCATGATCCAGCCTGATCTGATCTGTTCCGTGGCAGTCAAGATTGATAGTTAAAGTGGGAAAAACTAGAGTACCCTCTAGTCTTCCGGTTATCTTTATACAGAGATCCATTTCTTTGTATGAAGTATGGTAAACTTTCTGTGGGGATTTGTAGTTTTCTCTTTTCAAAACGACTGGTGCTTATGACCAAAATGGTTTAGGAAGGCCAACATAGGTTGTTGCCTGATTTTGGAGGGGGCACATTAAGCTATGGTTGCAGCCTTTCACCCCAGGATCAGCTTGGAATGGATGAAAATGCTGCTATCGTGATCAATGACACTGCTGTCTTCTCTGCCTGCCCCCACCCAGACTGTGCAGCAGCGTGGCGCTGCCGTCATCAAGGCTCGAAAACTATCCAGTGCGATGTCTGCTGCGAAAGCCATTTGTGACCACATCAGAAACATCTGGTTTGGGACCCCAGAGGTGAGGACTCAGTGATTTGCATAGGCCACTCTTTTATTTTCATTCCCTGATTCTATAATGTGAAAAGAATATAGCCTTATCTATCAGGTTAGGTTTACAATCCTGGCTCAGCTGCCCACTGGCCAGGTTACTTTGAGAAAGTTACAACCTTTCTGAGCTGTTTTGTCGTCTTTTACATAGATTGTGAGAGTTAAATGAGATGATATATATATAAAAAGCACCTAGCACACATGGTGGGGTGATTATTTTTTCTTTTCAAAGCCTATATTGGGCCCTAGTTTCATTATTGATAAACTGAGGGTTTTGTTTCTCTGGCCTGCTTCACACATGGATTGGAAGAGTGGAATGAGATAATACCCACAAAAGTTACCCAGTCAGGGAAATTCCTGGTGTTGGTTCCTTATACAGTAATGACGTTACATACATAATATGAAAGTGTCACCTGTTTTTAATTTTGCTAGTCCATGTATCAGTTGGTTATGTAAACTAATGCCTAAGTACCATGAAAATGTAAAAATTGTTATTTTCAGGGCGAGTTCGTGTCCATGGGCATTATCTCTGATGGTAACTCCTACGGTGTTCCCGATGACCTGCTCTACTCATTCCCTGTTACAATCAAGGTAAGATATTTTGGGGTTATGTCCCACTGCCCCCTACTGGGAAAGTAGTTGTATGTTTTTTACTAATAATGGTATGATGTAGTCCAAAAGGTTGTTCTTTAACTAAATTAGACATTTTCTCTCCTTTAAAATCATGAGAAGCACAACTTCAGGTCACTAAAAGAGTAAAATTGATCTGGAAAGCAAGATTCAACTCTGCCCACTAGATACATCTTGTTGTTGTGCCTGTAATGTCAGGTACCTACAGCTAGCATCTTACTCCTAAATGAAGCATAGTTCTCAGTATTGTTGCTCTTTACCACAATCATAATAAAGTCATTAGTTTTTGTGTTTTTTTTTTGCTAATTAATCCTCATTTAAAGATTTTGCCCTAGATTCAGTAAGTTTTAAAGTTAATTGTTTTGTTCAGAATTATCTGTTAATTAAAATCTGGATTTTGATTTGCTTCTTTAGAATCAGACTTTAAAACAGATACTCGTCTAGATTTGAGTTCAAACTAAGTTGTTGCCGGAGGATCAGTTCTAGTTTAATTATAAATCTCTTATTTGTAATTATTTTCAAACAGAATAAGACATGGAAGATTGTTGAAGGTCTCCCGATTAATGATTTTTCACGTGAGAAGATGGATCTTACTGCAAAGGAACTAACAGAAGAAAAAGACACTGCTTTTGAATTTCTTTCCTCTGCATGACTAAATAATCCTTTCGATGTTAATAAATGCTCCAAAGCTGAAGAATCTAAATGTCGTCTTTGACACTAGTACCAAATAATAATAATGCTACACTTAAATCACTTGTGAAAAACAGCACATTTTAAAGATTGTGTGCTTCTTGGTACAAATATGTGACAATTTATCATCATGCTGTTGGTGTTGCATTCTAAATAAAATATATATTCAAATGAAGATGACTCAGTCTCTAATTTTTAGCTAATACTTTGTTTCTATTCAGAAAACAAACTTGCATTTTCCCAACTGGCCTAAGGGGTTGTGATTTTTTTTTTTTTTTAAACCAGAGAAAGGCAGTAAAGATGAAAAAATGTTTACAAGACAAAGCATAATTCTCTTATATTTAAATAGAATAGGAAAATCCACACGTGATAATGAATCAATTTACTCTGGAATATATTTTTAAACATTACCTACATTAGGTAACACTTATCATATTTTTAAAATCTTAGTTCGTGCTTTGCAGATAATTTAATTTTAACATTAGCTTTTTTTTTTTTTTTTTTTTTTTTTAAGTTGAGCCATCCTGCCACCTGTTGGCAGCTCAGCTCGGGCTGGGAATCAAACCGGCTACGCTGTTTCTCAGGGCTCACACTCTTGAGCGAGCTCTTAACCAACTGAGCTACTTAACCATCCATTAACATTAGCTTTTAAATCGGTTGCAGATAATATTGTTAACAGTATAGTGCCATTGGATGAACTTAGAACAATCATTGTTATGATAGAAGAAAAGGTAGTAAGTCTTCCCTTGAGGTATTCCTCTGTAGCAGATAAGGCATTTACATTTCATAACTGGTAAATGCTACAGGAATTTATTCTAGTGGGAATGTTCTCAAAGCTTATTACTAAAAACAGTGCTACTCAAAACACTAGTCTATTTTTCCCAAAATCCATGAGTACTGGAGTTGTCTATCCTTTCATCCTTAAATATTTAACTCATTGTACATAATAGACAATATTATAAAGCAGGGCCTAATATAGTGCTCTACATGGGTGCTCAAATCCTTGGTTGTATTTGGTATTTAAAATCATCGCATTTTTCATAGAAAAAAAGTGAAAAATGCTTTATAACTGCTGTAAATTAGTTGCATAAAACCGAAATTTCATATAGAATTTTTTTATATAGAAGAAGTATGAGTATGTACCAGTTATTATTCTCAGCTCCAAACATTCATCTATACTCTGTGACACTGGGATTGGGACTCTGCAAACAACATTTCTTTACCAGCTGCTCCTTGTTAAAATCTGCCAATAAAAGGTACGGAAGGGCTCTGGGGGAATAAAGAACATACTCTTGCTCCTCCATTGGCTTCCTCTATCATAACCTACTTCTTATATGAACCAAGAAAGAAGAAAATGAATGAGTTAAACATACCTTTAGAAGAGCAATTCATTGGAAGCTTAAAGGCAAGGTACTTTCATGTAGAATTTTAAAAATTATATGAAGAAAGTATGTATAAAAGTAAGAACTAGGTACAACTGGAAGATAATGTTATAAGTAAATTAATATCACAGTATGTTCATCTCATCCATTTGTGTAAACTGGCCTGTTACTTGATTGCATAAATTAACCTCACCGACTCTTTTAAAAAAAATCACATAAATGAAATGATAGTACACTTTGGAGACACCTGGTAGATTACCTTTAGTAGTTTCTCGCAAACTGTGCTTTTGAAGGATGGCTTTGTGTTTGCATATTCACATGTGAAATATATTATCTCTGCCATTTCTTCATGCTATTCAGTTCTGTCACCTTAACTAAGAAAACAGCATTTTATTGCCTCCTCTCTTAATAGACAGTCCAGACCCAGGAAACTGTGCCCTTAAGAAGCATGAACAGGGCCAACGAAGTGGCGCAGTGGTTAAGAGCTGGTTTTGGGATGCCAGCGGCCCCGGTTCGGATCCCACATGTGAGGATCAGTGACACTGCCCTCTACGGCTAACAACAGCTCCACCTGGATCTGGTCTGTGCAAGCACCGGTGATGGTGTAGGCTGCAGCCCCTGCTGCAGTGGGCTGCCATAGGCTACAGTGAGTGGCCAGCAGCTAGTGTGAGCTGCTGGCAGCCAGTGTGAGCTGCCAAGAGCTGCTGTGAGTGGCCATCCAGAGGCCAGCGACTGATCTGCCTCACCTAAGAAGAGCTCAATGATGATACCAACGTCCTCTGCAACTAGACTGAAGAACAAAAAGACAGCAACTTGTCTGTTCCCCTTCCCCGATTCCCCAGCGCTGTTCCCCTTCCCCAATTCCCCACTAAAAAATAAAAAAATTTGTTAAAAAAAAAAAGAGCACAAACAGGCCATTCATGAGCATTTTACAAGAACTTGAAGAAATGACACATTTCCATAATGTAAATATGTAAATGACACACTTCTGTGGGTCAATCATGGGGCAAATGACATTGCATTTTCTTTTTCTTTTTGAGGGCAGTGTCACTGGCCCTCTTATGTGGGACTGAACCGGGACCTCTGGCTTCCCAAGCCAGCGCTTAACTACCGCGCCACTCGGCCGGCCCTGACATTGCATTTTTTTTTTTTTTTAAAGGTTTTATTGGGGAATTGGCGGAGGGGAACAGCGTTGGGGAATCGGGGAAGGGGAACAGACAAATTGCCGTCTTCTTGTTCTTCAGTTTAGTTGCGGAGGATGTTGCTTCCCTGTTGGTATCGTCACTGCGCTCTTCCCGGATGAGGCAGATCGGTCGCTGGCCTCTGGATGTCGCTCACCGCGGCTATTGGCAGCTCACGCTTGGCTGCCAGCCGCTCACGCTGGCTGCAGGCCACTCACTGTAGCCTATGGCAGCCCACACCATCACCGGGGCTCGCACAGCCCAGCTCCAGGTGGAGCTGTTGTTAGCTGTAGAGGGCAGTGTCACTGGCCCTCATGTGGGATCCGAACCGGGGCCGCTGGCATCCCAAAACCAGCGCTCAACCAATGCGCCACTCGGCCGGCCCTGACATTGCATTTTAAACCTATAAAGTTGGATTCAAAACTTTCCAGAAAAGGTACAATCTGAATAAATAAACCTTAGGAGAGAATTGGCCTCTGCCAATCATTACCCTGGTAATACGAGGTGTTTCCTAAACAGAAAATGGCTAACGAGCTTTAAAAAAAGAAAGAAAATGTATTGTGTTTTATTAATTAGAAGAAAGCATTAAAGAAGGGGGGGAGGGGGCGGGGAAGCCTTATAATCCTGCTGCCAATTTAATCATATGCCATATAAAGTAATACATGT
Organism: Aselliscus stoliczkanus; assembly: GCA_033961575.1. Taxonomy (NCBI): domain Eukaryota; kingdom Metazoa; phylum Chordata; class Mammalia; order Chiroptera; family Hipposideridae; genus Aselliscus; species Aselliscus stoliczkanus. Next base: position 74,382,413 of record CM066730.1, read on the forward strand.
TGGAAAATCAATGAAATGGTGTTAAATGAAAACCGAAAGCCTCTTCCCTCTCCCGGAGATAAACACTTTTGAAAAAAATTTTTTTATCCTTCCAGAAAGAAAAAATACATACAAACACACATGTATTTTTTAAAAAGTGAAAGGATATACAGTGAAATTTCCTTTACTCACCTGACTTCTACCCACTTAAACCCCCTTTTTGTCTCCTAGTCTATAGTAAAGAAATATTCAGAGCATAATCCAAGCATGTATGTTAAGTATTGGGTGTGGATGTGTGTAATCTTCCTCTTTCTGTATGTAAATTATACTGAATACACTGTTCTGCACTTGGCTTTTTTCCCTTGATAATATATCTTAGAACTATACTGATACCTATAGAGTCACCTCATTCATTGGAATTGCTGTGAAATAGTCCACTGAATAGATAAACCATGTTTTATGTAGCCAGTCACCTGTATACAGACTTTTAGGTTCTTTACAACTTTTTACCACTTGTAAAGATGCTGAACTATTTTTGTAAGTAGGTTACTTCACACATGCTCAAGTGTATATGTAGGATAAATTCTTAAAACAAAGTGGATTTTTTTTTAATACTGTTGAATCTGATTCGTTTGCTTCAAAAATTCCTCCTCCCCCTTCTTTTTTTACTACCATCTTGATTAAACCAGCCACAATATTCCTCAAGGAATGCTGACCACGCACAAAGTCTACTAAAAGGTACCTGTTTGATATATAAACTTCAGGTTTGGCTCTGAAAAACAAAAAGCAACAGAAATAGGTTATTAGTTGTCCCTTTGAAATTAGGATAAGAACTCATGGTCTTTTGTTGGGGGCCATGCAGGATAGCTTTAGCCTGAGAAATATATGTTGTTCTCCTTGATCCCACCTGGGAGGTGTTATTCACTATTGAAGTTTGTGGAGAGAACGACCAGTTCCAGTGAATGCACAAGAAGAAAGATGTTTGTCCATATGCTCGAAACTAGTAGCCTGGGAGCCTGACCTTTAAGCTTCCATTGAGTAGTTAATAGATTACTAGCAGATGTAGTCATGCATGCCTGTCATTTTCTGTTCAACACGTACCCTCAGATGTATACAGTATATAAGGTCTGTGAGAAATAAACTCGGGGCTTCAGTATTTACTGTTGCCCTCCCGATGTCTATTTCTGTCTTCTCTGTCTTTTCCTAATCCTCACTCCCCCTTTCAGGACTGTTCGTGTTTTGCCGGCTGGAACCGGCAGTCTTTATGATCTTTATGGCTTTAAACAATCTTAACAAAACAAGAAACATACCCATGTTTTGGTTTCCGGATATTGATTGGTTCTGCTACAACCTAAAAGGGTTACGAACTCAGCAGGGGTGTGTAGGCTTTGAGGTATTTTCCCATTAATGTCCCCTAACTGGTGTCACCCAGCATAGCTCCTTATAATATAGTGAGTGTTGAACAAACATTTACAGAATGAATGAGCTCTTGCCCATTGCCCTCTAACTCAGGTAGGAATATACTTGTGGCTCAGAGCTGAGTCAAACCAATAGGCTGGCCTGGGGAACACAATTGAGTTTTAAGCAGAACAGATGTCTCTGAATCCACCAATTTCTTCATATCCCCACCATTATTGCTCTGGTCCAGGCCCTCATCATCTCTCCAAAAAGGCCACTGCAATAGAGATGGGAACAAGCTCAGTTTGGAGTCGATGCCTTCCCTCTCTCCCCATTCTAATCCAGACTTTGCACCAGAGCTGCTGGGTAAGGATAATATTTTACTTCCCACTTTCTGTGGAAGAGACAAACTCATAAGCTTAGACATCAGACAAACCTGGATTTAGATCCCAGCTCTCTTTGTAGATGTCCCTAAACAACCTTTCTAAGATTCCCTTAGCTACAAAATGCGGATAATAATAGTATCTCCTTCATAAGGGTTTTGTGGAGATTAAATAGAAAGCACACAGTGCGGGCTTGATTTATTTCTTGGTATTTTTTTTCTTCTTTTTTTAACATCCTAGCTGTGTTCTAACGTCCTTTCAAATACCTGTCATATTCTGGCCCCAAGTGACACTTCCCAGCCCCATCTTTAGCTGTCATTCCCTGTCCCCCATACACCTTCCACTCTAACCACTTTAAAGAACTTGGACAGCTATTCACTTTCATGGAATCGGGCCTTTATTTTGCTGTTTTTGCTACTTGGAGTGATCTGTTTCTCTAGAATGCATTAAAAGAAGATATACAATGGGCCGGCCGAGTGGCGTGTTGATTAAGAGTTGACTTGGGATGCCAGCTCTGAGCAGCAGGGCCCCGGTTCAGATCCCACATTAGGGCCAGTGACACTGCGCCCTCTACAACTAAAATGGTGAACAACAGCTCAACCTGGAGCTGGGCTGCCATGCGTCACCGGCAACGGAGTAGGCTGCTGTGGGGCTGGCCGGCAGCGGGCATGCACTTTTGTGAGCAGTCCTGAGCCACTGTGAACGGCCGCCCAATGGCAGGTGAGCGACTGCCTCCTTTGGGAAGAGCGCAATGATGATACCAACATGGGCCAGTGGGGCAATGCCTTCCACAGCTAGACTGAAGAATGGGGCATGGCAACTTGTCTGTTCCCCTCCCCCAATTCCCCCAATAAAATCTTTTTTTTTTTTTTTAAATTAGATTAGTTCTCCAGAAGTAGACCTTATGGTGAGGTTTCCAGAATTCCAGTGCGTGTGACTTAACTAAGGCAATACTGCCAGGAGAAACCTCTAAGGAAGAGGGAAGAGCAGGGGCAGGGAAGAGGAGGAAGCCAAGCGATGGTTCACCCAGCCAGCATGGCTCCAGCCTGAACAAGGTAGGGGCTCCAGTCCTGAGGCTTTCCTAACCCCAAATCTTTCAGTTATGTGTTGGTGGGGAGAGTGTATAATTCCCAGATATCTCCCACTCTCTGTGCTGTCAGCAAAGCAGCCTCTAGCAGCCCAGGCTCAATCCTCCAGAAAAGAACCCCAGGTGCTGCTTTCTGGAAGCAAAACAAAGCTTAAGGGGTTGAAAGTGTGAGTGCTAAAAGGCATCCCAACAGAGCACCATGGTTGCTCATTCTCACCTTACTGATGGCTAATGAAACCTTGATTAGCACTGTTACTTTAATGCTCAAAGGGGGAGGGCATTAAATCTGGGTTCTGCACATGATTTATGTCTGCTTGACTTTCCACTCATGTTTCTTCTCTTACTTTATGGCCCTAAGAATAAGCTTCCTTATTTCAGTTTAGAGCTGAATTTATAACATCACCTTATTCAGACTAGCAGCTGCCTTGGTAATAATAATATTCTCAGACTTGAACTGGAAAGTGTCCCTGGAGTCAATATTCCCCTGTTCATTTATTAAAAAGAGAAATGAGTGTGCAAAGCACTGTGTTAGTCCCAGGTACACTGATCAGTTCTATCTTCACTTAACATTACAGTAACACACTTAAAATTACAATAAATTCTTTGGAGGAAATAATGCAATGTAAAGAAAATAACAGGGGCAAGAACCCACTAAAACAGAAATGGTTCTTTAAGTCCTTTTGTGGAGTTGATATTTAAAGCCTAAACCTACAGAATAAGAGAGGAGAAGTGGGGGATTCCTTCTTTACTCCCCAAAGGAAATAATAAACGAAAAAGCCTTGAACCTGGAAAGAGCTCCTCCTCTTCCAGGAAAGAAAAGGCCAATAGGCCTGGAGAAAAGTGAAGGGTGGGATAAATGGGCTCAAAATGTAGTTGGGGAGGTAGGTAAGAGCCGGTTTGTGCTGGACCCTCACCTTATCCTGATACAACTGTGAGGTTATTGGGACCCAGCTCATCCGCATTTTGGACTACACAGAAACATATAATCCACACCTCGAGAAACAAAAGCAGTCTACAAAAGACCGGCTGAGTGGCTCAGTTGGTTAAGAGCTGGCTTAGAATGCAAGCTCTGAGCAACAGGGCTGCTGGTTTGATTCCCACATGGGCCAACGACAGCTGAGCTGTTGCTGAGCTGCCAACAGGTGGCAGGATGGCTCAGCTGGTGTACAACAAGATTGCCTGTTCAATGGTGGGCTATGTCCACCCACAACTAAAGACTGAACTCGGCACCTTGAGCTGAGCTGCCGCCTGGATGGCTCAGTGGATAGGGCGTGCACTCTTAACAACAAGGCTGCTGGTTTGACTCCCGCATGGGATGGTGGCTACGCCTACCCTCAACTAAGACTGAACACAGCACCTTGAGCTTAGAGGCCACGAGCTGTGGATCGGAAGCCAGATAGTGACTGGCACCCTCTACAATGAAGACTGAAGAACAACAACTTGGTTGGTCCCCTCCCCCAATTCCCCAACACTGTTCCCCTCCCCCAATTCCCCAATTTAAAAAAAAGAAACCTTTAAAAAAAAACAAACAACAGTCTACAAAAAAAAAGATCAGTACTTCTTTGTGGGCTGTATTGACGCTATTATAGCCATTCCTAATTTTCATAAGGTTAATAATACCTAACAACTGGATTGTAATAGAATGAAATTAGATAGTTTTGTATAGGTATTTGACATTTAGTAGATGAAAAATAAATGTTACTTCCTTTCACTATTGTACTGTGCTTAGTGATAAAAGGAAATCATTTGATCCATTGCTAAGGTACCAGACTAGTCTAGGGGAAATTAATAGAATTTTTTAACATGCAAAAGAAAGTCTAATGTGCAAATTTGAGTATTTTAGATATCCTTTACTCTATAGTTTATAAGAACTATCAAAGAAAAAAATCATAATTTTAAGATTCTAGGGCTTTAAAATTGCCAATAATGTTGATTAGCGGACAGTTTTGTTTATCTTGAGTGGAACAATGCCAGATTACTCTACTTTCTTCCTCTAGTATTGTAATGCAAATATGGGAGAAGTACTGTCCATAAAAGTGCATCCAAACCTATAGAAAAGTTTTATAAGAGTTTGAGTCAAATTTTTGAGGCCATACCCAGAGGCAAGATCTCACCGAATTGAAAAAATACTCCAGAGAATGGCAGTTTTGCAGTTCTTATGCATTTCAACTCAAAGGAGAAAACATAGGGAAGATCCATGAAATCCATTGGTGGTAGATTAAGGGGGTGGGAGAAGAAAGCAAAGCGGGGAAGTCTCTGGGATTGGATAAAAAGCAAAATGGAGAAACACATGCTTCTTTTACATTGGTGGGTACAGGATAGTTATTAACATTTACTGCACATAGAGATGGTATGTGGCGAGCAAGATAACAGGAGGAGTTCTGTGGCCTCATGCTCCATGCCTATGGTTGTGCCTTCGAGGGGGTCTAGGAAAGAAAATTACCTGACATTTCAAAGGTATGTTATCCTAGCTGCCTAAGAACAATGGACAGGCCTCACTTAAGGTAAAATTTACCTTTGCTAAGGAAGCTATAGGCCTGGAATGTGACTATGACTTGCCCAGTTAGAAATTTGTGATCAGACCATCCTATGCGGTTACTTTAGGTTACTGAGTTTATCAGGCCTGCCATGTATCCCCCCCTAAGCTTGTCAGGTTTACTATATAGCCCCTTTTTTGTTCACAGCATTTAAACACAGCATCCTATGCATAGAAGAAAAAATTATTATAAAGAAAAAATACATAAGGATATTAGTGAGACTGAAAACAAAAAAAAATTCAATCTACACTTTCTCCAACATATCCAAGAAAAAATGGGCTTGATTAAATTTAAAAAAACAAAAAGTTTAGAAACGGATGCAAACCAGGAGTTTTTGCTTTGTCTCTGCTCTGCTGGCAGCTCCTCGGGAACAGAACTTGGGGCAATTGTACCTCACCAGGGACAATTTTTTAGGAACTTTCAGCTAAGCCATTCACAATACAGAATAAATTCTTGCACATTACTCTGGGGAGGGGTGGGGAGGATCAACACTGGCCATGTTCTTGCAACCCATTCAGCTAACAATTTAACCATGGAGTGATAATGTAGACCAGCTGCCTTTTAACTCAAAATCAAACTCAAAATAAACATTTTCAGAATGATCTTGAAGTTAGAGATGGGGAAATAAGATTAAAATGATTACACTGGGCCGGCCGAGTGGCGCGGTGGTTAAGCGCTGGCTTGGGAAGCCAGTGGCCCCGGTTCGGTCCCACATATGAGGGCCGGTGACACTGCCCTCAAAAAAATAAAATAAAATAAAATAAAATAAAATAAAATGATTACACTGTACTTTCATATGAAATTATGACCTCAATCCTTCATTTGATATGTGTGTATATATACATAGATACTCATGTATGTGTGTGTGTATAATTTTATTTCAACCTTTTGTTGGGAAGATATAAATAAATATCTTGAAACCACACCACTTTTAGGAAAGACAACGTGAAAATTTTTAAAAAGGTGATTTGTTAAAATTCTTCCTCTGTACTGTTTGTTTTCTCTTATGGTGTTTTGCATTTATCAAAAAAAATTCATTTTGAATTTCAACTACTAAATCCTTGAGGATTAAGACAGATTTACATGAAAGAGGGGCTTATGTAAATGCAATCACCTTTGAATTGGAAATGGAACAATTTTCTTCTCTGCTCAGATACCAACGTCCTGTTGAGAAGATTCTCCAGAATGCTCAAGCAAGTGCTTGGAATGAAAACTCTGCCAGCACAGAATGGGGAACGGGGAAGGCGGGGAGGAGTCTGGATTTCCTGGGGGGAAACTGCATCTTTGAACTTAATAACTTAAAGGGAGGTACAATCAGCAATTTAGGTAGAAATGGACTTCATTGTGCACCTTCAGCACATTCAGTACATGCAAGTGTAATCGCTAATTCATTATTAAGAATTTAATTACCCAGATGTCAGGCCTTTTTTTCTTTGGAATATATTTACTGCAATTGTCAAATGATAAGTGATCTCCTATCTCTTAGACACTGATCACCAGGCATGCTGGAGCAATTCCTCTTCCATACCCTTGGGCTCCAGTCGACATAATTCTGCAGGCCTGGGAACCACTTTTCCAAGCCGAGGCACTATCACTCTTTTAAAAATGTATTATTCTTGATAGAAGAGGGATAATCATTAGGTTTTAAATTGGCTGTAAATTGTATGTTGTGAGGAGTGTCTGTTTCAACATGATCCATGTTGAGATATAAAATTAAACACAACCACTATTAGGCTTCCTAGGAGGATTTTCTTTATTCTCTGATGCTCTTTTTCATTTCTTGACCACTGCTTTCTTCCCCCAACCCATGTCATTCTGGTGACCATTTAGGGAACAAGAAAAAAGAATGAAGGGCAGAGAAGAGTTTTCAGCTGATATGAGTATGCTGGGTCATGGGTAGCTCAGACCATCCACAAAAATTACCCAAACAGCTTCCTTTCAAAAGACTAACAGAAGGAATTTCAAGGTTTCAAATGCCCATCCTCCTTCATCTCCATTTATCCACATACCTTTTCCCCTTCAAGACTTGGTTCAATTGTCACTGTCTATAAAGCTCTCATCTGAAGTGATTCTTTTTCCTCAAAACTCCCATAGAGATTTTCAGTATAATTAACTCATTTGGCCACTAATCATATGTTGCCTTGCAGCATCCCCTCTCTTTTGAACCCTACCTCCTATTATTTACTTTCCTATGGGTCTATGTCCTATATCACTTCATTATAAGCACTTGAGGGCAGTATCTACATCGTATATTCTCTAACAGCCTAGCACTATGCTTTGTATCTAATGGGCTTTTAATAATTACTGTTAATTTAAAAATAAGCACCATGCAAGTCGGTCACACTAAAAGTCCAGCAATTCATTCAATGACATGTTTGTTGACTATCTCCATAAGAGAATAATTTTCCTGCTTTGATCTTGATTAGCCCATTTTGATTTCTAGGACTTCATCTCAGACACTGAAATTTTTTCTCAGTTTCCCAAGAACATAAATTCTAGCAGACAACCTTTCATTCAGAACACAAAGTTTATACATATATTCTTAACTTTCCTTAAGATTGTTGTGATCTAGAGTCATGATAGTCATGATATCTGATAATATAGTCATGATAGTCAAGGAGCACATAACGGATAATTTCTACATTCTAGTTAAAGACCGCATTAGACAGGCACAAAGAAAATTTTTTGTGCTTTAAAAATACTAAAAATCATAACTGCAATGTTTTATAGTATGAACAGAAAAGGGGCTATGTAATAAATCTGACAAGCTCAAGGGGGACACATAGCAGGCCTGACAAGTTCAGTGACCTAAAGTAACCACATAGGATGGTCTGATCACAAATTTCTAACTGGGCAAGTCATAGCGGGTAGTCATATCCCAGGCCTATAGCTTTTTTACCTTAAGTGAGCCCTGTCTACTGTTGTTAGGCATCTAGGATAACATACTTTTTTTTTTTTTTTAAAGATTTCATTGGGGAATTGGGGGAGGGGAACAGTGTTGGGGAATTGGGGAAAGGGACCAGCCAAGTTGCTGTTCTTCAGTCTTCGTTGTGGAGGGCGCAGCTAGCTCAGCTCCAAGTCCAGTTGCCATCTGGCCGCCCATCGGCAGCTCGCAGCCACTCAGCTCAAGGTGCCATGTTCAATCTTAGTTATGGGTAAGCAAAGCCCACCATCCCATGCGGGAGTCGAACCGGAAACCTTGTTGTTAGGAGCACATGCTCTCACGAGCTGAGCCATCTTGCCACCTATTGGCAGCTCAGCGGCAGCTCAGCTCATGCACAGCTCACTGGCCCATGTGGGAATAGAACCAGTGACTCTATTGCTCAGAGCTTGCACTCTTAACCAACTGAACTACTACTCGGCAGGCCCTGGAAGACCTTCTTTTTTTTTTTTTTTTTAAGATTTTTTATTGGGGAATTGGTGGAGGGGAACAGCGTTGGGGAATCGGGGAAGGGGAACAGACAAGTTGCTGTCTTTTTGTTCTTCAGTTTAGTTGCGGAGGCTGTTGCTTCACTGTTGGTATCGTCACTGCGCTCTTCCCGGATGAGGCAGAACTGTCGCTGGCCTCTGGATGTCGCTCACCGCGGCTATTGGCAGCTCACGCTTGGCTGCCAGCCGCTCACGCTGGCTGCGGGCCACTCACTGTAGCCTATGGCAGCCCACTGCAGCAGGGACTGCAGCCTACACCATCACCAGGGCTCGCACAGCCCAGCTTCATGTGGAGCTGTTGTTAGCTGTAGAGGGCAGTGTCACTGGCCCTCATGTGGGATCCGAACCGGGGCTACTGGCATCCCAAAACCAGCGCTTAACCAATGCGCCACTCGGCCGGCCCTGGAAGACCTTCTTAAGAAGATGAAAAGACAAGCTACAGACTATGAGAAAATACTTGGAAACCACGAATCTAACATAGGACTAGCATCTAGAATACATATTTTTAAAAACACTCTTAAAATCAACAGCAAAAAAATCAACAATCCAATTAGTAAATAGACAAAAGACATTACCAGACATTTAACCAAAGAGGATATACAGATGTCAAGTAAGCATAAAAAGATGTTCAACATCACTAGCCATTGGGGAAGTACAAATTAAAACCATCAAAATGGCTTAAATAAAAAAATAGTGACAATGCCAAATGATGGCAAGAATGCAGAGAAACTAGATCACTATACATTGCTGGTAGGAATGTAAAATGGTGCAGCCATTATGGAAAACAGTATGGCAACTTCTTAAAAAATGAAACATGCAATTACCATATGACTCAGTAATTGTACTCCTGGGCAGTTACCTAGAGAAATCAAGACTTAATATCTGCCCATGAATGTTCATAGCAGCTTTATTCATAATGATCCCAAGCTGGAAAAAACCGAGATGTCCTTCACCAGGATAATTGAACATGGCACATCTATGTCATAGAATAACTCAGCAATAAAAATGAATAGACTAGTGATACATGCAACAACCTGTATGAATCTCCAGAGAATTATGTCGCGTGAAAAAACAACAGCCCCAAAAGGTTACATATTGTATGATTCCATTTATATAATATTCTTGAAATAATAAAATTGTAGATGTGGAGGACAGATTCGCTGTCCTAGGGGTTAAGGAGTGAGTGAGAGGCAGAGGGAAATGGATGTGGCACCATGAGGATCGTTGTGGTGACGGAAAAGCTCTGTATGTTGACTGCATCAATGTCAATATCCTGCTTGTGATCTTGTACTATAATTTGCAAGATGTTACCACTGGGAGAAACTGGGTAAAGAGTACAAAGCTCTATTTTCTATAACGGCATGTAAATCTATGATTATCTCAAAAATTAGAAGTTTAATTAAAAACTTCTTGGGCCCCATCAGGATTTCAGGAATGAGACCCAAGAATCTGTATTTCTGACAACTTCCTTGACTATTTTGGAGGCACCAGCCTGACACTGATCTGCAGGGACCATTTGAGAACAACTGATGTAGCCCAGCTTTTTGATGATGTGTGGATTCCTTCTAAAACCTCCCCTCAGGTGACCTCTGGGCAGCTGCTTGAATATTCTCAGAGAAATGGACCAGCTGCTGGCCAAGGCTGCCCATCCCATCCTTGCAGGAATGTTTTTCAGTTTTGAGCCACAACCTATGTCCCTGTAAGTTTTAGCCACTGGATATAGGGCTTCTCTGTGAATCAACTCTTCACGCATGTGACAGTCCTTTAGTCGTTCCCTCCTTGTTTTTCTCATTAGATATCGATTCAAACTCCCTCACTCTCTTGGCCATGCTAATCCCAAATATCTGGGGCTGAGGGGTTTCCCAGGACATGGAAATTTCAGTGGCAAAACTGAGAAATTACTGGTCAAACCCAGACCAACTGGTCACCCGAAAATTCAATTTGTCATTTTTCTTCTTTTCTCATTGAAGTGTAATTTACATACAGTGAAATTCACCCTTTAAAAGTGTATCTAGTTCAATGAGTTTGACAAATGTACAGTCATGTAACCTGCACCACAAAGTATTTACATCATGCCAAAATGTGTCCCTTTTCAGTCAACCCCGTACCCTGACAACCTGCAACCATATTATTTCTGTTACTATAGTTTTATGTGTTCCAGTAAGTCATAAAAATGGAATCAAACAACATGTAGCCTTTTATGTCTGCCTTCTTTCATTGGTTTAATGTTTTTGAGATTCATCCATTTTGTTGCATCAAGATGTCCCTCTTAATTATTGGATTTTGTAGGTATTCTAAATGTCCACAACTGAACCCAAGACCCTAAAAATAGATTACTCTGATGAACACAGCAAAAAGAATGATTAATTCCCCTCTTAATTGGAACACTGGTTTTCTGTGGTTGCAATTAAAAATCACAGTAGTTTTTCTCAGCAGTCATATTGCAAAGTTGTCTCATTTAGGTTACATAGCCAACTAAAAATCCCAAGTCATTTTTATATGTATTGCTATCAGTCAATTGCTAGGATCCAGCTGATGTTTGGAACCCAACTACAACACTTAACTTTTTTTTTGTCCTTTTATAGTTTTTAAAAATTGAGATATACTTTATGTAACATAAAATTCATCATTTTAAAGTGTACATTTCACTATATATTGACCATGTTGTGCAACAATCACCACAATCTAATCCTAGAATACTTCGACCACTCCCCAAAAGTAACTCCATACCTTTTAGCAGTTAGTCCTTATTCTCCCTTCCTCCCATCCTTGGTAAAAAACAATCTTTCTGTATCTACAGATTCGTTTATTCTGGACATTTCATATAATCATACAATCTGTGATCCTTTGTGTCTGGTTCCTTTCAATAGCATAATGTTTTCAAGGTTCATCCCTGTTGTTATATGTAATAGCATTTTATTCCTTTTGGTGTCTGTGTAATATTCCACTGCATGTATAAGCCACATTTTGTATATTCATTCATCAGTTGATTGACATTTAGGGTTTTTTTTTCTATCTTTTGGCTATCGTGAATAATACTGCTATGAACACTTGTGTATAAGTTTTTTATGAGAATATGTTTTCAATTCTCTCAGATATATACTCAGAAATAGAATTTCTCGGTCATATGCTAACTCTTTAATTTTCTGAGGAACTGCCAAACTGTTTTCCATAGAAATATCTGTCCTTCTTAAATATCACTAATTATCAGAATCATTCCCCTGATTAGTCAGCCTAGTATCTCTCCCTTTCTGTCTCTCTCCATATATACAGACTTTTAAAGGAAAAAGTTAATCTGGCATTCTGATCCCCTTTCCCAGAAACTGTGGGGTCGGAGTGGAGCAGAGCTAACCAATAGTTGCAGGTCTTGGAGCAAAAGGAAAAGAAACAGTACCCAGGGGAGAGGTTGGTTCAGAAACCAAAGAGACAGGTCAGATATTGGCTAGGGAGGCCCAAACCAAGCCTGAAGCTGTGTGGGGCTCAGTAATGAGGAGCAGGGGCAGTAAGAGAAGGAAACTGGTAGGTGTGATCCAGAGAGACTCCCTGAGATGCTGATATGTACAGCCAAGATACCAGCAAGGGCTGTGGCGTCCTCTTTGGGTCTGGAATGAGGTATTGGGGTATCCAGTTTGGATGTCACTTCTAAGACCTTTGCTCAAGGTGGAATGGTAATGGAGTTTCCCCAGATTTGTTCAGCAGGGTAGTTCTCAAACTTTAGCTTGAATCAGTCATCTGGAAAGCTTGTTAAAACACATATTGATGGACCCCATTCCCCAGATTCAGTAGGTCTGTGCTGGGGCCTAAGAATCTGCATTTCTCACAAACTCCCCAGTGAAGCCCATGCTGCTGGTCCAGGGGCCACACTTTGAGAACCTCTGCCTTAGTGAATGGCTTTCTATCATTGGAAAGCATTCTGAAGAAGGGAGGTAGTTCCTCCATCACCCCTGCAGGACTTACCCTTCCCAGTGAATTCAGTCCTGGGGTGTGCCATGGCTACTTTCCTTGCTTTGTATGACCTGCATATTTATTTTACTTAGCTTTGGAGGACATAAGTGGAATGCAGGGGAAGGGTCTAAGTATAACTGATACAGCTGTAAGTAAAAATAGAAGGAAGGAAAGTGAAGGGAGAAGGATCCTGATTTGATGCTTTTATTTCTTATACTGCTCCTTAGGGAGTCTGAGGGCTTCCTGGAGGTTCTTCTGGGTAACCATCAAACAGGATTCTTAGCAAATGACCCGCTACCAGAGTCTCCATAGCGCTGGAGGCTGAGAGAAAGAAACAGGTTCCTTGCCACAGTTCTCATGCATCAAGAAGTGCAATGAAGTGGGGTTGGCAAACTCTACAGTGGCAATCTAAATTATTACAATTGTACTATTGATGGTAAAGATGCAAAGCAACATCAAGTACTTTCCAAATATACTTGCCAAATGTCTCACCAAGCGGGCTGAAAGATGGAATGTGGATAACCTGCAGTAGCCCACTGGACTTACACTTACAGGGCTTTGGAAATCTCCCTTAAATACCAAGAGCTACACCTGGGACCATCATCAGATAAGGACAACACGCGTGGAGGCAACAGAATCATAATAAGGATCTTGTTTTGGGTTGCTTTCTGACTATGTGGACCAGATCCTCCCTATTAACCTGGACTGCTCACCCTCCTGAACACTGAGAGACAATACTTCTTTTTTCAAAGCCACTGTACTTTTGAGTCTTTTAATTATAGCCACGTATTCTGTCCTGGATATTTTATAAATAAATACCACTAATACATCTGGGGATAGAAGACATAAGATACTGAAAATAAAGGTGGCATATAACGTTTGCTAAGTCAGAGGAAGGAGAAATCACTTTGGGCTAGAAATGTCAGAGAAAGCTTCTTGTCACAGTCAGGGTTCTCCAGAGAAACAGAACATATTAAATACATAAATATATACATATTATAAATATACATAGTCAGAGACTTCTTTTAAGTAATTTTAAGGAATTGGCTCATGCAATGTGGGAGCTAACAAGCCTAAAGTATATATAGGGCAGGCTGACAAGCTGGTAACTCAGGAAGGACTTAATGCTACAGCTGAGGCAGAATTTCTTCTCCAGCAAACCTGGTTTTATTGTTAAGGCCTTCAGCTAATTAAATGAGGCCATCCACATTATTTTTACTTAAAGTAAATTGATCATTCATGTTCATCACAAAATTAATCTACATAACAGCTTCACATCAACATTTAGATTAGTATTTCATTATACAACTCAGAACTATAGCCTCACTAAGTTGACACATAAAACTAACCATCACAGCTTCTTGTAGGAAGTGGTATTTGAGCTGGGTCTTGAGGAACGGATAAGATTTCAATAAGCACATACGTAGCTCACGAAAGGCTTATTTGGACTGGCTCATTATCTGGCCATGTGTTGCTGAAGGTATAATAACTTTCTTCAAGGACACAGACTGCCTGATTTAAGCCTTAGCTCCATATGGAGAAAGAGATTATTTAAACCCATAGTCTGATTCAATCCGTAAGTTAAATGAGTCAATTCTGAGGGGCCATTTGTTCAAATAATGCAATATTGAATTCTATGAGTGGCCTGAGTCGTTCTACACATGGACACTGGCATCACATTTGCAGAGCTGCTTCTGTAAAGTCCTTACAAGGACAGAACATTAGCCCAGTGGAAGTTCCTCCAACACACACACACACACACACACACACACAGTCCGGTTCACTTTGAAACTTTATACATGGCATCCAAAAACTTGGATGGCACACCCTTTAGGTGAAGGTGGGTCACAAGATTTGTGCAATTCACAGATTGTTGTGGAATTCAAGTAATTGAACGCTTACTGAGAAGGGTAAAGCCCTTAGCTGAAGCAGATCTCAACTCAAATAAAGGTGTGGGGTTTTTTTGTGTTTTTTTGTGTTTTTTTGAGGGCAGTGTCACTGGCCCTCATATGTGGGACCCAAACCCGGGGCCGCTGGCTTCCCAAGCCAGCACTTAACCACCACAACACTCGGCCAGCCCAAGGTGTGTTTTTATTTGAGAAGAGAAGTAAGGAATTAATTTGCTTGAAATCAGTCCTATCTCTGGGTCTACAAATAGGCAACTGTGTGGAAGGATCCCAGCAGATGGCTCTCCTGCCTGCCTCAAATACTCCACCATCTGCTGAAATTATAGCACTAAAGCTTCATTTTCTCCAGTTAAGGCTTGATCACTATTAAAATGCTTTAAGCTTTCTGAGAAAAAGGTTTGATAGAAGGAAAGGATAGAGACTGTAGGGACCTGAGAATAAAAGAATTCAGAAGTGCAATGCAGTTGACTTTGAAGATAAACTTTGCCCAACTTACTCCAAGCTCAACTGCTGATAGTACCTGGATAGAGAACCCAAGTCCAATTCATTGTGGACCATGGATCTTGGTCCATTTGTTCTCAGTCAAAATATAATCCCTGATGAGGGAGACTGAATGTACAACTGTGTCTCTTTAAAGAATAACTATTACAGATCTGTGCTACTTCTTATCTCCATAAAATAAAAAATTTAGATAATTTGAACAAAAATATAACAATTGTTTTCAGACACTGGATAATAGGCAATGCAGCACTATGAAATCCAAGAGAAGGGACTAAAACAAGATAAACCCTGTCTTTACTCCTGGCAGTGGCTCAGGCAGGGAAAACCCAAACAGAACCGAGTGATCTTGCTGAGTTGAGGAGACAGGGATCAGAAGTAGTGGACAGGAGGGAGCTTTGCAGAGAAACAGATCCAGAAATCTGCATAGAGGTCCTTTTGAAACTTTTGACTATCAATTTGTACATACAAAGGGTAGAACTCCCTGAGGCAAAAAACAGAGAATGAATAATTACTGGGAAACTATAAACCAAATAGTTTCCAAAGATCATACAGGATTGAGACTGAATCAGGTTCCCACCAGCCAGAGTGGAAAGACCTTGCTGAATATGTGGGGAGTTTAGTAGAAACTCCAGATAGGTCAAACCTTAACAGTGGGGCTAAACTTGACCTACAGTAAGGCTACACTAGACATGTCCTAAGAAAACCTTCAAAGCAAACCTGGAAAAGATTAAGCTAATCGGCAAATAACTTCCTGCCAGGAATAAAACATTAGCACTCAGTCATGTGAAATATAAGTCAAACATCCAATAAAAGTTACTAGACATTCAATGACACAGGAAAATATGACCCATAACCCAGAGAAAAATTGGTAGATAGGAACAGACCCAGAAATGACTTATGATGGCACTAGCAGACAAGAACTTCAAAAGAACTATCAGAAATAAAAATATTGGGTTGTCGGAAAAGTCATGATGCATTTTTGCAACGAAAAACATAGAAAAAAATACATCATGACTTTTCCGACAACCCAATATGCTCATTGTTCTCTATGGGTCTGAGTAGTGTTCTACATCTCGATTGCCCTAAGCAGAGCCATTACTTCACATAACTCTGATTCTCACACTTGGTTAAAAAAAATAACAACCCAGTGTATGTTTTAAATGGCCTAAATAGAGTTGTTTCATATACACCCTGTTAATAGTGTAAGGAGAATGACCAAGGTCCAGATGATCTCTGCCCTGGATAACCCCCTTCCAATGTCAAAATGCACTCCTGGAAAAAGACCAAGTCATGGTTTAAGAAAGCCATTCCTGGATGTGTCAGCTGTTTTGCAGCCATGTACTTTTCTGCTCCATTTCTGTGATGGAGTAATGAGCCCTATGTACTGACTATGCAGAAAAATCATTTGGATCCAGTAGTGAGAGAAAGTAGCTTAATAGGATGGGCAACAGAGAATACAAAAAAGAAAACCATTCAACAAAACATAATTGAGTATTTTCATTGAATTGAGTAATTCAATCAAAACAAGTCCTTGAAAGTGATGCTTATCCTTGTTTATTATAAAATCAAGATACTATGGAAACACATGTAACCTAGAAGTTTCCAAAGTCAGGGGTTATCTATGCTGTCCTTCTGTTCTTCAGTCTAGTTGTGGAGAACATTGCTTCACTGGCCCCATGTTGGTATCATCATTGTGCTCTTCTCAGGTGAGGCAGATTGGTCACCAGCCTCTGGACAGCCGCTCACAGTGGCTCTTGGCAGCTCACACCGGCTGCCAGCTGCTCATGCTGGCTGCCGGCCACTCACTGTAGCCCACTGCAGCAGGGGCTGCAGCTATGCCATCCCGGGGATTCACAGCAGCCCAGCTCCAGGTGGAGCTGTTGTTCACCATTTTAAGTGTAGAGGGCAGTGTCACTGGCCCTCATATGTGGGATCCGAACTGGGGCCACTGGCATCCCAAGCCAGCTCTTAACCAATGCGCCACTTGGCCGGCCCAAGTACTATTTTTTTTTAAGTTTAGTAGTTGAACTTAGTGAGAACTCTTCACATAAGAATATACTCAAGTATAAATTATTATTTCCGATGTTTTCTTCAACATCACTGAAAAGGATCATTTAACTACATGCATTTGATAAAATTCCATTCTATTTAATGGATGAAATCTAAATCTAAATTTAAATTAGATTAAACCCTGTTATAATCTCTCATTCCATTCTTTTATTTCATAGCAGTTATCATCATTTGTAGTTATATATTCATTTGGGTATATCACAAATCTCCCAAAATTTAGTGGCTTAAAACACACATTTATTATCTCATAGTTTCTATGGATCAGCTCCTATGGACACAGCTTACCTGGGTCCTCTGCTTCAGGGTCTCACACAAGGCTGCAATCAAGTCATCAGCTGGG
The DNA here is from genome assembly GCA_033961575.1 of Aselliscus stoliczkanus. Classification (NCBI taxonomy): domain Eukaryota; kingdom Metazoa; phylum Chordata; class Mammalia; order Chiroptera; family Hipposideridae; genus Aselliscus; species Aselliscus stoliczkanus. The sequence goes on from CM066730.1 coordinate 74,399,989, forward strand.
GAAGTCATCTCATTTGAAGACACAGACTATTCAACTGAGGCCTCAATTACTTATGCAGTTGGCTCATTGCAATGTAGGCCTTTCCATAGAGAATCTCCCAACATGGCAGCAAGCAAGAGGACAAGACAGACAGAGACAGAAAGATAGCCAGCAAGACAGAACTCACAGTCTTCTGTAATCTAATCATAGACATGATATCCTATCACTTTTCCTATATTCTATTCATTAGAAGTATTAGAAGCAAGTCCTAAGTTCTTCCCAGACACGAAGGGAGGGGATTACACAAGAGCCTGGGTACCAGGAGGTGGGGACTGTTACAGTCACGCTGGAAAACTGCCTACAATAGTAAGTATGCAGTTAATGTCTATCCTCCCCATCTCCTCAATTGACTGAAAACTTTTTGAAGGCCAGGACCACATTTATCTGTTCATGACTGTTTTTCTAGCACCAAGTACAATGTATGGCAAAAAGGAGGACTTAACACATGCTTGTTGAAATAATGACAGAATGAGTACGCTTACTGGCTCTAAGTATTGATGTTTAAACACAAAATTATATTTCTGTTATCATCATGACATGTGTTGCTTGAATCATCTTTAAAACACACACACACATACACCACCACCACACATTTTGCTTCTGTTACAACTTTCTGTTGTCAACCTAAGTACCTATTCAAATGCAAGATGCCATGAAGATAAATGGCTACACACTGATGTGTTTTGAGGTATCTATCAAACAAATAAAATGGTAGGTGAAATACCAGAGACCACATACTACACAGGTCAAATGAATGCTGCAGACAGTAGATGTTGTTGGAGAGCTGTCACCAAACTCTCCTAATGACTCATGTGTCTTGAAAAATCAGTAGGACTTTCATGAATGGAAGTTGGTAAGAAGAGCTTCTAGGTCACAGGGATGGGAAATCTAGACAGAAACTTGAACGTAAGGGGGTGTGTGTTGTAACAGGGACCCACAATAGAAGAGTTGACAAAGGAAGAGGGTGCCTATAGGGAGAACTCGAAACAAAACAGGAGGGGAAACATAGAATCTTAAAGTAATGGAATTGAAATAAAGCTTAGTGGTCATATAATATAATCCTTTCAAATTAAATATGGGGAAACTGAAGCATAAAGAGGACAAATGACTTTCCCTCTGTGCCAGAAGTCAATAGCAGAGTAGGAAATATTAGTGTACAAAGAGCATGTACTTTAGCTTTAAATAGCTGGATTGGAAACCTAGCTCTGCCACCCATCAGACTGACCTTAGGCAAATAGCTACTTCACTGAATTTTAGTTTCTTCAACTGGAAAGTGGTAATAATAGCTCATACCACTTGAAATTTCTTTGAGGGTTTAATTAGATAGTGCTAGGTTTGCCACATGGTCTGTATATGTATGTATGCGTGTGTGTGTGTGTGTGTGTGTGTGTGTGTGTGTGTGTATATACACATATATATTTATTCATATTCTGGCAGGAAATATGAGATCTCTGGATCAGAGAACAGGCCATTTATTACTCACAGAGCATCTTAGTTTGCACGGGTTCCTCAAGACCAAACCTTACAGGGTGATATAGTAAAAGCCTGCTGCGGCCGGCCGAGTGGCGCGGTGGTTAAGCGCTGGCCTGGGAAGCCAGCGGCCCGGGTTCGGTCCCACATATGAGGGCCAGTGATACTGCCCTCAAAAATAAATAAATAAATAAATAAAAGCCTGCTGCAACAATGTTTGTGCAACAGGATTGCATCACAGGGCAGAACCCACAATTTATGAGACTTGGAGTTTATATAAGGCTGCTGGCATATCTGCCCATTCCCCTATCAAGATACGTATAGATAGATGATGATAGACTAGATAAACAGATTATCTTTACTCTGTAACATAAGCAAATGTCTCCAGTAGAAAGGAGCAAGTGGCTCCAAAGAAATAAGTCTCTAAATCTCTCTAAAGCAATATTCTATCTCTAGTTTCCTAAGCACATTTTCCATTAAATCATTCTTTAACCAAGTCTGCCAGTGCTCTTTGTTAAGAGGCCCAGATAGCACAGAAATGTGAAAATATTCATGGGGTACCAACAGTTGGTACTCCCAAAATGTTAGCTCCTTTCATGAATCTAAAAACAGTGCTCTTTATACTACTCCAAATAGCCTCTCAAACCTTTCCCCACAGATGCCACTGCTGTGAAGAGATCAAAGGCTTACTGGCCACCATATACCACAAGGTGAACAGCCCCACTGACGATTCCATGTCATACACGCTTCCATTTGGTGATTTCCTGGCTTACAACTCAACAATCTGTTGTGTTGGGCTTCTTTCACACATATAATTTCTGCAGATGAGAGATTCTGGAGAGCATCTGGTATGTAGAGAGATAACATATTTAACTATTACATGATAGGTGCCCTGTGACTGTCCCCTCATCTCTCCCAAGCTTGGCACCTACACATGGGATCACTATTATTTGGGGAAATTTCATTACAGGGAAATCAGAGAACAAAGATGCCAAGTTCTTCAAGAGATCTGGTTCAGCCTTGCAACAAATATTTGGAAATTACATGATCTTATAAAACAAGTTACACAATGTACTCCTTCCCTATTCTAGGACTAGATATAGATCCTGGAAGGGAAAGTAAGAGAAGAGAGCAATAGTGAAGGCTGGTATAACTTGGCTCCCAGCCTGGTCCAGACTGAGGGGGTAGGGAGGAAGCAGAAATAGAATCCCCCATAAAGTGGCAATTGCAGATTACAGATGAGAGTTGATTAAACCATAGCAACAGAAATGGAGAAAGGACAAAGGGGTACACTTGGAAGGCTTTGAGATTTTAGAGATGGGATTTATAAGACTTGGTTGGAGTCCAGCGTGACTTAGACTTCTAAGTTGGGTGTTATGTGATGAAAGTATTTGGACAAGAATATAGATTAACTGGATGTTGTAATGATGGGCTTTTACTTTATATTTTGATAAAAAACATTTGTGACTCTTATGATATTCTGGAACAACTAGACCTGAAATGTTTTAATTTGATATTTGATATTGATTTCATATATTGTTGATTTTTTTCATGTTTTCAATAGAAACAATTTTGTTTCTCCCAGTTTGGGGTCTTGGTAGGGTATTTGGCCCCCATATCAATACCCATCCCACACCTAACCCAAGCTATACTGAGGGGCATTTGAGCATCTGATAATTCCATTGAACAGAAAATAAAGTTTCAGGGCCGGCCGAGTGGCGCATTGGTTAAGCGCTGGTTTTGGGATGCCAGCGGCCCCGGTTCGGATCCCACATGAGGGCCAGTGACACTGCCCTCTACAGCTAACAACAGCTCCACCTGGAGCTGGGCTGTGCGAGCCCCGGTGATGGTGTGGGCTGCAGCCCCTGCTGCAGTGGGCTGCCATAGGCTACAGTGAGTGGCCCGCAGCCAGCGTGAGCGGCTGGCAGCCAAGCGTGAGCTGCCAATAGCCGCGGTGAGCGACATCCAGAGGCCAGCGACCTATCTGCCTCATCCGGGAAGAGTGCAATGACGATACCAACAGTGAAGCAACATCCTCCGCAACTAAACTGAAGAACAAAAAGACAGCAACTTGTCTGTTCCCCTTCCCCGATTCCCCAATGCTGTTCCCCTCCGCCAATTCCCCAATAAAATCTTTAAAAAAAAAAAAAAAAAAAAAAAGAAAATAAAGTTTCAGGAGATTTGAGATAATTAAATCATTACATTTGGTTATGCAGATGTTTGTCTTAAAGTCATTTTTATTTGTTAAATTTAATTTATTTTTAAATTAAATTTATTGGGATAACCAATTTATTAACTGGTTAATAACATTATATAATTTTCAGGTGTACAAGATTATAATTTGACATCTGTATACTCTATTTAGTGTGTTCCCTACCTGGTCTAGTTTCCTTTTGTTACCATATATTTGACCCACTTTGCCCTCCCCCACCCTCAATGTCATTTTTAGAATATACAGATGGAAAGGTCCACATGGAATTCCAAGTGAGGAATAGAAGCTGAAGATCTATGTTTGGGAATCATCAGTACATAAGCAGTCATTGAAACAAAAGTTGTATCCATCAAGGTTCTTGGTTACAAACAACAGAAACCAATTTGGATTAAGCAGAAAAATAATTTATTAAAGATAATAAATAGGTACCTCACGGAATCTCCAGAAAGACAAGATAGCCAAGCTTAGAGGCTATATGACAAAAAACAATTCCCAAATCACATTTCAGGGCTGGGCCCTGCCTTTGTAGCTAGTACCAAACAACACTGCCAACATATGGCATTGGACACTACCATCAGCCTCTGCCACACTGCCTCTGGACACTGGAAGTGCTGCCTCCCCTTCTGCCAGAAGAGTCTATGAGAGGCTCCTCTTTCCTGTATTGGCTCCAAACTCAATTTGGTGTGGGTACAGTTGAAATACCTAGGTCCTAGCTGCAAGGGAGGCTGGAAATGTGACTATCAATATGGCATCTATAATAGGAGGCAGGGCTTCTTAAGGTGGGAAGAGAGTTAAATGTGCAGAGTGGCCAAAAAGAATAACAAACGTCCACTACAAGAATAGAAGCTGAGATTATGAAAGAAGATGTGGAAGTAAGGAGAGAACATAATGACTATAACAAATGTTTACAGAGCACTTACATGTTTCAGCACTTTATATATAGGGAATAATTTACTCCTTAGAACAACTCTCTCAGTAGGAACTATTGATTTGCAGGTGAGGCAACTGAATCAACAAAATGATTGAACACATTGCCCAAGATTGCCCAGAAAGAAGGGCTGACTCCAGCACTTGTGTTCTATGCTATCCTGCCTCTCCATGGAGAAGATGAAGATGGGATTCTAGGAAACACAGACATTTAGGAAGTAGATAAAGTGAAATAAATTGAGAACAAATAAATGATTAGAGAGTTGGAAGGATCTCAAGGAGAATGTTCTATCAGAAACCCCGGGATAACAGGGTTTCAAGGAATGGTGGTGATATTAGTTTCCTATAATAAAGTACCACAAACTGTGTAGCTTAAAAAACAGAAATTTATTGTCTCACACTTCTGGAAGTTAGAAGTCTAAGAAGAAGGGGTGGGCAGGGTTGGTTCCTTCTGAGGGAATCAGTAAGGGAAGAATCTGTTCCATGCTTCCCTCCCAGCTTCTAGGACTTGGCTAGCAATCTTTGGCATTCCTTGGCATGCAGATGCATCATCCGGATCTCTGCCTTCACATGGCACTTTTCCTGTATTTCACCAGATAGCCTTCCCTCTTTGTACATCTGTTTCCAAATTTCCCTTTTTTATAATGACACCAGTCATATTAAATTAGGGGCCCAACCTACTCCAGTATGACTTTATCTTTACTAGTTATATCTGAAATGACCTTAGTTACAACTAAGGCCATATGATGAGATATGGGAGTTAAAACTTCCACATATAAATTTGGGGGTGGGGGTACGATTAAACCTATGCATAACAGTGGTCAGCTATACAAATACTGTAGAAAGGTCAAGAAGAATGAAGACTGCAATTAAACTATTAGATTTGGCAACTAAGAAGTTATGGATTTGGTGAGAATAATTTCAGTAGCATGATGCTGGTAGACATAGATTATAAAGACGTTGACATGGGAAAAGGGCTTAGGAGAGGACATAAAGGGAATATGCATAGATAATTCTCTCTATAAATTTGATGTGATAGGAAAGGTACAGCCCTCTCCATACAGGGAGGCAGACCCCTGTGTAGCCATTACCAAGTGCTCAATAGTATAAACAGAAATTTTATAGTTTGGTGGTGTTATTTCCAATGTGTCAAGCCAAATCTTTAGAAACTGATTTAAAGATCAACAACTGGTTTGGGGCAGATGTCTGCATAACATGTGGTGGTGTTGCCATAGTGATTGTTGCTCTAAGAAATTCAGGGTAATATATTTACACTGAAGCTTCTGTGTTCCAAAATGGAGACATAATTTTAGATACTAAGGACCTTTACCCACACCCCTCCTGAATGTTAATATTATTCAAATGAGTAATAGGACACTTCAGACACTTTCGTTTAAAATGAAATGCCTTTCTTTCCTCAGTCTCGAGATTCTCTTCTAACATGCAAGAGCTCAAATAACTGCAAATTCAAATAGAGTTTTTGAGCTGTGCAGCAGGAAGGAGTTAGGATTTAGAAGGCTGATTTCAGTACCTGCTGTGTTTTCATTTCTCATTGCTGGAGCCAATTGCTGTATTTCAGAAACAGAGAAGCTCTGAAAGCAAAGATGGGTGACTGAGAACATGGAATTGCTTTCCTCTGCATGTTTAAAACTCCAGTTTGAAAGACATGCTTTATTCCTTTTCACACTTCCCTGCTGTTTCAGTGAATTCATTTCTTACATGATCCCGCAGGACTGAATTTCATGCTCCCGCCTTCAGGCTGGAAAGAGTTTAGTCCTGTGCTAATGACTCTCCGAGTGTGACCACCGGCTGCTGGGGCCTTTTGAAGTTCCTGCTACAGCCAAGTTGCTCATTGCTGGGCATTTTCCATTCCTTTCTGTTTCTACCCCACTACTTTCATCTGCTTATCATTGTGAGAGCCCACGCGGAGCATGTTGGAAACTTACCCTGAATCCTTCCCCACACAAATATGGCCGCACTCTCCACGTTCCACAGATATTCTCTGCTGGAGAATCCAGGAAATCAACAATGGAACCCTGTCAAATTCCCCATTGCTAGAGGCCAACAAATCCCCAGAAAAAGGGGACTGAGACAGTCGCAGAGCAGATGCTTTTAGAAATTTTTTGGCAGTTTATTTCAAAGATAGAGCCTTAATTTGAAAAGAAACCATCTCCTAGAAACATCCGTAAATGTATATTAAAATGGTGGGCTCCTATCTTGATTGTAGTGGTGATTTCAGGGGTGGCTCTATCTGTTAAAACTTAAATAAGTGCAGCTTATTGCATGTCGATTATACTTCAATACAGCTGTTTGGGAAATGCGTGGGCTCCTGAACCAACTTACCTGTTTGTTTGTGTGTGGTCTCTCACTGACATTGTTGTATCTCAGAATTTGGCCAGTGATGTTCACACATCCATTTATTCACCATGGGGTGAGGCTGGCAATGGGCCTGTCCTTGAGAACAGGACAGGGCTGGCACAGGTGCTGGGGACAAGCAAGCACTTAACACTGCAAACAAAATGACTAGAAAAGCCTGAACAAATAACCTAGTGGCTTCTGGCTCAGTGGGTGGAAAACTGAAATGATGTTTTCCTAACATTTTAACACTAATAGCTGATTGCTTGTAGGTTTGGTGCTTTGCACCCCCGCACCCCTCTTTTCAAAGGGTAGTTAGATTATGCATATCCAAAAGCAGTTCAGAAATTTTCTGATGTTTTCCCCTTGTCCTGTTTTCTTCTTCTCTTTATTTTTCCAGAGCTGCATTAAACTTATTTTTCCTCCATGGGTGTCTTTTGCAGGGTAGGGTGGAAAAAAGGGAAGTACACGGAAAATGTATAGGAACAGGGTCCTGTGATAATTCAGGAAGAAGTGCTTCAGCTAATATTTTGCTATACCCTCTGGATTCCAGTTAGTGAAATCAAGTTGTCTTCAAGTTCTCTGGGCTTCCTTCTTTAATATTGAAGCACCTCAAGGCCTTTGCTGCACAGCTAGAAATCCAGTCCTTTCTTGCATGTTTCCTAGGGCTCACGGGGGTATGCACACACTCTGCTTTTCTCTCCCTGATTATGGTTTCTCCAGGATGCTGGACCCTCTCTTTAGTTCCGTTTGTTCTGAAACCTGGATTCCCTAGGCATGGAGTGCTTGCCCATGTCTAGATTGTGATGGATTAACAAAAGCTTTTTAAGGGCTCTTGTGGAGGAGGAGGCAACAGATGGGGGGCCATTATGGGGAAAGAACAGGACACGAAATGAGATGCAGAGTACCTCTGTTCCTAGAGCCTGCGACTACCTTCCTTTGGCGCCACTGACTGTGTCTGGCTCTCTCTCCCTGTGACTCCGGGGTGGTCTCTCACTCGTTCCTGCAACCTCACTTCCACCATTCCCCAGCCTCAAAATGCCAGTTTCAGTATCCCCAGGAAAACGAAGGACTCACCAGAAAAACTTCTCCATCAAAAGAACCCAATCTCTTTACACAAATTGGCAGAAAAGTTCTCGTTCACATTGTTCTGGTTTTTCCAGATTTGGCTCTAGCACATCTAAAAAAATCATTCATAGCACCCCACCCCCATCCCAAGAGAACAACTGTCGACTCCAGAAGAAAATCTGGATCTGCACTTTTAGAAAAACAGGATTTTGATAAACACTGTGAAATTACACTTTTTTACTTATAATGTAAATACATATTCATCAGCAGGACTAGAGATCATGGTATCTGTGCTTCCCTCCCCTGCTGGCAACCCCACAGACCAGGTGGGGATGGGATGGTCGATTTGTTTATCACACATCCTACCCCCTCTACCCCAACCTTTCCAGGACAAACTGAGAAGTTTTGGCTCTTTCTTTCCTCCTCCTTTCTAAACACTACTTATTTTGTGGGACACTCTAATAGGCAGGAATTAGATCTAAACATGACTTTGGTCGTATCATCCATAAATTAGTGCTGGTGTAATTTTAAGGATACTAATTGCTCTCTATAATAACTCTCCTTTCCGAGGAGGGAAAGCACAGGCTTTGGAAACTGCTGTCAGCATCCTTTCGGTCAGATCCCAGTGATCTAAAACACTCAAAACTTGGCAGTTGTTAAATAAACTTCTCCAGGATGCATAGGTCAGCAACACATTTGTTCTCTTCTGGTATGAAGTAAATAACAGTGTCCCAATATCCACACCCGGGCAAATACTAGGGGGAAAGATTCGACACTGACGTCTTTGAACTCTACCCCTTTGGAACTCCAGAAGATAAAACTATGAGATCTGGCAGGATATAAACAGCAGCTAAAGCCTACACAGTGTAAAGCAGTAAAAAGTCTAAACACAACATGGATATGTGCTTAAATGCAATCCAAGCAATTTGATTCTTCTACCATGTTTAATTTTAAAAGCACACTTATAAAGCTCTTCTCTTGTTACATACATTTACTCAAAAGCCCAGTGGTGTGCTTAAGCACTCTAGCTCATCAGGACCTCTGGGTTGCACAACTCCAGTGAGCACTTCATGGTCCTTGTGACTAGCTATCCCAGGAGTTGTACAGTGCACAGCCTTCACGACAGTACATGGAGCCCCTGCTGGAATCCTGGTCGGCTGCTTACTAGCTGTGTGAATTCAGGGAAGCTTTTATCTTCTCTCAGCCTCGTATTCCTCAACTATAAAAAGGGGGTGATTGGGCCGGCCGAGTGGCACGGTGGTTAAGCGCTGGTTTGGGAAGCCAGCGGCCCCGGTTTGGGTCCCACATGAGGGCCAGTGACACTGTCCTAAAAAAAAAAAAAAAAAAGGGGGTGATAATGGTACCTAACTCTTAGGCTTGCTGTGAGGATTCAATGAGGTGAAGTAATTAAGGACATGGTAAAAATCACTAGGTGTTATTGATAAAAATAACATATGAGTACTAAAGTCCCCATAGTCCAAGGTTCCCACTTCTCTGATACTCAGCCACAGAGGGCATAATCTGTAAGGGTAGTAAATAAGCATTTTCATAGGGCAGGAGCACATTGCTATCACCCACAGGAACACAGCTTTTCAAAGGCTCTCACTTGATGTAATTTCATGGATCGACTCCTAGACAGCCCTTTCAAGGTGCCAGCCTGTTATGTTACTAGCTTTTCCCTGCAGATCTGCTGCAGACCTGGCATCACTGCCTGCCCAGTGCTGCCTGACTCACCTTGGCTCTGGCCATACAGCTCCTTTCCTTCTATTCTCCCATCCCAATGACTGCCCACCATAGAGACTTTACAAGAAGCTTGAATAGAGTTAGAACCCACAGAAGGTGGGATCCTGGGATCTAGCGTGGGGAGTTGCAAGTATTAAGACCAAAGGTGGCTTTGGGTTTGTTGTTTTTCCTCTTGCCCTTGAATGCCAGGTCTCGTTCCATAGGGAGAAGCTACAGAGGCAGCAAAATCATAATGCAGCAGGAAGATTATAGGAATGTGAGTGCCCAAGGGTGAGTGTGTACGTAGAAGGGTGGAGGAGAGGTAGTATATAAAACAGGAAAGAAGAGAGAAAATGAGATGGAAGAAAGGAGTGATGAGAGCCTACAACTGCTGGAGACCATGTTCCCATCTGCCCTTTATAAACCTGCGTCAACATCTGTGATCTGATCAGAACTCGTGTCTGAGGTTATTAATCACACTCACCTTTGAACTGAGCTAACATTGTAAATAGCAAGGGTCAGCAACCTCTTATTACCTGAGGTAATGGGGCAAATCTAAGGCAGATGTGTGATGAGGGAGGGACATCTGAAAAAGCTGAATGCTTGTACAGTTCATCTTAAGACCCACAAAGAAAAATCTGAGGTCAGCCTAAGGCTATGTTCTCAGTTTTGTTTTCTTTTTCTGAGAAGTAGTGCTTTAATAAGCTTATAATTTCTATATAAATGAGAGCATATGAACATAATGAACATATATTTGGGGATGTTGGCATGAGAATATTTGGCATAGGCAACATGCAAACCATGGTATTTTCTCTTGTTTAATGAAGTTTACCAAACGTACAGTCTTCTAAACAAGAAGGTTTCTTTTGTTTCTTTGAGAATCTAAGATTTTCTCATTTTTAAATTGTGGTAAAAGATATACAACATAAAATTTGCCATTGTAAACTGTACACTTCAGTGACATTTAGTACACTCAATGTTGCACAACCATCGCCACCACCTAGTTCCAGAACACTTTCATCAGTCCCAAAGGGAACCTTGTATTCATTAAACAATCACTTTTCTTTCCGACCTCCTCCAGGGCCCAAAGCAACCACTAACCTATTTACTGACTTTGTGAATTTGCTTATACTGAATACTTTGTATAAATGGAATCATATAATATATGGCCTTTTGTGTTTGGTTTCTTTCACATAACAAAATGTTTTCAAGGTTAATTTCCATTATTGCATTCCTTTTTTGTGGCTGGAAAATATTCCAGTGTATGTTCAGTTAATTTTCATTATTTGTAGATTCCATATTTTCAAATTTGCCTATTTGCTAAAATTTATTTGTAACCCTAAATCGATCATCACAACGCTTTTGTGGTCATTCAGACATGCACATGCATGTTTCCAGCTGAGGTAGAACAAGATGACACTCTTCTTTCCTCTTTCAGCTCTCCTATTGTAAGTGTCCTCTTCAGAGCCTATTTCATTCCAGGTTGTTTTTGCATTTTTGTGCTTGTCATTGGTGATTTCATTGTTTAAAATGGTCCCCAAGTGTAGTGCAGAAGTGCTATCTAGTGCTGCTAAGTGCAAGAAGGTTGTGATGTGCTTTCTGGAGAAAATATATGTTAAACTTCAGTCAGAGATGAGGTATAGTGCTGTTGGCTATGAGTTCAATGTTAATGAATGAACAACACATATTAAAGTGTCTTTAGGGCCGGCCGAGTGGCGCAGTGGTTAAGCGCTGGCTTGGGAAGCCAGCAGCCCCGGTTCGGGTCCCACATGTGAGGGCCAGTGACACTGCCCTCAAAATAAAAAAAAAAAAAAAAAAAGTGTCTTTAAACAGAAACACACATAAGACAAGGTTATGTATTGAACCTTTGATGAAAATGTTGCAACCAGAGGCTCGCAGGAACCTAACTCTGTTTCTTCTAGGAGCAATGGTTCAGTATTCACTAATTCTGTGTGCATGGTGACTATAGAACGTAACTGCTGTGAATAATGAGACACAGCTGTATATACCTTTTATTTATCCTTTCATCGGTTGATGAACGTTTGGGTTGTTTCCACTGTTTGGCTATTATGAGTAATTCTGCCGTGAACATTCATGTACAAGTTTTTGTTGAGCATCTGTTTTTCAATTTTGGGGGGCATTTAACCAGATGTCCTCAATTTTTAATCAGTATGATCCCACAAGAAATTGCTGCCTAATGGTGAAGGAGGCTTGGGGAGTAAAAGGTGGGAGAAAAAGAAAGACAGTATGCTGGGGACATAGGTTGGGCTCACAGTGAAAATAGAGCTGGGCTTTGAGTTGCAGATTAAATGAGGTGATCAAAAGATGGCCAGGGACAAAACAAAATCAAAGTCAAGGAGGCCAGGGACAGTACAAATCAGAATTAAAATCAGATGCTTCAGCTAAGGGTCTACCCAAAAGGGCCAGGCTGAAGGCAATGGATGAAAAAGAGGAGAGCAGATTACAGCAAGAGGAAAAACCTAAAGTTCTGGAGTTGCTGGGCACAAACCCTGATGTTCTTTTTTTTTTTTTTTTTTTCAAATCGAGGTATAACATTACATTAGTTTCAGGTGTTCAACATAATGATTTGATATTTGTATGTATTGCAAAATAATCACCACAACATGTCCAGTTAACATCCATCACCAACTAGCTATAAATTTTTTTTCTTGTGATGAGAACTTTCAAAATCTCTTACTGGTTCTCTTGATAGATGACCACAGCTGCCACTAGAGGCTATTGGGCACAGCCATAAGAGTGACATCTGGAGCCAGGGCAAGCCTGTTACACCAGATCAGTTGTGTGCTAGTTTTGTCATACTAGATGAGTTAGTCAACTCTTGTCTGTTTCATCTTTCTCATCTTAAAGTATCACCAATAATGGTATTTACCTCATAAGGTGATTCCAAGGATAAAATAAGGTAATGAATATAAATAAATTTGCATAGCACCTGGCACATAATAAATGCTTGATAAATGTATATGTATGTAAATGTTTGTGTTCAGGGGAGAAGGGTGAGGGTGGAAAGGCAGTGTTAAGGCACTAAACGCACTTGGATGACTGTGTCATACTGAGTCCTTTAAGCAGAGGCCAAGGTGGGATTAGCTGTACAAGAGAATTACTGGAGAAATCTCTGTGAAGGATCAAGTGAGAGGGAGCAGAAGTAAGTAGGAAGTGTCATCAGACCACAATGTAGGTCTCACACATATGAAAGGAGAGCTAGGTAAGGAAAGAAGGAAGATTGGTAGAAAGACCTTCAAATGCAGTGCAGTTCTGCGCAAGTTTTGGCCAGTACTGATGGAGAGTCCCTGAGCCAATGTTGCCTATTAGAGGAGTCAGGTAAGAATGGCCTGACTGAACTCCCACTGGCTTCAATCACTTAACAGGAGCAGTTGCAGACTGATGGTCAGCTATGCTCTCTACAAGGCTCTCTTAAGACATCTGAAAAGCACATCTCCATGCTCCCTCCACCTCAAACAACAGCCTATCAAAACGGATTATTCATTAACTGAATTTGTTGTGAGGATAAGAGAACACTTCTCACCATATATCTATATCTCCTAGAGAAAGCCTTATTTGAAAAAGTCCTTCCCAAGTATCTCAACAAACTTGTTCCCCACAACAACTTAATCCCCAAACATAACAGAAGCTCCGTTAGGGCCTGACATTCAGCTTCCCCATTTGAGGTAATCTTACCAAACTTCTTTCTAATTGCCCCATGAACTTGTCTGTTCCATTTCCAATTCCAATTGTAGTGGGTTTTGCCTTCCTACCTAGTCCCTGTTGGATATGAAGCTGGATTTACCTTATGAGTTTCCAGGTCTGACTTTTCCCATGAATATTGTTCTTGCTTCTCTATTTGTTTCATTTCCCAAAGTCTCAGGCCAGCCCTGCGTTATTTCTAATCCCAGCACTGCTTTCCAGAAACCAAACCCACATCAAGTCCCAGGACCCTTGTGGTTTGAATCCAGTAACTGAAAAACAAATGTTTTCTCCTCATGGATAAAAGAATAATGTGATTGACTTTATATATTTTCTTTTCTCTTTGGCTACAACAGGTTAAACATTTTTTTTGTTTTATTTTCCCCTGGATTACTATATAGATTTATATACAGTAATTGAAAATTTCTAGGGGCTTTTGGGAAATTTGACAAAGTGATTCCGAGTTGATCAGATGGAATGAAAAAGGCAGAAGAGTCTAATAATTCCTGAAAAAGAAAAGCTACAGACGAGAACATTTTTTTTTTTTTAAGATTTTATTGGGGAGTTGGGGGAAGGGAACAGCGTTGGGGAATCGGGGATGGGGAACAGACAAATTGCTGTCCTTTTGTTCTTCAGTCTAGTTGTGGAGGATGTCACTTCACTGGCACATGTTGATATTATCATTGCTCTCTTCCCTGGTGAGGCAGATCCGTCTTGGTGGCCACTGGACAGCGGCTCATGGCAGCTCTTGGCAGCTCATGCAGGCTGCCGGCCACTCATGGTAGCTTTACGGCAGCCCTCTGTAGTCCAGCTGCAAGCCTACGCCATCGCCGGCGACTCACGGCAGCCCAGCTCCAGGTCGAGCTGTTGTTCACCATCTTAGCTGTAGAGGGCGCAGCGTCACTGGCTCTCCTGTGGGATCTGATCCCCGGGGCCCTGCTTCTCAGAGCTGGCGTCTCAAGCCAACTCTCAACCAACACGCCACTGGGCTGGCCCCGAGAACTTCTTTACATAATATAAAAATGTATTACAAAGAGTATTGCAGTGGTTGAAAATTTACAGAACAGGGGTGCTATAACAGAATTCTATTTAGCTCTTGCATTCTCGTTTTCCTTGATGGTAGAAAACATTCAATCCTGCCTTTTCATTTTAATTCCATAAGGTTGGCTTAAAATGTGAATATTCAAATCAGCGCTAAGATCTGAGGCTACCCAACTTCTTGCTAGGCAAGTGTGATCTAATTTACCCTGAGAGTTTATCAGATGTCCTGGCAGGGGGTAGAGGCATCTTGTTCTTGTTCCAACCTTTGTCAACATGAGAGTATAGCTGATCCTCACCTACCCTGGTCTTGTGGGTCCTTTTGAACCCCAACCCAAGTTTCTTTTTGTCCTCTGGATCTCTCATCACCTGCAGTGGGAGTTCAGGATTTCAGTGTCTTCCAGAACCACCCTGGAGAATGAGGCTCTGGCTATCACCTCTTAGGTCCATCTGCCTCCGCACCCCGCTCAGCATGGCTCATCTACCACTCAGGCAGCAAGTTCCTCAGAATCCTGGCTTGAACTCACTGAACTTGGGGCTTTTTAAAGAGTTCTGCATCTCCTTGGCTGGGGTTTTCTCGAAGCTTTCTGTGTGTTTTTATCTAGGCTTCATCTCTAGGTGGATGGCACAGATACAGAGAAGAAGGTTGGGGGTATGGTTCTGAAGTAAAGACTCTATACTTGAGTTGGTCCTCTCTCCTGATTGCTGTTCAATCTCATTTCCACAGAACGATGGCTATTACATAAAAAATTACATATTGTCATGCTCTCTTTTCTACTCCGGTTTTTAGTGTAAACTATGCTATACAACACAATGGTAAAGGTAAGTATATAGTCAAATTCAGACTGCTCTAATAATGTAATATAGTGATGTGCTAATTACACAACTATAGTTTAAAGGTTAAAGCACAAAAGTATCAAAAATAGCTATAGCTACAATAATTTGTTAATGGATATACAATATTAACAGATGTAAATTGTGACATCAAAAACATAAAATGGGGGTGGGAAGTAAAAGTGTAGAGTTTTTGATTGCAACCAAAGTTATCAGCTTAAAATAGACTGCTACATTATAAGCTATTTCAAGGAAGTCTCAGGGTAACCACAAAACAAAAACCTATTGTAGATACACTCAAGATAAAGAGAAGGGAATCAAGGTATATCACTACTGAAAATTATCAATTCACAAAGGAAAACATCTAGAAACTATAAAAAAGGCAGAAATCAATTAACAAGATGGAAATAATAAGTCCTTCCTATCAATAATTACTTGAAATTGGATTAAATGTTCCAATCAAAAGGCATAGAGTGGCCTAATGGATATAAAAAAAAAAAATCAATCCTGGGCCAGGTGAGTGGCACATTGGTTAAGAGCTGGCTTGGAATGCCAACAGCCATGGTTCGAATCCCACATATGAGGGCCAGTATCACTGCCCTCTACAGCTAACAATAGCTCCACCTGGAGCTGGGCTGCGAGCCCCGGCGATAGTGTAGGCTGCAGCCCCTGCTGCAGTGGGCTGCCATAGGCTACAGTGAGTGGCCGGACACCAGTGTGAGCGGCTGGCAGCCAGCGTGAGCTGCCAATAGCCGCAGTGAGCAACCATCCAGAGGCCGGCGACCGATCTGCCTCATCCGGGAAGAGCACAATGATGATACCAACATGGGCCAGTGAAGCAACGTCCTCCGTAGCTAGACTGAAGAACAAAAAGACAGCAACTTGTTTGTTCCCCTTCCCAGATTCCCCAACGCTGTTCCCCTCCCCCAATTCCCCAATTTAAAAAAAAAATATTTACAGAAAAAAATCCTAC
Organism: Aselliscus stoliczkanus; assembly: GCA_033961575.1. Taxonomy (NCBI): domain Eukaryota; kingdom Metazoa; phylum Chordata; class Mammalia; order Chiroptera; family Hipposideridae; genus Aselliscus; species Aselliscus stoliczkanus. The sequence continues at coordinate 74,416,329 of CM066730.1, forward strand.
TATATGCTGCTTACAAGAGACTCACTTCAGCTTCAAGAACACACAAGGCTCTAAGTGAAGTATGGAAGAAGATATTAAATGCAAATTGAAACTAAAAGAAAGCAAGGAAAGGTATAATTATATCAGACAAAATAGACTTTAAGCCAAAAACCATAACAAGAGACAAAGAAGGTCATTATATAAGGATAAAAGAGTCAATTCATCAAAAGAATATAACAATTGTAAATATATATGCACCCAACATCAGAGCACACAAATGTACTAAGTAAATATTCACAGATCTGCAGAACCTAATAGACAACAATACAATAATAATAGGGGACTTTAATACCCCACTTTCAACAATGTATAGACCATCCAGACAGAAAATCAATAAGGGAGTTCCTGTTCAAGATGATGCCATAGTTCAGGAGTTCCCTGAACTCCCCACGTCCCATAGACATACCAAATCTACAGCTACATACAGAACAATTCCCTCTGAAAGAAATCTAAAAACTAGCTGAGTGACACCTACATGACTGGTGAATGAGAAAAATAAACAACATCCAAGCTGGTAGGAGAGGCTGAGACACAATCTTACTGTAAGCTCCAACCCCAGTGTGGCGACTCACAACTGAGGAAACTCTCAGCACTTCCATGAAGAATAAAGAGTTTGGCTCACATGTTGCAACCAAACTTTTAAGACTTTCACTTAAGAGACAGTCCCCCAAAACATCTAATTCTGAAAGCCAATGGGATTTGCATCAACAAGACTCATGAGGTTAGAGCAAACTAATAAGCTTGCATGGACTCACCATAGCTAAACCCCAGGACACAGCACAGAGGCGGTAAACTGAAATGTCCAGTCTTTGCATGAAAGAGGCCCATTTGTTTATCTTAAAAGCTGCAGCCTGAGAGTCAGACTTATAATTTAACACACATTTAGGGGCCGGCTGCCATCCTCTCCAGAAACTGGGGAGGCTGGCAGGTGCCAACTTTGTGCACTCCCTCCGACCCACCCCAGGTTGCCTATGTCTCCATGAAAGGGGCTTGTGCACACATCTGACATCCGACTATTGTTACTGCCACCCAAAAGACACATCCCTTCATTTCCTGGTTCTAGTGGCCAGTGGGGCTTTTGTTCATGGGTTCAATAGAATGGTGGAAAACAAAGAAACTGTCTTTAACTGGCTATCACTCCAGGGAAAAGTGCAGAAGAAGTAGACATGCCTATTTTCCAGTCTTCCCTTGAAAGAGGTATATTAGTATACTTTTAAAAAGGTCAGTATATAATGATAAAGGGGTGAATCAAACAAGAGGATAAGACACCTATAAATATTTATACACTAAACACAGAAGCACCTAAATCTATAAAACAAACATTAACAAATCTAAAAGGAGTAATAGATAGCAATACAATAATAGCATGGAACTTCAATACCTCACTTTCATCAATGGATAGATGATCCAGACAGAAACTCAATGAGAAAACACTGGACTTAAATGATACATTAGACCAGATGGACCTAACAGATATTTATAGAATATTCCATCCAAAAGCAGCAGAATACAGTCTTTTCAAGTGCACATTGAACATTGTCCAGGATAGGTCATATGTTATGCCACAAAACAAGTCTTAATAAATATAAGTAAACTGAAATTATATCAAGCATCTTTTCTGACCACAATGGTAGGAAATTAAAAATCAATTACAAGAAAACTGGAAAATTCACAGACATGTGAAAATTAAACAACCAATGGGTCAAAGATAAATCAAAAGACAAATAAAAAATATCTTGAGACAAATGAAAATGGAAATACAACACATCAAAACTTATGGGATACAGCAAAAGTATTTCTAAGAAGGAAGTTCATAGCAATAAATGCCTATATTATGAAACAAGAAAGATCTGAAATAATTAACCTAACTATACTTCAAGGAACTAAATAAAAAAGAACAAATAAAACCCAACATTAGCAGAAGCAAGGTGATAACAAAGATCAGAACAGAAATATACAAAACAGAATGGAAAAGCAACAGAAAATGTCTACAAAACTGAGTTGGTTTTTGAAAAGATAACCAAATTTGACAAACCTTTTTAAACTTACCAAGAAAAAAAGAGGGCCCAAATAAATAAAATTAGAAATGAAAGAGGAGACATTACAATGAATACTACATAAAGGAAAGGATAACAAAAGAGTATTATGAATAATTTTATGCCAGCAAATTGGACAACCCAGAACAATGGAAAAATTCTTAGAAACACATAACCTACCATGACTGAATCAAGAAGAAATACTCGGTTGTTGGAAAAGTCATGACGCATTTTTATAACGAAAAACATAGAAAAAATATGTCATGACTTTTCCAACAACCCAATAGAAAGCCTGAGCAGACCAATAATAAATAAGGAGAATGAAGGAGTAATCAAAAACCTCCCAACAACAACAACAGAAGTCCAGAACCAGATGGCTTCACAGGTGAAATTTACCAAACATCCAAAACTCTTCCAAAAAAATTGAAGAGCAGGGAACACTCCCAAATTTATTTTATGAGACCAGTATTACCTTGATACCAAAGCCAGATAAGGACACTACAAGAAAAGTACAGGTCAATATCCCTGATGACTATGGATGCAAAAATTCTCAACAAAATTCAACAGTACACTAAAAGGATTATACATCATAACCAAGTGGGATTTACCAGAGGGATGCAAGAATGTTTCAATATATGCAAATCAATAAATGTGGTACATCACATTAATAGAATAGAAGACAAAAATCACATGATCATCTCTAAGTTGCATAAAAAGCACTTGACAAAATTCAACAGCCTTTCATGATAAAAACTCTCAAAAAATTGGATATAGAAGAAATGCACCTCAGCATAATAAAAGCCATATATGACAAACTCATAGGTAATATCATACTCATTAGTGAAAGGTTGAAAGCTTTCCCTCTAAGAACAGGAACAAGACAAGGGTACCCACTCTCACTACTCCTTTTCAACATAGTATTGGAAGTTCTAGCTAGGGCAATTAGGCAAGGAAAAGAAACAACAGTCTTCCAAATTGGAAAGGAAAGAAGTACAAGTGTCTCTGCTAATGATATGATCTTAAATATAGAATACTAAAGACTGCACCAAAAAACTGTTAGAACTAATACATAGATTCAGTAAAGTTTAAGGGCACATAACCAGCATACAAAAATCAGTTGAGGGCCGGCCGAATGGCTCAGTTGGTTAAGAGCTCGCTCAAGAGTGCAAGCTGAGCTCTGAGCCTCTGAACAGCGGTTCGAGGCCAGCCCAAGCTGAGTTGCCGTTGAGCTGCCAACAGGTGGCAGGATGGCTCAGCTAAAACAAACAAACAAACAAAACAAAAAACAAAAAAACACAAAAATCAGTTGTATTTTTATACAGTAATAATGAACTATCCAAAGAAGAAATAACAGAAACAATCCCATTAACAATAGCATCAAAGATAATAAAATACTTAGGAATAAATTTAACCAAGGCGGTAAAAGATCTGTAAACTACAGGATGTTCACAAAAAAAACTGAAGAAGACACACATAAATGGAAAGATAGTCTGTGATGATGGATTGGAAATGTTAATATTGTTAAAATGTCTGTAGTATCTAAAGCCATCTATAGAATCAATGCAATCCCTATCAAAATTCTAATGGCTTTTTTTCACAGATTTAGAAGAGAACAATCTAAACATTTGTATGGGACCACAAAAGACTCCCAATAGACAAAGCAATCTTGAGAAAGAATAAATCCAAAGGCATCACACCTCCTGATATCAAACTGTATTACAAAGGTATAGTAATCAAAACAGTATGGTATGTGCATAAAAACAGACACATGGAAAAATGGAACAGAACTGAGAGCCTAGAAATAAACCCACATATACATGGTCAACTAATATTTTACAAGAGACCCAAGAACACTCAATGGGGAAAAGATTGTCTCTTCAATACATAGTGGGAAAACTGGATAATAACATGCAAAAGAATGAAAGTGCACCCCTATTTTACATCATTCACAAAAATTTATTCAAAATGGATTAAGGACTTAAACATAAGACCTTAAACCATAAAACTCCTATTAGAAAATATAGGGGAAAAACTCCTTGACATCAGCTGTGGCAATGATTTTTGGATATGATGACAAGTGTACGAGCAACAAAAGCAAAAATGAACAAGTGGGACGATATCAAACTAAAAAGCTTCTCTGCACAACAAAAGAAACAGTACAATGAAAAGGCAACCAACAAAGTGGGAGAAAATATTTGTAAACCATATATCTGATAAAGAGTTAATATTCAAAATATGCAAGGAATTCATACAACTCAATAGCAAAAAAAAAAGCCAATCTGATTTAAACATGGGCAGAGAACTTGAATAGACACTTTTTCAAAGATGTATAAAAGGCCAACAAGGGCATAAAAAGGTACTCAATATCACTAATCATCAGGGAAATGCAAACTAAAACCACAATAAGCTATCACCTTACTTACACCTGTTAGAATAGCTACTGTCAGAAAGACAAGAATGTCAATGTTTGCTGTTTTCTCTTTGCTCAACCATGTTTTTGACCATAGAGGTCAAAGAAAAAAGAGAATCAGCTCAATAGTAAGATGGACTTGTAGGATATCAGCACTGGTTGTGAAGAGGCTGTTAGATTTCCTGCTTTCTTCAGCATCACATCTGTCACAAGGTCAACCGTTTTCAGAAGCAGTTACAAAAGAGGGCTTGTGGTAGTCAAAAGCTGACTTTTTCTTTTTAATCTCTTAAATTTTTATTCCAAACAGGAGTAAAAATAATTATGCAATAATAGCTAACTGAGCACAATAATTGACTAAGCACAGTGCTGTTTTATATGCATTATTTTATTTAATCCTCACAACAAACTTATGAGGAAGGTACAATTAATATTCTCATTATAAAATTTCATGGGTTTATTCCCACTAATGAATGCAAAAGCATGGAGGGATCACGGTGGTTGTTAATTTATAAACTGATGATTCTTCAGAGGAATTACATATATCTTAAAGCACTGGTTTATTTCATATTCTTTTTTTTTTTGAGGGCTGTGTCACTGGCCCTCATATGTGGGACCTGAACCAGGGCCGCTGGTTTCCCAAGCCAGCGCTTAACCACCGAGCCACTCGGCCGGCCCTATTTCATATTCTTAAAATTAAGTTTACAAAATTCTGTGACACCTATTTTCAACTTAATATAGCTCATAAAAGTGTTTATAAGAAATGTACTTGTTTCTGAACATTTATTTACTTACTTGGTGACTCTTAGATTGAAATTTATCACAGACAAGTTCCAGGTGAGAATAACCCATAAGCAATAATCAGCCAGGAAAGGCCCTGATCTTCGAGAATGTGAATTCTGAATATGAGACTACAACATGAAACATTAAGAACAGGATTTAAAGACTTTACAGACATTCACCAGAGGCCATAATGATGGCAAGGTTTTACCTAACTAACCCCTGTGTGAGAACAAGTGCTGTTTATGCACCAGCAGCAAAAGCTGCGGGCATCTTCCTAGAGTCCACTTAGCATTGGCTTTCACATAAAAGACACCACTTTTGGTCCTTGGATTCTTTCAGTGTTTTACCTGAGAAAAACATGACTTTATTGTGCTTGTAATGAAATAAATGAACATTAAAAATACGTAAGGCCAGGGCCAGCCGAGTGGCGTGGTGGTTAAGAGCTGGCTTGGGACGCCAGCAGCCCTGGTTCGGGTCCCACATATGAGGGTCAATGACACAGCCCTCAAAAAAAAAGTAAGGCCTGATCCAACACTTTCCCATTCTATTCTGTTATTTCTTGGCTTATCCAGGTTACTTACTGAGTTCTTAAGTGTCATACAAAATAAAGACCTCCAAGAATTGCCAGGTTTTACTTAATCTTCCTTCCAAGGGGTCAGCTTGATGTTACTAGCACACAGTACTACACAGAAACAAGAAATCACAAAACTTTTTAAAGAAGACCTAAGACAGATATGAGCAATATCCTATTACTGTATATACCTATCATCTTTGCACTCAGATGGTGGTGGAAACCCCAGAATGAGTGTGCAAAGAGGTCAAGAATGGGATCATGAGTGGAAATATGACAGCTTTGGCTGAGTGGAACTATGAACAAAGGATGATCAAGAGTTTGACCATCTGTCCCTTCCATTTGTACAGCCTGTTCTACACTATTCAAAGCACTTCCAATTGGTTACTTTTATTAACTTGCAAAACAGTTTCCTGTGGAGTAGGTCGGAGAGAAAATTATTGTAAAACAATATTTAAAACTCTTAAGCCCAGCTGCAAAAGTTAATTATCACAATTTTACAAATGAATAAAACTGAGACACAATCAGGTCAAGCGATTTACTTAGAGCTGGTATTTAACCCCTATTTAAGGCCTGGCTCTTTGTTGTTTTAACGCCATTCCAGTAACTCCCAGGAACAACCCTAGCCCTCTGCATTTTGGCAAAACACACTAAAAAACATCAACAGATTGTTCTAAGGTAACAGTCATGGATATGTGTAACATTTATCTGTAATAACCCCATTGCAGAGATATTGAAAGCAAGAGATCGGAACTAATATAAACATCTAACAGAGATGGCAAATTAAATTACAAGGGGAAAGTCATGGTGGTAGGAAAACCCTCCACATGTTATAAAAAATGTGAAGTATAGAAACACAATGCTGTATATCAAATTGGGGGGGGGGAGGAATCAATGTATATGCATAATCTTAAAATATCTGTATTTACATAGCTCTGTCAGAAGCAACAGTAACATCAATAATAGCATTTTTGCCCACAACCAAATCTCACAGAGGCAACCTTAGCACCCAGATTATAGCCTGGAATCCTGTTCTCCATTAAAATGAACCAGGATGCTTGGGGGATAGTTGACTTCATAATTTGGGGGACAGGAAACATTATGTTGGGTCAGGTGGTTGCCAGATATCAAGAATCCAAGTGTTCAGAGAACAAAAGAAATTATGTAAGGGAGGTTTCCCTGAATAGGTCATGAACATTTAAGCATCCAAAAGGATGTGATAATAATAATAGTTAATTGGAACAAGTTAAGACTGTAAGAGGCTATGATTTCATAGTGACGCTGCAAGAGAAATGTTAATTAAAAGTGATAAAATATAGCTGCTGTACCAAATAAGAATATAGTTTCATTTTACTTTATTAATTTCAATAAGTACAAAGGTATTGATCTATACAGATTTTAAAAAATTATATACTGTATATAAACTATATACTATATATGTATATATAATAATAATAATTATTATTATTATTCACAGGAATGAGTTACAAAAACTTGTTACATGAATGAACCAAAAATAATAGAACCTACTATTTTCTGAAAAGGATTATTTTCTCCATTATCCTATTGACAAATTGCTCTCATTATTTACTGGAAGGGTATTTCTTGAAAGTTTTTTTTGGGGGGTTACAAATTCCTAGCTATAGCTCATGGGAAGTACCATTCAGAATAAAAAACTTTTATATAGCATATTAAAAACAAAAAACAAAAACAAAAACACTCCACACCATTGACCAGAAGATGGCTCCACAGAGCAACAAAAAATCACTAGAAACAATTTAAGGTTGATACATGTGTTGGAAATCTTACTGTAGGGTGTGTGTGTGTGTGTGTGTGTGTGTGTGTGTGTGTGTGTGTGTGAGAGAGAGAGAGAGAGAGAGAGAGAGAGAACTGTTTTATAATCATAACACATTTGAATAGTATAAAAGAAAATATTTAACTTGTTAAACTAACCTAGGCAAGTTAAATGTTTTGATAATATTTTAGAAACAGATATTTTCAAGAAGTTCATCATGAACTTGTTATTGCAAATTTCTACTTAAAAATTCACCAATATATGTACAAAATTTGTTCAATACAGATATGAAGAGCAAATCATCTGGAATTAATTGCTGTTTTTAAGTACCATCTTATAAACAATATAAACCAAGGTCAGTAATATTCAGCAATACTGTTTATTCAGATCTAAATATAATGTGATGCCTAGAAAAATGAGTGCAATAAAACCTTTTACATAAACCTTATATAATTTTTTTTATTTAAAAAATACAAAGTAACTAATACAGAATATAAACTTCAGTCTGAAAAATCTCTCCAGGAATAATTATACACATCCTGACTTACTCGCATAGCTTAAAGAGATATACTAATTTCTCGTAACACTCTTATGTGCTTCATATTATTTTATAATCTTAGTTCCAGGGATAAGAAAAAGTAGCCATTATGTTCTCTAGATTTTAACTGTAATCCACTCTGTTTCATTCATTCATTCATTCATTCATTCATTCAAATAGCTAATATTTATTGAGTACTTGTTATGTACCAAGCAAGCTGTTTTAAGACAATCTACGGGGCCGACCGAGTGGCGCGGTGGTTAAACGCTGGCTTCGGAAGCCAGCGGCGCCGGTTCGGTCCCACATATGAGGGCCAGTGACACTGCCCTCAAAAAAAAAAAAAGACACTCTACATGTATGAATTTATTTAATTCTCAAAGCAACTCTATGAAGTAGATACCATATTATCCCCATTTTATAGATAAGGAAACTGAGACACAAGCCAGTTAAGACAACTAACAAGTGACAAATGCAAACTCTGGTGGTATAGCTCCAGTTCTGGTGGTCTTCCATGCATTCATTCATCAGAAAAGTTTTTATTGAGGGGCCAGGGAGTATGCACTGCTCTCCTAAATGTCATACAAAACAAAAATGTATGCACAATCCCCATCTCAGAGGGGCTATAAACTAGCTAATGAAGATAATAATATATTACATTGTATGACGCGTTATAGTTTACAAAAGTATGTTTGCATACCCATGAACATTAAATAACTCTAAGAAAACACTGCAAAAGATGGTGTAAGCCAGTGTGTAATAAAATGCCACATTAGTGGTACAAACAGTAATTTAATAGCATAGCCAGGAAAAAGAAAAGGTGGGTATGGACTAGCATGGGCAGATATAATTTCATGAAGGTGGTAGGTTTTGAGCTGCACCTGAACAGTGGGAAAGATTTGGGCCAGCAGGGAGGAAGTAAAGAAGGTGGCATTCTGGCAGGGATACAGAGACATTTATCTAGGGGCCAATAAAGAGACCTGATCAGAAATAATTCAGGTGACGGGGTTGTGGGAAATGAGGCTGGGAAGTAGGTGAGAACAGATTTTGGAGACGTTTGTCTGTTACAGGAATGTTAGAGGCTACAGGGGCAAGTAATTGTTCATTGTTAACAACCCAGGGCATACCTGGGAGCTTATTTGGCTGCTAAATGTCACTACTGCATTTGCAGGGGACTATTATAATTGAAAATACTATTTGAGTTGTTAAAGGTTCTGCAACTGTATAAATAATTTATTGATTAATGGACTTTCAGTAATATTTATGAAGTTCCCCGAAAAATCCAGAGATACTTGATTCATGTATCTATGCTAACACTGTTTTATAATACTTTTTTTTTTTTGCCTCAAATTTGTGATGCTTTCATACTAATTTGTCTTTGTGCATTTTTAAATTCTCCTCTGCACATGTTAGGCCTTTATCATTCTGTGCCCCACCCCACTGCCAATGAAGGTAACTGGTAATAGTAAAAGTTATTAATACAGGAAATACACACACACACACGTAATATATGTGTATACATATACATATATGCATATACATACAGAGGGTGCCAAAAAATGTATACACATTTTAAGAAAGGAAAAAATTATTAAAATTGTAATACTCAAAATATACCAATAACAAAAGATGAATACAAGTCACGTTTGACTTCTGCAATTACAAGAGGTGCTCAAAGTGGTTACCATCAGCGTGCAGACACTTCTGATTATGGCAAACTACTGCTTGAGCAATGTTGACCAAAGTGTCCACTTGTATACATTTTTTGGCACCCCCAGTATATAATGTATGCTTTTAAAAAAGTTTTAGTCTCCCTAATAACAAGATAGCCAGTCAATTCAATCACCTGTGTAAATTATAATTAGTAAAAAGTTTTGCCTGGAGTCATTTAGAAATGACTAGATCAATGCTTAGGAAGATGATTCAATCAGAAATGCACATTAGTTGGCAACATTGCAAAAACTCCACTAACTTGAAAAAATTAGGTAGCCAGCTTTTAGAGCAATGGTTCCAAATGCAGGTTGTTGAGACACCATAAGATTTTTGATGTGGATGCAGCTTCCCTCTTTTTCCCCTTCATCTACTCCTCAAGTATTTTAGGAGATGTACTTACTGTATAAATGAAAGAATATTAAAATTATTTTTGACTTGAGAATTTTACTCTAAATAAAGTGGGTAATACTCTGGATGTTACAAAATTACAACTTGGAAGCCTTTGAGGAAGCAGGAAATAATTTCATTCTATTACCACCTATCTCTATACACTGGAAATACGTCAAAGCACAAAAACTTTGGAACTTGATTCCATTTACTGACAGAGCTTAGTTATATTATACTAAATAATTTGTACTGGAATTTCTTCACCTTTAAAAATGGGAAGTCTAGAAAAGTAAGTGAGATGAATTCTGAAAACTTGGTTCAAATCTACCAATTGTGTAAGAAGCATACTTGAAATGTACCAGACACATGTTATTAATAGTTAACATTGTTGGAGAGAGAAAAGAAAGAAATTTCTGAGATCAATAACAAGCAGACCTTTCAAGTTTAGCCTATGAAACCTAAAGGTAAGAAAAGGTAGGAAAAACAGCGATTGTACTTAGACGGGTTCAACTTCCATCTGGGCAAAGTTTACAAAGTTCAAAACCTACCACCTTCATTAAATTATATCTGCCCACTTTAGTCCATACCCATCTTTTCTTTTGCCTGGCTATGTTATTACTGTCAGTCAAAGGACATGCCCAAGGGACACATAGGGACTGACAGGGCCAGGGATTCAAATCCAGACAGGCTAGCTCCAGAGTCCACACTGGTAACTGTTACATAATGACAAAGGAAAATGTTAATCATTTATCATTAAGGGAGAAAAATAAGCTGAAAAAAACGGTTTGAAAAATGTTATTCCAATTCTATCTCAAACATTTAAAAAATCATATGACTATATATACACACAGAAAAATTATTGTAAGGATACATGCCATAGTATTAATAATGAAAGGTCACAGTTTAAGTGACTCTTATTTCCCTCTTTATAATTTTCTGTATTGTCTACATTTTCTGTAAGAAACATGACTTCTTTAATGAGAAAAATATTCTTAAGACAAAATGGTTTCTTTTGGCAAAATCAGCTCAACAACTGTGATCTTTATTCAAGGCCTTTTGGTGTGAGGCCATGGAGAGCAGTCACCTCCTATGGAAAGCTTTCAGGGGACATGCCCAGATTACATCACGCCAACCATTCTGCCTCAGGGAAAAGTGAGCTTCAAACTCATTAACAAGTAAACCCAGTGCATGGGAGGTGAGCGACGTAGAGCCCTGAGCAGAAGTGGAAGCTGGCAGAGGCCTCAAGCTTGTTGACTCTAACCTCCTTAGTTGGTAGAGACTGAGGTTGGAGAGGTTACCCATGGAAAGTTGGTTAACTAGGAGGCCCTTACTGAAAACGGCATTAGCCTTAGGAAGCAGAACTCAGCAGGAAATTCACAAGTCATTTTAAATTTAGCCATAGAATAGCATGGCAATAATAAGACAATATCTGAGCAGATTTTTTTACCTTCTTGTGGCCACAGAATTGTGCAGATAGAAAGCCGTGTGAATGTATTGCAGTAAAGGTTTATTCATAAACTTGGGAGAGTTCAAAATGAGCTGTGATGTAGAAGAATCTGCCACAGATGATGACATGGACATGTAGTCCTCTTTTCCAGGCTACGCCCTCTGACAGGGCTGGGTTATATTCAGTGTTTTGCCCTTGGGGCCTCTGGAGGTAACCTAGAGTTCCTGGACTTCCAGTTCAGTCTGGATTTCCTGAGGAAGGGTAAATTGAAAAACCAAGAGTTTCCCACCCAACCCCACCTTCTCAAGACATCATGGTGAATAATGTGAGGATAGTGGAGAGGGCTGGCAATCTCTAAGCAATATGGTTTCTCAGAGCTTGACCTTTGCAATGGCTATTCCCAGGCAGGGGGCCAATCAGTGAGTCCTGCCGACAGAGCAGCCACTCCTAGCAGCTCCCCAGCCCGGCTGGCCATATTCCAGTATCTCTTGCTGATTCCATGGTCTTAGGTCTTTGGCTCACTGATGATGTACCACCTTTAGAGGGAAGTTCAAAGGGCTCTCACTGAGTTCTGGGATGGTGGTACTTCGCAGATTTTAAAGAAACAATTCAAAATGTCCTGGGTTATAATAACCCATAGGTAAAACAAACCTATGTTCTTCCACAGAATGTCACAATTTTAGCTGCCTTCTCAAAGAATATGTAGGACCCCAGAAGCCCTGTGTACAGACCAATATGTGCCCAAGTATTTAAACTAAAAGGAACTAGGTGATAAGAGTTGTTCTCTAGAATTGCAAAGAAAAAACAGAGGACTCAAAGGGAAAGTTATTTCCAGCTGAGATAATAAACAAAGCATTCTTTAAGGAGATGGCCTCTGAGCTGGGCCTTAAAGATGGGCCCATACAAAAAGGGAGGCAGAGTGTGAGAGGGAAACCTAGACAGAGGAAAATGTCTGAGCAAAAGTTTGAAGCTGTGAAAGAAAGTGAGAATTCCTGTTTTCTAGAAAGAGGTGTCCTATAGCCAAGCCAATAATTGAGAAAAGAATCGCATTTCATTAAATCTAAGATGTCACAATTGCCATCAATCACAAGATGCACTCTGACTTCAGAGATGTTTTAAATTTTTTTTTTAAATGTGTCTTCAAATTGATGAAACACAGTTAGCTAGGGTCATATTATAGAAGGTCTTGAAAATCAGATAAGAGGGGCATATGGTAAGGAATGGGGAGCCCTGGAAGGCTTTTGAGGAGGGGAATAATTATGCTTTACGATTGCTCTAGCTGCTGCGGTTAGGATATGATGTGCTAGAGCTACTGCATTTAGTACAGACCCAAGGGAATTAGAGGGGTGGTGGTGGCAATAAAAACAGCCAGACACAAGAGATATTTCCAAGGAAAAAACAAGTGGATCAAGTACACAGACATGTGAGTGAGAGAGAAATAGAAGATGCATTCCAGATGTGTTACGTTTTCTTGTTTGCATATTTTACCTTTCCTGATTTTTGATAGATGGTAGAGTTTTTGTTATTCATTTTCTCTTCTATCTTGTATTTTACAAGTTTTGATTTCTATCTTTGTATTGTCAAGTTTGCCTTTACATATTTAAGCCTACATTTTTATATTAACATAAAAAATTAATAGCTACCCACTCTCAAATAATATAAAATATTTAGCTGCCTTTTCTCTCCTCCATCCTCATCCTCATCCCCACCCCTTTCAGGCTTTGCTGGTATTATCACATTGGGAATTTTACTTTGGGGCTAGATACAAGCGCATTTTAGTCATGAGTGTTATTTGATCATGTTATGCAAAACACTCCATCCTCCCCCCCAAATAGGATCAATTTCAAGCCATCAAAAATACCTCAGAACCTACACCAAACTTCTACCCCAAGGCCTGCTAGGAATTTCAGTTGATGGTCCATATTGTGTTGATTCTTAATAATTTCTAACTACCTCTAAATTGTTTTAATTTTCAATACTGTTGCAATTTCTATTTCCTTAAATTTGCCTTTAGCTTTATTGTTCTTAAAGTTCTCATGATTGCATTAGCATATTTCCTATTTTTATGCTACGCTGCATGCTTGTGGAATAAAGTACACAGTTTTAGTTGCTGTACCTTAAAGGAATCAGAGAGATATTCAGAAGGAACACAGAAATACAACAAGATGTTTGAAAGAGAAAGGGCTGCTGCTAGGTCGGGACCAACAAAAATGACTAGCGATCTTAGTTTGAGAAAACAATGGCTTAGAGGGCACATGGTTAAAGATTTTAACATCAAGTAGCAAAGATCAGGTGAATCTACTGATACAATCCCTACACTACTGTTAGAACATGTCTTGAAATTTTTAAGAAATAAATTTAGAGGAAAAAAACTAAAGCTGTTGAGTTTTACACCAGGTAGTTTTGCTAGATCCTTTCTTCATTTCCTCTTCAGATCTAATTTTTCTCCTTTTCTGCCCTGATTTGGCCCTGGGAGGCTGAAGGGTAGAGGTGGCACCAACAAACTCCCTTGTCCTCTGTCTAGGGTTGGTTTTGGCAAGTGGGGTGGTGGTGAGAGGCACTGTGGCAGGAGAATAGAAGATGGAGAGTGAGGCTGGAGTATTTACTGCCCAGCTCCCTTCTTACCAGGGTGAGTCTACCTGCTGAAGGCTACCACTCTGATCAGACAGTTCTCTCCATACTCTCTCTGGGTTCTGGGAACTATTGTACATCTTCCCTTTATCATGTTAGACTTACGGGCAGTAACAGCTCCCATTGTTGTTAACCCCAGATACTGCGTTACCCCTGCTAATTTCTGTCAATCCTGCCCATACCTTGTAAAGAGTGCCTTCATGAACTTCCCTTCATAACCTAGATAGAGGATGCCAGCCGTTTCCCGACCCACACTGGGCCCTGACTGGTACATTAATGTACCGAGAAATCCCAGTACCTACAAAAAAGTAAGGGTAGAAAATACAAACGTAGGGCCAGCCGAGTGGCACGTTGGTTAAGAGCTGGCTCGGGACACCAGCTCTGAGCATCGGGCCCCAGTTTGGATCCCACATATGAGGGCCAGTGACACTGCCCTCTACAGCTAAGATGGTGAACAATGGCTTCACCTGGAGCTGGGCTGCTGTGATTCCCCGGGACGGCATAGCTACAGCCCCTGCTGCAGTGGGCTGCCATAGGCTACAGTGAGTGGCCGGCAGCCAGTGTGAGAGGCTGGCAGCCGGGGTGAGCTGCCAAGAGCCGCGGTGAGCAGCCATCCAGAGGCCGGCGACCCATCTGCCTCACCCGAGAAGAACGCAATGATGATACCAACATGGGCCAGTGAAGCAGTGTCCTCCACAATTAGACTGAAGAACAAAAGGACAGCAACTTGTCTGTTTCCCTTCTCCGGTTCCCCAATGCTGTCCCCCTCCCCCAATTCCCCAATAAAATCTTTAAAAAAAAAGAAAAGAAAATACAAATGTAAAAAAGTGACCCTGGATAAAAGAGACTAACCCAAATTTGGGGAAATGAGCGAACATTATAGCATTTTGAGTTTGTATTATGGGGCCAAGGGGTGCCTGTTTGGCTCAATGGTTGAATAGATGTAGGCTTTTTCTTTTAGAAAATGGATGTTCCCACTGTCAGTCTTCCTGGGAAGTGGATAATCTCCAGGTAGGAAATAAATGGAAACTATGGACTGTGGAAGCAGGAGCTTCCACTTCTCTCTGGATTAGGTATCTCTTTGGCCCTGGACTTTGAGGTATGGGGAGGCTCTGAGCAGGCTCATGGAGGTGGTGAGTGCTCCCTAGGGTTGCAGCAACATCAAGCTTCTGTTTTTGTCAGGAATGACAGCAGAGACAGCAGAAGCTCAGAGAGGGAAACAACCAGCAATGGAGGCTCTGGTATAAGGAACTCCTAGCCCAGAAAGCCATTGGATCTGTGTTCCAGCCCCACCAAAAAGCAGGAAACATGATCAGGATGTTCTCTTTGGACCAAGGGAAAAGGTTTCTCTTTCCCGAAGCTGAAGTGGGCAATAGTGGGCATCAGTGGGGAGAACTGAGCTCCTCATAGCAGAACTTTCCTGAAGGTCAAAGCAGTGAGTTGAGAAGGGCAGAGGGGATGCACAG
The DNA here is from genome assembly GCA_033961575.1 of Aselliscus stoliczkanus. Classification (NCBI taxonomy): domain Eukaryota; kingdom Metazoa; phylum Chordata; class Mammalia; order Chiroptera; family Hipposideridae; genus Aselliscus; species Aselliscus stoliczkanus. The sequence continues at coordinate 74,432,139 of CM066730.1, forward strand.
GAATGCTCTCTTTTAGAGCTTTATTTTTAAGTTAGTACAAATAAATTTAGTTTTGGATATAGTTGAGAGTCCTAAGAGAGAAATGAATTTCTAGCAAATGGGCTGGTAGGAGAGAATGCTGTCATAATTCTGGTATAAAATGAAAGGATACTTCCTGTTGTAGTCATAGACTAGGAAGCTGGGAATACATGGTTTACAGAAATAGCTTCTAAAGGGTCAGACAAACCCTATGTCTAGTGGATTGATAGAATGGAACCTGAAATGTGTCCTGACCTTTAAACATTGATACTAGAGGAACCATGCTTCCCTTCCACAAAACTTCATTGGTACTTCTGCTGGGGTTAGAATACAGGATTAGGTGGGTTTGGCAACGTTTATGGATTTTTATTTTCATTGAGGCTCTGCAATTCATTTTCCTTGTACTGGAGACAGGAATAGTTCTTGGAACTTCACAAGGTTGATGTGATGCTCAGATTCCTATTTCGGTTTAATGAAATTTAGAATCTCGTTAGGGACCAAAGCAAATTCTCATTAGTCATATGAGCCTTGCACGTTTACCAAGAGCTTGTCCTCCACTCTGGCAAGAAGGAAGGGCCCTGTGTGCCAGCTGAAAGGTCATCACCTGACAATCTCTAATACGATGTGGAGCTCAGTTTATGTCAGCAGTGCACCCAGGCATCACCTAAATATTTCTGGGGGTTATTAACTTGGATCAGATGCAATCTCAAGAGTTTTTTAAAATCTCAAGATTTTTTTAAAAATATCAAGAGTAGCTTCACATATTAAGAGTTTTATACCAGCTCAAGAAGATAAATTACTGAAAAAGGAATACTGACTCGCATACAAAGAATGATTTCTTCTCTTCTTAGAAAATGTTAATCAAACTTTAGGGGTCTAATTAAATTAGTACCTCAAAACGATAACCGGGGATAAGGAGAAACAGGGACTTAAGACTTTAACATAAATTCTTCTATGAACCAAATCCTCCTGAATATGGTTAAAACCTAACGTGTCAGGCTGTCTCCTGTCTGCTACCACCAGTTATGTATGACTGAGTTCCAAAACTCCACTTCAGGAACAGACATTTTGTTTCTCCACAGATATAATCATTAAACTGTTCTCAGGAATTTTGAGCTCCCCTCAAAGGGAAGCCTTTTTCTGCGTAAGGGTAGGAGACCCCACGTAGCCTGTTTTCCCTAAGCTGTTCCTACGCCATTGAACCCGAGTGCATCGGCGGAGCCCCAAGCTACCCTGCCTCCCTGTCCTCTTTTGACCTTTCTACTTAAACTTGAAGTAATCTCCCAGAGCATGTGATTCAGGCAGCATAATGTCAGGGATCAGGGCTGAACTATTATAGACACAGTGAATTAGCAGCCAAGGAGCGGTTCCTCTGACTCAGGCTACCCAGGGTTCTCTGAAGATTCATTCTCTGGCAGCCATGCCACTGAGGCTGTAATAGCTTTGTCATTCTGAGGGGTCATTCCGAATTACAACAGGGCAAGGTCCCTGATGGATGAGCTCATTTTCTGGGTGTACTATTTGGGCACATGATCTCAACTATACTAACTTGAACAAAACCTCTAAGAAAGAGTAGGGTTTTGTTTCTAAATTATTCCATCTTAACTCTGTCATGGTTGTAATTCCATCACACACCATGACCAGCACAACTCTGTCGAGCACAGGGTTACAGGGATGGTGAACTGTTTCCTACATCACAAGGTCAACCAGCCTACCAGTGCCCTTTGTTGGCACTGCAGAATGGGTGTGGGCTTTATATCATTCAGCCCACTATATCTTCAAAATCAGGGCTACAAAAGGAAATGTCTATGGGGACACTCAGAAAACTGAACATAGGCATGGACTTTTAAAAGTCCGGTGTATTTCTACAACAGGCAAATTAGATTAGTCTTTATACCAATTTATCCACAACAGAGTAATGGTTTTGGGAAAACAGGCAGATGTCTTCTTATGTGATACTTAAATGATAATTAATTTGCTAAAATTAGTCAAACATTAATTAACCAATTACCTCACATACAATTAGTCTAAGCGTGGATCGTGATGCTAACAGGAAGAAAGAGGCACGAACCTGACTTCTGGCAACCTGAGACTGTTGTGCAGGTTTTTCTCAGAATTGGCTTCTTTAAAGCAATTCTCCTAATTGGGTTGAGGTTAATTATAGTAGCAACATGGCCAAAGGGCAATCGATCTGCATGGATTGAAGCATCTCAAAGAAAACCACAAGGCAAAAACTTACCCGGGGTATGGAGCTGATCTGAGGTTTCTTCCCCTGGAATTTTATGGAGACTGTGCTTACTGTTGTTGCTCAGAGTGCATTTTGGGGCTGTCTACCCAGGAGCAGAGGTCAGTGAGCCATGTGCCCTTTGGTTCTTCAGAGAACTCTCCTCAGAGGTTCAGAGGGCTGTGCTCCGCCTGTTCAGACAAGTTCATTTCATTAATGCTATGGGTTTTCCCTTTCAGAAGTAATTGTAGGAAAACAGTTTGGCAGTTCCTCAAAAGGTTAAATATAGAATTACTGTATGACCCAGCAATTCCACTCCTAGGTATGTCACCAAAAGAACTGAAAACAGGTACTCAGATACATGCACATGAATGTTCATAGCGGCAGTATTCACAAGAGCCCAACGGTGGAAACAACCCATCAATGGATGAATGGAGAAACAAACTGTGTTATACAAATACAATAGAATTTTATTCAGTCATAAAAAAAGGCATGAAACATAAATTCTCCACAGATATAATCATGGTACAATGTGGACAAACCTTGGATATGTGTTAAGTGGAAGAAGCCAAACAGGAAAGATTGCATAATGTATGAGTCCATTTTTATGAAATATCCAGAATAGGTAAATTCATAGAGACAGAAAGCAGATTGATGGTTGCCAGAATGTGCAGATAGGGAGGTATAGGATTTCTTTATGGGGCAATAAAAATATTTTGGAACTTGATATGGATGGTGATTGCACAATATTGTGAATGTACTATATGCTACCATTGTTCACTTTAAAGTGGTTAATTTTGTTATGTGACTTTCACCTTAATAAAAATAATTTTTGAATACATGTAAAACAGCACTTTTTCAATTTTCTGCATTAAGTACTATGCAACTCAGAATATCCTTCAGTCCCAGGCAACAGGACTATAAGCCATAGGTAGAGAAACAACGGTTTGCAACAGTTCCTGACAATGAGAAGCTACTTCAGCCACCTGTAACATGCCAGGTTCATGAAGAGAAGCCTGACAGTTCACCAAGGAGAGAAATGATACCCGTTCCTCTTATTCACAGTGGCTGTTGCAAACAGAAGAGCCATTCATCTATCTGACAGCTACAGAGCTTGAGATTAAATTTTTTCATGCTTTACAAAAATAAATTTTCAATAGAAAATTGATATACTGGTCCTTATGAAAAGAAATCTTGCAATTGCTGATCTGCAAAAGGAAAATGACCCATTTCTGCTTATACATTCCATTGCATTCAAATTCTTAGTACAAAAATAAAGATAAGAATTCTCTACTTCTCAGCATCAGGGGGTGTCAGAATTGCCATCACCACAAGAGGGTCAAGAACAATAATTAAGGTTTCAGTAAATAGACCCAGTGGAGGTTAGGGGGGAAAGAAAAAGAAGAAAGACAATAGTATAGGGACTTAGTGTTGGAAGGATGTCACAGGAGTTTATTGGTGATCATCTGTCCTCCCTTCCCAGAGGAAAGAGGAAATAAACCTAAATGCACAGAGAAGCTTCTATTCAGCATTAATATGTTCTTGCTGCAAGAATTAAAAGAGGCTGAAAGAAGGCACTAAAGGAGGCTACAAATTTCTTCAGGAGGTATTTGAATTCTAGGAAGCTGATGGATGTGACAGCTGTGAAGTGACCATTCACTTCTCTGACTCTGGGATAGCTGTAACAGATCAGGATCTTTCTTTTTTTTTTTTACCTTAGAAAAGACAACTACATGGCTGGTATCGTAATAGACCTCTTTACCTGTATCTAATGTAATTTATTCATGAATACTTCCTTGTCCTAATATTAGGAGATAAGGAACAAATCATTATCTATAAAATAATATTTCAAACAGTGAAAGCTGACTGTAAAAAGCTCATCTCCATCCCAGATAAGTTTCCCATTCTCTGGGTAAAAGAATCTTAGTTCTTAACTTGATCATCTTTGTGACATTCTCATCACTATTTTAAAGCTCTTTATTTTCCTGTGAAATCATCTATATGATTGGGCAACTTAACTTTAGAATAGAAGCATAAAAACTATCTGAATAAATATGTAAAAATAACAAAATATATTTGAGTTGCTCAGGTACTTGGTTCTAAGGATAGTCACTATCATTCTATGGGGCCACAAAAAAAAAACCCTCTTCTTTGGGAGAAGTTAGGGTGTGCAGTACGGAGTTGAGGGGAGGCCTGGGAGCAAGCAGGAGAAGCTATGGGTGCACTGCCCCATGAATACTTTATTAGAAAATAAAAACTAGCCCTGGAGCCAAGAATTGGCCCTGCAGCCAAGAATTCCTCAAATTAAATATTATGGACTCAAATAACCATAGCTTGCTTTTTATCTTTTAAATTTTATAAGACCAAAGGCAAAGAAACAACAAATGATTTCTTTACAATACACAGACAATCAGTAGTAAAACTGAAATCAAAATTTAAGAGTACTTTAATGCTAATCTAGTGCTCAGGCTACTGAACTAGGTAGGATGCCCAAATTTGGAAGCCCAGTTAATATAATAAGTATATTGTAATTATATTCACATAAGCACTCTGCAAAAATTATCTTGTAATCTCATTCTGGTAGTAATTTGATGTTTTGGTCAAATTGACATCTCCACACTTCCTTAGTCAGATGTTAGATGTCTTATAAAGACTTATTATTGCTTTATAAAGCAATAATGCAAAGCAAGGCTATAAATTTAAGTATATGAATAACAAGTAACAAGTAATTTGCATTTATTGCTTTTATTTGTCTTTATGGCACAAAGGATATGGTGGTGATTACGTATGAAGTCTCCGGATACCCCTTTGGTGGGGAAAGGTCAGCATGTAGATTAGTCAAAAGCAGATAACACTCAGTTTTTAGGATTCTAGTGTAAGAACCTCAGGCCAAAGGTTAGACCTGTTCCTATACTTTTCACTTTTCACCTTCAAGGAAAATTACAGTGCATCATATTTTGGAGCTGCTAACAAAATTCTCAACTAAGATCTGAGTCATTTTGAAAAAAAAAAATGAGCTGGAAAACAGGGGATAAAGTATAATGAAATTTCTTTTCTTTTTTTAAAAGATTTTATTGGGGAATTGGGGAAGGGGAACAGCATTGGGGAACCAGGGAAGGGGAACAGACAAGTTGCTGTCCTTTTGTTCTTCAGTCTAGTTGTGGAGGACATTGCTTCACTGGCCCATGTTGGTATCATCATTGCTCTCTTCTCAGGTGAGGCAGATCGACTGCTGGCCTCTGGATGGCCGCTCACAGCGGCTCTTGGCAGTTCACACCGGCTGCCAGCCGCTCACGCTGGCTGGCGGCCACTCACTGTAGCCTATGGCAGCTCACTGCAGCAGGGGCTGCAGCTATGCCATTCCCGGGACTCACAGCAGCCCAGCTGCAGGTGGCGCTGTTGTTCACCATCTTAGCTGTAGAGGGCAGTGTCACTGGCCCTCATATGTGGGATCCGAACTGGGGCTGTTGGCATCCCAAGCCAGCTCTTAACCAACGCGCCACTCGGCCAGCCCATGAAATTTATTTTCAAATAGAAAATTAATTAGTTCCTTTTGAAGGGAGGAAAAAAAGAACATCATCAGTGAAAGAGCAAAAGATAAACAAGAAAAATGAAATGCAGAGTCTGGATAAGTAAGAAACAAGATGAGTCTATTTCAAATAATATCTGAAATCAGATTTTTGTATAAGACAAGTTCCAAGCACTCTGTACCAGTCCTTTGGGGAGAAAGGAACTTCAGGATAAAAGGAAGCCATGGAAAACAGAGGCTCTGGCAAACACCTGCTTTCCATCACCATGGGGGAGTATAGCTCCACAGTAATCCTGGGGTTATAAAGTTTTATAAGCACAACACTAGGGAGTCATTGGTTTCTAACTGTGTCCAGGCTATTTGGAGAATCCTTGGAAAATCACTGGGTCATGCCTTTATACAACTTGGCTAACTGAAACACTATGGGTATGTTCTATTGGTAACAAGACTGGGCAATGGTGGAGCAAGCCCTGCTGAGCATGGAAGGTGGCATCATGGATGGGCTGTAGAGTCAAAAGAAGTCATTCATGCAAGGGAATGCCAAGACCTATTTCGGGGGTTAGGACAAGACAAGAACCAAAATGAGAAACTAGATCTTGCAGCCAAGAGCAGGGATTAAGGCAGGTGGCAACATTCAATTAGGAGCTGAAGCAGTAGCCAGATAGCTCAGACAAGAGGAAAGAATGGGGAGCTGAAGAAGCAGGGAGAATTTAAAACCTTCACCCAATATTTTGATTCTAGGTTTGATGGCTTTTTTGGCCTACCCAATTGCAGTTGGGTTGAATGGTAGCACTCTTTACAAGTATGTTCACGTAACAACCCCTAGAACTGTGAATGTGACGTTATTTGGAAAAAGGGATGTAATTAAGTTAAGGACATTGAGATGGAATTATCCTGGATTAGCTGTGTGGGCCCTAAATCCAACGACAAATGTCCTTCTAAGAGACAACAGAAGAGAAAACAAAGATGGAAGAAAACATGTGTGAAGACAGAGGCAGAGACTAGAGTGATGCTGCCACAAGCGCAAGTCTCCTGGAGCACCAGAAGCTGGGAGAGGTGAGCAGGCCTCTTGTGGAAAGCCTCTGACGGCAGCACAGTCCTGCCTATTCCTTCGTGTTAGACTTCTGGCTTCCAGAACTGTGAGAGAATAAATTTCTGTTGTTTTAAACCACCAAGTTTGTGGTCATTTGGTAGGGCAGCCCTAAGAAACTAATGCACCAATTATACTGTGGTTCTCATGACAGAGTATGTTAAAAAACACACATGACTTCTAACACCACCACCTATCCCTGCAGGCTCCCCCTACTCTTTGCCCCCCACCCATACACTTCAACAGCCTCAAACAAGGGCTCCCAGGGTGGCAGATGGGCATGCTTGTCAGGGTACTGAGCAGGAATATGCCTGTGCTCAAGCTGTCCTTTAGGTCTGGATTCCTCCTGCGCTCCTGGATGCTGGGGTTTTTCTGGTACCCACCACAGAAGGAGCAGAAATGGTACAGACAGAGGAAAACAAATCTATTATTACTGCAAGGCATTAAAATTTTCAAATCATGGGGTATAACATTTAAAAGAGTCCTTAGGAGTAAAAAGGTTTAGAACTACAGTTCTTACTAACTTGGTTTCTTGACGATCTCTGGGGTGATGACGGGATCTCCCAAGACTAGGTTCCAATTGTATAGAATTATGCCCCATTCTATACATTGGGATTGTTGCATGGATTACTCAAGTTAATTCTTGAGGATGAAAAGTGCCTCGTGATTTGGAACTGTGCTAAAAATGTATGTTACTCTTGTATATCAAACACCTAAGCCATCAATAAATAAATTTACAACATGAGTTCCACTACCAAAATTACTGCATAGTTATTCTAAAACTAGAATCTAAAGTCCCTGCAGGCTGGGAACTTTATTTTTGTTCACAGATGTATCTTAAGCACCAAGAACAGTGCCTGGCACTAGTAGGCATTCACTATTTATTGAATGAATTCAAATATGCTCAAAGCCCATTTTAAAATAAAAATATCTAGTATATAATCAAACATGTTTTAAGAATAGTAGATGAAAAATGTTAGTTATTAAAATTAAACATATATGTTTCTGTAATATGAATACATTGTCATTTCTCAGTTATTGAGTGGATTTTCTAGGGCCTATTTCTTTCTGCCACCCAAAGGAGCTGCAAACTCTCATGAGTCAGGCCAAGACTTCCGGCAACAAGTGAATGGAGTCTCTGATTGCATTCCTAAGTCAAAAGAAATTATATCTGAGTAATCTGTCCTTTTAGATATCGCCCCCTCTTCTCTTTTTTGTTAGCACTGAGAACTCTCTCTGCTGAAAGTTTTGGGGTTAGAGGTAAAGTCAGAAATATGTTCTGGTATTTTAATAAGATGAAAAAATACATCCAGATAGAAAGATTTATCCAGGAAAAGAATAAGTCATTTCCCCTTTTTCTCAAAAGCAAATGAGAGTGATAGAATGAAAACAGTTATTCTTTACATTTTCTGACTGTACCTATGATTCACTAGTCCCTCATTGTGATTGGACATGCCCTCTCTCTCTAAAGGACTGCTGGGTTTGCCTCTTTGTGCCAACTGGCTTCTTTGTGCCACTTTGGTATTCTGCTCAAGTTTTTGATGGATTGAAAATAAATCAGACATTACTTCTTCGCTCAAGGAATATGTAAGCTACAGGAGTCAAAAGTTATACTGTAGGGTATTCATCCTTGAAAAGCCACCAGCGAGGTAGAGATATAGTTCAGGATTCCTTCAAGCTGGTTGAGGTGCAGATTCAACATGACCCAGAAAGCAGAGTAGGAATAACTCTTAGTCTAGGCTCTAGATGCTAAATTACTCCTTAGAGTAATTTAGCTGTGGATCTCGTACTGGAGTTTCTCTCATAAGAGAATGGGACTGAAGACTAACAGCAAGAAGATGGGTGTTTATTATTAATACATTTACAATGTGAATTCCAATACCAAAGCTCCCATGTGTCTAATACTATACCAAGAATGGTATAGTGGTTAAGACCATGAAATCTAGGGTGAAACTGCCTGGGTTCCAACCCTGGCTCTGCATCTTTATTAGCTGTATATACTCAAGTGGGTTAGTTAATCTCCCTGTGTCCCTTATAATAATATTGCTATTATTACAATGACAAACAGAAAAGAAGCATGTGACATAAAGAGACTAGGCTGAAAAGAAAAGAGAAATGTAGTATGGGATTGACAGGATCAGTTCATGTATACCTGCTAATCTGACCCTTACACAGTCAGCTGCATATTTATTACACGGCTTCTTTGCATCACTTTAGTATTCTGCCAAAGTTTCTGAAAGATTCAAAAATAAATCAGACATGACTTCTTCCCTCAAGGAATATGTAAGCTAGAGGCGTCAGAAGTTATATTTTAAGGAATTAATCTTTTAAAAAGCCACCAGAGGGGTAGAGATAAATTATGAGTTCAAGAGGAAGTGTGATTCCTTCAAGCCCATTGAGATCCAGATTCAACACGACCCAGCAGCAGCCCCATCCCCACACCACTGAGAATCTATCTCTCAAATCAGAACAAGTCACTCACATGACTGTTTGCTGCGTCCAAACCCAAGGGAAGTTCACTCTACTAGAATCAACAACTGGGAGGATGCTGATTAGGACAGAGAAGGGCCAGGGGTGAGGATTTCACGGTCACTCCAATGATTAGAAGATCGGAAACGTTTTCTGAAGAGCCTGTTATATACAGTATGATGATAGAATCAAATGTGATTGATTTTGCTGTAACTTCATTAGAACCGTTTGCTAAACACTTGAAAAAAGAGAAAAATGTCAGTCTGAATCGATTATTCATAACTGAAACAATCACCTTGTTTGGGGGTTTTGAAATGATTAGATTATATTAACAGTGAGGGCAGCTCCTACTCATGACATTCCCAGCAGGTAAGAAGGGTCTAGTAATTAACTGAATGTGTTAGAGAACGTTAAAAGTAAATGAATTGGGGCCCGCCTGGTGGTGCAGTTAGTTTGAGCGTGAGCTCTGAGCAACAGGGCCACCGGTTCAATTCCCACATGGGCCAGTGAGCTGCGCCAGAGCTGAGCTGCCAACAGGTGGCAGGATGGCAGGCTGCACCCCCGCCCCCCAAACACACACCCTCTGCAACTAGATTGAAAGTGGCAGCTGGACTTTGAGCTGAGCTTGCACCCTTCACAACTAAGATTGAAGGACAACTTGAGTTAGAGTTGATGGGTCCTGGAAAAACACAATGTTCCCCTTCCCCAATTCCCCAATAAAATCTTTAAAAAAAAGAAACAGTAAAAGAATCATGTATTTGAAAGGTGCATATTTAGACAGTCTCTTGAGCTCCCTGAAGAGGACTGGTTATAACACAGAATACTTAATAAAATGCAACTGTTGTGAGGCTCTCCTTTCTTTTCATACCTGCAGAACACATCACATATTTTGATACTTGAATATTATTCTGTCTTGTATTTTTTAAAATTGTTTCACATATACATGTTAAGTCTTATATCACTTAGGAAATTATAAGCTCCTTGAAGAGAGGAGCACATTTTTGTGGGTGTTCTCTGCACTGATGGCAAGGTACATTACAGGTGCTCAATGCAAACTTTGGGATTCAACTTCCAGTCAAAATAGCATTGTAAATTTACACTTTGAGGCACCCTGAAACAATACATGTCAATAACACATAATATAAAAAGAGAACACCTTGACTATATAGTTGCACTTCAAAATATCGTACACGTTTCCACATTTCAGGATGTACTAGAAACACAAAGTGGCCATTCTAGCTCCAAAGTGGGCAGAGCTGTTTAGCATTTGAGGCAGGGATCAGAGTAGGAAACCAGGGTAGGAGTGAGGCTCTTCCAAATGAAAACAACACCCATGAAGTTGCCACCCTAGTTGCTGTCTGGGTCACAGCTCATATGAAGCTGACTATGTAAAAGGCCATAGGAAAGAGAGATGGTCTTGCGACAAGGACCTGGCCAGTCATCAGCTTGCCCAGGGAGTAGTTTTGTGGTATCCCCACATCACTGTAGACGATAACACTGATCTGCCACCATAGAACTGATAAAACATGTTGGTGAATACATTTTCATTGACTATAAAGAACAAATCTAGGGCAGGCTAAGAGGTGCGCTCGTTAAGAACCGGCTTGGGATGCCGGCTCTGAGCAGCAGGGCCCTGGTTCAGATCCCACATATGAGGGCCAGTGACACTGCCCTCTACAGCTAAGATGGTGAACAACAGCTCCACTTGGAGCTGGGCTGCTGTGAGTTGCCAGGTGACAGCGTAGCTGCAGCCCCTGCTGCAGTGGGCTGACAGAGGCTACAGTGAGTAGCAGGCAGCCAGTGTGAGCAGCTGGCAGCTGGTGTGAGTTGTCAAGAGCCGCTGTGAGTGGCTGTCCAGAAGCCAGTGACCCATCTGCCTCACCTGGAAGAGCACAATGATGATACCAACATGGGCCAGTGAAGCAATGTCCTCCACAACTAGACTGAAGAACAAAAGGACAGCAACTTGTCTGTTCCCCTCCCCCAATTCCCCAATAAAATCTTTAAAAAAAAAAAGAATAAATCTATTTTAATGCCAAAAAGATGGAATTAAAATTTCTCTATAATGATAAAGGTATATATAGGAATGGGGAGTTAAAATGTGCTATGGTCCATTTCTTGTCAAGTAAGAGGACAGAGATATTAAACAATTTCATACATTAGGGAAAATCATAATAAAACATATGAAAACTTAAAGAATAAAAATACAATCTATGAACTAAACTACAAAAGGAGGTAAACAGGGCCGGCTCAGTGGCGCATTGGTTAAGAGCTGGTTTTGGGATGCCAGCGTCCCTGGTTCGGATCCCACATATGAGGGTCAGTGACACTGCCCTTTACAGCTAACAACAGCTCCACCTGGAGCTGGGCTGTGCGAGCCTTGGCGACGGTGTAGGCTGCAGCCCCTGCTGCAGTGGGCTGCCATAGGCTACAGTGAGTGGCTGGCAGCCAGCGTGAGAGGCTGGCAGCCAGCGTGAGCTGCAAAAGCCGGAGTGAACAACATCCAGAGGCCGGCGACTGATCTGCCTCATCCAGGAAGAGTGCAATGATGATACCAACATGGGCCAGTGAAGCAACATCCTCTGCAACTAGACTGAAGAACAAAAAGACAGCAACTTGTCTGTTACCCTTCCCCGATTCCCCAATGCTGTTCCCCTCCCCCAATTCCCCAATAAAATCTTCAAAAAAAAAAAAGGAGGTAAACAGACAACTCAAAGTAAGATGGCAGAAATAGGATCAAATGCATCAGTAGTCACAATAAATGCAAATGGATAAAATTCACCTCTTTATCAGACTGGATTAAAAAATCAAATTAAAAAGTCTCTGAAAGACAAACACTTCAAAACAAAACAACATCAAAAGGTTGAAAAACAAGAGATGGAAAGAAAAAAACTATCCCAGGTAAGTACAAACTAAAAGAAGGCTGCTTTACCAGCTTCTGGCAGACAAAATGATACTTAAACAAAATTCATTAATATACAAAAAAAAAATTCACCAAGGAGATACACCAATCACAAGCTTATGTGTACAGTACTTGACAATATAGTCTTGAAACGGATAAAATTAAAACTGAATTATCAGAAGAATGGAAAATTCAGTCAGAGTGTTGACAGGAAATACATGTCATGCTCAGGAGGATTTAACCAAAGAGAAGGAATGAATATACTATTTACAGAGGTGTACATATGGTTGAAGGAACAAGAGGGGCCACCAAAGAACTAGCAAAAGTGGGAAATGATTACTCCCCTAGGCCAAAGGGAACAAAGGGAGGAAACACTATTACTGGAGCCCAGTGAGAGCTGGAGGTGGAGTGGGTGGGAGGCCGCCCAGAATGAGTTCCTGTTCTAGAGGATGAAAGACCCTGGTGGAGCAAGGAGGTGGACTAAACCCACAGACCAAACCAAAATGGAAACCAGAGGGCAAGTGAGTAGGACAGAGAAGGGCTAAAAATGGATCTGGCAAGGCAAATGGATAATAATCAGCACAATAATCATAGTGAGAAATTTAATATTATTCAGAAATTGAATAGACCAAGGGACCAAGAATTAGTCAGATAAAAAGATTTGCACAATACAATGAACAAGCTTGATTTGATTTGACAGGTGTGTGTGTGTGTGTGTGTGTGTGTGTGTGGAGAGAGAGAGAGAGAGAGAGAGAGAGAGAGAGAGAGAGAGAGAGAGAACCTGCTCCAACAGGCAGAGTGTGCATTCTTCCTGAGCAAACTTACAATAGAATACTTATAAAAGTTTACCATACCAGGTCACAAGAGGATCAAATGCTAAACAATTGATATTACATAGAACACAATGTAATTCAATTAGAAATCAGCCTTAAAAGATAGATTTATATGTGCTGATATGAAATGAAATGATCTTCAAGATATATTGCTAAGTGAAAAGAATAAGGTGTAAAGTGTTATCTATATTATACCAATATTTTCATAAAATCATCTATCTCTACTTATATATGCACAGAAAATATCTGGATACTTAAAAAACTATTAATAGTGGTTACCTGTGGAGTAGGGTTTTATGTAAATAAGGGGTTCTATGGAAATAACCTCATAGGGTGATCGGTCATAATTTCCTAAGTGGGCAGATCATTGTGGTCATGGTGGGTAGTTACACTCCAGGCCTGTAACTTCTTTTTTTTCTTTTTTAAACTTTATTGGGGAACAGTGTTTTCTCCAGGACCCATCAGCTCCAAGTCAAGTCGTTGTTTTCAATCTAGTTGTGGAGGGCGCAGCTCACTGGCCTATGTGGGAATTGAACCGGCAATCTTGGTGTTAAGAGCCTGAGCTCTAACCACCTGAGCTAACCAGCTGTCAGCCTATGAATTCTTTAGTGAAAGGTTTTAAGCCAGCCTTGTCCACTGTTCTTGTGCATCTAGGTTAACGCACCTTTGAAATACCAGAAGTAAACCTCAAAAGGGGATTAACCCTCAAGAAAACACATAAACTTGTTAACTATACTGTAATAAAACCCCTGCTTTGCTTTCTCCAACCTTCCCTGCATCCCTTCCTTAATTTCAAATGCATAAAAGAAGCAGCAAAACTGTTATTCTTAGGAGCATTTGAGATCTTGTTCCCTAACATGTCATCAGTTTGGCTCAAATAAACTCTCATAAAAATTCTCTACAAGTTCAGATATTTCTGACATCAACTGAGGGTCATACATACATATATATTCTAAATCTTTTATGCTATTTGTACCATTTTAAAAAAAACCTTAAGTAAAAAAATTGCTGAATGGAACTGAGATAGGTTGTCCTCAATTTCTTTTTAATCAATTCTCAAGGCAGATTCCAAGGATCTTAACCAAAATGAAATAACTGCCATGGCTTACCCTATGCTATGCCAAATATCCACTTACCCTCTTTCATCTATTCTTACCTAGATAGAAAACAGTATTATAATTCCAATGTGTGTCTTTCCATTGACCCCTCGTTGAGATGATTTCTGAAGAAATAAAATCTGAGCTCTTGAACATAAACGACATTCCTGAGATCTGTGGGTATACATGCTCCACTGTTCTTTGAGAAGTCCTGCTAGAAATGGTAGTCATTTACAGAGCAGTTAAATCATACGGGGGACAAATAAACTAATCAGAATAAGAAACTAAATAGTAACACAACCCACTGAAATGAATGTCAAGAATGGGATAGCTAAATTACCGTATACATTTTTAAGCTGAATTCCTCCTAGTTAGAAACAGTTAACAGTTCTCTGAGCATGTTGCCATACCTGACAGTCATTAACTTCGAGTCTGAAATGTCAATCTTGAAGTAATATCTCATCTGGCATTTCAAGTAATAACAGGGACATTTAAACAGAAAGCCCTGAGGCAAACAACAGTTTTTTAAAAGGCTTCTCTACCTAAGGGAGAATCTGCATTGACAACCACTGTTTTATAATTCAAACACTGTTTCAGATACAGGAGTCAAGGAGAATGGGTATGACTGCACAAATGGAGCTGTCACTCAATTCCTCGATTTATTTGTTTGCAAATACATAAAATGTCAATGAATGTTCCCTACATGCCTACTTATCTACCCAGTTTTTAAAGTCAGAAATTTGGGAACCATTCTTAACAACTTCCTGTCTCCCATAACCAACCGAGCAGCAATTCTTGTCAGTTCTGCCTCCTGTATTATTTCTGGAATGTCTATTACGCCCAGGCCTGACGCCACAACTGTCATGGAGACCACTATTATCTCTCACCCAGGCCACTGTCATAGCTTCTTCCAGGCATCCCTGTGCCTTCTGTCCCTGCTAGTCCAGAATTCAAAGAGCAGCCAGAGTGTTCTTTTAAAAAATGCAAATCTTAAAAAAAAAAAAATTCACAACCAAACTCCCTCGCTCTTATGGCTCCAGCCCAGATGGCTTTTCAGTTTCTTGACTTTTACATGTTTTTTTATATTTCTGGGCCTTCCCACAAACCATTCCTCAAACCACAAAGCATTCTTTCCCCCACCCCTCCTTCCTGGATAATTCCTGCTCACCTTTCAGAACTAAAACTATATATTACTTCCTCACAGCCACCTTCCTTTAGTTCCCCCACCTTGACATGGTCAAGTTCTGCTATTATTGTTATTTCAATGAACAACTATACCAAACTAAATGCATCATAAGTTGTACTTATATCTCACTAACAATTTGATATCTCCACTGGTGTGTCCAACAGGTACCCTAAAATCCATCATGGATATTATTTAGTCTTCTTCTTTCTTTTTTTTTTTTTTTAAAGATTTTTATTGGGGAATTGGGGAAGGGGAACAGACAAGTTGCTGTCCTTTTGTTCTTCAGTCTAGTTGTGGAGGACGTTGCTTCACTGGCCCATGTTGGTATTATCATTGCTCTCTTCCCGGATGAGGCAGATCGGTCACCAGCCTCCGGATGGCCACTCACTCTAGCTTATGGCAGCCCACTGGCAGCTATGCCATTGTGGGGACTCACAGCAGCCCAGCTCCAGGTGGAGCTGTTGTTCACCATCTTAGCTGTAGAGGGCAGTGTCACTGACCCTCATATGTGGGATCCGAACCAGGGCCACTGGCCAGCCCTTAACCAACGTGCCACTCAGCCGGCCCAAGTCTTCTTATTTCTTTGTAGTCCTTATCTTAATGTGAATTGAAGAATTCTCCTAAAAAAGAAGCTCCATGTTGAAGTTCAACATTGGCTGTGTAGCCCCTCACACAGTGCTTTGTATGTAGTTGGCATACTATAAATAGTTGCTGAATTGTGGATGAGTAAGTGCATATTAATGCCAGTTGGATGTGCCCAAGTTTTCTGTGCCCCCCACCCCCACGCCCACCAACTTGAACTGTTTGCTGGTGAGCCACACTGTGGGCCAGTGTCTCCCCTCTAGACCCCCGCAGTGCAGGTTTGACTCACCACTGGCATTCCTGCATACCTCCAACAAAGCTGAGGCAACACGGATTATAAATCCTCATACGAAAACATTCGTATTTTCCCTCTACTCTTTGGTTTGTGTATTTATTATAAAAGTAACATGCTCACTAAGAAAACTTGGCAAAGTTCAAAAACATAAAGGAGTGAAAAAAAATCTTCCAATAACATCTAGGATAGTGACTATTTTAACGTCTGGTAAATTTGTGTGGCATTTCAGCAGATTTGCTGCCTGTGTTTTAATTTGAAGTTCCTTTATCCTTAACTAACAGCCCACACATCTAGCACATGGCTTGTTATGTCCAGCCCAATTTGAAAAATTTTTATGAGAGATAAACACAGTCTAATAAGCACAGACTACTGAGTAGTAAAGGAAAAATACCTGATGATGCATTTAATTTGATATAGTTGTTCCTTAATATACTGAAATTCTTGCCCATAAATGTATTTACCTTTCACAATAGGAAAAAAAGGGGGGCTAAAAGTACCTCACTTCATCTATGTCCTAACTTTCCATTAAACCAATAGACTCTTAAAAATGGTATTAAGTCTTTTTTTTATTATTTCCTCTTCTTCTTAAGTACTAAGGGGCAAAAATTGCACTCTTTGAAAGAAGCTCATCAATACTTTCAGTGAAGGTCATGTTTCTTGGGGAGTCTCTGTATTTGCTAATATTCCTGCATCTACAGACTGTACTAATTATTAAGCTTGACTATATTTTCATATATATTATATGTATAATATATATTTAAATCATAATTCCTCTGGGACAGATTTAGCTTCAAAATATCATTAATGATATCTGGTATCTACCAAGATTTAGAAAGCAAGCATAGGGTATTATGGGGCAAATTTTAAGAGTGGGTCAATCTTTTAACAGGAGCATGAGGAAACTCAAATGGAAAACTAGGCAACAAATTTTAAAACTCTACTAGTGAGCAATTTTAGAAATCTCTAAAACCAAACAGTAATACTAGCCTCTCCTGTTTAAAGAATCAATGAGTGGTTTGTCACTAAACGGTCACCTCTGCCAGACACATGTGGGCATGTAAACCACTCTTGAAAAATGTGTTTGTGTAGAGGGGACAATTCATTTTTGTTTCTAGGACTCTGAGCCTAGAATAACTGCTTTCATACTCATTCACCTCTGGAATTTTTTAAATGATAACCTTGGAACATCTTTTCGCTTGACAAGTAAATCGTTTTTATGTTGAAAGCAAGCAAGTTTTAAAAAGCTGAAGTTAAGACACCCCCTTCCCTCAGTACTGCAAATTCCAGAAAACGCTAATACAGACACGGTATTAGTCAGCAATCTATAATAAGGAAACACTACCTCCAGAGGAATATCTGAAGATAAAATGAACGTATCTTATAACATTGAACTATGCACAGAGCTATAGCCGCATAATAAGGGAATAGAAAGAAGGAAAAGAAGGACATGAAAAAGGAAATTAGAGGTTGTTTTATCTAAGCAGCAGCATTATAGTTTTCAGGGAGAGGGAAAAGCTGCTCTTACAACCTACCTTAAGTGTATGTGAACAACAACAAAAAGTCTTTCAAAAACCACACCCACAATTGGAGCTGTGCGGCTGCTTTCACAGGAACTATGTTTGGCCAAACACCAGGGTTTGGACTAGGGTGAGAGGAGTGAGGAGCCCGCTCAACATGTAAGGAGGTGCTCTCTCTCAGGATTAGTCAAGTGCAGGGGCAGCCCTAAGAGCCAATGTCTCCTTCAATATTGAGCCCTTGCACTTCATTTACCTTACCCAGTCCAGACCTTGCCAACTGCTATATATGATAACAAACATCTATGTAATACTTTTTCAAAGTAGTGACTTACACTTTATTTGTCTTTAAAAATCCCTAGGATGTAGATATATAATTACCCCCATTCTACAGATGAGGAAACTAAGGCCCAAGGTTAAGTGACTTACCCAGTTACTCTGCTAGTAAATAGGGTATGAACACTTGAATGCAGGCCTTCTGACTTCACCACCGGGCATTCTTCCACAAAGCACTCCACTCACATGCCACTCAGAATGGTTTATCCCTGAATTCCAAGGGGATGTCTTCCAGCAGGCATCAAAGAAATTTTCAATACAAAGCCTCATAAATACAATCTAAAAATACTTTGTAAGTTTTAATATGCTTATTCTCCATCTAACTATTCATCCTGTCTCTATTTAAAACAAGCAGCAAGAATTATATATTTTTACAAAAAATAATCCTTAATCTATATTTTGTAAGAATATATACTGATGTGCTTTGTATGGTTTTTGAACAGGATTTAATTATACCCCCAAAGAGCCCAGTCCATATTGTCCAAACTCATGATATTCCCTACAATATCAGAGTCAAAGTGAAACTCAATCAATCACACTGTCATTTTTACTAAATAATTTTATTTTTTTTTGATGGCAGTGTCACTGGCTCTCATATGTGGGACCCAAACCAGGGCCGCTGGTGTCCCAAGCCAGCGCTTAACCACTGTGCCACTCGGCCGGCCCCTAAATAAATTTTTTTCTCTGCAAAAAATATGTTCTAAATAAAACACTGACACAGAGGTATGTGACTCAGTGTTTTCTAACCCAATATTCTCACACACAAAAAAAATGTAGGATTCTGGCTATATGTTAATGATTGTATTAAAATTACCTTAATATATTTCTATTAAAATACTGACAAAAAAAAACTTTAACTTAAAATCATTTCTTATTTAATTTTTTAGCTGAGCCATCCTGCCACCTGTTGGCAGCTCAACGGCAGCTCAGCTCAGCTCAGGCTGGGCATCGAACTGCTGTTGCTCAGAGCTCAACTTGCACTCTTGAGCGAGCTCTTAACCAACTGAGCCACTCGGCCGGCCCTAAAACCATTTCTTAATATGCCACACAAAATAAGATATATTTTAAATTCCTGGGGTGTGGAACTGTTCTGTGGAAAGCAATTCTTGAGTAAAAAAAGGTAAGGGGTAGATTCAGTGCTTATATTTTCCAGGTGGATTAACAGACCCTGCTAGGAGTAGCCTGTCCAAGGTCACTCAGTAGTGGCAGGGTCAGGACCTGCATCTCTTGGTCCCCGTCCAGAGCTCTTTCCCTGAACCTTGCTGCCTCCTGATAACAGATTAAGAAATTTCACCTTCATTCTAAAAATAAATCAGAAATATTGCACAATCAAATTTCTACTTTCTTATTTAACACGCAGAATAACTTTCATCTACAGTTCAAGGTTTTCCCTACCCAAACCCTAGGTTAAAGGGATACAGCAGTTATAACCACATTTCTGCATAATATTTAGGTTCCCTACGAAGTTTTGTACAATGAAAAAAAAATGCTATCAAAAAATAAAGATCACAAAGAGGAATTACAAATTTTGTCACAGAGAGGTTGCTTTTTCTTTTATTCCTGTGTCTGATTCCTACTCCTGTGTTATTTCCTTATAATACTGAAACCATCAAATGCAATCCATACTCTTTTTTTCCACCTGGGTATTTCCTTGGCTGGCATTTGTTTATGCATAGAGGGGATGGGAGAAACAGCCCTCCTATCCCCTCCGCCCTCCTACCCCCAGGCAGGGAGCAAAGGAAACAATTGTAGCTTAGCTTTTGTAGTAAAGAAGGTGAAGCAGTTTCTGGTGCCAGTGGGGAACTAGAAAAAGAGTAAATGTGCACACAGACACCTATACACATTCATGTGTGTTCCTCCAGGACACATTTATACGCATTATCTTATTCAATCTTCACAAGGATCTTAAGAGGTAGGTACTATTGTTTCCACATCAGCAAAATGATTTGCTCAAATGACTGTCCCAAGATCACACAACTAGTATGTGACAGAACTAGGATCTGCACTGAGGTTGTCTGACTCCAAAAACCCACAGGGGAGGAAATTTTTCGCCCTTCTGTTTCTGGATGTTGATTTGCTAGAATTCCCTATCAAACAAATAAAATAAAAATTTTTAAAAGGAGTAGGAATGGTTAGATCTGTATTAGGAACAAGTAATCCCAAAATGACCGAAGTCCTCTGGAAGTACTGTCTTTTTAGATTTATAAAATCTTCAGGACAGGTGACCACTGTGGTAAGGTAAAATTCTTTACAGAATTGATTCAAGAGCAAGAAAAGGTACTGAGAAAGGGGAAGAGAAAGAATGGGCACTAACTAGTAGGAGAGTATTATTAGAGGGTCAAAAGAGAATTACTTACTAGTAGGAATTATAGTTAAAAAATAAATTGTGACCTAGTGTTGACGGTCTCACAGATGAGTTCCACAAACCTTTAGACAGTTGCCTGGACCAACCTTTTGCTGTTGTTTTTAACGGCATGTGGGGGAAAGGCGAAATAACCAAGTTCATGAAAGAAAAGTGTTAGCAGCATTTTAAAAGATAAGGAAGACTGGTTAGAAACTGGAGCGTCTTTGCATCACTAACTCATAGTAATGCCTTTTTTCTTCAAATTGAGGTAAAAGTCACATACCATAAATTAACCATTAACTTTTTAAAAATGTATAATTCAGTTGCATTTAGTCCATTCACTATGTTGAGTAACCATTACCTCTAACCAGTCCCATTGGCATCACCCCCAAAGGCATGACAGGCCCACAGTAATGCAGTTTTGCAGAAATACTGTTAGAAAAACTGGCAAAAGAAAGTAAGACAAAAATTTCAGTGCTGTGGCATGAGGTGAGATGTAGCTATCTGATGTACTTAAGGAAAACAAAATATTGGTTAAATCTCATTTGTTGCATCTTATTTATTTGTTAAGTCTTATTTAACAAATATTTTGCTGAAACATTATAATGTACTTGTACAATGTACTGAGCTGAATGTTGAATACTGTGATGGGGGAGAATGTGGAAGGTAACAAAGATAAATACAATCTAGTTTTTGTCTTCAAAAGAGCTTGCAGCCTAACGAAGAACTCAGACATGTAATCAAATAGCACAGGTAAGCAGAAGAAAAGGACTAGAGAGGGAAGGGGTAAGTTCTGTTTAGAGAAAGAAAAATCTTGTTCATGGACCAATCATTATCTTCTCTTTAAGAATCTGAAGAGCAGAAAAGTGCCAGGTAAACTGCTGAAATAGGTGAGGCTATTACATGGGCATATGAACCAAATCCCGTCTCTCCAGGAAAAAAATTAGAAAAGAAGAGAGCTAGTTAATGCTTCATGTGACTGTAGACCTTTCTGATGTTATAGTATATACACCCTCTCTCAAGAAAGCAGACCAAATCCAAGGAACTTAGGGGTAAGCTATGAAAGAGGGTATTGTTATACAACTATAGCTATAATGGCATTATTTGGTCATAAAAGGAATGTGAGTGTTTAAACAAATAAAGAATGAGCAAGACAAGCAGGTATGGATGCCAACAAAATAAAAAATGGGACAAAAAGAGGAACACAATAGCACTGAAGATGTAAAGTACAGAATGAGTGCACATTCTGAAAGGGGGAAAAAAATGCTGTAATTGGATACCAAGCTTCAAATTCCATCTGCCCAAGATGAAATAGCAAGTCATGCTAAAGAAAGGTGATCTGGGGCCGACCAAGTGGCTCATTGGTTAAGAGCTGGTTTGGGGGATGCCAACGGCCCTGGTTCGGATCCCACATATGAGGGCCAGTGCTGTTTGAACCCCTGCGACAGTGTGGGCTGCAGCCCCTGCTGCAGTGGGCTGCCATGGGCTACAGTGAGTGGCCGGCAGCCAGCATGAGCTGCCAATAGCTGCGGTGAGCGACATCCAGAGGCTGGCGACTGATCTGCCTCATCCGGGAAGAGCGCAATGACGATACATACCAACATGGGCCAGTGAAGCAACATCCTCCGCAACTAGACTGAAAACGCAACTTGTCTGTTCCCCTTCCCCGATTCCCCAGCGCTGTTCCCCTCCCCCAATTCCCCAATAAAATCTTTAAAAAAAAAAAAAAAAAGGTGATCTGTAAATATAGAAAAGGGATACCTTTCCAGAAGATATGATGCAAGATCATCAACAGAATATAAAGAATGGAGGACCTAAATAGTATGATAGAACTCTTTAAGAGTATCAAAGAACTCTTAAAGGAGATGCATATTTATAAAATAATAAGTGATAAATCTGTGTACTAAAAAAATCTCTAAGAGGCTACAGGAAATAAAAGAATAAATACAATTAAATATAAATAGTTTATATTTAATATAAAACAGAAATAACCCTCAAAATGTTTTAACAAACAATGGTTCTCCAATAAAAATGTTCCAGATGGTGCAGCAACTACCAGTGCTTGGTTTATACCTAAATATTTTTGGAGTCACTTCACCAAGATTAGGGGAAATGAAGAGGTGAATTATAGTTTCAAAGAAAAAATTTATGGATTTTGATCAGAGGAAGGGAGAAAGATGAAGAATAAATTACCCTCTTGAAAATAAAGACCTAGAAAGCAGAACTATGAAGTCAGGAGAACTGGATATATACAGGTAAAATATATTAGAAAAAGGGGGTGAAGCAAATAAAGGGTCAGCAAAGAAACCCAAGAGAAATCCACTGCATTTATAAAAAGAATTTTTCCATTTTCGTGATGGACAAACAATTATGAATAGGTATAAAATATAAGTATGCTCGGGAATAAAATATGAGAATCAAATAAGTTAAAGAGGTGAAAGTGCTTGAAAAATTACAAGCCAACAAACAAATAAAAAGCTTTATTTCACTGGAACGTAGCAGCTGTGGACTTCCATGGTCAGCCCAGGCAAAGAGGGAAGAAGCATGTAGCAGGTCTCCGATCAGTTACCATAAATCACAGTGACCATTGAGGGTAGGTGGGTTGAAGACCATGCTGCTCAATGACTACCATCTCTCTGCTTTTCAAGGATGGCTGATGAAACCTCTGGAAAACCTTGTTTTGCAGAATCTTTAACTGGTATTTTTTATTGAAATATAATTCACAATCCCTTATATTCACTCCTTTAAACTGTACAATTTAGTGATTTTTACTATATTCACAAAGTTGTAAACCATAACCACTATCTAATTCCAAAACCATAACCACTATCTAATTCCAAACAATTTCATGCCATTAGTATATGCAGGTCCAAGGAAAAGCCCCAAGACTGAAAAGTGGAGGGCAGGAAAAGACTTAGGAAAGAAGCTGGCCACTCCACTCTGATAATTAATAGACTTTCTTACAGGACATTTGCACAGGAGGCATATCTTGGGCAGCTGCAAGATGAAATGGATCCTGCGCCACTTGGCAGGTGCCAGAGAATTAACAGCATAAGGCCAGGGATAGTCACAGGTACTAGTATGTGAATGCTACCAGGAATGGAAATTACATGCTTGACCAGGTCAGGACAACAATCTGTTCCATGAACCAGCACATAACAAGAGGCACAGGAGGGGTGCTGATTTAGGTCAGAATGAACATCAATTATGATCAGTCTCTAAGAGGGGTTTGCAGAAAGCAACTTCTGTTCTGGCCTGGGTCCAGCTCCTGGGACAGACGGCGGTCATGTCACAGAACAGTCTCTCCTCCACATCATCCCCAAAAGAAACCCCACACCCATTAGCAGGCTCTCTCATTTAATTTCCCTCTTCCCCCCGCAGCTGCCAACCGAGAACCTGCTTTCTGCCTCTATGGATTTGCCTCTTCTGGAAGTTTCATATAAATAGAATCATAATTTGTGGCCTTTTGAGTATGGCTTCTTTCACTTAATATAATGTTTTCAAGGCTCATCCATGTTGTAACATGTATCAGTACTTAATTCCTTCTTATAGTTTCACTGAATAGCTACTCTTTGTCTCCTCCTTCCCCCCAAAAAGCCAAGTCATGACTTTTCTCAATGCCCCACATGTAGGAGTGCTTCACCGCACTGGATTAAAACTTGTATGTACTATCTACACAGTTGTGTTGATTTTTGTCATAGTTACATCAGCTTTGACAAATATTTGAGCATGACAGTACACAAACCCATGTGGACCTAAACCACTTTTGAAAGCTTGATTATAGCACAATGCTTGAAGGAAGGAAACAATACTGATTACTTGCTAAACCTGCAGTTTCTAAATCTGCAGTTTAGGTTATCGTACCTTTCTCATTTTTCTTTTTTTCCTTATTTTCCTCACTAAAATCAGACATAAGCTGAGATAGATAGATAGATAGATAGATAGATAGATAGATAGATAGATAGATAGATAGATAGATAGATGATAGATAAATGGAGAAATTTTCCAATTTCAAAAATGCTCTGTGAAAAAACTGCTAGAACTGATACACGAATTTGGTAAGGTAGCAGGATACAAAATTAATATTCAGAAATCAGTGGCATTTCTATACACCAATAATAAACTATCAGAAGATGAAATCAGGAAATCAATCCCTTTTACAATTGCTTCAAAAACAATAAAATATCTAGGAATCAATTTAACTAAAGAAGTAAAAGACCTGTACTCACAAAATTATGAGACACTGAAGAGAGAAATCAGATACAAATAAATGGAAATACATACCATGCTCATGGATAGGAAGAATTAATATAGTTAAAATGTCAATACTTCCTAAAGCAATATATAGATTCAATGCAATTCCAATCAAACTACCAAGGACATTTTTCTCTGAAATAGAACATAGAATCCTAAAATTTATATGGAGTCACAAAAGACCCCGAATAGCTACAGCAATGTTGAGAAATAAGAACAAAGTGGGAGGCATCACACTACCTGACATCAAAACATACTACAAGGCTACAGTAATCAAAACAGTATGGTACTGGCATAAAAACATACACATAGACCAATGGAATAGAATAGAGAGCCCAGGAATAAACCCATCTATATACGGTCATTTAATCTATGACAATGGAAGCAAGAATTTACACTGGAGTAAAGACAGTCTATTTAATAAATGGTGCTGGGAAAATTGGACTGACACGTGCAAAAGAATGAAAATAGACCATCTACTTACACCATATACGAGAACAAACTCAAAATGAATTAAAGACTTAAATGTAAGACCTGAAACTATAAAACTCCTAGAAGAAAATATAGGGAGTAAGTTTGCAGACATTACCCGGAGTAATATTTTTACCGATATATCCCCTCAGGCAAGGGAAATGAAAGAAAAAATGAACATATGGGATTACATCAAACTTAAAAGTTTTTTCACAGCAAAGGAAATCATCAATAAAACAAAAAGGCAGCCTACTGAATGGGAGAAGATATTTGCCAATGATACATCTGATAAGGGGTTGATATCCAAAATTTATAAAACACTCATGCAATTCAACACCAAAAAAACAAACAACCCAATTAAAAAATGGGCAGAGGATATGAGGAGGCATTTCTCTAAAGAGGACATACAGATGGCCAACAGGCATATGAAAAAATGTTCAACCTCACTAATCATCAGAGAAATGCAAATAAAAACCACAATGAGATACCACCTCACTCCAGTCAGAATGTCTATCATCAACAAATCAACAAACAACAAGTGTTGGCGAGGGTGTGGAGAAAAGGGAACCCTGGTGCACTGTTGGTGGGACTGCAAATTGGTGCAACCATTATGGAAATCAGTATGGAGGTATCTCAAAACACTGGAAATGGAACTGGCGTATGACCCAGCAATTCCACTCTTGGGAATCTACCCAGAGGAATCCAAGACGCTAATTCGAAAAAATATATACACCCCTATGTTTATTGCAGCACTATTTACAATAGCCAAGACTTGGAAACAACCAAAATGCCCATCGGTAGATGACTGGCTTAAGAAACTGTGGTACATTTATATAATGGAGTATTACTCCCTATAAAGAAGAATGAAATTGTACCATTTGCAACAATATGGATGGACCTAGAGACTATTATGTTGAGTGAAATAAGTCAGTCAGAGAAAGACAAATACCATATGATCTCACTTATATGTGGAATTTGAAAAACTGAATGAATGAGCATAAGAAACAGAAATAGTTTCATAGATATAGAGGAAAAACAGGGTTGCTAGTTGGGAGAGGGGTGGGGAATGAGGGAGAAGGGGAAAGGATTAGACAGCATAAATAGGTAACTACAGTATTGTCACAGGGATATGAAAGACAGTTCGGGGAATATAATGTTGTTAAAATTTTGTGGGGTGTCAGATGGTCACATGTTTTGTTAGGGAGACCACTTCATAGATGGAGTAGAGGCTTGATCACGGCACTGTATACCTGAAATTGATGTTGTATAATATTGTATGCCAACTGTAATTGAATATATAGACAGTCACGGGATGTGGATTATATGGTGGAAGGGAGTCAAAGGAATTGTAATAGATAGTATGATATGGGGGGGAGGAGTGGGAGGGGAGAATTGGGGGAGGAGGGTTGTCACTTTGAGGGGTAAAAAGTATAACTATTGCACTTTGTTGTACACCTGAAGCTAATTAAAAGTATATATAAATTTAAAAAAATAAAAAAATAAAAAATAAAAATAACAAAATAAACAAAAAATATGCTCTCTATTTCTAATTTCATTGAATGAGTTTGGATAAATTCAAATTTTCATAACTCTAGTATCATTTATTCATTAAACAAACATTTGTGGAGGCAGTACTATGTGCCAGGTACTTTGAGGGGCACCAATATGGAACAGATATTGCTTTTGGCTTCATGAAACCAATTATCTCATAAATAAGATAAGAACGCAAATATCTATAATATAGAGTAGGAAGTGATAACTGCTATGAGAGAGATGCAGATA
This sequence comes from Aselliscus stoliczkanus, assembly GCA_033961575.1. Classification (NCBI taxonomy): domain Eukaryota; kingdom Metazoa; phylum Chordata; class Mammalia; order Chiroptera; family Hipposideridae; genus Aselliscus; species Aselliscus stoliczkanus. The sequence continues at coordinate 74,459,065 of CM066730.1, forward strand.
AACTGCCACAGAAGTTCAGAAAAAAAGATAGGTTGCCTGCAGTTGAGAGAGACCAAGGAAAGCAGGGAGCAGAATCCTGGCCTTAAACTTTAAGAATAGGTAGAACCTGAACAGTTGGAAACAGGAAGCAAGAACCAGCAGGACAAAGCAAAGAACCAGAACATCACTGGGCATATAAAGAAAGCAGGAAGCTTGGAAGGCTGTGGTCAAGAGTGAAGGGCCACAGGATGAAAAGCTGGGTTGGGTCCGATGGTATAGGACCTTGTATGGCATGAGGAACTTATTTCATATTTTTGTAAACAGAGAGTTATTAAGGTTTTTGAGCAGGAAAGTAATGTGAGAAGAGCTATACTTGGGATTAATTTGATAACACAAGTATAAAACCAGATGTAAAAAGGCTTGGGGAGAATAGGTGAGAGTCAGAAGGAGGGGCATGGAGGAAAGAGACATTATGAAAACAGAATTTAATAAATGTTTCACATACTTGTTATTAATTTGTATTCCAGGAAACTAAAGTCTATTAAGTTAACATAGATACAAATCTTTGATTGACTGGTAACAACATCAGTCACTGGTACACAAAGGTATACTGAAAATTAACCCAACTCTCTATAAAGAAGTAGTCTGTAATATCAATAGCCTCTGAGAGTCTTCTTGTGCTGAATTTTTCTCTTTTGAATATTTAATCCATCATTAGGATTCTTCAGGGAGAGTTGTTCTCATATCTAGAGGTTAAAGAATTCAGAAATCTCCCCCCCTCCCCCGCCCCCAGAACTCTGGGCTAATCGCAAAACTCTGGGCCAATTTGCCCCACCGCCAATTTTACCAATGGTGAAACAGAGCCCTGTGGCAGAAGTGACTCATCCAGGAAAACATGGCTGGTTAGAACTCAAATCTCTTGATCCCAGCTCCCACCCCCTAACTCACATTCCGTTGTGGATATTCGGGGCTGGTTAGAACTGAGGTATCAAAAAACGTGACTCTTTCAGTTTGCTTAAAATGTTGCTTTCAAATAAAAAGCAACAAAGCAAAAATTGGTTCCATCAGAAAACTGGACATCTGCCAGGTAGTGCTGTCTGGTGGGAATACTGACATGCCACACACCTTGCTCGCTAGGTATCATAAAACATTGAGTTAAATGCAGTGAAGCAACTACTGGACTCTTTCTGGAAAATTTTGGTTATTTAGAGGAATTCCTTAAGTCTTACAAGAACGTGTGGTCTTCAAACTGCCAAACATGTTTTGGGAAGAACAACAAATGTGTTTTTAATAAAATTCAATTGGGGATTTCAAGAAGTAACTGAAAATCTGCAGCTAATAGGCGTTGCAGAAATAAAGCAAAAGGGCATCAATCTCTCAAAATGCTGTCAGGAAAGGAGTGGTTGCTTCCAAAGCTCTTTGTCCTTTGCAGTGAGCTGCTTGCCTGTGCCAAGGAACAGCTCATCAGCAATGTTGTTTCATTTAACGGGGATGTTTTGAGAGAGGAAAAAAATTTAGGAATGTGCGCTGTGATTTTTTTTTTTTTTAAACCTCGTGTCCCAAAGCCTAGAATAATCCTGTGACTTTTTATTTAAAAAAGAAACCAAATGTTTGAGATTTGATCTTTGAGTCTGCCATGTCCACTGCAGGCACATTACCTTAACCTAATCACAAGAAACATGTAGTTTCTTTAAATGTTGCCAAGACAAGGAAAAAAAAGTCATCGATTCCCTTAAGGACCCGGTGTTCTTCTAGGTGTAACATATGTTACACACAGTAACAACCATAGCTACAAAACAGCATTTCCCTACCCCTGCTGGAGGTTTCATCCTCTACTTCCACTAGGTCAGGGTGCCCAGGGACGTGTCACGTGTGCTCCAAGAACAGCTCCCTCCGCTTCCAAGTGGGGTTCACTACTCTCCTTGACTGATGTATGCAGCTGCTGCCAATCCTCCACGCCAGGTCACCACCGCCCGCCACAGGCAGCTGCTGATGTGTGTAAGGAAGCCTCCATGGCCTGCAGTCTGCCTTCAAGGGCATCAGAGGTGGTAAGTGTCCTGGTGCCAACACTGTGTCTCCTGCCATAAACAAGCTGCACTATCCACATCCTAAAATGATTAGCAAAAAAGAGCTCCTTTAGCTTTTGCTTGGTCTTATACTACAGCTGCTCTGGGCTCACAGGGCTCAGGGACAAAGTAGGTGTCCAATAGTTATTTATTAAAAGAAGGAATGAGTCGGCCAGGCTGGGCTGCAAACAGTCTGAGTGGCAGACACCATGATACATTCAGACATGTTCAACTTCATTTACTGCTCTAATGCAACCTCTGAACCTTGGTTCTTTCATCCATTGGGATTAGCTCTTTCCTGGAGGCAACTAGATCCTGACCAGACCCCACCAGAGAGGCCTGAATCCTGGGGATGATAAAACCGAGGTGCAAGCCACAGAGTGAGATATAAATGGTGTATTATAGAAATGTACACTTGAAACCTATGTAATTTCACTAACCATTGTCACCTAATAAATAAAAAAAACTGAGGTACAAGCATTACTACTTATTATCTTTCTTCATCTTAAAAACAGTAAAAACAAAATTGACATACGTAATTATATACATAATTCAAGTTTTTGTTTTTTCATTCGATCCTCATCAGGAGTTACAAATTGGTGACCTGTGGCCAAAACTGGCCAGATGATTTTTTTAAGCCTAAACGATTTAAAAAAAAAAATTGTATTAGAATATATCTTAGATGAGTGGTTCTCATACATGAACATGCATCACAATCAAGCTTGTTAAAACTGGAGGGCTTGTTAAAACTCAAATTACTGGGCTCCACCCCTAGAGTTTCTGATTCAGTAGATCTGGGTTGGATCCTAATCGTTTGAATTTCTACCTAGTTCTTGTTGTGTCTGGTCTGGGCATACTCTGAGAACTACCGCTTGGGGGTTCTATCGTTTTCTCAGATGCCACCACCAGGTCCCATCATATTACACCTGGCCTGTGTTACTCATTTACATTATCTGGCTTGCCTTTGAGTTTGAAAGCTCTGTGAATCTTAATATTTCTGGTGAAAACCGCTTTTCAGCCTGACTCATGGAGATGATTGCCTTAACCACTTTTTTTCTTATTCAAATAAAACAGATAAACAGAATTGTACATACGTCTTAAGTGTACAGCTCACTGATTTTTCACAAATCGAACATCCACATCTAACCAGCACCCAGAGCAAGAAACAGAACATCATCAGCCTCCAGAAATCCCCCTCTGCCCCTTTCACAATTTAAACCCCAAGTAACCACTATCCTGACTTCCAACATCACAGATCTTTTTTCACCTGTTTTTGTAACTTATACAAATGGGCTCATACAGTATGCCCTATGTTGTGTCTGGCTTCTTTTGATCAACATTATGTTTGAGATTCATTCACATTGTTGTGTACAGTTGTAGTTTGTTCATCTTCATTTTTATCCAGTATTCTATTGTGTGATCATTCTACAATTTAACTATTATATAATACTGTTGATGGACATTTGGGTCATTTACATCTTGAGGCTATTAGAAAAAGTGCTACTACAAACATTCTCAGATATGTCTTTAGCTGCACACACATATGCAATGCTGTTAAGCGCATACCTAGGAGTAGAATGGCTGAGTCACATGGTATGTGTGTACGTTCAGCTTTGGGAGATACTGCCAAACGGTTTTACAAAGTGGTTGCACCAATTCACACTCCCACTAGCAGTGTACAGCAGCTCCCATTTCTCCACATGCTTGCCAACACTTCGGGTTTCACGTTCCACTTTAAAGAAAGGTAAGCTTCGCTGCATTTAAGTCATCAGTGTCTTCATTTGATTTCCATATATCTTGAGTTCATTGCACAACTTCTATCACTTTAAGCGATGGTAGCCTTAATCTTTGATAAATGATTGGGCGTCACAATCAGTTTGAACCTAGATAACTTAAATTAGTGAGTTTGCTATCTAAGTGAACTTCCCTCCAGCCAAGTATTATCTACTGTTTGTTTTTAAACCACAGAGTATGCTCTCTGGGCTTAAAAGGATTATTCTCTGTGTTTGTAGCTGTAATCTAAAGGTATAGCCAATAGTACATACTTCACTTTTGGTGTCTGGCAGCTTCTCTTTGTAGTAACTGTCCGCAGGAAAGAACGCTGCCATTCCCTGGCCAAAGGCTGACTGTAATGTTTAGTAACCAGTTTCTCATATCAGACAACCCCTTACTTTGCTGTAAGCTCATCCTTCAAAAATACTGAGGCAAACCACTGATAAAGACACTTTTTGTGGTGTCATCAAGGACTAGCTGGGGAACCAGTTTCAGGTCCCTGGGACCTTTATTTTTGTCTAGGCTGGTTTTCTCCCCAGAATCTCTGGTAACCAAATGTTATAAATTAACATTTTATGTAATTGTTTAATTGAATAGGAAATGGCCTTAGCAGAATCTGTCTTTTGTTATTTCACTATATTTCATGTTTGTTTATTCCCTTTGCTTGCTTACTTTGAGTGCTTTCTGTCTTTGATACATTGAATCTTAAATTTTGCTGCTTCACTTGGGCAATTACAATATTTACACTTGTTTCCTCTTAATACAGAGGGTGACAAAAAAACATATACACATTTTAAGAAAGGAAAAAACTGTATTAAAATTGTAATACTCAATATATATCAATAACAAAAGATGAATACAAGTCACGTGTATACATTTTTTTGGCACCCTTGGTATTTAATTGCTTAACAATGCAACATAACATTTAATCAGAAGCTAGATAAGTGCCAAATCATTGTTTTGGATGATTTCATTTTTTAAAAGAATAATAACTTTGTGTTTTTTAAAGATACATACTCATTTTAAAAACGCAAGCAAATAAGGAAAGTATAACAAATAAAGCAAAAAATACTCCTTCTTATTACTCAGAAAATAACCATGGCTGACCTTAGGTGAATATTATTCCAGACATCTCTCTATGCCAATATAGAGATAAAAGTTTAGACAAAAAGATAAATAGATAATATTATTAAAAATGTATAACACAACAGCTAGTGGTTAATAACAAATTATTAGAGCTAATTTCAATTTAACAAAAGAAGAGCAAACTGAATGATGTGGGATAGCTGAACTTCAGATAAATGTTTCATCACATTTCAGGCATATTTTGGAGATTGCGATGATGTATCCTTGGACTTGTCTCAGTCCTGATCTCTAACTCTTGGCTAAACCTAGAGGAATTTGATTACATGTCCAGCAATACTAGTCTCCTCAATCTCTAATAGCTCATCTTATTGTAACATGTGTGTTATTGTCAGTAACTTGTTATTCTTTCTGTAAAACAGTAAAATAGAAAGAACGAAACAAGGGAAGGAAGGGAGGAAGGAAGGGAGGGAGGGAGAGAAGGGATGGAGGGAGGGAAGGAAGGGAAGGGAAGGGAAGGAAAAAAGGAAGGAAGGAAGGAAGGAAGGAAGGAAGGAAGGAAGGAAGGAAGGGAGGGAAGGAGGGATGGAGGGAGGGAAGGAAGGGAAGGGAAGGGAAGGAAAAAAGGAAGAAAGGAAGGAAGGAAGGAAGGGTTGGTTGGTTTCTATTTCATTGTTTATATTCCAGTTTGTCTTTTCAGTGGTCCTCCTAATTAATGTGTCACGTAACTTATAGATGATGCTTACTGAATATTATAGAGACACCTCGTGTTTTGTTAAACAGATCTGGCCCTCCTACCTTACAATGGAATAGGTTCAAAAGACCCTTGTGGTATGGTCACATCAGAGTTTATGGTGCCCTGCTTGATCCATATCCTCTCACTAATAAAGTACGTTGCACTAAAATCTAGTCTTGTTCAATTTATTTATTGCAGCCTGTTATTATTATGAGCCTTTTTTTAATCTAAAAAGTTATAATGAGATTATCTTTAGAACATCAACATAAACCCTCAGAGCAGTGGTATCTAACAAAAAAGTTCCATACAAAATGACATAAAAACATTAATGGATAGTCTATTGTATCCTCTGCACAATGCCACAGACTATGCATGACCTTGTAGAATGTCTGTGCACTGTACCAAGCAGCACCAGGGAAACTCTATACTCAAGTCTTACATTACTAACACAGGACACAATGCTATCGGCTGCATCTCATTAACTAGACTGTAAAGAATCTAAGAATGATATCATTGAAAATGAACTGAAAATTTAATAAGAAAGGTCAGCATGACCAGGGAAATGGGAGGAAGGGAACTAACATTTCTTGAGCTTCTATTTTAATGCTAAATAGTTATTTACATCCTTTCACTCCTCCAGCAACCCAGTGGCATTGGTATTATTTGTATTTCATGTTACAGATGAGTTAACAAGGATCGGAGGGGTTGATGTTGTGATGGGCTGGAATTTGAAACCATATTTGTCCAACTCCAGTACTTTTTTTTTTTTTAAGACTTTATTGGGGACTTGGGGGAGGGGAACAGCATTGGGGAACCTGAGAAGGGGAACAGACAAGTTGCTGTCCTTTCGTTCTTCAGTCTAGTTGTGGAGGACATTGCTTCACTGGCCCATGTTGGTATCATCATTGCGCTGTTTCTGTGTGAGGCAGATTGGTGGCCGGCTTCTGGATGGCCACTCAAGATGGCTCTTGGCAGCTCACGCTGGCTGCCAGCCGCTCACGCCGGCTGCCGGCCACTCACTGTAGCCTATGGCAGCCCACTGCAGCAGGGGCTGCAGCTATGTCATTGCCGGCGACTCCAGGTAGAGCTGTTTGTTGTTCACCATCTTAGCTGTAGAGGGCAGTGTCACTGGCCCTCATATGTGGGATCTGAACCAGGGCCCTGCTGCTCTGAGCTGGCATCCCCATCCCAAGCCAGCTCTTAACCAATGCACGACTCTGCTGGCCCCAACTCCAGTATTTTTACTCATGAGCTATCCTCCCTTCATACAAGTTGTTATCCCAACAAAATTCCCAGCCATACACTAAATGAAGCTTGGTGTGAGGGTATGTGCAGACTGACACATGGCTCCCCTATTTGATCACTTCTCAGAGCATCAGGTCCAACTATTTCAGTAAGGTTGTTAATGTTCTCTCAGAGTCAATCCTAACACTAACTGGATTTGGTTACTGCCTGTCCTTGTCACCTGATGTGGCCAGGGAGATGGAAGAACAGCTGCTGGAAAAACTTACTAATTCCTTTGAATAGTGTGTGACATTATCTAAACTTTAGATATTAAAGAGATTTGTAGGTATTGCAATTTAAAAAAATGGACACACACACATCAAGATATACTTGGAAACAAGAGAATAGGGTTTGTTATGAAAATTATTTTGTTGGTATGATGCAGACTTCTCAAATAATGTATATTGAGATTTAATCCCAAGTTCTGAATACCTGCATGACAGTTGATGGCATTTAGAGATGGAGTTCTATTTGAAAGGTCATGTGCACATTTGAGCAACTTGATATGAAGTGATCTTATTAGAGAGATTACATCATAGAACTTGTGATACTTTTTAAAGTCACGAGCTGCTCAAAAGTAAAAATTGATTGTCTATGTGATATTTTTATATTTCTTACAATTTAAATACCATGGAAAATGAAGTTAAAGATGTACTCATTATTGACCACTCTTTGTTTAAAAATCTCTCTTAAAAAATACTTGGATGAAAATCACATAACTGATAAGGAACAGAGAGTAGCCTTGATTAAAGTATAATAAGCCACTTGATTGCAGGGACAACTTCTGTGCGTCGTGTTCCAAAATAACCCACAAAACATTAATTACTCTAATCTATAGTCACAATATGTTCCTGGTGTATGAATGGTGAGAGTACGAAGGGATGGTGGAGAGAAGGAGTTATTTCTCATTTTATTTTATTTATTTTATTTTTTTAGAGGGCAGTGTCACTGGCCCTCATATGTGGGATCCAAACCAGGGCCGCTGGCATCTCAAGCCAGCTCTTAACCACCGCACCACTCAGCCGGCCCTCTCATTTTATTTTGTAACTGGAGAAACTGAGAGAAGTGATCCTGCATTCACTTTCTCTTTAAGCAGGATGCCTATATCTTATTGATTCAGATTAAGGAAGCAGTACCTCCCTCCTTGTTTCTAATCTGCTCACACCTGAAAGCTACAGTAGCTACGCAGCCATCTCCCCTTGCTCCCTGCCTGGCCTTCATTTCTGCTGGCCTGTGGTTGGGAATGGCACTTTATTCTGCTCCCAGAAAACAGGTTCATGGTGTTTGTCACAGGAAAGAATTCAAGGACCCACAGAACAAGCCAAGAAAGCAGTAGATTTAGTTGAAAAGTATAGTACACTCTTAAGATAGTGAGAGCGGGCAGGCTTGGAGAAGATGAGCCTCCCTGTAGAGAAATGGGGTTTGGGAATTTATTACACTAAAAATGAAAGGGTGGAATATTCAGGACTTAAGGGTGGCATTGTAGGCATTCTTAAGTGGGTCCTTACTGACTACTCACTCCTTCCGGTGGGGAGGGGGTGTTTTTGTCCTTATTTGGTTCTCTTGGAATTGTCAAGGTGGCACAACAGGTGGAGATTTTCCTTGGCTGCCATGCTAATAATATTATAATCCATTATAATCAGCTAAAGTTCACTTTAAGGAGCAAGACGGTATGCTGGATCCTCACTCAACGGCCAAAATTCAGTTCTGGGTGGATTGCAGTGGTGCTTTCTCCTTATTGGCTGACCTCACCTCCTCCTTCCTTTTCTCCCCCTTCCCCGGCGGCTCTATTCTTCCTCCCTAGGGTAACAATTCTTTCTTTGGCTTTAATTTACTAAAATACTTAATTTACTAAAATTACTTACTGAATTAAAACTCAGAACATAACTTCCTTAATGTCACTGCCATCAAAGCATCTGGACATCATTCTATGAATAATTATATTCTTCCATTGTTACATTTTGACTTTGCTCAATGTTGGAATGAAACACATTGTTAGACCAACGCACACAGGATTCAGACTCACCCTGGAAAGCTTTGAGTCTCTTATATACTGAAGCAAATAATTAAGCTGTAATTGCTTTATAAAAATATAAGGAACAAAGAAAAGACAGCAGATTATATCCTAAAGATAAATCAATTTACAGTCACACCCTAAAGAGATATTAATTTACAATCACATTTTTCTAAGTATGGTCCTTCCAATTTTTTTCCCCCTGTAAGAAGTCTTCTGTATGAGTCTCCCCTTTTGGTTCCACAGCCTGCAGAGCCCAGAGAAAAACCTGATTATAGGGACTGTCCATGTGGTGAGATTTTAGGCCCCTCTTTCCCATACCCACCCCAACCTCCTCCTACAGAAATAGTTGAAATAGTTCCACCATCTGTCTATAACACTGAGTGAAATTCCATCATTAAATATATTCCTTCGGGGCAGGCCGAGTGGCACACTGGTTAGGAGCTGGCTTGGGACGCCAGCACTGAGCAGCAGGACCCTGGTTCAGATCCCACATATGAGGACCAGTGACACTGCCCTCTATAGCTAAAGTGGTGAACAACAGCACCCCCTGGAGCTGGGCTGCTGTGAGTCACCAGGGAGGGCATAGCTGCAGCCCCTGTTGCAGTGGGCTGCCATAGGCTACAGTGAGTGGCTGGAAGCCAGCATGAGCAGCCAGCAGCCAGTGTCAACAGCCAGCAGCCAGTGTGAGCTGCCAAGAGCCACTGTGAACGGCCATCCAGAGGCCTGAGATCGATCTGCCTCACCCGGAAAGAGCACAATGATAATACCAGCATGGGCCAGTGAAGCAACATCCTCTGCAACTAGACTGAAAACCAAAAGGACAACGCTATTCCCCAACGCTGTTCCCCTCTCCTAATTCCCCAAAAAAAATCTTAAATTTTTTAAGATTAAATATGTACCCTCTTACTTTAAAAATCATAATCACTTCATTGAACATTCCCAGAAACCTAATACAACTAGTTGTATTGTTTTAAGTATTTCTGATGTTTTCAATGCTCAGGCAGATATTTTTACTGATACAAACATATTTAGTTTGTATCGTTGTTCATTTCCTATTGTTTAATATATCCACATATATTTATTACATTATTTGTATTGTCAATGTGATCTACTTTGAGAATTTACAAAGAAGGAATTTGAATTGTTTCAAATTTTGTTTTCATAAATATTTTTGTCTTAAGCATTATTGTACATATTGGCTTGATCCTGACTTTTAAAGATTATTTTCCTAAATAACTTTAAATTCCCCAAAGTAGAAATCCTAAGTCAAAGATGGCAATACTTTAACACATCATTTCATATTACTATTATGGTTACACCTACTCCACTGAATGACTGTATCAATTTGCAGTGCCACCAGCAACATATTAGTGCCAGTCTCTCTATACTGTTGGTTGTTTACTATCATTTTTAATTAAGAAATATGTACATAGTGTTAATGTATATAGGTAGAACTAATAATTTTATATTTATTTTTCACTGAACAAGGTAATGACTTGCAAATTGTTTTATTACAGCTCTTTCATCTGGAAAGTCTTATTGCTCTGCATTAAGATCATGCAGCAAGGAAGTGAAAGAATTAATTTGAATTTATATTTGTCTGACCTCAAGTCATTCCACCATAAGAAGGGGGAGTTGGGCTAGAGGATTGTGAGGGAGCTGGTCATAAATACAGAAATGTTCTTTGTATATCTTATAAATAAAATTGTTTTAATACTATATTAGGCTCACTGTAAAACATACAGAAAAGTATATGTATATAATTATAAAGTGAGCTCTGGTTATGAAATAGAACAATGCTACTACCTTAGAAGCTCTCTGTGTGTCCTATACTCTCTTCCAGAAGTAACCTACTCCCTAGGATGAGTCTGCAAACTTAATTGTCAGACCTCGAATTAGTTATGACACACTAACCTATTATAAAATATAAACCCCCCAAATGTAATGGCTGTAAAGAAGTTCATTTCTCTCTCAACTGTCCAGCTTGGTGTGGGGAATGGAGAAACCAGAGGAGGTCTCCTCTACATGGTCATTGAGGAAACTGTGTTGATTATAGTTCTGAACTCCTTAACATGTGGCTGCCAAGATTGCCATGAGCATCACCATCCAGTTGACTAGATGAATCACTTATCTATTCCTGCATAACAAACTTAGTAGCTTAACACAACAATTTAACATTTAATATCTCACAGTTTTTGTGGGTGAAGAATTTGGAAGCAGCTTAGTTGAATAATTATAGCTTGTCCTTCATAAATTTGCAGTCAGGTGTCTGTTGTAGCTACAGTCATAGGAAGGCTCAACTAGGGCTGAAATATTCACTTCCGATGTGGCTCACTTAGTGCTGGCTATAGGCAGGCGGCCGCAGCTCCTTGCCACACAGACCTCTCTCAGGGCTGTTTGAATCTCCTCATGACCTAGCACCTGGCTTGCTTCAGAGAAAGTGATCTAAAAGTGCTTTTGTGACCTAGACTTGGAAATCACATTGCATATGTTATGCAATATCTTATTACCTATATAGGTCAGCTATGTTCAGTAGAGGAAGTGATTCCATAGGGACATAAATGCCAGGAGTCAAGCATCATTGGGGGCCACTTTAGAGGCAGGCTATCATCCTAGAGAAGCACGTAGGGGAGGTTTTCATGGGCCAAGGAGGTTTTTACTCCCATGACGATATGTAATAGGAGGAAAAGAAAGGACGTGTAGTATAGCTGGCCAGCCATGTGTTTTTTATTACAGTGGAAGAAGGGGAGGGAGAATATTTAGATGCACATCTGGCAGCCTCTGCTACAACTGGGAAAATGAATTAGGAAGAGAAAATATTCAAGAGATGAGTAACTAGAAATAAAACAACAAAATTTGATCTTAGTGAGCAAACTTCCAACTATGTGGATCATGCCAACATAATGTTTAAATTTTTTTTTTCTTATTTCATGAACTTGTTCTTGCCAACATCATCTCCAGGCAAATACATTTAAATTCCAATAGGTTGTCTGAAAAGCCAACATCCTAGTCTTGGACTTAACAAATGTTTTCAACTTATTTTAAGTAACTGACTTGAAAAAAATAGTATAAAACTTACTAATGTTTATTAGTGAAACCCAAGACACATACACAACAGGGAGAATATAATTTGTCTGCACACTCATTAACTAGAAAACTAGTAATTAAAGAGCAAAATATCCTATCCCTTCTTTGAGAATTTCCCTTGGAGAAATGTTCCCTAGACACTGACTTAGGTCACAGACCAGATAATTCCCATTACATTTCCTGTAAAAAACAGTCAAACCTCACATAGAAAATTAAGTAGTCAATCAAAAGGAGTTTTCAATTAGTTTTGCTTAAGGAAGGGCTAATCTCGTAGTTGTAATATGAACTTCAAGTGGGGAAAATTTTCTTCCTAATTTATCCGAAAGACATTCTGTCTTTGTATTATATTCTGCAACAATGAACTGGAATTCAGAATGTTATTGATTTGTGCTAAACATTTAACAACTCAGAACTAGTTTTGCCCATACCTCCACTGAGGATAGTATATATTCATTTTTTTTTTTTTTAAAGTAAGCTTGCTTGACTATCCTTGGAATGATAGAAGTAGTGCTTTGCAAAACTTCTATATTCTCTGAATTGTTGCATGCTGCCTTGTTACTATAACAATTTAAGGAGCCAGTAGCCCCATTTCAGGGTTTGTCAGTACTTGATAATGGGGAATTACGTAAATCTGATGGCAAAATTCTTATTATTGATTATCATCACTCTGTGACATCCTAATTTATGATAAAAATAACTCAAATGTATATTATAAATTTTCAATAGAATTTAATAATTTTCACCCTGAAAAAAATGAGGCTGTGGTAGGAGTTAGAATGCACATAGGACTTTTTTTTTTTTTTGATAAAAGTTTTTCCTAGGGTTTTTTTGACATTCAATATCATTTTATATTAATTTCAGATGTACAGAATGGTGGTTAGACATTTACATAATTTAAGAAGTCGGGCCGGCCGAGTGGCTCAGTTGGTTAAGAGTTGGCTTAGAGTGCGTGCTCAGAGCAACAGGGCCGCCGGTTCGATTCCCACATGGGCCAGTGAACGCTGTGCCCTAGCTGAGCTGTCACTGAGCTGCCAACAGGGGGCAAGATGGCTCAGCTGGTGTAACAGCAAGATTGCCTGTTCAATGGTGGGCTATGTTCACCCACAACTGAACTCAGCACCTTGAGCTGAGCTGCCACTCGGATGGCTCAGTGGATAGGGTGTGCGCTCTTAACAACAAGGCTGCTGGTTCGACTCCCACATGGGATGGTAGCTACACCCACCCACAACTAAGACTGAACATAGTACCTTGAGCTTAGAGGCCACGAGCTGCCGATGGGAAGCCAGATGGCGACTGGTGCCCTTCACAACGAAGACTGAAGAACAACTTGGCTGGTCCCCTCCCCCAATTCCCCAACACTGTTCCTCTCCTCCAATTCTCCAATAAAATCTTAAAAAAAAAAAATAGAAGTGATCCCCTTGACTTGTCAAGTACCTACTTCACTATACATAGCTATTACCATATTATTGAGTCCCTGTTTTACTTTACATCTCCATGACTATTTCACAACTACCAATTTGTACTTCTTAATCCCTTCACATTTTTCACTTCACACCCCCGCAACCACCTTCCTATCTGGCAGCCATCAGCTTGTTCCTTGCATCTGTGAATCTGTTTTGTTGGTTCATTTATTTTGTTCTTTAGATTTCACATATAAGGGAGACTACATGGTATTTGTCTTTCTCTGTCTGACTTATTTCATTTAGCATAATACCTTCTAGGTGCATCCATGTTGTTGCAAGTGGTAAGCTTTCATTCTTTTTTATGGCCAAGTAATATTCCACTGTATATATGTACCACAATTTCTTTATCCAATCGTCTATTGATGGGCACTTAGGTTGCTTCCATGTATCGGCTACTGTAAATAATGTCGCAATGAGGGCTGGCCCAGTGGCACAGTGGTTAAGCGCTGGCTTGGGAAGCCAGCGGCCCCGGTTCAGTTCCCACATATGAGGGCCTGTGACACTGCCCTCAAAACAACAACAACAAAAAACCCCAGGAGATTCTTCTACCGAAACTCACGTCGTAGATGTAGGTTATTTGGGGCCGGTCGAGTGGCGCGGTGGTTAAGTGCTGGCTTGGGATGCCAGCGGCCCCGGTTCGGATCCCACATATGAGGGCCAATAACACTGCCCTCTAAAAAAAATAAATAAAAATCTCAATTAACATAGGGGGCTCATCTATCTTGTTGATATAGTATTTTCATTTCCTTTGCATAAATACGCAGAAGTGGAATTGCTGGATCATAAGGTACTTCTGTTTTTAATTTTTTGAGGAACCTCCCTACTGTTTTTCATAGTGGCTTTTCCAACTTGCAATCCCACCAACAGTGCAGAAGGATTCCCTTTTCTCCACATCCTTGCCAACACTTGTTGTTTGTTGATTTATTGATGGTGGCCATTCTGACAGGTGTGAAGCTGGGAATATTGACTCTGTCATTAAGTTGGAAGTCTTAGGCAGGCCATTTAATCTCTTTGAGTTTAAGTTTCCTCATTTAAAACAGGAATACTAATAACTTCCTCTCTAAGATTTTATGTGAATTAAAGGAGGGAAAACTATGTGAAAACACTTGGCAAACATTTATACTGTACATAAAGGTTTCGGGTTTTGGTCCTGTAATAGAATTTCACAGATGGGAAAATTCACACAACAAGTCAGGTGAGCTGCCTAAGATCATATATTCAAGAACATTTTCTAGTGCACTTGTCACTACATTATGCTTGCCCCAAAGTATCTTGCAGGGGGCCTATGCACCAATTAGTTGCAACAGGATGGGTATGGGACCTAACTGGCTATAGATGTGCAGTGGGAGTTGGTCCACCAGCCACTAAACCAATGCACTGTGAGCAAGTCTCCCCTTTCCACCCACCTCTGGCCCAACTCACAGTGGACAAGAGACCCCCAGATGTACTAGATTCCTGGATAGAGGGTAGGCTAGAAGCTCATTCTTCCAAGTCCTGTCCAATATGCTGTGGCACTATCTGCCCAGGGGGGAGATGGCACTGTCTATGCACTTCTGACTCCAACCTCCTATGCCCCAACCCAGGCCCTCACAGGTGACAAAGAGCAGCAGCCATTGCTAGGTGGGGACATTGTGGGGAGGCTCGATGGGGCTCTAGGAACCATGGAACAGGGAGGTGGGCAGTAGAGGCTCATCCAGGGAGGCAGTGGGAGGTGGGACTGAGCATCAGCCTAGGCTCCAAGCTCCAGGCACATGCTTCATTGCCCCATCAGGCTACATTTACAAAACACAAATCTGAATATGAAACTATTAAGAACTCAAGATGATAATCACAAAACATGAAACCCTATGCATGGAGCCCCTGTGAGGCTGCACCATGAAAGTGGTTTTGCTTAAGAGCTAAATATGCCATCCTGAGTTGAAGCTGCCATCCATTATTACATATCAACTGATACAACTCTGTTTCAGATAACATCTCAACTCAGAGAATTGAAACATGAAAAGGATTTATGTTCCTCCAATCTTTGCTTTTAACATACCCTATCTGCCCCTAACAACTTCTAGAACTTCCAGGAAAGTTAGGTTCCTAACTTTCAGATTCCAGGACTACTACTCATTTTGGTTATTACAACTCCATGTAAAGACTTTAATCTTTCTCCATTGAAATCTCATTTCCCCTCCTCCCAGGGCAGAAGTAACCTGAGGGCCTGACTACTAAAGAGCCTGGTTCTGAGGTATGTCTCCTCCCTCCTGCTTCCAAAGCTGAATGTTGGGCAGGACAGGCAACACTGACCCCAGGATAAGGGTCTCTTCCTTTCTCAGTGGGTTGTCACTTCTCTCTGGGTAACACTGTCGTTCTGAAGATGCCCTCTGAGTGACAGTTGCCCAAATGCTGCCTTCCTGGGGTGCATGAGTGAGTTCTGCAGAGGCAAGATCTGCCCACTGCTGGAATCCCTGAAATGAAAGATGCCACCCCAGTTCCACCTCTCCTGTAGACAGCCGCCACCCGACCCCTGAGCGGTACATCTCACAGCCTTTTATTACTGGGCTTCTGACTGGGCTCTTCTTACTTGGCCACTTACTGTGGGGATGGGAGGGCAGTGTCCTCCTTCTCCCCCAAGGGAGGATGAAAAACAAGCCTGATATTCTCTTCCTCCTAGTATCTTCCTAACAGAGTCCAAGGGTGGGAATGGGTGGGCGAGGTACTGACTGGGGATAAATCAGTTGGTTCAGATCGTTTTAGCATCATGGAAAAGGTGTGTTGTCCACATTGTTGGTAGCGGTCTTACTATGTGTGGTATTAACCCAAGGTTCAGGGCAGGATTGAGATGCTGGACATTGCCTTGAATGGGGGCACAATGGACCAAATCAGGGCAATTAGCCCAAAACCAAGCCACTAAGTCCAAATGCTTGGGCAGAGAATAGAGGCTGGTGGAGAAGCCAGAACCTTCGGAACACAGAGAAGTTGATGACTGAGGAGAGTGAGGAGCCTACAAAGGGGGATGGATGCCTTTCTCCACAGGCGTTTTTCTATGGTCCTCAGCCCACTTATGTGAGCAGGATAAATAAATTAAAAGCAGACAATCTGGACATTTGACATGACAATGATATTTGCACACTGAGGAGGGTAAGAAAGAATGCATTCATTACCCTTTCCAGATTGTAGGCAATAAATTAGGCATTTCTGGTTTGAGTCAATGCTAGACTATATAAGAACCACATAAAACAGTGAAAATGGTCCATAATTGTAGAAAGCTTCATCCATTTATCAAAAAATATTTGCTGAGTTTCTTCAGTGTGGCAGATCTATTTATGTATGCTGGGGATTCTGCAGTAACCTTGACAAACAGGCTCCAGATACCCTGAAGCTCGACTTCATCTTCTGATATAGCTTTCTATGTGTGAGACATGATCATCTACATAATTAATGTGATTATTACACCATAAATTTTTGAGTAAGGGGTATGCTTTATTCATGTCTGTATTACTAGCACCCAATATCCTGACTGACACTAGAAGATACTCAAAAAATATTTGTTAACTGAATAAATGAATTCATTTGCAGTGAAAATAGCATAGCTTGAGACATTCATCCAAAATAAACATATTGTTAATTTAGTATGACTAAAACTTCATGAAACCAAAATGCATCCCATATTCTGAAATGTAACACCAAAAAGTATTTCAATTAATAAAGTTATATAGAAAAATAGCCTTATAAAGAGTATATTCAGAGATTAGTCAAGAGTTATTTTTGTTTTCTTTCATTATGGCTATTCGTCTGTGCCAACAATTTGCTGCTAGAAGTTATTTTTAAAAATGCAAACTTTAAGTAGTAGATTAAATCCAGCTGGCTAGCTTCCAATGATACGGGAGGTGGGGGAGGAGTGGGAGGGGATACATATCAGATGGCCACATCTCCAGGGAATTCTATGACCTCAGTGATGAACAACTAAAATTCCTAGATTTTTCTTGTGAGAGAAATTCTATGTTCCCTGAGAATTATTGTTACTATTTTTTTATAACATAAAATTAACCATTTTAAGGTATATGATTCCATGACATTTAAGTGTATTCACAGTGTTGGGCAACCATCACCTCTATCTAGTTCCAAAACATTTTTATCATCCCAACCCATACCCATTAAATAGTCACCCTGAGAATTATTTAATCTTTGGCTCCATGTAATAAGTATAAATCCTATCAGCTTTGTAATGGAGAAACAACATGAAAAATTATTTTCCTGCAAAAATATAAAAATAGTAATTTAATAATAGGGTTTGCAGGGCCACCCAGGGGCCAGTGTGTGATCCCAAGAGTGATGCCCTGCTGACCTCTGATTCTGAACATGGAGTATGTTCAGAGGGGCAGCAATTGTATCTTTGCACAGACCTTACTGCCTCTGAGAAAGCTGCCTGGGTGATCCTAGAAAAGCAAAATGAAAACTAAGTTTTGAAGAATATTCAAGGTTTTCAAACGTAAGTGATTTTGAATTATCAAGAGCCAGGCAATCAGGAGATGTGATAAGTTGTTAAAAAGAAAAGCATGGATTTAAAGTTTATAGATGGGTTGGAATTTGAAGGAAGTCACAAACACTACAACAGCCTCCAGGAATTTCTTCTTCACAACCTTGACTCTATTGATGGAGAATGTGTACTGCGGAAGGGACTCACATATTTAGGGGAAAGACCAAGAGATGTCTTGGAGAGAAAACCCATCCTAAAGGAAGAGCTTGTGCCAGAAACAAAGGCTGAGTAACCAGGAGGGCATGGTGCTTCTGATTCCAGTGTAATATCTGTCATTCAGATTCCTCTCGTAGCCCAGATTCTCTTGGGACTCATGTTGAGGTGGGACATGGTGAGTAAAAAATTGAAATTGAAAGAGCTGCTTAGCTAAAACGGAGGAGTCCTAAACTAGACTAAGGCTGTTCATCCATTCAACAAATATGTGTAGGAAGAACTCAGTGCAGTGCCTTTGTTAGACACAGAGGCTATAATGAGATGGATACAGTCCCTGTCCCTAAGAAGTTTACAGTCTAGAGACAGACGTTTAAAACAGAACTACAGAAATACTGATTGAGTTGTTGAAAAAGTCATGACGCATTTTTGCAACAAATAACTTAGAAAAAATACGTCATGACTTTTCCGACAACCCAGTAATACAGGCTACAAAGGAATAGTTCATTCAGTAGGCCATGGCAGCATTTAATGGAGGAATCTAACCAGGTCTGGAAGGACAGGGAAGGCTTTCCTGAGGAAACAACATTTCATCTGCAACCTGAAGGATAAGTAGTTGGGAAGAGGGTGTAAACATTTCTGAGGTAGGAGGAGCTTGAGTTTGAGGTCAATGGGCTCAAGTACAGGGGATAGAAAGAGGAGCAGCAGAACACAGTTTATAGAAGAAGCTGTCTACTTGCCTATAGTTGCACGGTTGAGTGTCCTGTTACAAACACACCAGCTCCAGGCAGGGCAGTCAGTCCTTCCTGGTTGTAAGGCTGCAGGGTGTGATCTGAACTCGGGCCTTGAAGGGCTTGGTAAAAGGATATGGCAGGTGTCCTGTTTTTCCTCTAGCCAAATGCACTACGCCGTTAGTTTGGCTACATCACATGCCCCAAGTTTCTATGCAATATTGTCCAAAAGATATGAATTCAATCTCTTCAGGAAACTCCAGGGTTACTCTGGAGTTTAGATCAAGTCTCATACCGGAAGCTACAACTAAGGCATGTGGTGCTGGCAGGTTAAACTTTTGGCTTAGTGCAGTGGCACACGTGTGTATATCTGCATGAGGAACCCCTCCTCACAACAACTCCTCTGTGGTAGGAAGGGTGTGGCCATGTTTATGCTCCAGGAAGCCATCAAAGTTGTTCGTCTTATTTGGAGCAGTATCTTGGTGCCTGGCACAGTGCACACTGCATGGTAGGGAGTCAGTCCATCTCTTTGGAACGGCACGCAGTTCTGCCAAAGTCTTTCCCAGCTAACCCAGGAGATTAGCTTTCTCTGCTCATAGAGGTGTGAGAAATCAGCAGCTAAAGCACTGATTCTCATCCCTGACTGCACATCGTGGTGGTTTGAAAAATACATATACATTTTTATTTCAGATATGTTTCAAAAAGTGTATTTATAAAGAAGTTAGGCGGAAAGTAAATATGCCCCAATATTACTTTTTTCACAGTGAGATTATGTACAGTTGTTATCTTACTCTGTTCCACTTCTGTACTCCAGGGTATGAATGTTACTTAAGAAAAAGAAACAAACCAGCTTTACTGAGGTATAATTGACATGCAATACCTCATACACTTAAAATTTCAATATGATAAGTTTTAACATACAATACACCTGTGAAACTATCACCACAATCATAATAATGAACAGATGCATCGCCCCCAAAAGTTTCCTCATGTCCCTTTGTAATATTACCCTTCTGTTCCTCCCGTACCCCATCCCTAGGCAACAAGTGATCTGTTTCCCATATTAGTTTGTGTTCTCTGGAATTTTATGTAAATAGAATAATAAAGTCTGTATTCTTTCTGTCTGGCTTTATTCATTCAACATAGTTATTTTGAGATTCATTCATGTTGTGTGTACCAGTAGTTCACTCCTTCTATTGCTGAGAAATATTGCATTGTACATATATATATATATATATATATATATATATATAATATATTTATCCATTCACCTGTATAGATATTTGGGTTGTTTCCAATTTCTAGTTATTACAAATAAACCTGCTATGATTATTCATGTTGAAGTCTTTGGATGGCTGTATCTTTTCACTTACCTTGGATAAATACCTATGAGTTGAGTGTAAATATCTAGGTGGGTGTACGGCTTAATTTTTTAAGACATTGCCAAACTTTTCCAAAATGGCTGTAACACCAGCAGTGTATGAGAGTTCCAGTAGTTCCATATCCTCTCCATTATTTCGCATGGTTAGTCTTTTTAATTTTAAGCATTCTAGTAGGTGTATAGGTATATAACTGTGGTTTTAATTTGCATTTCCCTAATGACTAATGATGTTGAGCATCTTTTCATATGTTTATTGGCCATCTGAATAGCTTTGGCAAAAGGTGTGTGCTTGTGTGTGTGTGTGTGTGTGTGTGTGTGTTTTCTCATTATTGAGTTTCAAGAGTTCTTTTTGTATTCTGCATACAAGTCCTTTATCTCATATGTGATTTGCAAATATTTCTCTCCTGGTTTTTGGCTTGCCTTTTCATTCTCTTTACAGTGTCTTTTGAAGAACAGAAGTTCTTAATTTTGATGAAGTCCAATTTATCAAAACACTTCTTATGGATAACCCTTTTGAAGTGATATCTAAGGAATCTTTTCCTAACTGAGGGTCACCAGGAATTTTTCCTATTTTTTCTTACAGAACTTTTATAGTCTTATGTTTTATATTTAAGTCTATGATCCATTTCGAGTTAATTTTTTTGGTGAGAGACACGACGTTAATTTTTTGCAAATAAATGTCCCACTCTTTCAGCACCATTTGTTGAAAACAAAAACCAATAAAATTATACTTTCTTCACTGGATTGCCTTTTCCCTTTGTTGAAATCTGTGGACCATAATGTGTA
The DNA here is from genome assembly GCA_033961575.1 of Aselliscus stoliczkanus. Lineage (NCBI taxonomy): Eukaryota > Metazoa > Chordata > Mammalia > Chiroptera > Hipposideridae > Aselliscus > Aselliscus stoliczkanus. The sequence goes on from CM066730.1 coordinate 74,480,126, forward strand.
GACCTATTCCTGGAGACCGTATTCTGTTCTATTGAACCCCTTCACTATTTTGAAACCAATATCTTTCATTCTTGAAGATATGTAGTGTAAGTCCTCCCAACTTTGTCCTTTTTTTTTTTTAATCAAAATTGTTTTAGCTATTCTGGATTCTCTGCATTTCTATATGAATTTTTGAATTGAGTTACCAATTTTTACAAAATGGTGAGATTTTAATGGCAGTTGTATTGAATCTATAGATCAATTTATGGAGAAACGGCATCTTAAAAATATCAAGTTTTCAATCATTTGCACATTAAAAAAAAAAATTACTGATGCCTGACTGCACCAGACCAATTGAATCAGAATCTCTGGGGATGAGACATCGGTATCATTATTTTCTAAGAAATTTCACAGGTGATTTTAATGTGCACCCACTGAGCCCTGGCATCTCTCTGAGTGGGGTTCTGCCTGCTTAATGCTCCTAAAGGGAATGAGCTGTGCTGAATAACACAAGAAATGACTGAGTTAACTGATGATGTGTAACTTAAAGAAAAACTGTCCTAGAGACATGGATTTGAAGGATCATCAGGTGGAAGAGGAATAAGATTCTAATTCAATTGACAAAAATTTCAGGGAGTCAGACATCATCTCAGCCCAAGGTGCTTCCTAATAGTCAGTGATGTCCTCAGAAACAATGGGCTTCCAGGAAGAGGAGATCGTTGCAGTTCTATCACCTGGCAGCTATTTGGTGGGATCTATTCATTCAACATTAACCAAGGGCCTATTATATACTAACAGGAAAGTGCAGAGGCTTTTCAGCATCACTTAAGCTCTTGGAAAAAATGGTTTAGCTAACTACTCTGAGTTTCTGATTCTATGACACGTTTCTTTAATAATATTTATGAAATGGTTGCATTACACTGTTGGGTCACAAGTGTAGACTTTGTTATAATTTATATTTCAGAGTTGATGGGAGGGAAAAGACATGGACTGCTGATAGATAAGTAGTTCCATGTGAAACATAAGAATATGGTATGCAGTGGCATATAGCATTATGTGGTAGGGACCATAGAAATGGTAATAATGAGGCAATCTCACCGGGAAAAGGAAGATTAGAGCCATGAAACTTCTGTGAAATTAATCTCTTTTACGGATCACATGAGTAGGATAATGATAATGTGCTGTAAAGTTTATATGGAAATAAAATAGCAGCTAAAATAAATGTTTGACAGATTTAAAACTAGAATTAGTTTTTTTTCAAGGGCACATGGAATGTTGACCATAACCATTTTCTAGGTCACAGAGTTTTAAAAACTTTGAAATGATTGAAACCATATAGAGTATATTCTCTGATTAGAGTGGAATTAAGCTAGACATTAATACTCAAAAGATAATTATAAAATTGCTGTGTTTGAAGGGCCAGCTGAGTGGCTCAATTGGTTAAGAGCTCACTCAAGAGTGTGAGCTGAGCTCTGAGCAACAGCAGTTCGATGCCCAGCCTGAGCTGAGCTGCCACTGAGTTGCCAAAAGGTGGCAGGATGGCTTAGCTAACAAAGAAAAAAAAGAAAATTTGCTGTGTTTGGAAGTTAAGTAATACACTTCTAAATAACCTACAAGTCTAAGAAGAAACCACAGTAAAAATTGGAAACTATTTTTGAACTAAAAGGAATATTTTGTTTCATATTATAAAAACACAACATATTTAAATGAAGGTACAACTTAAATTGTACTCAGAGGAATATTTGCAGCCTTAAATGAATATATTAGAAAAAAAGGAAACTGAAAATAATTTTAAGAAGTTAGGAAAAGAATACCAACTTAAACCTAAAGGAAGTGTTACAGTGAAATCATATGAAATTATCTGTATTCAATCATTTTTCCCTATAAAAACAGCATCTTCATTTTGTTCAACCTAATAGAAGAAAGGAAATAATAAAATGCGAAACAAGTTACAATGAAATAGAAAACAAAGTTACAATACTGAAAATAAAAACAAAAGTTGATTCTTTATGAAGACTAATATAGAGTCTTGACATATAGTCTGAGGACCCTTGGATGTCCCTGAGTTCAAGAGGTCCACAAAACTTTTTCTTCGTCATCATGTTGTTTTTCTTTTTCATCCTCATTCTCTCATAAGTATACAATAGAGTATTCCAGAGGGTATATGACACATAATATTGCAACAGATTGAAGGCAAAAGTGTACAAGAGAATCCAACTGTCTTCTGTTAAGTCTGATATTAAAAGAGATTTGAAATGTAAAACAATGTCATTTTTCTCACTTAATTTTTTGTTTAAAAAAATCGCTATTTTCATTAAAATGCTATGCTATTTTGTTAAACTGTAATGGGTTTTAAGTTAATTTTTTTAATTTTTACAATTGTAATTTCTAATATAATAAATATTGATACATACAGCCAACACAAACAGAAGTTCTTTAAGATCCTCAAAAATCTTTAAGATTTTAAAGGATCCTTAAATTCACTGGACTAATAAAATTAATTTACCACTGGTGAGGTTGATCAAGGAAAATATAACAAAGAAGGCATGCATCTCTAATCAGAAATAAAAAGGAGATATCACTATATGCCCTATAGACATTACAAATATAATAATATATTATGAACACCTTTATGCTAATTTATATGAAATTTTAATGAATTGACAAATTCCTAGAAAAACAAAGCTTACTAAAAGCTTACTGATACAGAGTGAAGTAGAAAGTATAAACAATTCTATTTCTATTTAAACATTTAATCTCTAATATAAAACCTTCCTCTGGCATACACAAAACCTCTAGGCCCAGATGACTTTGCCAGTGAATTCTAGCAAACAACTAAACAAGAAATAACACCAACCTTAATTAACTCTTCAGGAGAGTAGACTAAAAGGGGAAACTTGCCAACTTCTTTAATGAGACCAACATGACCTAGTACCAAGACTTCACAGGGGCAATATAAAAAAAGAAATATCATAAACCAATCTTCTTCAAGACAGATGCAAAAATCCTAAACAAAATATTAGCAAATTTAACCCAATGGTGCATAATAGAATATATCACAACCAAATTGAGTTTATTTCAAAAATGCAATGTTGGTTTAATATTTAAAAATCAATCAATGTAATTCACAACATTAATGGAACAAAGGATATCAACTATATACTCAATTTTATATGCTCAATTCAACAGATGCAGAAAAGGCATGCATCAACAATTTAAAAAATTCAACAATTAATCATACTATAAAAACAAAAAATACAGGCCAGCCAAGTGGCACATTGGTTAAGAGCTGGCTTGGGACCCCAGTGGCCCCGGTTTGGATCCCACATGTGAGGGCCAGTGACACTGCCCTCTACAGCTAAGATGGTGAACAACAGCTCCACCTGGAGCTGGACTGCGTGAGTCCCAGTGACAGTGTAGGCTGCAGCCCCTGCTGCAATGGGCTGCCATAAGCTACAGTGAGTGGCTGGCAGCCAGAGTGAGCTGCCAATAGCCGCAGTGAACAGTCGTCCAGAGGCCAGGACCAATCTGCCTCACCCTGGAAGAGCCCAATGATAATACCAACATGGGCCAGTGAAGCAATGTCCTCCACAACTAGACTGAAGAACAAAAAAAGGACAGCAACTTGTCTGTTCCTCTTCCCCAATTCCCCAATAAAAATCTTTAAAAAAAAAAAATACAACAACCTCTTCACAAATTAGGTATAGAAGGAAACTTCATTAACCTGATAAATGATAGTTGCAAAATACTGACAGTAAACATCATACTTAATTTGAGATGTTGAAAGTTTTTTTCCTGAGATTGGAAATACAACAAAGATTCCCAATTTTATCACTGTTGTTCACTATTTTCAAGTCAAGAAAAACATATAATAGGTATAGGTATTAGAATGAAAGAAAAAATAGAAAAATTATCATTATTCATAGATAATATGATTATATATGTATAAAATCCAAAAGAATCTTCAAAGAACCATTAGCATTATATTTCTTTATACAGTTTCACTCCTGCATATGCATCCAATGAAATGTGTACATATGTGCACCAAAAGACATTTACAAATGTTTATAGCAGCATTATTTTCAATAGTCAGAAACTGGAAACAGTCCAAATCCCATCAACAGTATAGTGAAAAAATAGGTTGAGATATATTCATATAATGGAATACTATACAGCAACTAAAAGAAACAAACCAATAATAGATGCAACAACATGGAGAATCTCAAAAGTATTATGTTGAATGAAAGAAGCCAGACACAAGAAGCATATGTTCTTTGATAACATTTCTATGGCACCCAGAAACAGGCAAAATTAGTTTATTGAGTTAGAAGTCAGAAGATTAATTACCATTTAGAAAGTAGGAAGAGTGACTAAAGAAGGGTATAAGGAAGGGATTTCCAAGGTGTCAGCAGTACTTTATTTCTTGATGTAAGTGGAAGTGACATGGCTATGTTCATTGTGTAAAAATTCACCAAGTTGAGCGCTTACAAATTTTGTACTTTTCTGTATATATTTTATACTTCAATAAAATAATTCATAAAGATATTTGTACAAAATATTAAAAAAGAGATTTCTTTTTTAGTTGTACAGGCAAATGAATGACTGTTGAATAATAAAGCTTAGAGAAATTCCAGATCTGGTACAAAAATATTTTTGAAATAAATCAAGCTGTGCCATTAGAGTGATCAAAATGTAATTACATAATTCAGCTCAACATTATTATGAAAGAGAAAAAAAGCTTAAAATCTTAATATTTTGTTACAGTGTCTGAAACTGATAAAAATATGAGCATTGTTTAGAAAACAATGCATGAAGAATTATAAATGTAATAAATCATTGTATGTTCTACAGACTGCATAAAATATCACATTAGAAGCTGGGGAAAAAAACTAAACCTCAAATTAAAAAAACCTCTTACTCTAGTAAAAATACATCATGGCTACATACAAAATGAAGTAGACATAATTTTAGATGAGATCAGTAAAGTTCAAGAAATGGTAGGTCAGAAATTACACAGGACAACAAAATATTACAGAAATAACTTTCAAGGGCTGAATCCAATAACAAAAGTTTTCTATGACACAAAATGTTCAAAATCACTGAGAATCCATAGAACCAGGTCATCATCATGGAGCAAAAGTAAAATGAATTTAAAGTCACAGAGAAAACCTCCTTTTCTTTCAACTTTCCTGGAGAATATTTTAGAAAATGTCTTATTTCTAAACTTCCTTTTCTCAATGTTCCAACCTCTTCTCTTCCACCTCTACAAAATCTTCCCAGGTAATCTGATGTATTCCCCAAATTTCAACCACCACCTAACTGTGTGTTAATGTCCTCACCTCTTTATCATCAGCCACCTCTCTCTCCTGAGCTCCAGACCTTTACCTTTAACATTCTAGTAGTATTTTCAAACACACAGCCTCTAAATGTCAAAACCCAAATTTATGATCTTTTCTGACAGACCAGTTCTTCCGCCCTTGTTCTAAACTACAGTTAGTGGTGCCATCTTCCTCCTAGTTGGCCAATCTAGAATAATCTGAGTCATCTTTAACCCCCTTTTCTCCCTCAACCCTATATCAAACACCATTCCATCTTTTGCTTCTATCTCTGAAATCACTCTTGAATCCCTACCCTCTCAGTGTCCACTCCACCCATCTCAGAGCAGACCCCTCATCATCATTTGTCTGGATTATAATATTTCAATAGCCTCCTGCCTCTCTAGCTTCTCTGTCGATTTCAATGCCCATTCTCCACACTGCTACCAATATCATCTTTCTCAAATAGAAGTCACATCAACTCCATGCTTTAAAACCACCAGTGGGTTCTTGGTCTTGACTATGAGATTCCCTTGATCTGCTGGCAGAGAGAGATGGCTGTTACGTAACAGCCTTTACAAAGGCATGCTAACCCCCAACTCAATGATATCCCTTAACATATGGGTCTATATTCAACAAGCTACATAGAGAAACAGAGAGCATAGCCTTGGGCACACCCTTTAAGCTCTCAAACAATATTTATCAAAAAATTGCCTAAGAGGGCCGGCTGAGTGGCACGGTGGTTAAGCACTGGTTTGGGAAGCCGGCGGTCCCGGTTTGGGTCCCACATGTGAGGGCCAGTGACACTGCCCTCAAAAAAAAAAATTGCCTAAGAAAAATGCAGACCATTGCCTAAAAGAAATTCACCTTTTCTTATAGCCTAGATAGTCTAAAGTATGCTCTTGCATCAATTTAGATCATCAGAGAGCTGGGTACCTATTTCTTGCTGTATTGGTCCCCTAAAAGAATGGCTTTTACTGAACTGCACCTAATTGCATGCGGTCAGCTCACACGGGACACTGCTATAACAAACTGCCCTTTGAAACTTGTTGTCCAGGACACAGTTCCTCCCTCCTTAAAAGATTCCTCAGGGGAAATTCATGTCTAATCTTAGTACTAATAGGTCTCTTAAGCAATTGGCTTGTTCGTAGCATATACATATTGATTGCTGGAAAGGTTAGAAGCAATGTGCAGATCATTAGAGCATGCATTTTTAGTGTCACTAGTGGCTCCAGTTTATGTCCCACCTTACTTGATTTCTTCTATTTTCTTTCCTTCTTTTCTTTTTTTTTTTTTTAAGATTTTATTGGGGAATTGGGGGAGGGGAACAGCGTTGGGGAATCAGGGAAGGGACAAGTTGCTGTCCTTTTGTTCTTCAGTCTAGTTGTGGAGGACATCGCTTCACCAGCCCATGTTGGTATTGTCATTGCACTCTTCCCAGGTGAGGCAGTCGCTGGCCGGCCATTGGACGGCTGCTCACAAAATCTCACACCAGCTGCCGGCCAGCCCCACCGCAGCCTACACCTTCGCAGCCCAGTTCCAGGTGAAGCTGTTGTTCACCATCTTAGCTGTAGAGGCGCAGTGTCACTGGCCCTCATGTGGGATCTGAAGCGGGGCTCTTCTGCTCAGAGCTGGCATCCCAAGCTAACTCTTAACCAATGCGCCACTCAGTTGGCCCCTCTTCTATTTTCAACTTATGTTATCTTGGATCCTTGTAAACTATCTTAAAGTTTTTCTGGAACAAAATGATTTTTAAGAAAATAACAAAATAAACACATAAGCATTCCAGTAAATAAATGCAACAACATCGCACCACCTCTGATATTTATGCAGTATTCGTCACAATAGCTGCACACCAAAATCACTTTTGAAGTTTTATAAATACTCAGATGCTCAGGCCTCTTTTCAGACTTATTGAATGAGGATCTTAAGGGAAGAGGCCCAGGCATTAGTATTAATATTAAAAAATAAAAACATAACTATGCAGGTTGCTCCATAAAATAAATAATCAATAAATTATATTTCATCAAAATACAAAATTTTTTGAAAGATACTGTTAAGAGAATGAAAGGACAAGCCACAGACAGAGAGAAAATATTTGCAAATCATACATTACACAAAGAACTTATATCCAGAATATGTAGAGAACTCTCAAATATCAATACTAAGAACACAAATAACCAATACAAGTATGGACAGAAGATTTGAAAAACCACTTCATCAAAAAAGATATACAGATGGTAAATAAGCACATGAAAAGATATTCAACATCATTAATCATTAGGGAAACCACAATGCAAATGAAAACCACATCTTTTAGAACGTCTAAAATTTAAAGACTAACCATATCAAGTATTAATAAGGATGTGGAACAACTGGAATTCTCATGTATTGCTAGTTGGAATGTAAAATGTTACAGCCATTTTGGAAACCAGTTTGGCAATTTCTTAAAAAGTACAACATACAGCTACCATATTGAAAACATATACCCATACAAAGACTTATAGTTGAATGTTCATAACAGTTTTATTTGTAAAAGCCCAAACTGGAAAAAACTCAAATGTCCATCAACAGGTCAATTAATAGACAAATGATGGTACATCCATACAACGGAATATTAGTCTGCAATAAAAAAATAAACTACTGATACAGGCAATAGCATGAATGAATCTCAAAATAATTATGCTGAGTGAAAGAAGTCAGACATAAAGAGAATAAATGCTGTACAATTCCATTTATATCATAAAATTCTGGTGAAGTAAGAAAATAGTAGAACTGTTTTCTAAAATATGTAACCTGTTGTATAAATGGCTAGTTACTGGTAAGATGAATTGCTATGGACTCCAACCATAAAACAAATTTTGCAGGAGACTCGGACAACAATAGGTGTTAAAGTCTCACTTCCATTCCTGAAGTAGAAGACAGGGTTTTATAGTGCTTAGGTAATTAAATTCCTTAAGTTGGGAAGGAGCCAAAATACAACTGCTAAGAAATAACATCTGCTTGTCCTGGCATATTCTGATTTTGCATAAGCCTCAGAGGCACACGCGGCTGCAGTGGTGCAACAGGCCTTGTGAGCCCTTGTCAGGCAGGCAGAGGCACCCCAAATTCCTGGCTGAGAATAAACCATGATCTATTTGCAAGGGTGTACTTCCCTGGGGCAGGAAATAGGGTTGATGTTGATTAAGTATCATGTGACGAACAAATGGAAGCAGTTTTAGAAGAGAATCTTACAACTCACTTTCTCAAATGAACAAAAACTGCTGAAAAAATCCTCATTCGGTTTCAACTTCTAACCCATTGTGTGAGCATGGGACTTGAAAAGCTTACTCTATTTACATGATACATATGATCTGTGTGTCTGAATTATCCTTTCATTTCTTTTTCCAAAAAGATTTCAAGAACTAGTTACTGGAATCAAGATATTGTCCTAATTGCTGACATATTTTCTTTCTTTTTTAATTTTTGTTTTTCATTTATAACTGACATTCAATATTATTTTATATTAGTTCAGGTGTACAGAATAATGGTTAGACATTTATATAATTTATGCAGTGCTCCCCCCGATTAGTCTAGTACCCACCTGGCACTATACACAGTTGTTGCAACATTATTGACTATATTACCTATGCTGTATTTTACATTCCTGTGACTATTTTGTAACTACCGATTTGTATCTCTTAATCTCTTCACATTTTTCACCCAGTTCCCCAAACTCCTTGCCTTCAGGCAACCATCAGTTTGTTCTCTGTATCTATCAGTCTGTTTTTGTTTTATTTGTTCATTTATTTTGTGCTTTAGATTCCACATATAAGTGAAATCATATAGTATTTGTCTTTTTCTGTCTGACTTATTTCACTTCGCATAGTACCTTCTAGGTTCATCCAAATTGTTGCAAATGAGATTGCATTCCTTTTTTATGGCTGAGTAATATTCAATTGTATATATGTACCACAATTTCTTTTCTATTTTTATTTTTTCTTAAGATTTTTATTAAAATATAGTTAACATACAATATTATATTAGTTTCAGGTGTACACCATAGTTATTCAACATTTATATGGCTAAAGAAGTGATCACCATGATAAGTCCAGCACTCATCTGACACCATACCACACTATCACAAAATTATTGACTGTATTCCCCATGCTGTACATTATATCTCAAGTGACTTCTTTGTTGTTTGGGTTTTTGTTTGTTTGTTTTTTAAGATTTTATTGGGGAGGGGAACAGATAAGTTGCTGTCCTTTTGTTCTTCAGTCTAGTTATGGAGGACATCACTTCACGGGCCCATGTTGGTATTATCATTGCGCTCTTCCCGGGTGAGGCAGTCACTCGCCAGCCATTGGACAGCCTCTCACAGCAGCTCACGAAAGCACATGCCAGCTGCCAGCCAGCCCCACTGCAGCCTATGCTGGTGCCGACAACTCACTGCAGCCCAACTCCAGGTTGAACTGTTGTTCACCATCTTAGCTGTAGAAGGTGCAGCATCACTGGCCCGCATTTGGGATCTGAACTGGTGCCCTACTGCTCAGAGCTGGTGTCCCAAGCCAACTCCTTATCAATGCGCCACTCGGCGGGCCCCACTTCTTTGTTTTATACCTGGAAATTTGAACCTCTTAATTCCCTTCACTTTTTCCCCTCCTTCATCTATTCTGCTACTGATTCCTTCTAGTGTATTCTTCATTTCAGTTATTGTAGTCTTCATTTATGACTGGTCCTTTTTAATGATTTCTAGGTCCTCTTTTATGCTTACTGTCTCTTTGTTGAAATTCTCATTAAGTTCCTTAAGCATCCTTATAACCAGAGTTTTGAACTCTGTATCTGGTAGATTGCTTGCTTTCATTTCATTTAGTTCTTTTTCTGGAGCTTTGTCCTATTCTTTCATTTGGGACATGTTTCTTTGTCTCCTCATTCTGGCCACTTCTTTGTATTTGTTTCGATGTATTACATAGATCTGCTACTTCTCTCAGTCTTGGCAGGGTGGTCTTATGTAATAGGTGTCCTGTGGAGCTCTGTGGCACAGTCTCCCTGACCACGTGAGCTGGGTACTCCAAGAGTGTTCCTTGTATGGGCTGTGTGTACTCTCCTGTTGTAGAGCCTTGATTGCTGTTGGAACATCAATGGGTGGGATTGACCCTCAGTCTGACTGGCTGTGAGGATTGGCCAGGACCACAGCATACAAGCTGCTGTGTAGGGGCTGACCCCACCAAGTAGGATTTGCCCCAGAGGTGCCTGCTGAGACCACCTTTTGGGTGTGCTGCTTGTGGAGCTTTTGGGGCTTATGAGGTGGTGCTCTGAAGCTGACCACAAGGTGTGTTGGTTCTGGAGCCTCTTGGGAGGGGCTCTGGTGCATGCCAAGATCAGTTGCTGCCTGTGACCTGCCTGGGGCTACCTGGTAGAAGCTACAAAGTGATCTGCAGTTGTTTGCTGCCTATGCTGTGCCTAGAGGCACATGGGGAAGGCCACAATGTGAACTGAGGCTGGCCATCACCAGTATTGGGCCTTGAGCCACTCTCCACTGCTGAAAGAGCCTCTGGTAGTGTGTAACTTGGGTGGGGTGGAATCTCAGGGAATCATCAGGATCGGGTAAGTAGTGTTTGTCAGAGTAATGCAGATTCAGATTTGGCCATGTGAGGGGAGGCCCAACACAAGAAAGATGGCGCCCACCTGCCAGTTGTGTGTGAGCGGGGCTCAACATGGACAATGGCAGCTGTCCCTGCAGCCCTCATTCTGAAGCCACACAGCTTAGTTTCTCTTTGTATGTCTCTGGTGCCTCCCAACCCAGGGGGAGTGTCTGTGAGTGAGTGAGTCTGTGCATGGGCTCTTTAAGAAGATGTCCGGGTTTCTAGCAGCCTTCTGTCTCACCCAAACAAATGGAATCCCTGCTGATTTTCACAGCTAGATGTTGTGGGGGTTCCTCTTCTTGCCACTGGTGCTCTAGACTGGGGAGACCAGTGTGGCACTGGGGCCTCTTGTTCTTTGGGGGGAATGCGATATTCCACCTGATACTCAATTGCCACATGTGGGTGTGGGGCCAGTCCATGTCATGTCCCCATGCCTCCAACCAGTCTTGATGTGGCTTCTTTATATCCTTAGCTATGGGGCTTTTGTTCAGCTAGTCCTCAGATGGTTCTCCAGCTTAATTGCTCTATAATTGTAATTGTGATGTGGTCATGGGAGGAGGCGAGCACAGCATTTACTTACTCTGCCATCTTGACCAGAACTTCCATGTCAAAACCCAATAGATACTTATTTACCACAGTTCTGGAGGCTGGGAAGTCCAAGATCAACGCACTGTAAATTATCACATATTTTCTTAATAACTCATTAAATAGGGTTCTAGGTTTACAAAGATAAATAACATAGAGCTTCTGCCCTCAAGTTTCTCACCATCTTTCCCCCAACTGCCTCCAATACTCCCACAGCTATTTTATAGTTGCCAAACAACCTAGGAATCTTTGTCTTTTATACTTATTTCCAGCTCTGAGTTCCTGCACTCAGGTTTTCAGCTATGTACAACTGTTTGCTTCCGTCTTGCATAACTTGAAAATGTGTTATGTCAAAGAGTGACTAGCAGTCAATGATCTTTCCAATTGTGGGTATAGTATATGGCTCATTGAAGACCTGGCGCAATACATTTCTGTTTTATAAATGAATATTAAATCTCTCACTGTACCCTGCATGAAACTTCCAATCACCATTAAAAAAGCTAGTGGAAACACTTCTGTTGTGGGTCATGGGAAACTATGGCTGCCAGAATACAATCTGGAAAGAACAGACAGAAGGATTATTCTGCTTTTCCCTAGAAGGATACCCTGCTAATGAACAGGATGAACATTATTATCTTCAATTATAGAGAAGTAGATATTTTTCCTGTTACATGTTTTGCCTTCTAGGCACAGAACTAACTCCTAAGGACATATTTGGCCTAATCAGAAGTAGGGATTGAAGTGTAACAAATAAAATCCAACTTCAGGAGGAGAATCACAGTGTTTTAATCAGCCAGGAGATCTAATTGAAGACACCTGCTGCTTTAACAATAGCAGTCTCTCAGGATACCACATCTTTCTTTGTTTCCTAGCACTGATGGATAATATATGCACAGCTTGGAGAACAACATTTATTATGGTAACTGACTTCAGGCAGAATGGAAACAATAAAGAAAATAAATAGGAGTTAGGCTCCAGTGTAATGGAGCCTTTTTAGGCTCTAAAAGGGAACAAAACAAAACAAAACAAAAACCAAACAAAATGTGGAACCTGAAAACCAGGCCATCTTATATTCCTCCACAAAGAAAACCACTTCAAAAAATGGATGGGATCTCTATACATAGTTGAACTTGAGCCAACACTGAAAACTTGAATCAGGCTGTTACAGAATTTGAGAGAAGTGTATTGCTTTTTGAGCCACTCAGCTCAATTAGTGCTATTTACCCTTACATTATTTCCTCAAAGCTATACCTCTAAGAACACCACTAGTTACCACTGTTTTTGCCTATGTCATTTCCATACTCAATCCCAGTCCAAATGCCAGCATTGGCTTAGCCCTAAAGTGTCACATAGGTACTTGCTGAGTATAGGTATTCCATGACTGCCTCATATTTGCCATTACACATGCCTGTCCATGCAGCATATGTTGCATATGCCAAATATATGGACCCAGAAATGTTGGAATGGGATAGATGTCAGCTGGCTTGAGAGTATGAATCATCCTTTTTCATACTGTAAGTCATAGCATCAGTGCATGCAATTTAGATTTTTTTTTTTTGCAGACCGTTTCCTCTGATCATGCTTTATGTCATGTCTGTATTACTTGATGAAACACAATTTAGTGTTAGATGTGGTTATTTAAGTGGATATTCAGTAACAGACTTGCTTCTCACTATATTAAAATCAAAGTGAGAGGCTGACAGGTTAAAGTGCACCATTTTCATGAAGTGAGGATGCAGATCAGGATCTAATGAGACTGTGCTCTTCATAAGTACTTGGCACCAGCAATGCAATGAGCAAATCCTAGGCATTAAAATATCTCCAGGGTGGGCCCGCCGAGTGGTGCATTGGTTAAGAGCTTGTTTGGGGATGCTAGCAGCCCCGGTTCGGATCCCACATATGAGGACCAGTGACACTGCCTTCTACAGCTAACAACAGCTCCACCTGGCGCTGGGCTGTGCAAGCCCCGGTGACGGAGTAGGCTGCAGCCCCTGCTACAGTGGGCTGCCAAGGCTACAGTGAGTGGCTGGCAGCCAGTGTGAGCGGCTGGCAGACAGCGTGAGCTGCCAATAGCCACGGTGAGGGACCATCCAGAAGCCAGCGACTGATCTGCCTCACCCAGGAAGAGCGCAATGACGATACCAACAGTGAAGCAACATCCTCCGCAACTAGACTGAAGAACAAAAACACAGCAACTTATCCGTTCTCCTTCCCCGATTCCCCAACGCTGTTCCCTTCCCCCAATTCCCCAATAAAATTAAAAAAAAAATCTCCAGGATTTCTAAAGGTTTGGATTCAAATGCTTACTCATGTGCCCCTTCAAAATAGCATAGAGCCATTCTCCTAAAAGAAGGGATAGGAAGTTAAATGAACTGCCTATTATATGTAGGTATTCTGCAAGATACTTTGTACGCATTAGCCAAAAGCTTATGTATGTCTTTCCCTTTCTCGCCTAAGATTTTCTATTTAACAGGAACAGTGTTACTACTAATGGCATCATGCCCCAGGTATCACCGAACTACTTATTCCCAGGCATGCCCAATGGTAGAGAGAAGAAAAGTACAATGTCCAAGGAGAGGGTACATTTAACTTTCCCCAGTAGCAGTAAAAACTCCCTTGTTCTATATTTCATTTATTTTTTAGAGGTACTCAATGGTAGTTTGTCATTTCATTCATTCATTCATTCATTAGCATTATTTATTGAGTGCTCACTTTAGGCAATGTACAGTCATTATTCTAGGTTCTAGGAAAACAGAAGTAAATAAGACATCGCCTCTGTCCTCAAGAACCACAGCCTACCACAAAGTGGGTATAGAAGCAATACATATCAACATAGGCTTTGACGAAGACTCAGAAAACCTTTGACCCTCTCCACTTTCCTGCCCAAGAGATTCAGACAGAAAAAACCTGCTTCAGAAAGGAAATCTTAGGATGACCAGCCTAATTTGAATTAAGCATGATAAATATTAATAGTAAGGCTTCAGGCAGGGCCCTGTTAGCTAGATACCTTCCGTCCCATTGTTTCTTGGTTGCCCAGCAAGAATCTGCCTGCCATGTATGTATGTTCTCCTCTTGTTCAACTACCTGTAAACCATCCATTCTTACTTATGAAATCTAAGATCCTGTCCCCTCACTTTTTCTTTTGTCCAAAATGTCATATGTACCCAATTCTGCCTTATTATTTTTAGACTGTTCATGCTAATGTGAATTGCCTGTGAGGATATATTAAAATTTTATTTTTGCCTGTTAAACTGTCTCTGTTAATTTGATTAGCCCAGCTAGAACAACTTAGAAGTTGGGAAGAAAATTATGGTGTGTGTATAGAGGGAGAGATAGAGAGAGAGAGAGAGAGAGAGAGAGAGAGAGAGCAAGAGCCCCTATACCCTCTATACTTCTTTTGTACACACCAGGCTGGCTACTTAGTGTGAGTTCACACTCACTGCTTCTCCCTCTCTGTGTGGAGGGCTGAGCTCATTCATTATTGAAGGAGGGTAGAGTGTCATTCTTTAGTCAGCACTTTGAAAGGATACTAAACAGGCATTTATAAATTAAGAATCCATAAATATTGCATTATATACATTTGCTATTTTAATATTTATAAAGTTCTTAATGCAACACCCTTGCACATAATTTTTTTCCTAGAGTGCTATATTTTAGGAAAGGTTTATCATATTCCCGTTCTCTCTTTTTTTTTTTTCATTTAAAATTAGATGTCTTCCAGATGTACGCATTCTTCAGCTTAACTGAAGCAAAAGAACCATTAAAATCTTCTTAGATTCATTTTCCATCCCCTAATTTGAACCTCACAAGTTTTAATTTAGGTTATCTGGAGAAAACTTGAATTAACACTGGGTTTTTATGACTGTGCAGCAAGACAAAGACATTAAAAAAAAATAAAAAGAATCAAGACAGAATAATCCTGGGTAACATTTTTATCAGGAAAAACAGAGTACACATTTGGTAGCCCAGCTTCATGGTTTAAAAACAAGATTAATCATACTAACCCGGCTTTAGCTAAATGTTTTAAAAAGAGGTATGTGTTTTCCATAAATTCCTTATTTAAAAATTTTACATTCCCATCTCATTTTGTTTCTGTGCGTTGGTCAATTAAGCGATGAATTGAATTAAAAAATTCAATCCCATTATGGAATGTTTTTAAGAGGATGCCTCTATGCAATTTTGAAGGGCTCACCCAAGTAACTGTTTTAATGCAAACCTTCAGGAACCCTGGAGAAATTGTAATGCCTACAATTTGCTTATGGTACTGCTGATGCCAAATACATATGTTGAGCACAGACAGCCTCATTAGATCCTGATCTGCCTCCTCACTCTATGAAAATGGTGAACTTTAACCTGTCAGCCTCTCACTTTATTTTTAATATGGTGAGAAGCAAGTCTGTCACCGACTGTCCACTTAAATGGCTTCATCCAAGATACTAAGTTGTGTTTCATCAAGTAACGCAGACCTGACATAAAGCATGATCAGAAGAAACAGTCTGCCAAAAAAAACAAACCACAAACAGATTGCATGCACTGATATTATGACTTATAATATGAAAAAATAAAATGATTCATACTCTCAAGAGATATAAAATTATACAAACATGAGTACCATGAGCACAGAGAATTTTATCCTTTGGTATTGATGTAGTTAGTTTAAGTGCCTAGAACAGTTTCCGGCACATAGTAGGTACTCAATAGATATATGTCAACTGAATGAATGGTCAAGACAATATGGATGAGGAAAGGGCATCATTTCTAGTAGATACTTACATTCCTTGATTTGTGATTATTCTAGCCCTCTCTCATATGAGTACCTCTGCCTTGACTTCTTTTTTTTTTTTAATTACATGAACTAGTGTATCGTGAGATCCTATGGAAAATCAACCCAGAACAGTAAACAGGTAAATTTACATGGGAGACAACACAGAAACAGGTAAATATAAACTGGAGAAAGTCATTAGGGAATCCATGATCTTACAGAATGAGGTACGAGGAACTGAAAAAAGGTTTTGTGTTTTTTTTGTTTTGTTTTTTGTTTTTTGATAGAGTGCCTGAGATGGGGTCTTAAGGGCAAGCGTGACTTCAGGAAAGAAGAGGCAGGCATCAAAAACAAACATTACCTACTGTGTAATTTTGCTGAGGGTCACCTGGATTCCTATGCCAATGTGCCTGTTGAAGTAAGTAGAGTACAAAAACAGGCTGAAAAATTTCCTCTACCTATACCTACTGGTAAAACTATTGGACAGAAAGCGATGAAATATGCAATGATTGGAGAGGATTTGCTTTTATCTGAGGCCAAAGTAATTTTAATTTACTTAAAAACACTTCACCTAAAATTTTGAAGATCATTTGTTTTTCCAGAACAGACTATTTTAGAAGATACATTTATAACATGCATACATGGAGGGCCGGCCTTGTGGCTCAGTTGGTTAAGAGCTCGCTCAAGAGTGCGAGCTGAGCTCTGAGCAACAGCAGTTCGATGCCCAGCCCGAGTTGAGCTGCTGCTGAGCTGCCAACAGGTGGCAGGATGGCTCAGCTAAAAAAAAAAAAAAAAATCCTAACAAGCATACATGGGAGCAGCATAACCTAAAATTGGAGGTAAACATGAAGACTGACCATAATCCAACTTCTGTCAGTTAAAATGATAGTAAATATAAATAATAACTAAAATATGGAACAAAATACTAAGTCAATTTAATTAATAACATTGAAGGCCAACATCATATTATTTCTCTTTTTAACCTTTGCTCGAACTCATGATTTCTAGCACATCTGCTGTTGTATGTTACAACATATTATAATGAGAATAATTACACAGCCCTTTGAGACACAAGTAGTATAATTTTCTAGACATGATGTTCTAGTACAGTCAAGTATTATAAAAAACAAAAATGAGCAATAAGTCA
Source organism: Aselliscus stoliczkanus (assembly GCA_033961575.1). NCBI lineage: Eukaryota > Metazoa > Chordata > Mammalia > Chiroptera > Hipposideridae > Aselliscus > Aselliscus stoliczkanus. The sequence goes on from CM066730.1 coordinate 74,497,541, forward strand.
TTAATGGGTATGACTCGCAGGACATTAGCCAATGCCTTTTCCAATAAGGAGTCTGATCAACAGATGTAATGGAAAACAGGAGGATTTTTTCTTAGTAAGTTTTCCAACTTCATATTTTTACACTTGAGAGAAACATATGGTTTAATGCTTAACAGACTTAGCAGTGGTAGGAGGCCTGTGAAACTGTTTGCAACCACATCTTTAGGGTTTTTCTCAGAACTCACTGAAGGGCTTCTGTCTTTCTAATGCTAAATACAGATATAGTCCTATTTTATTCATTTGCATCCTTATTGATTATAATCAGTACGAATATTATCTAAAAGACATTTTAATTCTCACCTAAGAATAAACAAACTACCATAGATCAGTTGTTCAACTGTAAAACTGATTTTTTTTTCAAAAAAAGAAACAGAAAAGAAACATCTGCTTTCTTTTTGTTATTACTTTTTGCTATATCAATTCTGCAAGTGGTTTTCAAAATGATGATTAGGTGCATACAGATTCTATCTTCCTTGGCTGCCCTCACATTTCCAATCTCATTTCTTTCTTCACCTCTCCAACCAGATTGCCTTCTTCTCCTGGCATTGCCAGACTTCAGTCTTTCTCTCTCTCTTCTCTCTCTCTCTCTCTCTCTCTCTCTCTCTCTCTCTCTCTCTCTCTCTCACACACACACACTCTGTCTGTAGAGTATGCTTATAATTCTGACTACTCAGACCCTAAATAGATATCCTCATACAATAACACAACAACAAATAGACAAGTAAAAACAAAACAGAAAAATAACAACTAACAAAACCAAAACAAAGGGAGCATGGGGTAACGGTGAGGAAGAGGGATGTGGTAGGAAGTATATTGTGTCCCGCATTAGGGTCAGTGCAAAGAGAAATCACAGAATATGGAAGCCTATTTCCTGGTCTGTATTATGTCATGCATCCCTTATCCCCAGAAAAGGGTGGGACAGTCCTGGGGCAGAGACTATGTCTGTTTTACAGTTTTTTCTCTAGTGACAGAAGCAAATTCCTGTGAAGCTAATGAAGCTTAAGCTTTAGGACACTTCAGTTGTATGAGTTTAGGAGTGTTCAATTGTCAAGTGCTCTTGCAAAAGTAAGATGTTCTAACCACAACCACAACCAAAGTAAATATCCCCACTAGCGCTTCTCACACTTCACCTCCTGCTGTAGTGTTGGGGTAGCTGCAAGTGGACTCAACTAAGAGAAAGTTGAGTTGGAGATAAATTTGGCTTGGGATTAGTGGAAATATTCACCTGGTTTGTAGTCACTTCTGAGTTAGTTAAGTTTTTGCTAGCCATCTTAATGTAGGAATGGTTCCCAGGGATACCCCTAGCTCAGTCATGACATCACTGTGTTGTGATCCTAAGGCAAAATGGCCAGAGGTTCTAACATGATGTGAACAGTTCCTATAGTGGCCAACACAGAATTATACCGGCAGTGGAGGGGAAACTAGGTCGATATGTCTGGAACCAGGAGCTAGTCTAGAAGAAATGCTTCTGGTCACTAGATGTGTATAACTATAAGTGGAGGATTTAATTCTTGTCAGTGTTAAACAAAATAGAAGTTCTCTTCTGTACAGAATGAACTTGACAATGTTGCTTGTATAATTCTAAATGCACTATACACTTTTCTCCCATTAGAATTTATCATCATCCCTGTCTTCATGGGGAGCAAACCTGTAACAGTATTACAAACAAAAAGTACAGTTCAGTATACAGTGTTTATGTATTTCAAAGTCTTATCACATGAATCCACTAATCAAAGATTTAAATTGCTTGCTGATCTGATATGAAACACTGAATCAATAAAGATAATAGAAAATTCATAAGACACCACTATAATGAGGACATCAATGAAAATTCAGAGTATTAATAATAGTTCCTGCACAAGAAGATTTGAAATTCCTCAAATATTACTGCTTATATGTGAAAGAAACTTGATAGAGGTTTTCTGAAATCTTAAAAATTTGTATGACTTTACTAATAATGAGTAGTGAGGCTGAAAGGAACTTTTCTAAACTTCCAACTTAAAAATCTATTTTTGGTCAACCATGCTAGAGGACGCTCCTATTTCTATAGAAAAAAATTTATAAAATTATTGTTATATGAAGAAACTATCTAAGAGTGTACAGACAAAAAAATAGGGAAAAGAATTATAGGGGTTTGTCAGACAATTAGTTAATAAAAATATTATAAAAAGTTTTCTAAATTTTGTACTTTTAGGGTATTTATCAGATTTTAAAAACGAATTTGTCATTATTTTTTTTCTCTATTCATTTTCATTCCCATTTTTTGTTTGTAATTTAGTATTCCTTTTCATAAAGAGGGGGCCCAAATTATATGTTTTGGGGCACACAAAACATGGATCTGCCTCTGCCCACTACCTGGCTCAGAACCTGGCACATTAAATGTTTGTTGTAAGAAGACGCAGCAATGGCTCTCAGCTCAAGGGTAGTAATATGACACTCAGTTTAATGAAGGAGAGGTTAGCCTATGCTGATGTTTTTTGGCATATCCAGTCTCTAGGCTTGATCATTTTGGGAACTGTGATGGCACCACCCTCCCAGGAGAGATCCTAAACCTAGCTAGTGGGAAGCCAAGATGGAAGAGGCAGAGAAAATGAGGCTAGAGCCTGTCATATTGTTTCGCAGTCAAGAAACTCTATTTTTCCTTGTACTTTCATTCTTTTTTTTTAATTTTTTTTAAATTTATATATTTTTTTAATTAGCTTCAGGTGTACAACAAAGTACAATAGTTATACTTTTACCCCTCAAAGTGACAACTCCCCTCCCCCAATTCTCCCCCATTTCCTCCCCCCCATATCATACTATCTATTACAATTCCTTTGACTCCCTTCCACCGTATAACCCACATCCCGTGACTATCTATATATTCAATTACAGTTGGCGCTTTCATTCTTGATAGGTGCTAAATTAAATTAATTAAAATAAAATTCTTCCTATCTCTGAAGATACGAAAATTAATTTTCATATGTTTGGAAATTTATTCCTTTCTGTTTCTTATTGAAGAAAATGATTACTCTTCCTTCTCTTTAGCTAAATAATGTGAAACATATGTGAGTAGAATTACATCAAGTCCCGAGATATCAATGTTTGGAAGTGTTGAAGTCTTCCACAGAGAGTTTCAAGTTAAAATATCTTACTTGAATAAAATGCATATTGTGACCTGATACTGCTATTCTATTCATGTTCCTACTTAATAGTATTCCCACTCTAAAATAATTTAACCTCAAAATTTCTAGATTGCTTCATTTCCATCAAGTCCTAGAAGTCTAAGAAGCTCTATTAACTAAAGACAAAGTAAAAATCTAGATGTATGAGTAGGTTAACTAACTGCTTCCTGGTGGGGCTTCTTCTGAGGCATCAGCACCTAGAATTAGTCCCACCCACCAGACCAGTTAAGAGCGTGATAGGAGGAGTTGGGAGTAGGCAGTCCTTTCTCAAGATACTGGGGAAAGTATAGAGCAGCATGATATCTAAAGGGTATAGCAATAGATAAATTCAAACAGTTGATATTGTGAGTTCTGATACTCCAAGTGGGGTACCCCTAAAGGGAAGGAAATATGAAACACAGTGGAAAGCAGTTTGGAAATCCAAGTAGGCAAAGAGTCAGCATCAGGGATGCCCATCAGCAGGTAACAGAACTTTAGCCACCTGGCTGGTGTTCAAGGACAGACTTGTCCCTGGGAAACACTGATAGTAGAGAGTGATAATAACAAAACAGGACTCTGGCTGTTGAATATACGAAATCAGATACCAGCCATAAGGAAGCAAGGCAGAAACTTAGTTTACCAAACTGAAGTACAAGCGGGTCTTAGAGAATAAGACAGAAACCTATCATCAGAACTTGGGCAAGTAGTCAAGAGCTGGACCCTGTAGAAGTGAGCTACAGCCCCTTAAACCTCTTCTGTTCAAGGTCTGGATTGGACAGTGGGGTAAGATGAGCTCATGGTTAGGACCAGCCTTTGCTGAGGGAAAAAAAAGGACAGCAGAGACTTGGAAACAGTTAAGATCTGACTGATGATAAAGTAAAGGAAGGCCCTACCCCTGGACAGGGCTTAAAAAGTCATCAAAAGAGAACACATTACTTAAAACTTAACAGAAAGATAACTTAAATCTTTTAGGCTACTTCTGAGAAAAAGAAGACCTCTTAGTAAGGGGAATTTTTTTTTTTTTTTTAGTGGAAGTAGGAAATAATCAGATTTGGTTTTTAGTATACATTCTTTAGCTTTCCTTTATAAATAATAAGGCAAGAAAGAAAGTGTCAATACAGACTGTAACTAAGGACTTTTTCTTTTTTCAAATTCCGGAAGGGTTAAGTTAGGACAAAAAAAAAATAGTTTTCTCCTCCTAAACACTAATTTAGCAATTACTTGACATGAGTTCCTCACTTAGGAAGCTGCGAAGCACATTTTTTTCTCTTGACTCATGGTCTGATTCGCCAGGGCAATAGGCTATGCCAATCCTGGACGTCACTAGCATCCGTCATTTACCAGCACATATCATTGCTCAATTGCTGGTCTGAGATAGGGAATACACTAGAAGATTCAATATATCATTAGTAGACTTAGAATTCGCCTGTTGCTACGAAGTTGGTATCTGGTGAGTCCTGAGTGGCCATATGTTACTCCCTAACCCTGCCAAGTTGGCTAAGTTTCAATCACTGGGCTACAAGTTCCTCCCTTAGTATTCCAATTCCTTGCTGGGATGGAGCCTTACACCAAGACCTAGTCCACTGGCTAGGTGGCTGACCTATCTCTGGATCTTTTCTGAAAGACTGAATCCTATTTCCTACACCTCCAGCTTCTAACTAGGATTCTTCTCTGAAGGTGATGGTAACCCTAAACCATGGAAATGGTGCCTGTGTATCTTGGAGCATTGCTTACTGCTTGAGTATCTGCCTGGAATAACACTGAGGTTGGCACCCTCCCACCCTTAGGTATTAGGAAGGATCTCCATAATGTGTTGTGTGGAGAAAAAAAAAGCAAAGATTTGGAATCTGACAGACTTGTAATGTAAATGTCATGCCAAAATGATTCCAAAGATGTTAGAACAATGAAAAAAAATATTTAAAATAATAAAATATCTTTAACTGTGAACTTCTTGAATTTTTTAAGAAACAAAATAATACATCTTCAAAGATAATTAAAATGAAATTCTAGGACCCCTACCTGTGCTCCCACATCTGTGGTCTTAATGCTCTGTGTATGTACCCCTGGGAGTCACAAGTCTGACTAAAAATAACTTCATAAATGGAAATTCCATTTAATTTAATATGAAATGTTTAATTTTTTAGGGATTAGTGTAGGGCTATGTCTACACCAAATTGTATAAATGTTATTGACAATTTAAATTTTAAAATTCTTAAAATTCTCAATTTTGTAAAATACTTAGTACTTCCATTGTGTGTGTGTGTGTGTGTGTGTGTGTGTGTGTGTGACATTGCCATTTTTAGGATGCTGATAGGAAATTTAATTTTTGAGAAATGATTGTAAAAGAACTTAAGGAAACTGAATAATAATTAAAGGCATTTACTGAATCACACATACAGATGAAATATTAGGTAAAAAATGTCAGATATTGGTTGTTGAAGCCTCTATTTCTCATGCAGTGAAGCTGACCAGATCATACAAAAAAGATATGCTCCAGTCAAAGCCCACCTCTGAATTGCCCTGTTTCATATTTGTACTTTGCCATTTTTTTAACCCCTCAATATTGGCTTCCAATTGGGTAGTAGACACTGAGGTCATCTCTTCATCATTATCCTACTTGTTGACATTGGGCATCAGCCACCTGGTTTAAGGAATTGACTGAGCAATTGAGGCAGACCCTGATTAAGTCTGATTCAATCAAGAAAATCTGATCTTTCTTGCCTATAACCAATACTGATCCAGAACCAATGCTTAAACCAGTTAGCACATTCCTTTAGAAAGAGGCTAGATTAGGAATAGGCACATGACTGTATCTAGGCCAATAAAACATGGCAAGAAGATTGCTTGCAGGCTTCTAGGAAAAGTTTCCTTACTTGTTAGTGAGAGTCATTAGAAAAGATAGCTTTTGCCACAGGGATATGAAAGGCAGTTCTGGGAATATAATTGATAATATTGTGAATATTTTATAGGGTGTCAGATGGTAGCATGTCTTGTTGGGGAGACCACTTCAGGGATGGGGTAGAGGCTTGATTGCTGCACTGTACACCTGAAGCTGATGTTGTATAATATTGTATGTTAACTGTGATTGAATGCATATATATAGTCATGGGATGTGGAAGTGGAGTCAAGGGAATTGTAATAGATATGTATGATATGGGGGGAGTGGGGCGGCAGATTGGGGGGATTGTCACTTTGAGGGGTAAAAAGTGTAACTATTGAGCTGTGTTGTAAAAAATAAATACATAAATAAATTAATTTTTTTTAAAAGATAGTTTTTTGTTTTTTTTTAACAAATAAGCATGTAGCTCTAATTGCTAATATCATTCTATGACCACAAAGAAATCACCCTAGCATAGGACTGATATTATCATGGGTCCTTGATGGCATTGTTGAGCTGTGTTTCAACCAAATCTGAAGCCCATTCTACCTCTGGACTTCCAGTTATGTAAACTAATAAATATCCCTACTGTTTAAACCACCATTTTGAGTTGGGTTTCTGTTACTTGTAGCTCAATTCATTCTAAGTGAAGCAATTTCCTACCACTTTTGCCTATCCCTTTGCTTTTAACCTGAGGTACCAGCTGGCGGACTTTCTTCGCTCTAACCACCAGCACTCTTCTATCTAGTCATTTACAGTGAACATTTTGGCTGTCTACCCAATACCTGTTCTAGCTTCTTTCACTAGACATTATCATGTAGGATAGGTTGAATGAGCCTTGTGCAGCCATGAGAAGAGCTAGCTTGAGGACAAAGTCGATATGCTTAAAAACACAAAATGGAAAAATGGAGAAAAAAACCCAGTCCTTGATAATGTCATTTAGCTGCTGGAGTACACTTCTTTCAGCCTTCTTATTACATGACTAACAAATATTGTCATGTTTAAGACAATTTGAATTGGGGCATTCTGTTCTTTGAATTTGAAAACAAGTGAATTGATAAAGAATTTGCTGTGAAAATGTGGGATGCTGCAAATAAGAAACCCCAAATTGTGTAAATGGATGAGTGGAAGTGGTAGAACAGAGGGCAATGAAGACCCCACTTTTGCAGACTAAGAAGATAGTCACTTTTTTTGTCCTGTGATTGAAGACCACATTTCATTAAATTGACACTTTGTACCTAAGGCATAGCCCTCTGAGACTCTAATATTAGGGAAACTGGTAGTAAGAATGAGAATGTTGGTGTGTGCTGGCTACTTCTTACGGCTTTCACTAAAAGCCTATAGCAAAGAGGAAAGCTTAGGCTTGAAGTAAGAATATAATAGGCAGTAATAGGAGATAAAGTTAGTTGCCACTGGTAGTAAGAATGAGAATGTTGGTGTGTGCTGGCTACTTCTTACGGCTTTCACTAAAAGCCTATAGCAAAGAGGAAAGCTTAGGCTTGAAGTAAGAATATAATAGGCAGTAATAGGAGATAAAGTTAGTTGCCAAAGTTTCTCCTAAGGATCTGTTAAATAATCTACATTGGACAAAGGCACCTAGTTTTATGTCAAATATAAGATTACAGATGGGCTTCTCCACCTAAATCCATTGTTTCCAATTGCACTTGGGGCAGAAGTCATCAAAATGTGGATCAGGGGAATGGGCAGATCTCCAGGAGTTCTAGATCTGGAATTCCCAGACCAAAGAACTGGGTGAGTTCTCTAGCTGTATTTCCTGGTTTGTGGAATTGGCTGAAAGAAAAGACATCAGGACCCACTAAATTTTTAAGGGAATTGACTTCTATAGAAATTCTAAGCCTGGCCAATCCACAACAATGAACAATTTTGTGACAGTTCAATCTCTAAGGCACTCCCCAGGCTTCCAAACTTACACTAACAGGAAAGTCTCAGATGTGGTCATAGAAGGCAACCAACAAGGAAGATGTTCCCAAAGGACAGAACTGGAAGCCAAGAAGGGTAATGGAACCTCCTAGCAAACAGATTCGTTTAGAACTGTACTACAGCCCAGTACTAAACAGCACAAAGTAGATGGAAAACAGATTCAGGGCGTGCTGGTTTAGCTGACCAAGGAACTCATCACTGATAGGGTGGGCAGTCCTCTTCCTTCTTTCTAATAGGATATGATATGGGCTAAGGACTAATGTCCACTGAGTATCATTCCCTTTGCAAATCAGAATTTTAATTGTAGTTATCCTGTTTCTTCTCCATTATTGTACATTAAACATGATTGGGGTATAAAACTTACCTTTAAGCCCTGGGCCCCTAGTTCACAAGGAATCACTTCCAGACCTAGCAGAGAGGTTCTGGCCTTGAAACTAGACGTGGTTACTGGCTCAGGCTCCATTGTTTCCCACTGGGGATGTAATGAATATGCCTCCTGTAGGTATGGATAGTTTTTAGATTGTATGTGTGGGAAGAGGGAGGTGTGAAACTTGACTTATCATATGTAATACTGTTGGTTGTCCAGTCCCGGTCCATTTCCCCTTCTTCCTTATTGAAAGAATTGACTTTTGTTCAGGTACCCACCCCTTTCTACGTGCTCGCATACATCAGGAGAGAGAGAGAGATTGGTCTCATGCCCATTCCCAAGAGGTAAATCCAGACTTGTCTAGGCTCATCATGATTTTCCAGTCCTTGCTAGTACTTGTTTTAGAAATGGGCATGTGAAGCAATGAGACATGAGGAGATGTTTGCTAAAAGACTTCTGGTAAATATTTCTCTACTTTTAAAAAAAGATACAAGAAAGTCATAGCTTCTCTGTGTGCTGTACTTTATCATGTCAGGTCATAGTGCAAGGACCTGATGTACTCATCTAGTAACCATGAGGAGAGCTTTATACTAACTGCAAAGCTAATATGCTTAGGAGAGAAAAACAATAGAAAGAACACTGAATTATAGTTATATAGCCTCTCTACTTCAGGAGTTCTTGTTATATGTGATAATAAATATCCTTATTGCTTAAGTCTATTTAAACTGAGGAGGTGTCTTTTACTTGCAGTTCACATCCTCACTGATATATCTGTCTCACCCTTTGACTTCTGTTTTCACCTGTTTAATATTCTGTAATGCAAAGTTCCCTGGGGGCAGCTCATTGAAGGTGGAGACTGGACACTAACCTAGACACTATATTCAAGTGTACTTTTTAGAGTATGAATATATTAAGAGATGCCGCACAAATATTAATTCAGACTCTAGTCTTTCGGTACCTGTTAAGGACTGAATTGTGTCTTCCTCAAAATTCATCTGTTGAAATTCTAACCTCCAGCCTCTCAGAATGTGACCTTATTTGGAGACACAGTCTTTGCAGAGGCAATCAAGTAAAAATGAGGTCATTAGGGTGGCTCCTAACACAATATGGCTGAAATACTTACCAGAAGAGGAAATTACACAGACACACGTAGAAGGAAAAGAATGTGAAGAGACAGAGAAGATGGTCATCTACAAGCCAAGGAGTGAAGCTGGGCACAGACCTTTCCCTTGCAGCCTTCAGGATGAACCAACTCTACCAATACCTCATGTCAGACGTCTAGCTTCCAGAACCATCAAACAATACATTTCTATTGTTTTAGCCACTCAGTTTGTGGAACTTGATTATGGCAGTCCTAGCAAACTAATGTGGTAATCTGTGCCATTTCTTTTAGGAACCAAGGAGTTTTTCTCTCTTAACAGATTTAGCAAACAAATAGCATAAATATTGCAATGCTATGCTTTCATTTACTTATTTAATTTAATTTAAAAAGCATTTATTGAGTAACTACTATGCCCCAGGACTTGTTAAATGCTAGGTCCACAGAGATGAAGTACTTAATTCCTGCTCTCAAAGAGCCCAGTAAAGTAGCTCACTGTGTCATTGAGTCTAAACTAATTAAGAAAATTCTCAAAAACTTTAGAAGAAACTATTTCTAACTGAATAAGTCATATGCCAGTTGCAGATCATTCTTGTGTGTACATTAAAGCAAATTTTTATCATAAATATTCATGATAAATAAATGCTATGTTCATGAAAGAAATAATGTTGCATTAATCTTAAAATATTTAATACTTAATTCAGATAAACTTTTCTACTTTTTGGACGAGATTTTGTCCAAAATATTTGCAATGAACAATTTTGCAAAGTTACTCAAGTTGCTAGGATATGGAGATTACAAAGGAAGAGGGTAGTAAAAAAAATATCAAAAACGTGGTCCTTGTCCTCACTTATATAATCTAAAAGAATACCAAGACAATAAAAAAGACATAATTACACCTACAAAATAAGGTGTAGGGAAAAGAAAATCTAAGTGATGAAAGGAAGCAAGCACTAGGAAGGGACAGTGTTGGAAGGCTTTTTTACATAGAAGGCGATAACATTTGTGCTGGGTTTTAAAGGAGGAAAGCAAATTTCGTACAGCCATCATTGGTCACTGTTCTTGTTCTCTCCCCTGCTCAAAGCTAGTAATTAGATCTACACTTAACTTTGCTAAGGAAACACCAGGCTCTTCTTGCTACAGAAACTTAACAACCAGTCCCCACTCTGCCAATTTACATTGGGGCAACTGTGGTGAGCTATTTTAGTCTAACTGATTTCAGGAAAAATGTACAGCTGTTACCAAAGAAATAAGTGGTCAAGACACAGTAAGGTTTTACATTTTATTTGAACTCTATCCTGAGCTCTTTTAAGCTTGTCTTAATATTACAATCTGTTACCTATTTGCAGGAAGCCATAGAATAATTCTTTAATAATGGAGTTTTAAAAAAATAGAATTAATAAGTAAATAACATATTTGACCTAAGATTCATTTTGGTCTTTTCATGCAAAATTAAGCTTTTTGTATAAATATAAATGCTAAAAATGCAATTTTAATGTGCAAGTGTTTTTTTACTCCAGAAGAAATCTCTGGTTAGGAAAAGTAAGCAAGATCAAATATGTTTATTTTGGCTTGAAATTAGATTTTATCTATCATAATTAGTTATTGGAGAAATCTAAGGTATCTTTCTTTTGACTAGGAAAGGTGATAATACTATACTTAATATCCCTAAAATGTTACATTTTTCAGTTGAAATGACACTAATCTTAGAACTGCTTATTTTCAATTTTGGTGTTCCTAGATCCAAGATCCATCCATGATCTGAAATGTTATAGAAGTGAGCAAATGTATATTTCTTACCTTTCCTTAATTACCATAACTACTAAGAATGTTTTACACTTTGAGTCTGCCAATACAAATAATAGTTTTCTATTTCTGGAATTTTTCCTATCATGTAAATCAACTGCATTTCTGAAGAGCAATTTTGGCCAAACTGAACAGAGATGTCTAAGAAATACAGTCTATGAGGAAATTAATTAAGAAAGTTTGATTAAAGCTCTTATTAGTTGTTGAATTCAAGAAGTGAAACTGAATATAAAGGAGGGGAAACCATCGAAGATTGGTGGTATTCTAGAAACAGACTTTTAGATTTGGAAGTGACCTCAACCATTGTCAAGTTACAAATGAGAGAGCCGAGGCACACCCAGATTCAGTGCCTTGCCCAGGGTATCAGAGACAGTGGGAGTTTAAGGAATATACCAATGTAGCCCCAACTCTAATCTTTACTTGACACTGTCCCTGCTGGTGACAGCCACTCAATAGTAATCTCAGTGGTTTGCAGCAGCATCAGAGTTTTTCTAAAGGGATCAATTCTAGCGAGATAATTTGAGAGGTTTGCAAACTTTTTCTGTAAGGAGTCAATAGTAAATATTTTAGGCCTTGTGGGCCACAGTCTTTCTCACTCTTCTTTTCTTGTTTGTAATGCTTTACAAATGTAAAAGCCATTTTTAGCTTGAGTTCCAGTTAAAAAACAGGCTAATGGCCAGATTTGGCCCCTGGGCCAGTAGTTTGCTAATCCTTCTCATAGGTCAGAGTGTTGGTCAATACACTTTTCATTGACCCAGGACTGAGTGAAAAACACAGGGCAAGTCATAAAACATAAGCTAAATTCATTCCATTTAAAGGACTGTCCTCTGTTCTAAAATCATGTCCTTCCTCCATTTGGGGGAAGAGAGGAGCATTAAAATGTTCTCTCTTTTATAGAATAAAAATAATATAGATAGTACCTATTCATAGTTACCTATGTAACTATAAAGTTCAGCCCACTCTCAAGCGGGGGAAAGAGGGAAGATGGTAAGCACCACTTTTTCAAGGGAGGAATATCAAAGAATTTGTGGACGTATCTTAAAACCACCTCAAATAGCAAGAAACAAGCATATTGCCTTTCCTCTGCTGCCCTGAGCAACTCAGCTTTAACCTCAAACTTGTATACCCTATCATCATCATCAAAGGTGGTTTATTATTTTCAACACGCCCTATGGGAAGGAAGTCACAGTCATCAGTACCAAGTAGTTTATGAAAATATCAATCCATAAATACCAAATACCATTCATACAGATTCCTTCATGTAATAATATTTCCAGTGCTGTTTTAGTCTCACAATAAGGTTTACAGGTGTCCTGAGTAATGTCCCAAAGGCCGTGCTGACCTTTATCTAGCTCTGATTTAAGGTAAACACTGTGCAGAACATTGGACGGAGTTGCTTAGAGGAACATTTCCTACAGATGATGATTTTTAAAAATTGTACAGTATTCACAACTTCTCATCTAAGAATTTTGCTGTACTGCACCCAATCCAACAGATGTATATCAGAAAAACAATCTATATCATTGTTAGCCTATACAGATTTTAAAAAAGAGACATGTGGAAATGTACTCTGTTTCTTCCACCTATAAGAGAAAGAACAAGAGTTCTGTAAAATTATAATTTCTTTAACACATTCTTAACCAATTATTGGACGTAGTTCAGGACATTATCCTAAACATGGGGCATTCTACCCAAACTCCAACCAACTGAAACCCTAGGTTTCCTACTTGTACTTGTTTAGGAAGTGAACCTCTTTCACATGGTCATAACACAAAAAGCTCAAGGTTTCCTCTTTGTAGTTACAGCAAGCCCTCACCTAACATCATTAACAGGTTTTTGGAAATTGCAACCTAAAGTGAAACGACATATAACAAAACCAATTTTACCATAGGCTAAGAGACATCAACAAGAGTTAAGTTCCTATACCATATTTCTGGTCACAAAAACATCACCAAACCTCTACATAAAGACCCAAAACACTTATAACATTAAACATTGAAATAAATGTGAGCTATGCATACATTTCATAAAAACAAGGTAATTCTTTTCCAATCTGCTTATTCCAGTTGCGGGTGGCTGGAGCCTATTCCTAAAGCTCAGGAGACAAGGCAGGGACCAGCCCTAGACAGGACACACTTCCATTGTAGGGCCACTCATACCCACACTGACTCAGACTCAATTTAGACACGCCAAGTCACCTCACATGCACACACTTTTGGGATGTGGGAGGAAACTGGAAGACCCAGAGAAAATCAGTGCAGACATGGGGAGGGCGTGCAAACTGCATACAGATAGAGGCCCTGGCCAGGAATCATTTCCTAATGAAGTGACATTTAATGAAATGTTATTCCAGGACCTGCTGTAGATCCTTTTGTAGCATTTCTAGAGACCCTGACATTTCAAAGGTCCAAACCTTGAAAGTTATATATGTATGGACTGCCACACTTCAAAAAGGTAGTCAGAAGAGGCTGTGCCTGTGGTTTTCAAACTACTACTGATGTGTATCATTAATTATTAATGGAAATTTACCATTAGGCTTCTAAATGGAACTGTGTCTCATGAAATTCTGACATTTTCATTCTGACATTCATTCATTGGCAGAAACACCAACACTGATAGCAGACAATGTTGTGAGCGTGATCTGTGAAGTTCAAACATACAAGAAAAAAAGAGCTTCTGATTCGATACTAAAAAAATAAATTTGGTCATCAGATTTATTGAAAGCAATAAACATATGGAATATATGCTAAAAATGGCATGGTATTTCTTTTTGGCACAATTGGTATGATGTAAACCAGAAAAGATCATCTTTTCACATTATATTGTTAATTAATACAGAACTAGCATATACCAAAAGTTGAAAAACTTGGCTCTTTGCCAAAGTAACTTTGAGTAGTGAGTTACATAATTTGCCAGCACTTTCCATCTGCTGTAACCCTTACCTCTTTCTTTTTCTGGGTGTTTAAAATTATTTTTCTGGGTACTTTTTCATAGCTTTCAATATAGAAATTACTATTCAAACATTATATTTATTTTATTGTGTTTCATTATTTCTACAAAACAGATAATATTATTCTGTTCAGATTGTTATAACAAAATACTATAAACTGGGACTGGGCTTTAAACAACAAAAATTTATTTCTCACAGTTTTGGAGGCTAAAAAGTCCAAGTTCAAGGCACCGGCAGATTCAGTGTCTAGTGAGATTCAGCTGCCTTGGTTCATAGACAGCCCTCTTTTCACTGTGTCCTCACCGCGTGGAAGTGGGGAGGGACCTCTCTGGGGTTTCTTACAAGGGCACTAATCCCATTCACAAAGGCTCTGCCTTCATCACATAATCACCTCTCAGAGACCTCACTTACAAGTACCACCACATTGGGGATTAGGTTTTAACATATGAATTTCGGTGGCACACAAATATTCAGTCTATAGCAGATAATAAGAACAACTTTAAACTTTTTCCTAGTAGCTCACTTATTTAATATTACTGAGGAGCTTACAGTTCTCCCTCAAATACACTCACCACATACTAAATTCAGTGTTCACCAACATGTAAGGCATTTTCAGACATGCTTTGAGAATACAGATTATTGAACACAAATACACATAATTTCACTGTTAGTTTCTGATAGTGCTTAGCATCACTGACGATTAAATGCCATGCTTTTATATTTAATTTCACATTGTTCACTCAATCTTCTAGTTTCACTTCTCTTCTATCACCAGAAACCTATGTGTGACAGACTGAGAAAAGTTGGCATTGAATTGAAATAGCTTCCTTTCGGGGAAGTTTTCATTCAAAAACAGGTTTATCCTAGGTGATACTGCACTTGGTAATGTGATCGTGACTAAAATTTTATCTGGCTCAATTCTCCCTTTCATACCCAGAGCAGGGCTAGCATAGATTAAGGAGAAGCATCCTTTTTGGTTCCTATTCCAGGCATCTGGAGGCATAGAAATGTCCCGGAGAACAAACCAGTTGCTTGTATTCCAACTCCATGTATGTGACTTGACTTTATCCTTCTAACTGCAAGGCATTCCAGGCATCTGGAGGCATAGAAATGTCCTGGAGAACAAACCAGTTGCTCGTATTCCAACTCTATGTATGTGACTTGACTTTATCCTTTTAACTGCAAGATAGCCAAATCCCACCTTTGCAAAATAATGTTGTTGAGCAGCTGAAATGACTTAGCAGAATTCTTGAGAGTCATGGTGGAATAGTTCTCTTCCTCTAACCCCTTCTTCAACAGACCTATCTCCGTGTTATATGTGACAAGCGTACATGAAGAGTCTATGCCAGGGTGTCTCTGGCTTGAAATAGAAGCAAAAGGAAAGCTAGCTATGGCATATCAAATTTATGCAGTTTTATTCTCCCTTACACAAGGCAAGTGTCAGGGCCAACAATTTAAATCAAAACAATTTAACTTTAAAGAATTTGATGTACTTTTTCAATAATACGGTAACAACTATAAATAGTGCCTGACTAAACTAGTCAGGGGGATCACTTCGTAAATTATATAAATGTCTAACCTCTATGCTGTACACCAGAAACGAATACAATACTAAATGTCAACTGTAATTGAAAAATTTTTTAAAGGGGCAAAAATGGTAAAGGGGAATAACAGGTGCAAATTTGCAGATATAAAACAAACAAGTCATGGGAATGTAATGTGCAGTACAGGGAATATAGTCAATAATATTGTGATAGATGGTGGCTGGACTTAGGGTGATCACTTCTTTAGATATATAAAATGTTGACTAACTATGGTGTACACCTGAAACTAACCTAATATTGTATACTAGCAATATTTTAATAAAAATATTTTAAAAAAGAATTAGGTGCATTTTTGACAAATCTGCTTTCTATTAGGAATCTATATACTCAGTGAATACACCCACCTAATTCCACTAAGGATCACTGAATTTCAGAACTGGAAGGGATCTTATTGACTCCAATAGGAGTTAAGCAATTAGAGGTAAAAATAGTACCTTTATTATTGATAAGGCTGTTTCGGGGAATGAGGGTAGGGCTGAGGGCAAAATAAGCTTGCAAATATTCCCTGACATACTCTGCACCACTCTTGACTCCCTCATACTCCTGCCCCCAAACCAAACTCTGAACAGAACTTGAGACTGCCTCAGTCTGGGAAGGGCTTAAAGTTTATATGCTTATGTTATTTTTACTAGATTAACTCCACTCAATTATAATCTGTGGGTTCATGAGCACTAACCAGAGGTAAAAGGCCAGAGTGTTATTCGGGGGTGTCCCTTTCCACGGAAACAGGAGTAAGGGGAGAGCACACCATGTTCCTGCATTTGTGAGGAACAGAGTCATAGGAGTTTTGCGACTAAAATCCTCTATTTCACTTACAAATAATTCAAGGATAGTCTAATAAGAATTCACTATAAATTATTAATGCAGAACTCTAATCTACTCATAAAATAACACTTTTACCAACCTCTCAAACATATTTGCAAAAAAATTAATAAATTTTAAACCACTGTATTTTTCCTCTCTCAAAGTTGTATCACAACAATTTACCTTACATGTGAAACTGTAAGTAATTTTAACAACAAACTTATTTTGAAGGAATTAACACTGAAAACAGAACTACTCTCTAGGACAGGAGTTGAAGATTAAAACTGAGATAAGTTTTGCTTGCAATTTAATTCTAAATGACAGGACCTCTAAAATGTTTTCAAAAAATGAAATCTTGGATAATGACAAGACATTGCCTGATGAAGTTCACAATATATGGAAGCCATCTGTAAGCAATCAAGATGTTGCCAAGCTGCAGCCACATCACTGTGGCTCTCTAATGCCAGTGGCCTCTAGCACAAGGAGAGTGGGGTTAAGTAAAGAAGTCTTTATGCCATAGCTAATACAATGCCAACTGCCACAAAAAACACACAGGAAGCAATTGGCTACAAAAGCCGGACAAGAGTGCATGTAGCAACCCCCTCCTGGAGGGGTGAAGAAACAGGTCTGTTATTGTGCCACTCCTAGAAATTAGACGTTATCAGAAGTCCACTGAATTTCTGATTCGCAAACTTCCCTTCCAGTGTCTGCTGCGAGAAATTGCTCAGGACTTCAAAACAGATCTGCGCTTCCGGAGTACAGCTATCGGTGCTTTGCAGAAGGCAAGTGAGGACTGTCTGATTGGCCTTTTTGAAGACACCAACCTGTGTGTTATCCATGCCAAACATGTAACAATTAAGCCAGAAGACAGCTAGCACGCCACATAAGCATAGAGAATGAAGAATCCACTATGATGGGAACATTTCATTCTTTAAAAATAAAATTCTCTTCTTCCTGTTATTGGTAGTTCTTAACATTAGATATTTATTTTCCATAGGGTCTAAAGGTACCTAAGTATATGATTGCAAGTGGGAAAATAGAGGACAGAAATCAGGTATTGGCAGCTTTTCCATTTTCAATTGTGTGTGAATTTTTAATATAAATGCAGGGACATAAAGCATTAATGCAAGTCAAAAGGTTTTAGGGACCAAGTTTCAGCAGTTTAAATTTATAACAATTATAAACAAACCTGTTAATTTTTGCTGGACAATGCCAGCATTTGGATTTTGAAACAAGTAAATTTGTTTTGATGGCAACTAAATGGTGTTTGTAACATTTTTATCATACAGTAGATTCCATCCATTCACTATACTTTTCTAACTGAGCTGTCCTACATTCAAGTTCAGGTTTTTAATGTTGTCTGTCTTCTGTGCTGTTCCTGTAAGTTTGCTATCAAAATACATTAAACTTAAAAAAACAAACAAACAAAAACAATTGAACCAACAAAGGCAGAAACAGATCCATATAATAGATGCGCAATGCGTTTGTTGAATTATTACAAAGAGTGACTATATAAAATCTGCAGATGGGGCCGGCCGAGTGGCGCATTGGTTAAGAGCTGGCTTGGGACGCCAGCGGCCCCAGTTTGGGTCCCACATATGAGGGCCAGTGACACTGCCCTCAAAAAAATAAAAAATAAAAAATAAAAAATAAAATAAAATCTGCATATATTGGGTTTTTATCTCTGAACATTAAGACCTTGAATTCATTCAGTGTTCATTATTTTATTTTATTTTTTTCAGTGTTCACTATTTTAATATAATACCTGAGGTCACAAGGCCGTGAGCTTATGTGTTATGGTCTTTAATAGAATGCTATATAGGAATTTACTGAAATTGAACTGGCAGGATACCGAAAAATCATTCAAGTTGCTCAAATTATGAAAAATAGAATTTTTTAACCTAAGGTTTTAAAAATTCCAATTCCTTCATAAGAAATGTTGTTTCTTTAAGTGAAAAGTTTCATCTACAGTATACTTTATTTAGACCATAGTGAGAACTCCAAACCACTCTACAACATTTGGCTAATCAATCTAGTAAAGAAAAAAAGCAATTTTTAAAAAGCAATATATAAAATAGTACCAAAAGACCAGGATAAACTGCAAACACCAGGTTGGTTTTACACATCACTGAGCATTCTAATTAGAGTTTCTAGACCGCCTTGATCTATCCTCTCCTATTCTCTTCTGGATTCCCATCCACTGTTACAATTTCAAATACCATCTTATATGTTAATTACCTTCAAACATGTACTCCAGCCATCACCTCTCTTCCTGCTGTGTTGACCTGTATTTCTCTTCCGACTTCATAAAAACATATAGTCATACAAAATTTTTTTTTTAATTGGGTAAGTTCATGAAGATTCTTTTTTTTTAAAAGATTTTTATTGGGGAATTGGGGGAGGGTAACAGCATTGGGGAACCGGGGAAGGGGAACAGACAAGTTGTTGTCCTTTTGTTCTTCAGTCTAGTTGTGGAGGACATTGCTTCATTGGCCCATGTTGGTATCATCATTGCACTCTTCATGGGTGAGGCAGATTGGTCGCCGGCCTCTGGACGGCCGCTCACAGAGGCTCTTGGCCGCTCACGCTGGCTGCCGGCCACTCACTGTAGCCTATGGCAGCCCACTGCTGCAAGGGCTGCAGCTGTGCCGTCTCTGGTGACTCACAGCAGCCCAGCTCCAGGTGGAGCTGTTGTTCACCATCTTAGCTATAGAGGGCAGTGTCACTGGCCCTCATATGTGGGATCCAAACCGGGGCCCTGCTGCTCAGAGCCGGCATCTCAAGCCAGCTCTTAATCAACGCACTACTTGGCCAGCCCACAAAAAATTGTTATGGAAGTGTTATAAACATTAATAGTATCAGTTTATACAAGGTACTGTGAATATAAAAGAGAGAGAGACAGAAATGCTTCATAGAGGACATAATACTGGAATAAATGTGATAGATGGGAAGGAAGTAGACTGGGACTGTAGGGAGAAACAACAGTGTGAGTTAAGTTCCCAAATCATGAATCAGCCTGTAAAACAGTTCCCTAAAACATGGGCCCTCAAGTGCCAAGTGGGCAATGGCCAGAAACTGGTCAAAGGCCAGATCAGAAGAGTGATTTGTCATACTTGGGAATTCAAATGTATTTTATATTTCTTGTGCTTATTGTGCAAAGATAGAGAACCATTAAAGGGTTTTTAAGCAAAGGAGAAACAGGATCAGATTTGGGTGTAACAGGAAAAAATGGTTTTCTATTTTAATCTCTACCACCTCTAAAGAATATAGATTAAAAAAAAATAAAGAAAGAACATGGATTAAATTTGTTCTGCTGAGCCTCTAAGAGATTTGGCTCTACCCATTTGTGAGTGGAAAGCTAGAAAAGCTGAACTGCTATGCTTTCCAGAGGGAGAAGAAATTCCCTAAGACAACCATGGAGAAATGGGACAGAGGTGAAAGAAGCCAGCAAAATAGCCACTGACAATGTTCCTATATTTTCCATTAAGTTCTAACTCACACTTTGAGTGGTTGGTTTATTGTTTGTTTTGATAGAAACAAAGCTTCATTTCAAGGTAATTCCCAGAAACAGTACATACTGAGCACATACCAAAGATGGAAAAGCCTATGATACAAACAGACTCTAAGATGTCTCCTTGTGATCTTTATTTCTTGGTGTTCACATCTCTGGTATTCATGCCCCTTTGAACGTGGGCAGGACCTGTAACCTGCTCACAGTGAATTGAATATAGCCAAGGTAATGGGCTGTCACTCCCATGATCACATTGCTCTGTCTTGCTAGCAGACTCTAGAGGCTCTTCTTGCTGGTTTGATGAAGGAAGCAGCCATGTTGGGAAAGTCCACATGACAAGGGACTGTAATTGGCTTCTAGGAACTGAGGGAAGCCTCCAGCCAACAGCCAAAAGGAAGTGGGGTTCTGAGTATACAACCACAAACAAATGAATTCTGCCAACAACCTGAGTGAACTTGGAAGCAGATTTTTTTCTGGTTAAGCCTCCAAATGAGAAAGAACACAGCTCTGTCAACACTGTAGTCTTGTGAGAACCTAAGCAAAGAACCAGCTAAATTGTACCAGACTCCTGCCTGTGAAAAAAAAAAAAATGTGTGTTGTCTTAACTCTATAAAATTTGTGGTAATTTGTTACACATCAATAGAAAACTAATATAAACGTAACAACCCCCCTCCACAGTCTCTCCTTTCACCAAATGTATAGGTATTTCATAATCTGTGGCCTTCATCTGACATCTGGGTTACATAAGTTTTAGAAAAATCACTTTCTAAAGCAGCTGAAAGGATAGATTGGAGGAGTGGCAGACTACTGACTAGAGATAATGGCAATAACCCAGATGAGAAATGGTGAGAGTCTAAATCAAGTTAGAAAATATGAGCAAGAGCAGGTTTCAGGAGAAATACAATGAGTCCATTTGGGACATGGTAAGTTCAAGTGTCTGTAGAACCTCCAAGCAAAGATATCTAGTAAGTTTTGGCACTAACTTTAGGAGATGCTAGCTTTAATCTGGCAAGATTCACATTTCCCTAGACATAACCCTTCACAACCTAACAGGAACCTACCTTTTAGCCCTCATCAGGTATTCTATACCTCAAAAAGTTATTTGATGCTTCCCATACAGAACACATATATTTGTATCTCCATGTCTTTGCTCATGCTTTGAATGAAATACATGTTCCAATTACATTTACTTATTAAAATCCAACTCACCTCTCAAAATCCAATTAAAATGTCACTATACTTTGTTAGAGTATAGGCTTCCTGAGGGGTATGGCTCTTTGTTTTGTTCACAGATATATCTCGTAACTCTAGAATAGTGTCTGGCATAAAGTAAGTAGTCAATAAATAGTTCTTGAGTAAATGCATGAATGTCATGAATAAATGAATGAATGTCTCAGAATCAGCAATTTCTAATTCTCTCCCCAGTCACAGAGCAAGTACCAGTATATGAGTATTCCACATGCTTAACAAATATTTCCTGATAAGCAGTAGAACTAAGAACCTCTCCTAATGTTTCTGAACAAATGAGAAAAAGATAATATAAATTTAACAGGAATGATAATGAAAGGGCGGGGGGGGGGTATACTTGAACTTTAGCTCTGTGGAATACTGTAGATCACTTGTTAATTTATTCAACAAATGGGTGCCAAGCACATAGTACATGCAAGATGTGACTGGTTACCGAAAAGACATTCCCAACCCCTTCTCCCTTGCCTCTCTCTAATTACAGAGGTGGAAATGGACACTCATATTCCCAGCCTCCTTTACAGCTAGGAATAGCCATGTGACACCATTATAAGTCAATGAAATGCAAGGGGAACTATTGGATAGATTATTTGAGAAAGATGTTTCTTTCCTGGTAAAAAAGAGGAAAGTGGAAAGCTCTGTCAGTAGTGTCCTTTGCTTCCTGCCTTTGAAAATGATTTTGATGCTTGGAGCTTTTGCATCCATCTTGTTACTATGAGAGAGGGCAAAGGGAATCACACAGATACCAACCTAAGCCTTTACATTACGCTGCTAGCCCAATGTCAGCAAGTACCTAATTCTGGACTTCTTCTTATGTTAGACAAACAAACCATTCTTGTTTAAGATCTATTTGTGTGCTTATTCTGTTACTTGTAGATGAAAATATTTCCAAATTAGTTGAGGAGGTTAAAAAGTCTAGATAATAATACAACCTGGTAAAGAATGCTACCCATGAAATGCCTTTAAAATGCCTAATTTGATTTTAAAATTGTGGTTTTAAAAGACACATTGATGTATCTTTTAAAATATATGTAATTACATTACACTATCTAGCATTTCACTGTGTTATCATAGTCTTTCATAAAACCTCATCCTGTGGATAATTGTGTCAAAAATGAAGAAATTATGATTTCAGTAGAGTATGTTTGTCAACTCTGATTTCAGAAATAGGCCTATTAAAATGAAAATTAAAGGAACAGAATATTGTAAACATGAAAAATTAGAATTAGAGAAAATTTCAAATTTATCCACCCAAAAGTTTCAAAGTAATTAATTCCAAAATAAATGGAGCTCTATCTACACTTTTCAAAAAACAAAGTTTAGTAAGATTTTTATTTATAGACATTGCAAAAGACTGAGGTGGTAATGACAGAGCACATTACATAATTTTGTTCCTATTTTTAAAACTCCAAACCATTTTACAGGACCATTATTTAAGCCGTCTGAAAAGTATAATAAGAACTCTATGCTTTTCTCTGTTATACTTGTTAAGTGTCATCAGGACCTGAGTGGTGTTTTAAATTGCTTTTATAAATGAATAGTGTAGCCAATCATCAATTCCTAGAATTGCTGAATAAATTAAGCATATACTCAATAAGAAACCACCAGTGTATTAAATGATAATCCTGGAGACTTTCTGATAGACTAAAAAAAGGAATCGTTTATTAAAACTATTTCAATAAAATTTCATTAACAGGAACTGTTCTGCATTAGTGGAAATTACTATGAAGAGGAAAGTTATCAGCTTCCTTCTTGTTTTTTATGCACAGGCACAAGTCAGGAAACTCATAAGGTTAATAAAGCATTGAGCTGGGCCTGGAGTTGGAGGATACACAGATGAATGAGACAGAGTCCCTCCCTCCAAAAAGCTGTCATTGTGGAGGGCATCCAGCCACATAGGCAGAAAGCCTCTACACCATATACCAGTACTTCTGTTAAGGTTGGGCCTATTAGAATCTAAGAGTGGGAGAGCAGCCCAGATGAATGGCTTCATTCCTGTTTTTTAAGGGGCTGCATTTAAATACCATACCAGTGGAATGGTCCATGTTAGTCATGTCCATAAAGAGATAACTGTATCGGGCCAGCCGAGTGGCGCGGTGGTTAAGCGCTGGCTTGGGAAGCCAGCCGCCTCGGTTCAGTCACACATATGAGGGCCAGTGACACTGCCCTCAAAAAGAAAAACAGAAACAAGAGATAATTGTATCAAATTTAGCCTACTGTGAGATCTGCAAGAACTAATGATATGTATCATAACAAAACAAAAGAACTGACAGAATGGAATGAAGCTGTGTTTGTCTGTTTGTCTTTACTTTAATCAGGTATTATTATTATTATTTTAAAGAGTTAAAGTCAGTGATCCATGATCTGAAACTTGTTTGTTTCTTGATAGTGTCTTAAGAAAAAAAAGTGAAGATACTTATTAGAATTCTATATCTTAGCTCTTGGCAGTGTTATGTTTTCAGTAATACAACATATTTAAATCAGGTGTACATAGGTTGACCAATTCTTATAGAAATTCCTGCCAGAATTAAAAATGTTATTATGGATAATTATCACAACAAATAAATATTAATTATAATTAGAACTGAATTCAAAAACTGTGATGCTGAAAACATATCTACAAAAAACCTTATACAAGTGTACAAGAATAGTCATAGCAGCTTTATTCATAATAGCCATAAAAAAAGAGAAATAATTCAATTATCTGTTATTAGGTGATTGTGATATTGTGGTGTCCCAAAAAAGACACATCCACCTAGACCCTGTGAATGTGACCTTATTTGGAAAAAAGGTCTCTGAAGATATAACTAAGGATCTTGAGATGAGATCACCCCTGATTAGAGTGGAGCTCTAAAGCCAGTAACACTGTCCATATAAGAGATGGAAGAAACAGAGGACACAGAGACAGAGGGAAAGGCCATGTGAAGACAGGCAGAGGATGGAGTTAGACTGTCACAAGCCAAGGAATGCCTGATCTACCAGAAGAAGCAAGGAAGGATTTATTCTCTAGAGTCGTCATAGGGAGCATGGCCAACACCTTGACTTTGGGCTTAGGGCCGCCAGAGCTGAGAGAGAATAAATTTCTGTTGTTTTAAGTTACAAAGTTTGTGGGAATTTCCTAAGACTGCCCTAGGATACTCATAACAAGTATATTCATACAAACTGTGGTATATTCATACCATGGACTACTACTCAGCAATAAAAAAAGAATGCCCTGCTGATCAACAACATGGATGAATCTCACAAATTAGTTGAGTGAAAGAAGCTACACAGTCAGACATATAGACACAGTATAATTCTACTTATAGGAAGTTCAAGAACAGGCAAAACTAATCTATGGGTATGGAAATCAGAAGAGTGGTTAACCTCTGGGAGTGGGGTGGGATGGTCTGGAAAAGGGCTTGAAGGCACTTTCTGGGGGAATGGAAATGTTCTACATCTTGATAAGGATGGTTATTATATAGGTGGATACATCAGTCAGAAGCTCATCAGAAAGGACACTTAAGAGCTGCTACACTTCATTCAGTGTAAATCAGATCCTTTTTTTTTTTTCTTTTAGCTGAGCCATCCTGCCACTTGTTGGCAGCTCACTGGCAGCTCAGCTCAGGCTGGGCATCAAACGGCTGTTGCTCAGAGCTCAGCTCACACTCTTAAGTGAGCTCTTAACCAACTGAGCCACTCGGCCAGCCTCAATGTAAATCAGATCTTAATAAAAGATACTGGGGGGAAAAAACCTAAAACTAAAACAAACAGCAACGAGGACTGAAATTATTCACTAAGGCAGGGATTGGCAAACTACAGCCTATGGGCCAAACATGACCTGCTGCCAATAAAATTGTATTGGACCATAGCCATGTCCAATCATTTACATATTGCGTATGGCTGCTTTCACCCTACAAAGTCAGAGTTGAGTAGTTCTGACAGAGACCGTATGGCCTGAAAAGCTGAACATATTTATCGTCTAGCCCTTTATAGAAGAAATGTGTCAACCCCTACTCTAAAATTATAGTCTATAATCATGTCTATAGCTCTGGAGGTCCTTTCTTGTCTAATATTCTGTAATTCTCATTATACTCCAGGGTATGAATTAGCGGTATTTGTTGAGACACTTGAAATATCATTACCCTCAGCACTTAGGTGAGATTTCGAGCTAAATCTTATGACTCTTAGTGCATTAGTTCATTTATCTTTCATTTGCCATTTTTCAGCACAATCAATAGTTCACTACTGCACTGCCAAAGTCATGGTATTTTATCTATATGTGCATTAACTTATATGGCCTCTCACCTAGGAACTGGGGGAGTTCAAAACATGCCATCCCAAACACACCCTTCTGGCATATTAACTATTTTGAGTTAAAGGTACTTAAAATACAGCATATACAAGAAAGACACTCTGACTTCCATTCTTTTTCTTAAAAGCAGATTTAATTCCTATATGAGACATGTCTTTCCTGTACCAGAAGGAAAATAACATTCTTATCATCAAGGACAAGAAGTTAGGACTGAGAGAATTCCATTACAAGCAGACCTTGTTAAAATAATCCTTAGCTTCCTCATATAGTTTAGTCACTTTTCCATAGTTGCCTCTCTTTATTAATCTGATATAAAAGCAAGTAGGTTTTGCCATTTCTTTGGGTCCTCATTCCTTACAATGGCTCCCGTGTCATGTGAAACTTGTATTAAATAAATCAGTATGCTTTTCTCCTGTTGACCTGTCTTATGTCAGTTTAATTCTCAGGACCAGCCTAAAAGAACCCTAAGAGGGTAAAGGTAAAACTTTGTCTGCCCTACAGAACTTAGCAGTTGATTACAGAGAAATGACAGAGAGAATTGGCAACAGATGGGACTAGGGCTGACAGAACTTAACTAGAAATGATCCCAAAGGGCCATGCAGCAGAGCGTAGCAGGGTCTAGCAAACCTTGGTTGGATTGGATTCTTCCAGGCACAGTTATCAAAGGACTCTCAGGTAAGAGTGTCTGAGTTTAGAAAGTCAAAAATATCAGCCAGATACTGATGAGGCAGAAAAGGGTTAATAAAAGTGAACCTGAAGGGGGACTGCCCAGGCCGGCGTCCCCTCCCCAGGAACTGCCCAGGTCATCCCCTAGAAATAAATCTAAAATGTCTAAACCTGCCTAAAAAGAGGAGATAAGACCCAACTGGTATTAACTGGTTCTTCACACACGTGCAAACTTCCAAAGTCTGTCTGTTAATTGAACGTTAGCCTAATTATAATGCAATTAGAATGGAATGAACATAAAGGCTTGCCCCTCCTCCCCCGTGGGTTTTTCTGTATGCATTCTGGGTAAGAGCAGGCACACAAGGAAACTAGTTATATAACCAACATATGTCAATCAAATGACCTCAGTCTATATGTCACATCTCCTGCTGTAAGGAATTTTACCTACCCTTGCCTATATAAGAAAAAGCCAACCTAAAGTTAGGTGCAGTTGTCTGCCCTGGCAACTTCTATGCCAGCATCTTTCTTCTTGAATAAACTTACTTCCTTGCTCTCCTTATTTCAGGCTGAATCTGTGAATTCATCTCACCTTTTGCGAATGACCAGGGATTAATTCCAATGACACAACATTTGGTGCCCAAAAACCCGGGAGTTCCACTCCGCCTCCTCCTCATTTCAGGCTGAGTTTGTGAATTTTTCACCTTTTGTGAACGACCATGGGTTAATTCCAATGACACAATAGATATGGCTTTTCATTGCCTTTTGAAAAACCACAATTCTGAAAATGATCTCCAAGAACCTGAATAGTGTGTCAGTGCCTACCTCCCAGACTTTCTTCTTCCTCTCTTTCTATTATCTTCTTTTAAAAGGAGACATGATTCACGTTGACCTTCAGAATATTCTTCTGGCAGCAGTTGTGGAGAGGCTGAAATTAAGAACAGTTAGGGACCATTGGGATAACTTAATAAGAAATCATTTAATGAATGCCTGAATTAGGAGAGTGACAGTAGGAAGGAAGAAATGATGGACTCCAGAAATGTTTACATACGATAAACATGATATTGAGCAAATGAAGCAGAATACAAAAGGATATAAACAGTATAATATTTTTCATATGAAGTTCAAAACAGAAAAAAAATAACAAACTATGTTGCTTGAGAATGCTTATAGCTGTGGTTAAAAAGAAAAGCAAGGAAACAATTATCACCAAAATAGAGTGGTTACCTCTATGGGGACAACAGAAGCATACAGGGGCTGCTGGTACAATTTTCTGTATGTATTTTATGTGTGTTATATCACAATTTGAAACAAAGTTAATAAAAACAAAAAGGACTTCTACAGAAACAGTTGAGGTAGAAGTAATTGGGACTTAGACGTAGGACGGTAAGAGAAAGGACTTGGAGTCAGACAGCCTGGGTTCCAGTCGTGGTTCTGTTAGTTAGTGGTGTAAACTTGAACAGCTATTTAACCTCTCTAAGCCTCAATTTTTATTGGGGAAGTTAATAGAACTGCTATTAAGATTAAATTTACCTCCTGTTTGATTATTTCTCCCTAAAGGAGTCACCCCTTCTGATTGATCAGCTGGTTAGGCCTCCCTCAAATTACTGAGTTCATTAAATGCATTATAATTTCCTGTGTCCTACTAATGGAAATGAGTTCCTCAGTGCCTTTACAGGTCAGGTGGCTGGGGTTTCCAGCAGGTAGAGGATATTAAGCCATCTGCTATCCCAGCCTGTGGCTTACAATCTCCTGGAGAGGGCTGATTAAAACACAGCTTCCTGGGCCTCCCTCCTAGAGTTTCCAATTTATAGGTCTGTAGTGAGGCCTGAGAATTTTCATTTCTAACAAGTTCTAACAGGTTCCCAGGTGATGCCATTGCTACTTGTCCTGGGACAACCATTTGAAAGCCACTATTCTAGCCCAAATCAGAGAAGCTGGCAAGTTGGGACCACTTTGCTGAAAGAAAGCAGGAGAGAGCATCTTTGCTCTCAGGCTCTCCAAGTACAAGAGAGAGAGAGACACTCTTTTCTCAGACACTTGGAAGGAGAGTGACTCTCTCTACCTGTGCAGCCCTTATTTTCCTGATGGGAGTTGGTTTCCCCAAGCTCCAGACCTCATATGTCCTGTATCTGCTCTCTCCTATGGATGGCCTCAGAAACACAGATTACTTCCAAGGGCCTCTGGTGGCTGCTTTCAGTTGCTGGTTTGCTCAGGTAAGGAATTAGGGGGAGGGAATGAGAGTAGGAAGATGTCAGGGCATTTTGTTCAACCCATTTTCTTGCCAGAAACTCCTATGAGAATTAACGGAGATTAAAACAAACAAACATACAAACAAAACAAAAAAACCATAGTGCCTGAGCATTAAGAGCACTCAACAAATAGTAGCTATTATTGTTATGACTTCAACTTTTTTGAGGTGGGTGTTTGCAAAGATGGCTGCATTATTACAGAGCATGTGGGATACGCAGATTTATCAGGGAGATGATTTAGCTTAGTTAGGAACATTTTAATATCTGTATTTTCATATTTATAAATTTTAGTATCATGGCACTAAGGTTAAATGTGAGGATTTTTATACAACAGAGCTAACAACTTATATGAGAGACAGAGGAGACAGCAGAAAGTTTCTGGAGCTTCCTTTGGAAAATGGAGCTGTGACCCAATTTGAGAACTAACTAGCTATAGAGTGTTCCAAATGATAGCAGCTGGCAGGACATGGGTTTTGAAGAGCAAGCAGTAAGCACATGGTAAGCTTGTGATGTGCTTTGGCAGAAAGTCTTGACAAGCTTCTCTCCTCTTTAAATACATGGTTCCAAAGTTTCTAAACAAAGTTCAGTCTGAACCTTGACTTTGCCTCCAGGTGGGGGTGAGGGGAAAGCAAATTTTGCAGTACCTCATTAAATATGAGGGTTTTGCTTTCCGCCAAAAACATGTGTTCTTATCAGGCAAGACTTTCTTTTTGGCACATTCCTATACTTTGTATCTCAGCTATCCATTCTAATATTATTTCTATGCTTTATACACTTTCAAATTACCCTGAGATATTTATATAGGTTCTATGCATTACATAGACCTCACTTAAAGTAAAAAACAACAAAAACACCTATACGAATGTAACTAAAATTTATTAAAACTTATAAGCTACACAAAGAGCTAGACTTCTACAGGTTTTATAACCTCTTTTTTGTTTCCAAGTGTTCATCTGTAAAGTGGAAATAATTGCATTCTGTGATTACTAATACAATTAACAAGTTACTTTACAAGGCAAAGGGGAAGGAAAGTTGCACATGGAATTAATATTGCAAATCTGGTGACATTAGGTAAGAATATATATTTATTTGTAAAACTAGCAACCATTTTGTGGGTTGTTTTTTCAGGTCAAATTATGAGCCTATAACTACATAGTTAATATTCTTAAAAGTGAAAATGCAATTATTGAACTTGTTCTTTCTGATTCAGTTAAATTCAGTTCAGTATTTATTTATTGTATTGTATGATTGGTAGGTTCAGAGGGGAATAAATGAGGAGGTCCTTTTGACCATGCATTTGATTATTTGTTTCCTTGTGTCTCTCTCCCTCTAGACTATGATTGTCTAGTCCCTAGAGGAGGAGATCACTGACTCTTCCAGGCATTCTGAACATGGAGTTTCACTGAGGAAGTGAACTTTGAGTTGGATTTTGAAGAATACTAAGACTTGTGGTGGGGAAGTGGAAGAGAAGGGCAAGACATTCTAAACGGAAATAACAAGACAAGTGCCAAAGGACTAACATAGGACATAATCTTTGAGACTGGTAAGCACCTCTGTGTGGCTGCAACTCCTATGTTCATTTTAAGGGCGGGTACAAATAAGGGTAAATCGTTAGGTGGGGCCAGATGGTAAAAGGTTCTTTTTCTGTTCTAAGGAGTTTTGATTTTACCTGTAGGTGGCTGGGAGCCATGGGAGCTTTTTGTAAGCAGCAGAGTTACAAGATCAGATTTGTATCTTGGAAACAACATTAAGGTCAACAGTATAGAGAGTGAAATACCTCCACAAAAACTCATGTTACAAATTGGTCCAAACAATCCTCAGTAGGTGGAATTCTGTCTATTGTTGTTTCCAGATGTATGATTTAACAGTAGTCTTAAATTGTTATATTATACAAAATGGAACAATTGCTGAAAATGAATTAAAACTAAAGTCTCGAGTATATCACAGGATTTCAGAAACAAATACACACACACACATATACATTAAGTATAAAGTTAAGGAGTAAAAATGGGTGTATTTCCTTGGTGGTCCATAAAATTCTTTTCAGCAGCTTAACTAATTAACATAAGATAAAAACCTGTAACGTCTTTGTGTGAGGGCAGAGCGAGTATGATTGCTGGGATATATACTGTGGAACAATTAAATGTTTTATTAAAAGAAGTAGAAAAAAGAGTTGGGTTTTGTGAATCAATCAATGTGATCTATAAAAGGAAAAATGTGGGGAATAATATGAATAGTTACATACAAAAGATGTCAATTTACATAGCACACAAAAGTGATTAGGATAATTTTATACTATCAACAGTCATAGGAAACACTTACATAGGAAGCACTAGGCTATACGCTTATGTATTATTACATACTCGTAACTCCAAGAAATTTGAGTTTGTAGACTTTTTATAATAAAATTCAGCTTTGGAAATTCATTTTAAAACTTTCAAAGTTTCATTGTGCATACCCCAAATCTGGATTTCACTTTACTATAAAAACACATAACTCACAGATTCAAGAAATCAAATAATAATTTAAAATAACTCTTATTCCACTCAGGTTTCCAAAAGTAAGTCAGAGAGAAAATTATTTATTTATCATTAACCCATCTCATGGAGTCTGTGGAAAAAAAAAAGAACCCACTAAATTTAATTAAGTCTTTTTTTTTTTTTTGAGGGCAGTGTCACTGGTCCTCATATGTGGGACTTGAACCGGGGCTGCTGGCATCTCAAGCCAGCTCCTAACCACTGTGCCACTCGGCCGGCCCTAATTAAGTCTTTTAAAAAATGGCACAACAAATATTTACCAGAAAATCTTTGATATTGATTTTTTTTTGTCTTAAACATTGAACCAAACCACATGCCTCACTTAAAATGTATTGCTTTCATTCCCCACATTTACTTTGTAAAACTTCAAACCTATTTTACTATATGTAAATTACACCTTAATTTTTAAAATTTCATTAAAGTATGAAAAAAGGTTTCATTCTAAAAAGTTTTCAAACCTACATAAAAGTTAAAAGACTATTACAATGAACACTAGATTCACCAGATTAACATTTTGATGTGTCTGTTTTTATTTATTTATTTTTTACATTTTGCTATGTTTGCTTTCTCTTTCTAGTTTCAGAACCAACTGAAAGTAAGTTGTAGACTTCATAGACATCATGATACGTCCCCTAAATACAACAGCAAAACCTAAGGGGTATTTTGATAACCCAGTTTTGTTACTCAATTGACTCTTTCAAAAACCATCTGGGAACAAGGATAAATTTCACAGATAAATGTGAAATGAAGAATGGGTACGTTGAAATAAAAATTCCATTATATTTGGTCAAAAATGAAGCTGAAAAACCACAACAAATTAGTGAGAAAGGGAAGAATTATTCACTAGAATGCCAGGATAACTGGTTAGCCATTTTGGAAAAAAGAATCAATTGAATATTCTTCTTCAACTATACACCAAAATAAAATCCAAATAGATTAAAAATTATTTTCCTGGGCCAGCCGAGTGGTGCATTGGTTAAGAGCTGGTTTGGGACGCCAGCGACCCTGGTTCAGATCCCACAAGAGGGCCAGTGACACTGCTCTCTACAGCTAACAACAGCTCCACCTGGAGCTGGGCTGTGCGAGCCCCGGTGACGGAGTAGGCTGCAGCCCCGGGTGCAGTGGGCTGCCATAGGCTACATACAGTGAGTGGCCAGCAGCCAGCGTGAGCTGCCAATAGCCACAGTGAGCGATCATCCAGAGGCCAGCGACTGATATGCCTCACCTGAGAAGAAAACAATGACAATACCAACATGGGCCAGTGAAGCAACATCCTCCGCAGCTAGACTGAAGAACAAAAAGACAGCAACTTGTCTGTTACCCTTCCCTGATTCCCCAATGCTACTCCTCTTCCCCAATTCAATTTAAAAAAAAAAATTATTTTCCTAATTGTATGTAAATTGCATTTAAATTTTGTATATTAATTTTATTTCTGACACTTTGGCAAATTCTGTAAGTCTAATGATTTTCAGTAGACTCTTTTGGATTTTTCTATGTAGACAATCATATCATGTGCAAATAATGAAGTTTTATTTGTTCCCTTTCAATCCTTTAACTCTTATTTCTTTCTCTTGTCTTACTATACCTACAACCTTTCTTTTACCTACAACCTTTTACCTACAACCTTTCTGTTTCCTGTAAGTTCCATTTAGGTGCATTGTACATGTTTTTTTTAATCCAATCTGATAATCTCTATTTTTCATTTGGCGAGTTTAGTCCATTTATATTTATTCTGTCTAATTATATATTTGGATTTATTTCTACCATCTTATTTCATTGTTTTCTCTTTATAAATTTAAAAAAATGTTGTATTTTATTTTTACTTATTAAATATTTGTTCATTTCTCTTTTGCTGGTACCTATTGAATTAAACAAATTTTCTTCATTTACCTTTCCCTCAGTCTGCTGTATTATGGAGTAATACATTCTACACACACTTTAAAAAAATTGTTTTATTATATTTGTTTCAGGTGCACAAACCAACATAATGATTAGACATTTACACCCCTCACAAAGTGATAACCTCCCCAATTACACATATTCTTTTAGTGATTTCCTTAACATGAACACTTAAAGTCTAAAGTTGATAAATATATCTATCTTGATCTTAAATAAAATAAGGACCTAAAATACTTTTCGTATGATCACCCTATCCCATCACACGTTTCTACCATTAACATTTTAGCTGCATCTTGTTTTTATACTCCCTCATGAGTCATTATTATTGTTTTATACAATTAATACTTGTTAAGATTTCCTGATATATTTACCTGCCCCATCATTATTCTTTTTTCTTTTTTCTTTTTTGTGTCTCATTCCTTCCTTGCAGTATAATTTATTTAATTATGATATATTTAGTAGAGATTCTCAATTTTTGTCTCTAAAGTTATAGTTTAGGTGGGTATTAAACTTCAGACTGACACTTACTTGCTCTTAGCACTTGGAATATATTATTCAGTTGTCTTCTGATTTGTATTGTTGCAATTGAGAAGTCAGTTTCAATTTGTGGTTAAGTCCAAGGACAGATGAAATAAAAGACAGTACCATGGGATCACCATATTACATAGTAAGACGTTGAGATTTCATAATGCAAAAGCGAAGCCTCCTAGAAAATAACTATATCCAGGACTAGGACATCAAAGAAAGTGTCAGGAGTAGAAGTAGAAGTCATGGATTGAGAGGTGGAGGTGAGAGAACTTGAATACGGTCTCCACTATATTCACCCAGGATGATGGCTGGGTAAGGGTGGGAATTAAGACATGAGGCAGGTGCTCAAGTCTTTGTTGAATAAAGAGAAGCAAATCAGAGGTCAGTATAATAACGAAGAAAGATCTTGAATAGTTTAACCAAATTGTATAGGGGATGTAGGGTATAGCATAAGGCATATAGTCAATAATATTGTAATTATGTATGGTGTCAGATGGGTGCTAGATTTATCAGGGTGAGAGATGGGAGGAGGTTGGGGGATAGGGTGAAAAAGGTGAAGGCATTAAGAAGTACAAATTGGTACTTACAAAGCAGTCATGGCAAAGTAAAGTAAAGCACAGGGAATATATTCAATAATATGGTAATAACTATGGATACTGCCAGGTGGGTACTAGACTAGTCAGAGGGATCATTTCTTAAATTATATAAATTTCTAACCACTATGCTGTACTGAAATTAATATAAAATAATATTGAATGTTATAATTGGAAAATTTAAAAAAGGTGGTGGGAAAGGTGACAGGAAATAAGAAGTTCAAATTTCCAGGTATAAAACAAGTAAGTCATGGGGATGTAATATACAGCATAGGAAATACACTCAATAATATTGTTATAGTGTGGTACAGTCAGATGGTTGCTGGACTTATGGTGATCCCTTCTTTAGGTGTATAAATATTGAATAACTATGATATAAACCTGAAACTAATATAATTTTGTATGTTAGCTATATTTTAATAAAAATCTTTTTAAAAGTGGAAAAAAAAGGGCAGCCCAACCATTGTCCACAACCTAGTTCTACTTCTTAGAGCACTTTGTTGACCAGGACCCATATAGAAAATACATTTTACACACACACACACACACACACACACACACACACACACACACACACACACCTGAAAAAAGTTTTGCAATGTTATTTACCCTTTCTAGCACAATAATACTTGATATTTCCACTTTTCTTCTTCTCCTTCTTCTAATGTAGGTTGTACCCCCATTTCACTCCCACGGTTTGAAAAACACTGCCTTAAAGGTAGCTATTATATAAAACTGTTTTTAGTACTTCTGATAGTTACCTCCATAACTGAAAATAATACACATATACTGCCACTTTTGGGTTCAACTCCTGACTTTTTTTTTTTTTTTTTTAGCTGAGCCATCCTGCTACCTGCTGGCAGCTCAGCGGCTGCTCAGCTCCAGCAGTGAATCAAACAGGCAACCCTGTTGCTCAGAGCTCACACTCTAGAGTGAGCGCTTAACCAACTGAGCCACTTGGCGGGCCCTAACTCTTGACTTTTTAAAATGACCCCACACTTTGAAAATGAGTAAGAGTTTAGCTCAATTACAGTAATCTCCATTTTTCTTCCCCTAGTTTCCTCTTTGCAATTTTTATTATATCACATTAACTTGTATTTGTTACTTTATTGCTTTAAAGAATACAGTTGAACCTTGAACAACATGGGGATTAGGGACACCGACCTCTGTGCAGTCAAAAATCTGCATATAACTTTTGACTCCCCTAAAACTTTACTATACTTAAACCTCTTTTTCTTGATTCATCCACTTTAGAAAGTGTCCCTTGCCTCCTCAATTATGTAAGATTGATATATTGATATATTTGTTTGTTTTGTCTTCCCTTCTTTCCCCAGCTTCCATTAGCTGTACCACTACTTTTACATTGTCAATATTCATATTTACTTAGAATAATTGTCTTCTGCATTTTTTTCTTTAGATTTCCTTTGAAAAATAAAGTTTTGATCAATATTAGAATTTTGTAAATCTGCTGAATCAAGTAATATAAATGGACTTGTAAAAACGGAGTGTAAACCATGTCAATAAACATACAATTATTGAAGGAGAATGTTCTAGGTATCAATGTCAAATGGATTCTCTTTTCTTATATGCCCATTGATTACTCACAATAATGTCACATTTTAGTATGTTTTATTATTGGACCATAGTTTATACAGTTTTGTTTTTTTGCCACTACTAAAATTCTAATTGTCCTTCTTTGGTGTTGATGACAGGAGACGCATGTGTTAATATTAAAATTATTAGTGTTAAGAATATTAAGGGCCAGCCGAGTGGTGCATTCGTTAAGAGCTGGTTTTGGGATGCCAGCGGTCCCAGTTCGGATCCCACATATGAGGGCCAGTGACACTGCCCTTTACAGCTAACAACAGCTCCACTTGGAGCTGGGCTGTGCAAGCCCCGGCGACAGTGTGGGCTGCAGCCCCTGCTGCAGTGGGCTGCCAAAGGCTACAGTGAGCGGCCAGCAGCCAACGTGAGCGGCTGGCAGCCAGCGTGAGCTGCCAATAGCTGCATTAGGCGACCATCCAGAGGCGGGCGACCGATCTGCCTCATCCAGGCAGAGCTCAATGACGATACCAACATGGGCAGTGAAGCAACGTCCTCTGCAACTAGACTGAAGAACCAAAAGAAAGCAACTTGTCTGTTCCCCTTCCCCAATTCCCCAACGCTGTTCCCCTCCCCCAATTCCCCAATTTAAAAAAATCTAAAACAAAAAAAAAAGAATATTAAAATTATTAGGTTTTTAATGATGTTATTTCATAAAGTGAATCTACCTTTTTCTTAAAGACATTCTTCTGAGATCCTTCTAACTTCCCGTTCTGTTACTATTGATTAACTTGAAGGCCTAAATATATGTGCTGAAACATCTTTTCATTGCACTACTAGAACAGATCCTATTACTGGGGTCCCATGTTTCTTTCTGGAGTTCTTTTCATTTTTCAAGAACATTTCCTTAAGTTTTGTTTTTTTTTTCTGAAAAGATGCTTAAGAGCTCAAAAACATGAAAAAGTCCCTAATGTGTTCTCAACCTTGAATGTTTTGTCTGCCTATAGAATTCTAGGTTCAGAGTAATTTTCTCTCTACTGTCTTGGAAGGTATTGCTCTACTGTCTTTTAACAATCAATGTTCCTGATAAGGTACACGGCAAACTTCAATCTACTTCAATCTCCCTATCACTCTGGTAAAGGTAACCGACAACCTCTATTTGGCTGACTCCCTTTTCTGTCCTCAGTTTAACCGAACTTTCATAATTGACATTTTTCTATACCACATAGTATTCTTGTTTTCTAAAATAATTGGCACTCTTGCTCCTTCTCCTTCACATGTTTTTTTCTTGTTCTATGTGACCTGTAAATGTTGGAGTTCCTGTACCCTCTTTTCTATTCTCTATGCCTCCTCCCTATATGATCTTATCCATTCTCATGTTTTTAAAACTATCTGCTGACAATTCCTAAATTTATTTCGGTAGGCTAGACTTCCTTTCTGAGCTCTAGATTCAGATCTTTAAATATCTACTTGTCATCTCTCTTGTATGTCTCCAAGGCATTTCAAATTTAACATGACCAAAATGGTTCTCTCCCTCTAAATCTGGATCTCCCTCAGCTTTCACCATCTCAATAAATGCCCTCTGATTCATTTGTCCCCCTTGTCTCTTCCCTTTCATTCACTCCTCATGGCTCCTCCCTCTATCCAATCCATCACCAATTCCTGCTATTTCCACCTTTAAAATATGTCTCTATACTCTTTTTAAAATATAAATCAGATCGCATCAGTTTCTTGCTTTAAATGACCAGATTGTTTTTCACTGCATTTAGGATAAAATCCAAACCCTATATAGCCAACCCTGCATGTCTGATTCCTTCCTACATCTCAAACTCATTTCATGTCTCTTGTCATTCTTCACTCATTTCCTCAATCCAATCTTGTCATCTCCTAAAATACACAATGCTCTTTCAATCTCAGAGCCTCCGTACTTGCTATTCTATCTATCTGGAGTACCTTCCCCACAGGTCTTTATATGGCTGACTCCTTTTTATCCTCCAGGTTTTAGCTTAAGATACCCTTCTAGAGCACAATGTGGATTGGATTTTAGCCCTCACAGGCAACGGATCTAAATGCCATTTCTCAGAGGCATTTTCTTGACCACCTTACTAAACTGATGGTCCCTGTTATTCTGGATTACAGCACTCTGTTTATTTTCTTCATAGCTTTTCATTCAATCTGCAATTATTTAACTAATTATTATTTTATTTACTTATTTATAATCTGTCACTCCCCACTTAGGCTAGAAACTTCTCTGTCAAATTCACTATATAAATCTGCGGCCTACCAGTGCCTGATTCATTGTAGGTGTTCAATAAATATTTGTAGAATGAAGAAATGAATGAAACTGTGCTTCGAAATTTCATAATAATGTAAAAAAGAAAATGGTTTAAGTCATACAGTTTATTTTAATGAACACATTTATCTGAAAACGTGTTTCCCTTCACATTTTCTTTTACTATTTACTTACTTCCACCCCTTGAATTTTTCTGTTCTCTGTTTCCTGGACCCTCTTTTTTGACCACCATAGGATTTTAATGGGATTTATCCTATTGGCCCAGAGTTGGTGGTATGTCAAGCTGAGTACAAAGATATTAAGTACCTCTCATTTAAAAAAAAAAAAACCTCAACAGTTGGATCTTTGCTACTTCCAACCAGTCCTCAATCCCCCTTTCCCACCTATCCCTAGTGCTTATGACTAGAAGATAGTGAAAAAAGAAATTGTCACCATTGTTGTAGGCCAGAGTGCAGTACCTTTTCTATGGGGAACAGGGGAGTGTTTTCTCCCTCAGACCAGGTGAGGTATGAAGACTGAAAATCATGTCTCACAGGAAGAGAAGACCAACATCAACCTCAACTCTTGTAAATTTTTTTAGGTAGCTTACTTGTTGATCTGCTCAGTACCACTTTAAGGTTGGAAGGTAGGAAGCAGAGAAGGGTTCACTCAGACCATTTGATGTGTCAAGAAAGTAGAAATATCTCATTAGCCAAATGACTCCTTGGAAGGTAGCAAGGCTTAAGCCATTTTGCTAATGTTCCACCTAGGAGAACAGTCTTTGGGTAAGGGGGGTCCTTTTAGCAAGGGTTTGTGGGATATTGCCAGTGGTAAGAGCTGAGGTGGGATGAAAAAAGTCAAGTTTGTGTATGTGGGACATAAAACTGAAAGTAACAAACAAGACAAACAAACAAAAACTAATAGACACAGACAACAGTTGGTGATTACCAGAGGGAAAAGGGGCTGAGGAGGAGGTAGAAGAGGGAAAGGGGGTCAA
Organism: Aselliscus stoliczkanus; assembly: GCA_033961575.1. NCBI lineage: Eukaryota > Metazoa > Chordata > Mammalia > Chiroptera > Hipposideridae > Aselliscus > Aselliscus stoliczkanus. The sequence goes on from CM066730.1 coordinate 74,536,505, forward strand.
ATATATGGTGATGGAAAGAGATTTAACTTTGGGTGATGAACACACAATGGAATATACAGCTAATGTATTATAAAACTGTACACTTGAAACCTATATAATTTCTTTTTTTTAAAAGATTTTATTGGGGAATTGGGGGAGGGGAACAGCGTTGAGGAATCGGGGAAGGGGAACAGACAAGTTGCTGTCTTTTTGTTCCTCAGTCTAGTTGCAGAGGATGTTGCTTCACTGGCCCATGTTGGTATCGTCATTGTGTTCTTCCCGGATGAGGCAGTTCGGTCACCGGCCTCTGAATGGTTGCTTACCACTGCTATTGGCATCTCACTCCGGCTGCTCACGCTGGCTGCTGGCCACTCACTGTAGCCTATGGCAGCCCACTGCAGCAGGGGCTGCAGCCTACACTGTCACCGGCGCTCATGCAGCCCAGCTCCAGGTGGAGCTGTTGTTAGCTGTAGAGGGCAGTGTCACTGGTCCTCAATTGGGGTCCGAACCGGGGCCGCTGGCACCCCAAACCAGCTCTTAACCAATGTGCCACTCGGCCGGCCCAAAAACCTATATAATTTTATTAACCAATGTCACCCCAATAAATTTAATAAAATTGTTTTTTAAAGTTAAGTATGCATCAGATCTCCCAGATCAGGGAGCTTTATAGCTGGAAGGCCTTGCCAGCACCCCCTTCCTGGCCCCTGCAAATCATATAAGCTCTGGATTAGAAAGCTGGTATTTGCATCTCTGCCTTATAGAAGTAAAGCAATAACAGGGCTGGCCGAGTGGCACAGTGGGTGAGGGCTGGCTTGGGATGCCAGCGGCCCTAGTTCGGATCCCACATGTGAGGGCCAGTGACACTGCCCTCTTAAAAAAAAAAAAAAAAAAAAAGAAAGAAAGAAGTAAAGCAATAACAACTAACAAAGAACTATAATTGTAAACCCAGTGAACTAAAGAGATACCACTCTTCCTCATTTTTTCTTCTGGTCTCCTAACTCCCGAGGAGCTACAACCAGAAGAAGGAGAGGGAAGATAAGTGAAATTCAGACCATGCTTCCCTCTCTACTGCAATTTCCTGAAGCTACAGATAAAGCCTGAGCTAAAATGAGGTCAGGTAGGGGAGATGAGATTTAAATGGGATATGAAATTGGAATTTTAAACTGAACTACTCGAATCTTAAAAACTGAAAGTAACCAGAAACTATGGTATCTGCCCAAGGTGTTGTCAGGGGGCAGAAAAGGGCAATTAGACAGGTCATGATTGAAGGAAGCATTTAGAAAAAGATAAGTTTCATGTTTGTGACACCATTAGTTCCAACAGTTTAATAAAATGGACATAGGTAGATACTGAAATTCCTGGATTGATATACCACGTCATAACTTTCATATTTTCTATCTTTTTGTCTCTTTGCTCTATGTTCCAGGAATTTCTCAGACTTTACCTTTCATCACTTCTATCAAATGGATTAATTTGGGCAATATGTCCCAAGCATTACATTATTTCTTATACTCTGATTATCCCTTTTACATAGCTTGAGATATATATATATATCTTTAATTGTCTGAATTAATCCTCATTTTTTTTTTTTTTTTTTTGGAGGGCAGTGTCACTGGCCCTCATACGTGGGACCGAACTGGGGCCGCTGGCTTTCCAAACCAGCACTTAACCACCGCGCCACTTGGCCGGCCCAATCTTCATGTTCTTCATATCTATCATTGTCTCTGTCTTTGGTGCAGTTGGTTTTCCTGAAATATCTGTTGATTCTTGATTTTTCATAATCATGAATGAAGGACTAGGTTGATTAATTAATACAGGTGCTGGAATATGGTTATTTTTTGTGTTTCGGTAAGACTATACTTTCAACATGAATTTTATTTTGTTTTTTATTTATTTTTATTTTTATTTTTTTAAGATTTTTTTTATTGGGGAATTGGGGAAGGGGAACAGCGTTGGAGAATCGGGGAAGGGAACAGACTATTTGCCTTCCTTTTGTTCTTCAGTCTAGGACGTTGCTTCACTGGCCCATGTTGTATCATCACTGTGCTCTTCCCAGATGAGGCAGATCGGTCACTGGCCTCTGGATGGTCACTCACCACGGCTATTGGCAGCTCACGCTGGCTGTCAGCTGCTCACGCTGGCTGCCAGCCACTCACTGTAGCCTATGGCGTCGCTAGGCTCGCAGCCCAGCTCCAGGTGGAGCTGCTGTTAGCTGTAGAGGGCAGTGTCACTGGCCCTCATATGTGGGATCCGAACCGGGGCTGCTGGCATCCCAAGCCAGCTCTTAACAAATGCAACACTTGGCCAGCCCTGAATTTTATTTTTATTACAAAAATAATACCTGTTTGTAGTAGTAGTAGTAGGATATAAAAATAATCAAAAAGAAGAAAATAAAATTCACCCATGATCTTACCATCCAGAGACAACCATTAATATTTTGGGTATTTTTTTATCCAGTCTTAAACAGCAAACAAGAAAGCAAACTTTTTTTTACAAAAATTTGTAAAAACTGTGTCTTACTACCTATACAAGTGTGATCAAACAATACAGTGAATGTTTAAATAAAAGAAATTATTACAGTAAATGACATATTGTCGTTACTCCCCCTCAAAATACTCCGCCTCACTTCAAATACACTTATCCCATCATTCTTGCCACTTTTTGAAGCTGTTGTGGAAGTCCTCTTTCATGAGTGTCTTTAGTTGCGCTGTCGTGGCTGCTTCGATGTCCTGAATCATTTTGACTTTGGGGAAGAGCCAGAAGTCGCATGGTGCCAGGTCCGTTGAATAAAGTGGATAAAGACAGACCATAATGTTTTTATTTGGCAGAAACTTCCATAATCAGAAGGAATGTGTGACATGGAGCATTGTCATGATGGAAGATGATTTATAGTAAGCTTTAAATACACCTTCTCTCAACTGTAGCTCACACCTGACTGCACCAAACAAGTTGAAACTTGTCACACACTGTTACTAAGGTTTGACATGCCACTTCCCATATTGAAGACTCTGCCTTTCCCTTGGATGGCACTCGGCCGCAGTATTCACCGTATTTTGTGATCACAACAGAAAGTCTCCATGTCACACATCGCCTCTGGTATACGGCAATTTCTGTCAAATAAAAACATTAGTGTGTCCTCATCCACCTTATTCACTGGATCTGGCACTTCGCAACTTCTGGCTCTTCCCCAAAGTCAAAATGATCATGAAAGGCAACATTTTGAATTGATTCAGGACATCAAGGCAGCCACTGACAGCGCAACTAAAGACACTCACGAAAGAGGACTTCCAGAATGCTTCAGAAAATGGCAAGAATGATGGGATAAGTGTGTATGAAGCAAAGGGGAGAATTTTGAGGGGGATTAATGGCAATGTGTCTTTTACTGTAATAAATTCTTTTATTTAAATATTCATCTTATTTTTGATCACACTAATATATTTTCCCCCACTTAGGATATAAGGACTGTCTTTCCATGTCAATATATATATACTACCACCACTTCTTTCAATGACTGAAAATATCCTTTTACATTGATTCCAAATGTATTATTGTAATTTACTCCCCTATTGGTGGCAATTGAGTTGTATCTTTGTTTTTACTATTAAAACTCTGCAAGAAATATCCTTGTATACACACAGTGGATCTTCAAAGCACTATATTTTAAATTATGTTTTAAAATATATTTTAAAATCAAAACCTATATATTTTTCCACTTAAAGAATCTTAAAAGCTCTAGCTGAAAAGCAGATATTAAGTTTAGGGACATTGACTTAACAAGGAAAGTGTTCAAAGGAAATCTTTTCCTCAGAAAGCACTGGAGAATAGAGTTAAGAGGTGAGAAATGAGTAGGCTGACAAATACAGGCCCAGTGTACAAAGATTAAGGGCAGTTCTTGGGCTAAACAAAGAGTAAATGAGCATGGTTTGATTTTCCTTTGACACTACATATACAGGTCTATCAGTTATCTTCTACTGTGTAACAATACACAGTTTTGGATATAGCTCAGCTGGACAATTCTTCTACTGGTGTTACCTGGGTCATTCATGTAGCCAGTTTGACTCATTAGGCATTCTGACTAGAGCTAGAGAGCCTAAGATGGGCCCCAACATGTCCAACAGTTAATGCTGGTTGGTCTAGGGGGCCACAACTGGAAAAACTTGTTTGTACTTCATGTGGTCTATCATTTTCCAGCAGGTTAGAATGGATTTCTTCCTATAGTGGTCTTAGGGCAGCATTCCAAAGGGGAGACTGAGAGAGCTGAAAAGTTTCTTGAGTCTAAGGCTTGGACATCACACAACATCATCACTTCGGTCTCATTCTATTGGTCAAAGTCAACAGGCTAACCCAGACTCAATGTATAATGGAAAAGATTCTACCTCTTAATGGGAGGACTGACAAAGTCACACTGAAGAGGAGTAGGGCACAGGGATGGGAAGAATGTAGTCATCTATGCAAATATATATCACAGAAAACTCATTGTAAAATGCCTCCTTTAGTGTTCTAAAAGTAAATTTATAAGTTGACTATTTGCCATTCACAACATGTTTCCTAAAGAACTAGTGGAAAAACACTAACATACACCTATATAACACTCTACAGCTTTTAAAGTTCATTCATAAATATCTCATTTGATAATTTATTCAATAAAAATTTTTTGCATGCTGATTATGTGCCAAGTACACAGATATGCTCTGGGGTACAAGATAGATATGGTCCTTTCTCTCAAAGAGCTTACAGTCTATGAAGAGAAAACAGATTTATAAGTAATAACAATCAAGTAATAATAATTTGAGATTAATGTTACAGCAATGCAACACAAGAAATCATAATTAGTCAGGCTCTGTGCCAATATTTAGTGAGATGATTATGATATCCCCATAAGAGGCAAGACAGGTTACTAGTTGTTTTTCTCATCTTTAGGTGAGGAAACTAAAGCTCATAGAGTTAACCAAGTAATTTATCCAAGGTTTGTATGTTCTAAGTGGCAGAAGTCAAAATAAAAAACCAGGCTATTTTCTAAAGTTTGCTTTTTCTCTTCTGCTTCCCTAGAAACCAATATTGTTACGAGTAACTGAAACAAACAAACAAAACTCCAATAAATTAAAACAAACAAACAAAAAAACCTTATATAACAGTACATATTTTGTAGGGATTCTTCTGAAGGGACTCCAGTGTTTACAGATTTAGAGGTTGATTATGTAATGTATAACATACCTAATCTAGCACACGTACCTATACAACAAGGAATTCTGCTTACTCCCTTAATCTCTCTGGACCCTAGAATCTAGACTGTTATCATTTGGGTTTCCTAGGTTGAGGAAAACGCCATTTAAAAAGTAATATCATAAAGGGCTCTTTAACATGATTATCTAAAGACAACACAAAGGATTAGATGAGAATAACTAAATGAATTTCTACTGTAGAATATCCAGTTTACTAAGCAATGAACTGACTCAGGAATATAATGCCTTGGCCTCAAATTCATTTTGGAATAAGAAAGGATATAAATTATAAATAAATATAGGGACATATGTAATGTATACAGCATACATATGTATATATACATGCACACAAAAATTTAAATAATTATTAGTGTGACTTTAGAATTGTTTTATTCTTTCTCACTAGGAAACTGGTAAAAGCCTCAAGCTAACATGGCTTAAGGAAACTTTTCATCTATCTGAATCCTTCTTCTCTTTCATTGTCCTGTTACTCCATCTGTGGCTTCACTGGTCTCCATCCCACGGTGGTGTATGTTAGAAAGACTCACATATCAAACAGCTTAAAGGCTCTGAATCTGTCTGTGATGCTCCAAATCCAGACAGTAGTCTTCAATAAATTTATTTCTATTATTTAAACAATCTCAGTTTTTAATTTGTTGTCATACGGATCCATGCAAAGCCGGAACTTCAGTAGGTTTGCCGATCTCAAACATTTTTCTCTTTAAAACTCTGGTTGAAAGTCACTGATAATTGAGAATGGCCTCTCTCTTTCTTCCAGCACCCTCTCTGCTCCAAATTCTCATTTCTTTGCTGTGCTTCCCAGCAGTGGTGGGTGGAGTAATATAGCCCAGAATTTTCTAATTCTCTGCCTCAAATGGCTTACAGCTGTGAAGCATGATATTGAGCCTTTAAAGCATGGGGTTGGCAGTTGGGACCCCCTTGGGCTGGTTGCTTCCAGCTGCTAGCAGCATTTATCAGAGGGTGGCCCAAGAGGAACAGTGGCTCTACAGGTGGAGTAGATGATGAAAAACATCCATGAATTCCACAGGCCTCTGATCCAAGGTGAATAACAGCATGCTTGGCAGCTGGCTGCTGAAATACATATCCAGATGGTAGAATACCTCCTTGTCTGCGCTCAACACATTGCATCCAGCATGGAGCTCCCGGATGGTAGAATTCTGGTGTCTCCGAAACTCTGACTTCACAGATGTCAGGTACTTCTGATTGTTTGCAGCTGATGTGCTCTTTTAATCGCATCCAAAATAATTTTGGTCCGACTAATCCAACAATGCATGTATGTTTTACAAATTAAAGTTTCATTATTATTTTTAAATACTTGCTAGAAAAAAGTTCAGTTGGATTCAAAATCCATTTGCCTTATCACATCAAATTTTATTATTGTGTTTGTCAGTAGAAAGGGCTGTTAGATTCTTATAATTTCAACCATTATACATTTTTTTAATGGCTGCAAAAGAAATGGTTTAAAAATTCTTTTCACCATTTGTGCAAAGTTTCTCATGAATGATGACTGTATTTGCTTCCTGTGGCTGCTGAAACAAATTACCACAAATGGGGTGGATTATAACAACATATACCGGGGGTGCCAAAAGTATGCATACAAGTGGACACTTTGGTCAATGTTGCTCAAGCAGTAGTTTGTCATAATCAGAAGTGTCTGGACACTGATGGTAACCACTTTTAGCACCTCTTGTAATTGCAGAAGTCAAATACAACTTGTATTCATGTTTTGTTATTGGTATATATTGAGTATTACAATTTAATAGTTTTTCCTTTCTTAAAATGTGCATACATTTTTTTGGCACCCTCTTCTTTATTCTCTTATAGTTCTGGAAGCCCAAAGTCCAAAATGAGTTTCTCTGGGCCCAATGAAGGTGTTACCAGGGCCACACTACCTCTGGAGGCTCTAGGGAAAATAATTTCCTTGCCTTTTCCAGCCTCTAGAGGCTGCCTTCCTTCCTTCATGGCCTCAGATCACATTGCCTTTTCTCCCCATGCTTCCATCATCGCATTGCCATTTTCTTCTGTCTTCAAATTTCCCTCTGTCTACATTTGATAAGGACACTTGTGATTACATTTAGGGCCCACCCAAATAATCCAAGACAATCTCTTCATCTGAAAATCCTTAATTTAGTCACATTTTTGAAGTCCCCTATTAACATACAGGGTAACATTCACAGGACTCAGCGTTTGAGAACTGGATATCTCTGGGGTGATTATTCAGTCAACCACAGTAACTATCAGGAATTTGAAGAGATTATTATTTGAAAGTCTTGATCAGAAATTATGTGTAGCTATTTCCAGCATAAAACCTGATTCACCAGCGGCCCCGGTACGGTCCCACATATGAGGGCCAGTGACACTGCTCTCAAAAAAAAAAAAAAAAAACCTGATTCAAAAAGGTTATATTCATGCAGGCAAGTTCAAATTTCTCATTCAAATATTTGAAAAGACTTTATCTCAAGAGTTTTATATAAATTTAATACTTAATATTTCCCCTATTGTTTTATATTTATTTTTATTTTCATAATTTTATATATATTTAAAAAGCAAGTAATTTTTCACCGTGTCCAATATAGATATCCAGAAATTCCCTCTAGGTTACCCCAGATGCCATACAACTATTATCATTTTCTCTCTGTTCCATGATGAGGAAAAAGTTGGGAAATATAGGTCTACAAAGTTTAGGACACCAATACAATGGGAAAAAGAAGACTCGGGGTATAAGTGAGCAAAGTTTGTATCTATTATAACAGGAAGTTAAAACATATAATGCCTAAAACCCAGAAACCAAAGACATAGCAATATAAGTATTTAGAAATAACTAGCAGGTATATATAATTGAGTTAACTGTCAGAAGAAAAATGGTTGCCTCTGGGGTGCTGGGTTGGAGTACAGAGAGGTCAGGAAGGAGAGTACTGCTATTCATAATGGGCATTGGGTACCAGTTAGATTTTTTTTTTTAAGGTGTGTATCCTTATTGAATTTTTTTAAAAAGTTCAATTTAAAACGGTACCAGAACTTACCATTAATATACAACATATCTTTCCTGTGGCGTTTTCTCTAAATACGACATTCCTCCTCCTTTTCATTCTAGAAAGGGAAAAATACTGTTACTTTTTATTTTCTAATTATATTACCCACTTAATGACCTATAATTACCCAATTATTTAGGCCTCATCCAAAGAATAGTCCTAGGAACACTTCAATATTTAGTTAGAGTGGTGGGTGTGAAATGCTTAAAATAAATTCCCTGAGACTAAGTTAGGAAACAGAAGTTCTTTATCCTTTCCTTCCCAGTGGTGGCACTGGCAGGAAATTTAATAAGCTAGACCAGGGGCAAGGATGTTCGGAAAACTATCAAAAGACATTTGATGGAATGCACAACAGGGCATCTTTAATATGGTTGAGAGAGGGGAAAAAATAGGATTAAACTGAATGCTTTTCTATTTCACAGCTCTTCTCTATGAGGATTTCAAAGTGACTAAGAATAAGTAACCTCTATATATACATCACTACAGAAAAGCAGAATAATGTTTATTCTGTCTTGTGAGTTTAGTAAGAGATGTGTTATTTCTTAGTGAGTTGTGTTTTTTGTATTTCCAAATTATGATTACATAATGACGTATGTTTATTATAAACCCTGAGGGAATATAGGATGTTTCTTTATGGTTATTTCCTTGGCCTACTCATTAAAGGAAAAGACTCCTCTGCCTCTATAATCAAGGGAGGTCTACAGATGCAGTTTGGCATGAGGGAGATACAACAATTTCTTGGGCATCACCATATCTCATCAACACTCATCTCCGGGCAACATGCGGAACAGGAGGAACAGAAGACAGCACAGTAAGAGCCTGTCTTCCATACAACTTTCAGAAAAGAACCTAGAGGGAATTAGCGATACATGTGAATAAGATAATGCATGTTGTGGTTAAACTGCATTCTTGAGAGACTGATGACTCTCTTTTTTTTTTTGGTGCCGAATCCTAGGAGCAAACCAATGAGCCTGAGCCTGATGACTTTTAAAACTACTTAGAAGATTGATTTTTCAACTCTTTAGATAATTATCTGTAATATGAGACAACTTGTTTTTTTTTTTGTTTGTTTTGAGGGCAGTGTCACTGGCCCTCATATGTGGGACCCGAACCGGGGCCGCTGGTTTCCCAAGCCAGTGCTTAACCACCGCGCCACTCGGCCGGCCAAAGACAACTTGTTTTTTAAAGCATCTTAGTGATTTGAAATAATTGCTACGATTGCTACTATTGTGATATAAAAAGTTATATACCCTTCCAATGTAATTTAAAATTATACTATGAACAAATATGAAAGGATATGTCGTAAGTGAAATTCATAACTTAGTTCGGTAAACTTCCTGATTCATTAACAACAGGATGTTGGCAACAGGTAAGAATGAAGTCTTTCTGTTTCACAAGTATTTGGAAACGCCATTTAATCTTCAGACTACTCATTCATTAGTAGTCTGTCTCACAGGTATTATTTGATATCTTTTTCCAGTTAACCCTGTTTGGTTACCTTTTGACTCAAATGAAATGCTCTATTGTTAGATCTACTTAGTAACTGACAACTTCTAGCTAAGAGTAGCCCCCTTATCCCTTTGTGGGTGGCCTAGGATTAAGATGGGTACAGGTGAGAGCCAATACTGAGTACAGACAACAGTCTAGTAGTGTATAGCTGTTGCCTGGTCTCTTGGCTAAACACTTTGGGCATGACATTGAAATTGTTATGTTTCTGACATGTTTTCCAAAACTGCACTGCTTTATTTTCCTGAGGTTAGGGAATGGGAGGAGGATAGATAAGAAAAAACAAACAAACAAAAAAACCCATCACATACATTGCTGACCTGTACACTTATTTCATACATTAGCAATTTCTAAACCACCCCTTATTGGATAATGACTATGATTGGTAGTTAGCAAAGCTTACTGTAAAGTCATCGGGATGTTGCATTTGCTACTACTATTCCCATACTTTGGCCCAAGTTCAAACTGTAGGTGTAAATACCTGAAACTTAAAAATTCTTTACCCCTAAATATGAATTTTTTTGAATCTTATTTACAGCTCTCAAAGAGTAGAGAAAAGGATACAATACCACAAGTTAAAAAAGATTCAGTGGTACTAAAGTAGTCATACAGTGTGTACTTACTGAGTGTTTCCTATGTACCAGACACTGCCAAACACTAAATCTAAAAAGGCACGGAAAAGGATGCCTAGAAATAGAGCAGTAGCAATTGTGTCCTTATTAATAGACTGTCCCTCAGTAAAGAAAAAAAATATGGCAGGCCGGCTGGGTGATACATTGGTTAAGAGTTGGCTTAGGATGCCAGCTCTGAGCAGCAGGACCCCGGTTCTGATCCCACATAGAGGGCCAGTGACGCTGCACCCTCTACAGCTAAGATGGTGAATAACAGCTTGACCTGGAGCTGGACTGCCCTGAGTCGCCGGCGATGGCGTACGCTGCAGTGGGGATGGCCAGTAGCTGGTGTGCACTTTCGTGAGCCGCCGTTAGCGGCCATTCAATGGCCAGCGAGTGACTGCCTCACCCAGGAAGAGCACAAAATAATACCAACATGGGCCAGTGAAGCAATGTCCTCCACAACTAGACTGAAAAATAAGAAGACAGCAACTTGTCTGTTCCCCTTCCCTGATTCCCCAATGCTGTTCCCCTCCCCCAATTCCCCAATAAAATCTTTTTTAAAAAAAAGAAAGAAAGAAAAGGATATGGCAAGGTTGTTATACATGCCAGGACATGGGACTGGGTAAATTAAACTGAATTTTTCTCAAGTTTCTATGGGGAAGTAGAAAAAAGGAATGAGAAAATTATAGGCAGAATTTATATCATCCTTGGATGGTAGCATATGGTACCAGTAAAAAACTGGCTTCCAGTCTTCTTTTTAGTTCACAATCCATCTCATTCCAACTTATCCCTGCACATACACTCCTTCCCATTCCCCCGTCTTCATCCTCCTTTAGATGCTCTCCAAATTTCTGCCAAGGCTCAATCTGTAAATATATCTATCCATGTTACAGATTTCTGATGATACAGATATCAGCATCATGCACCTTGAGGGGGAATTCTATAGTAGTGTATTATGAAACAAAGGATTAAACACAGAGAAAGAAGGCAATTTTTCAGGTATTAAATGTATAAATATAGAGATAAATATATTTCATGTTTGCCTTCTATGCAGACTTGAAACTGCTCCATGGCTTTGATTTTTCATCCCTAACCCTGCATGATCTGTCAAGGGAGGTTTTTTCTAGTGGCTCTGAGGAAGTGGGAGGCTGTTTTACAAAATCTTTGGGGGAGTCAGAATTTAAATTTAAGCCACTATACAATCTTGAGAAATAAGAACAAAGTTGGGGGTATCATGCTACCAGACATCAAAACATACTACAAGGCTACAGTAATCAAAACAGTATGGTATTGGCATAAAAACAGGCACATAGATCAGTGGAACAGAACAGAGAGCCCAGAAATAAATCCAGACATTTACGGACAGTTAATCTATGACAAGGGAAGCAAGAATTTACATTAGAGTAAAGATAGTCTATTCAATAAATGGTGCTGGGAAAATTGGACTGATACATGCAAAAAAATGAAACTGGACCACCTCCTTATGCCATATACAAGAACAAATGCAAAATGGATTAAAGACTTAAATGTAAGACCTGAAACCATAAAACTCCTTAAAGAAAATATAGGGAGTACATTTGCAGACATTACCGGGAGCAATATTTTTACTGATACATCCCTGCGGGCAAGGGAAGTAAAAGAAAAAATGAACATATGGGATTATATCAGACTTAAAAGTTTTTTCACAATAAAGGAAACCATCAATAAAACAAAAAGGAAGCCTACTGACTGGGAGAATATATTCGCCAACAATATATCTGATAAGGGGTTAATATCCAAAATTTATAAAACACTCATGCAACTGAACACCAAAAAAACAAACAACCCAATTAGAAAATGGGCGGAAGATATGAAGAGACATTTCTCTAAAGAGGACATACAGAAGGCCAACAGGCATATGAAAAAATGTTCAACCTCACTGGTCATTAGGGAAATGCAAATAAAAACCACAACGAGATACCACCTCACTCCAGTCAGAATGGCTATCATCAATAAATCAACAAACAACAAGTGCTGGTGAGGCTGTGGGGAAAAGGGGACCCTGTTGCACTGTTGGTGGGATTGCAGATTGGTGCAGCCACTATGGAAGTCAGTGTGGAGGTATCTCAAAAAACTGGAAATGGAACTACCCTTCGACCCAGCAATTCCACTCCTAGGTATTCATCCCGAAAAACCCAAGACACTGATTCAAAAAAATATATGCATCCCTATGTTCATTGCAGCGCTATTTACAATAGCCAAGACTTGGAAACAACAGAAATGCCCATCGGTAGATGACTGGATTAAGAAACTGTGGTACATTTATACAATGGAGTATTACTCCGCTATAAAGAAGAATGAAATTGTACCATTTGCAATGATATGGATGGACCTAGAGACTATTATGGTAAGTGAAATAAGTCAGTCAGAGAAAGACAAATACCATATGATCTCACTTATAAGTGGAATCTGAAAAACTGAATGAATGAGCAATGTAAACAGAAACTGTCTCATAGATATAGAGGAAAAACAGGGTTGCTAGTTGGGAGCGGGGTGGGGATGAGGGAGAAGGGGTAGGGTTTAGACAGCAACAATAGGCAACTACAATATTGCCACAGGGATATGAAAGACAGTTGGGGGAATATAATTAATAATGTTGTAAATATTTTGTGGGGTGTCAGATGGTCACGTCTTGTTGGGCAGACCATTTCATGGATGGAGTAGAGGCTTGATCACTGCACTGTACACCTGAAGCGGAGGTTGTATACCAACTGTAATTGAATATATAGAGATAGTTACGGGATGTGGATTATACTGTGGAAGGGAGTCAGAGAAAGAGTAATAGATATATATGATATGGGGGGGTGGAGTGGGGTGGCGAATTGGGGGAGGGGGTTGTCACTTTGAGGGGTAAAAAGTATAACTAGTGCACTGTGTTGTACACCTGAAACTAATTAAAAATAAATAAATTTAATTAAAAAAATTAAATAAATAAATTTAAGCCACTGTATAAAGAAATTACATTTTGGGCCAGCCGAGTAACTCAGTTGGTTAAGAGGTGGCTTAAGAGCACGAGCTCTGAGCAACAGGGCCACTGGTTCGATTCCCACATGGGTCAGTGATGCTATACTCAAGTTGAGCTGTTGCTGAGCTGCCAACAGGTGGCAGACAGGATGGCTCAGCTGATGAGAGTGTGTGCTCCTAACAACAAGGTTGCCTGTTTGATAGTAGGCTACGCCCACCTGCAACCAAGACTGAACACAGCACCTTGAGCTTAGAGGTCATGAGCTGTGGAAGGGAAGCGAGATGGAGACTGGCGCCCTCCACAATGAACACTGAAGAACAACAACTTGGCTGGTCCCCTTCCCCAATTCCCCAACACTGTTCCCCTCTCCCAATTCCACAATGAAATCTTTAAAAAAAAGAAATTACATTTTACAGGACACTATTTAGAAATAATATGTGGGAAAATAGCTTGTAGAGTGTTACTTCTCTAACAGTCAGCCTCTTGGTGGTTATAAACCATTGACGACAGGTATTTTCTTTGTGGAGATTTCTTAAGACAGCAAATGTACAACATCGTTTGGTACACTATCTCAATATTTAATCACTGATAAATCAAGATGTCATTCTTAGGTATTACCAAATGCTCTTGTTGCAATTAAAATTCACTCCCTCTCCCTTAATCTGCAAAGGCAGAAAATAACTCATCATCCTTCTTGTATAATTAAAGACTCTTTATTGCCCTTTAACTTTATCTATTACAGAGTAAGCAACGCTACCGAGCAGAAATCTTTTAGTGGTATTTTATTTTGGTTTTAATGCTGATTGGTAAACACTGCTTATTTAGAGCTAGAACAATTTCTCTACTGTACATAAAGGATATGGAGATTCTGATTAAGATATTCAGTCTCCAAATGCCATATTAAAATGTAAACATTTGAATTTTAGATACTTCTTTGGTTTATTTGGGATAGTTATTCTATAGCTGAGAGGTGTTTTGGTGTAATCTTTTTAGATTTCACATAAGAAAATTAGTACCAAGGGTGGTCATTCTCTAGTATGACAAACGAATCACTCGCCTTTTCTGTGTTACATGTCTAATAGCACTGCCATACAAATATGTGGCACTAAAAATATTTAAGTTTAGAGAATGAGTCATTTAAAAAAATCTCACTTTACCTTGGCTGATTAGTGTTGTCTAAACTCTGCTAGAATTCCTTGGTTTATTGAAGGCACCTAAGGGAGTGCTGGCAATTCATGTGTCCTGATGCAGGCTGGTTGAGTAATGAGGTGTAACATCTGAGATACATCCATTGACAGACAAGCCCAGATTTAAGGGGGTGGGCGGCGTGGTTGGCAGTAACAGTGAGATTTTTGGTGAGTGCTGGCCTGGCCTCCCGCAGTCCCCACATCACTGTCAACGTTCTATCTTTTACCATCCTCTTTCCTTGAAAGAATCACATTAAGGTAAGCATCCCTTGAAGGGTAACTTAAGCCATTTCCACTTTGATCAGAAAAGTAAACGCCTATGACAACAGAAGCCTCTACAGGAACAGGAAGCGGAGGTGGTGGTTCTGGTGGGAGAGCCATCCCTTGGCACTTTCTTGCACGCCCTAAATCCTTCCTCCAGCTAGTGGGCCCCACACCTCCCACTGCTTACTCCTTTCACGCATCTTCACCCTCCTCAGACGAGCTGTGGTAAGTACAGTTTGTGTCTACTGAGAGCAAGGCCCTGGGCTCTCAAGGCAGCTGCTGCGGGGAGCTCCGGCTCCATCCGCTGGAGAGGTTATCTATCTTCAACCTCTGATACGCGGGAACCTTGTTACAGAGTGCAAAATAACCACTCATGCTTCGGGCCCTCTCCCTTGCTAAAGCATCTATAGAACGCTGGGTGATTTACTGATGAAACATCCCTGCCGCGCCGCCTCAAGTGCGGCTCCCACGCGCGGGATTCCCTAGTTTGGCTCCGCGCCCAGCCCCCCGGGCTTCCTCGCAGGCTCCCCGCCCCCCTGCCACCTCCGCGCGTTTCATTGGCCAGGCCCTGCGTCCGCCTCGGCTTCCGACTGGCGGCTGCTCCTGTCCGTCTGCGTTGCAGGAACATTTCCGCATTGAGGGGGGGCTGCTCCACATGGAGGGGGAGGGGAAGTGTTTCGGAGAAAGTGGGGTCTTGGGTTGTCTCGAGCCGGCAGCGGGGTGGGCGGAGGGGGGGTCCATAGCTGGGCTGCGACCGCTGGCGAGGGTTTCAAGGTGTGCATGTATCAGGTGAGAGAAGGAAAGAGAAGGGTGACATTCTCTCAGCCTGCGATCCTTCTTCCCGGGGCGCCATAAACGCCCCTAATTTCCCAGCTGCTAAAGGAAGAGGAGGAAGGTGGGTCTCGGCGGTGGTTTAGGGAGGGGCGGGGACGGGCTTCCCACCACCCCCTAGATGGGTGTGTTTCTCCTTCTGAGACGTGTAGAGCCCCCTCTCCCCTACCCGCTGTGTTGTCCTGGAGGCCGAATTTGGGGTTTGGAAAAGCGCAGGGCAGGAGGGACTACGACGTGAGTTTAGGAGGAGCGGGGCCTTCTCGGGCCCCAGGCTGTGGAACTCCGGGCGGCGCACGGGCTCTCCCCTCGCGGGAGGCCCCTGAGTGTCCGCCGCGGGGAGGGGCGATGCACCCTTCGGCCCCTCCCCCCTGGGAAAATGCAGCGGCAGAGTTTCCGCCGCTGGCAACGGGAAGGCGGGGAGCTGGCGGCCCCGGCCCACCCGCACGGGGCGTTCTTCGCGCCTCCTCGTCCCAGGATATTTATGGGGTGGTAAAAATGATGGCCTTGCTCCCCCTTGCCGGCCTCACCCGCCTCTCCGACCCCTGCTCGGGCGGGGGCCGCTGTTGACCGGTTTTCCGGGGGGACCGGCCGGAGGCTGGACGGCCTTGAGGGGAGGGGAAGCAGGGGGTGCGGCCGTCCGCCCAGCCCCGGAGGGCGTGGGGACGGGGGGGCGGTGAAATAGCCGCTGTAGATCCGCCTCTTTCATTGATGAAATTTAAGTTCGTGTGATTTTACCTTTTCCGGGAGTCTCCAGCTGGCCCTCATTTGTGTCAGGAGCGCAGTGTAGGCAAGGAGTTCAAGCGGACTCAGTCGCACCAACTTTCTGCGTTTGAAAGTGGGGATTTTCTTTTTTTTTTGAGGCAGTTTTAATAGCTTTGAGTCAATATTCCCTTAAGTGGCTAAACTTAGGAAGAGGAGAAAGAACACGTCGGTTGTTAAAGCAAGAGGAGGAAGTCACTGCCTGATAGCGTGACTTCTGTAGAAATTAGTATATATACATATATAAAAGCCAGAGTATTTTAATAAATTCCTAAAAATGTCGAGATTTGTACAAGGTAAGACATGCTCCTTCTTATCTCCCGGGTTGCTTCTGTCGGTTTTGGGTACTGGCACTCTGGAGGGTTGGTGGGCAGTTTGGAAGTGGAAATGTTCATTTGAGATAATATTTGTGAAACCTTTTTTGGTTACATTGACATTTGAGTTGCGGGGTGACATTTCAGATACGTATCATTTATACCCCTGTGCTCTGCTGGGTTTAGTTCTGCCTCCCTGAAATCAGGTTAGTAGCACTCTGGCTTCTCGGGATAGTGGCTATAAATGATGGTAAAACGGGATTTTGGCTGCTGATTAACCCCTGTTCTTTTTTTCTGGTCGAAGTCAAGGTATCTGTGTCCGCGCGAACAGGGGAACAGGGAGGGCCAAGGGAAGGCAGGTGGGTTTTGCCAGGACTGTTGGGAAAAGAGCTTTAGTGTTCTCAACTTCAACTCCGTTTGTGTGAGCATGGTTTGAGTCTCAGATTCATTTATTGCGAAACCGGGAGTAGCTCCGAGAAGCTGGAGGTCATTTCAGGAGGAGAAATGACTTTGCTGCATTGCTGTGTTTATTTTTTTCCTTCTTTGAAACCTGCAAAGATTATTAAGGTTTTTTTGAAATTTGAAAATTGCCCTCTGAATTCTACGTGTGCATTTAGAAGGGGTCGGGGAGCCTCTCAACTGAGTTAAGCAGTAATATTACATGTATGTGTGTGTACCTTGTACACTTAGAAATTGGTGTTAAATCTCTGTCACCAGTTTATAGCATAGAATTAGCCTTCTCGTATGCAAGTAAACCCTTTTCTTGCAGACCCCAGAGTGTGACAGCAAGTAAAGTTCACAGCCACTTAATATGACTCTCAATAAATGTAGATGCATCTAAAAAAAAAAAAAATTGTCAGTAATAGCCCTCATTTGACCCTGGAAATAAAAATGCCCTAGTAAATTTTACATCACTTTATTAACTCTTTTTTGACTTTTGTATAATAATAAATTAAGAATTTAACTGCCTGGAAACAGATGGAACTGTTATGCCTGCCTTTTTTAACACTAAGCTCAGAATGTCACTTGTCATTAGACTTTTAAATTCATGTTATACCTTACATGTGGTGAGAGGTGCATCTTATGTTCTGATTAAATAAATGTCTGAGTCAAAAATGGCAAAGAAATTTGCTGGTTTTTATAACAGCAGCTACAAACTTTAATTACTAGCAAGCCAATATTTTGCAAGAATATGCTAGGTAAAAGTAGACAAATCACTTCTCTTTAAAAGCTAAGAATATCAGTTAAACTCCAGGGGTGCCACGTGTAGTTATGCTTTAGAATAGCTTGCAGAGGTGTGTGTTGATGGACTTCACAGCCTTTGCTATTAGTGGCCAACTGTCTTCAGGAGATTTTAAGTCAAGTGCCTAAGAGTTGTTGTGAGTGTTGTCATTCCTTTCCATTGTCATCTACTTTTATTAAACACTAAGCTTTTTATCTTGGAATACTTTTAAATTTATAGGAAAGTTGCACATTTGTTAAAAACTAAGAAATTATCATAGGTACAGTACCACTAACTAAACTACAGACTTATTCAGACTACTTTTTCATGACCCAGTCCAGCTTTGAGTTTACTTGCCATCCACTTTTGCTTTAAATGGTAGTTTTCCTTTTAAATTGGCAGTTTTGCACAAAAAGATGATATCCCCCCAAATTAACATGATCATGCTCCTGTTTATCATTGTTTAAATTTTGTACTTCAAGTGTAAACCCTTTATATATTTAATTAATAATTCTTGCTGTTACAAATAATAAACCTAATTGGCCTGTGCCTCAGCTGTCGCCACAGATCAGTTTTCAAGTTGTAAGGATTGAGATTTTTGTTTTTGAATTTTTTGGTAGCAGATCAAATTGTTTCATTTTTGCTGTAGCCTTGCTGATCTTTGCACTCATTGACACTTAGTTCATACTGTTTCATAGGGGAAAGATTGAACAAATATTAGGCCCTAACTGTTTTCATATGTTGTCTCATGTAAGTTTTACAAGAGCCCTGCAAGGTGGTAGATTTTCATCATAACCTTACAGCAAAGGGAATTTAAGTATCTTGTCCAAAATTCATATATGTGTAGATGTATCTAAAACCCTTTTCCTTTCCAATACCTTTTGCCTCTTACATTAAAAACTTTTTATCCAAATGGCTTGTTTCTCCAACTGGACTGTCAGTTCCCTGTGGGCTGATATATTACCTCCCTGGGGGAAATTTGGTGTCTTGAAGTTTTTGATGATCCAAAAGAATTTATTGTGGATGACAATTGAGAAAGTCAGCACTTTCCATGTACGTTTTTTTGTAGATTAGCCTACATTTTTTGTTGTAGTTTTTAAATAACACCTCTTAAGATTATATAAATGTTGAGAAACATAAACAGGTATGGACTTAGGTTTGAACCTTGTTACTAACAGGTAACCTTAGACACACAACTTTTCTGAACCTCAGTTTATACCTTCGTAAATATTTGGTATTAATACTTATGCCACAGGGTTACTGAGAAGTTGAAATGAGATGAATTATGTGAATGTACTAGTCAACATATTAGATGGCCAGAAATCTTTTGTTTCTTAAAATGACTGGCCTTTCAGGTAGCATTGCCACCATAAGGATAACCACGTGTCATCAACAGAAATAAACAGAAACAAGGCAGGTATGACAGTTCTTTATTTTCTTATTCCAGGTTTGATGTTCAGGCCCCCAGCACTTGGAAGTTGATATGTTTTTGTTTTTGTTTTGAAAAGGGTGTGGTGGACAGCGGAAGTTTGAACAGTGATGTAAATACATAGTTGGTGATAGTTTTGTTTCAGTCCAGTTAATAAAAAAGATTTTATTGGGGAGTTGGGGGAAGGGAACAGCGTTGGGGAACCTGGGAAGGAGAACAGACAAATTCCAATTCTTCAGTCTAGTTGTGGAGGACATCGCTTCACTGGCCCATGTTGGTATCATCATTGCGCTCTTCCTGGATGAGGCAGATCGGTCACTGGCAATTGGACGGCCGCTCCTGGCGGCTCTGGGCAGCTCATGCCAGCTGCCAGCCACTCACAGTAGCTCACGGCAGCCCACTGCAGCCTACACTGTTGCCGGAGACTCACAGCAGCCCAGCGCCAGGTCGAGCTGTGTTTACCATCTTAGCTGTAGAGAGCAGCCTCACTGGCCCACATGGGAACCGAACCGTGGCCCTGATGCTCAGAGTTGGTGCCCTAAGCCAACTCTTAACCAATGCGCCACTTGGCCAGCCCAACAAAAAAATTTTAGAGTGCTTATGATATGCACTGCACTGTATTGGGATTTCTGATGTATCCTTTATGGTGGGGACTTGAAATTCAGAAGATAATTGTGTTTTGCATACACGTGTTTTTGAATAGTGGAATTTGGGGTTGCTACACCTAGCTTGAATCTCTTCTCCAAATCTAGGCAATATGCTTTATAGGAAAGCTGGGCTTCTCCAGTCTCAAGTGCTTTGACCATAAGTTGTGAGGTAAAACTGCTCAATTAATAAAAATAGTTAGGGCCGGCCGAGTGGTGCATTGGTTAAGAGCTGGCTGGGGACGCCAGCTCTGAGCAGCAGGACTCCACATATGAGAACCAGTGACACTGCCCTCCACAGCTAAGATGATGAACAACAGCTCCACCTGGAGCTGGGCTGCTGTGAGTTCCCAGGATGGCATAGAAGGCTGCCATAGGCTACAGTGAGTTGCTGGCAGACAGCGTGATCTGCCAAGAGCCGCTGTGAGCAGCCATCCAGAGGCCCGCGACCGATCTGCCTCATCTGGGAAGAGCGCAATGACGATACCAACATGGGCCAGTGAAGCAACGTCCTCCACAACTAGACTGAAGAACAAAAGGACAGCAACTTGTCCGTTCCCCTTCCCTGATTCCCCAACGCTGTTCCCCTTGCCCAATTCCCCAATAAAATCTTTAAAAATAAATAAATAAATAAACAAACAAATATAGTTAATGTAGATAGGTAGGAGAGTTCTCAGTGTATATTCTTTGGCCAAAAGAAGGTTCAGCTTTCTTTGGGTATCTCCCAAGTCTGTGTTCCTCAGACACTTAAGATTATTTTTCATAGGAAGACCCTTTGAATCAAGGGCATAATTCCATGGTTTGGTGTATCCTGCCCTCAGGTCACTTTCTGCTTGCTTGTGTTATTACTTCTCCATTTGCTAGTTTTCTCCCCTCTAGGGGTTGTTACAAGGCCTCCAATTATTCTAAATAAATGTTGAGTACTGGCTGAGAAGTGGCTCCTTTTCAGAGTTGGAGGTGTTAGGGTTAATTAGCAGCAATGACTTTTTGCCAGGTTTGTCATTTGGTGCCATTTAGGGACTTTGCTTTTTAAAAGTTCAGAGAGTTATGGGGTAATCTGCCTACAAGTTTTGAACCTTATAAATGTTTCAGGGTCTGTTGTCATCTAGCCAGCTAAGGCCATGTTATGTGCTTATACTATAATATTAGGGGAACATTTAAAATAAAAACAACTTTTTAATAGGCCATTATCCATCTAAATTATATAAAAATGTCTCAGTGTTCTTAAATTGAGGTACTTTCTTATATTTCAGAGGAAGCCATTTGAGTACCTGTGTGTCACTTAAAAAATATTTGAGGCCCGTCAACCTTCCCATTTGTTGGAATTCTCTTTTTATAAAGACTTTTTTTGGTGATTCCTGTTTGGTAGATGGCAGTTAGCCAGGGAGGACTAGCTGAGCTAATTATAACTATAGGGGCCTCATGAATACTGAGATGAGAAGCATTCTGGGCTTGGTCGGACCTTGGCCTGGTTTTTCTCAAATCCTAGACCAAATGTAGCCAGTTGCTGATTATTTAGATGACTGGGATGCTTTTAGCCCAGGGGAATTGTGGCATGGATTTGAGGCAGGACTAAAGGTGGCAAAGCAACGACTAAAGCACTCTCCTCATATTTTAAAGATGTGGTTTAGGATTCATTATGTTGTCTAGAGAGAGAAGGATTAGTTAAATTCAGAGTCACTGTTACAAATGGAAAATTAAAAGAAACTCAAATAGTTGAGCTGATGAAAACTTTGTTTTCCAATGTGGACCTTGTAATCCCTATGATTAAATTGCCTTTGTTCTTGATAACTGGATCTTCCTTCCAGTAAGATGGATGGTTTTCATTTGGGAAAGTCAACTGAGGAAAAAAGAAACTGATTAGGAACATTAGAGAAATAAGAAATACTAGCTGGTACACTTCTCAGTAGTACCATTTTAGTATACTGAAGATAAATTGAAAAATAACTTTCAAAGGAAATTACTCTAAGGTGTTAATTTTTATACAGTAGGTGGTTTCTTGTAATATGGCTTCACACAGACCATTCTCTGTTATTTTTCATAGACAATTGTAGTGACTTTAATTAAAATAAGGATACTTCGTTTTGTGTGAGGAACATTAGTTGGTCTAATATTGAAAATGTTCTAGGTAAAAGGATAATATACTGTAGTTTTCCAGTCTCCACCAAGTTTTGTATTTGGTACTTTTTGTGAAGGTGCAGGAGTTCCCAGAAAGTCAGATATATCCATTATTGAAAAGTTAATATAAACAAATATTTGAATGTCAAACTAACTCTGGATTATCTGTAAAAAATGAATCATTAAGAGTTGACTATGCTAACTTTCTATAATGCTGTTCCTCTTGGTAACCAGTGGAGAAAATTATAGGAATGTTATAATAGAATAAAATTGTGGGAGAGATCCTCTGAGGGTTTAGGATTTAGTGAATGAAATAATGATTCACTTATCAACTTTTGATTGCTTAGGATCTCTTTAGAAGCTGGAGTTTTTCTAAAGGCTGGTGTTCTTTTGACAGTTTCTTTTCTAAAATATATTTAAACTTGGTATAATAGTGTTTGAATTGTGGACATCTTGGTCTTGAGTAATTTAATGAGTTGTTCAGGCACAATGACTGTTAGTTGAAACCATAAGTCTTAGATCTCTGAAATTATACTACCAGGCCTGCATCTTTCTGTTAGTAACTTATTCTATGAAAGTTGGCTTGGTAAGCTGTTGAAAGAAACAAAACTTGGTGTTTTTTTATTGGGTTTATGTGAGAGAACGGGGATAATACTCCATTTGAAAGCTGTTTCCCAGTTTTCTTGATTGGTGATGCAGGCATCTCCGTTACTTTGTTGCAAAGTAATTGTCAAGGGCTCAAATTCTGCCTCTGCCAATAGTCCCATTGTTTGTTTCTCTCAGTCATTGCCAAATGGAATTGATTATGCCCCCAAACCATTTTGGTAATTAAGGATTGTTTTTGTGAAATATCAAGAAATTGGGGCCGGCTGAGTGGCTCAGTTGGTTAAGAGCTCGCTCAAGAGTGAGCTGAGCTCTGAACAACAGCAGTTTGATGCCCAGCCCGGACTGAGCTGCTGCTGAGCTGCCAACAGGTGGCAGGATGGCTCAGCTAAAAAAAAAAAAAAAAAAAAAAAGAAATTGGCTATGTTGTCTTAGTTAACCTACATAAACAACAAAATGTTTCATTTTCCAAAACACTTCTAGATATTTGCTAATTTTTCGTATGTAAATCAAGAGTTCCCTGTTTCTCTGTGATTTAACTTATATCTTAAATGCTATTCACTGTATTCATGTGTATGAAATAGTCATATTATGCTCAATCCACTTTTTAAATTTATAGTCACCAACTTGTAAACAGTGTTATTATAGGGGACACTCCTTTTAACAATAGGCTCCTTGGTTACAGAGACCTGCAGACAAGGTAGTTGGAGTTCGTGTATTTTCCTCTGGTCGCTGCCCTGGCAAGGCTGATGTCGTGTTTCCTTTATGTTATGTCCCTGCCTAGAATTTTTTTTGTTTTGTATTTTGTTTTTGTTTTTTTGAGGGCAGTGTCACTGGCCCTCATATCTGGGACCAAACCGGGGCCGCTGGCTTCCCAAGCCAGCGCTTAACCACCGCGCCACTCGGCCGGCCCCCTGCCTAGAATTTTAAAACTTCCAAAGAGTTCAGGAAAACAGAATAACACAGTTGTATGCACTGTTTTGGGTTCATTTATGCCAATCGTAAAATGCTTAGCTTTGGTAATAAAATATTTATAGAGGCATAAAAGTGTTTGATTTTTTTTATTGCCCAGAAAATAAACTATATAGAAGGAAAAGTTGAAGAGCACAAGAGAATGCTTATTCTGATATGTAGTTTTGACCTCATATAATAGACACAGTTGGGTTTTTGCCAGTTTCCATTCCAATTTGATGGCACACACCTGGAGGTGATAAACCATGTAAATAAAATGCACTATAACCAAGAAAGGGGAGACTTTCCTCTAGGAAGAAGCCGGGCACCAGGCAGGAAGGTTTGAATTCCAGTTCAGCACTGCCACTGTGTCCTTCCTTAGTCAGCATCTCTCCATCCGTTTTATCTCCAAGATAAGGGAATTGGACTCAGTGACCTTAAAGCCTTAACGAGCTTAAAAGTTTTATTTAAATGCACATATATAAAATTATAGGGATTATTACAGGGCGGGCCACCAAATTTTTTGGTCCATGATGGTGATTTTATTTTGTATCCCATTTCCCTCCTCTCAACAAATGAATGTGATAGACCCCTTGGCATGCCTTCTTTTTTATTTATCATCCATTAAACTTAATGCAAAGTGTTATTTAACTAGTTGGCACATCTCTTCTGTCAGAACAGAATGTTCTGTTTGCCAGAAGTGGTATATTCTGTTGTTGTTGTTGTTGTTGTTGTTTTAAGAGCTACTCTGTTATATGAGAGCAGGGTTATTCTTAATGAGAAATCTGGCTTATGTATAAATTCCAACAGTTAAAATTTAAAATTTAACTGTTAAAAACTAAGCAGCGCATTATTAGCAAAAATCTCAGTCTGCAAGTGGTTCTGTGTATTCAATACTGGGGTATTGGAACAGTTCTCAAAAGCCTGGTGCCTTTTTATTTTCATTATCAAAAAGCATTTATTAAGTATTCATATGTATGTAAAGTTGAGTTATTTAAAAATCTATGTAAATTGTTACATTATAGTTTACAGTATAAAACAACATTAACTTTAATACTGAAAGATCATATAAAATTGATCATATAAAATCAACTAATTGATTGTTCTTATATGACTGAATGACATGGAATATAATATTCCATATTTTTCCTAAATTAAGCTAAATCTAAATGTAATTCTCAATTTTGTTTAATCTCTAAAGTTAATGAAAACATGCTAACCTTTATATAATATAAAACAAATTGAAAAGAAATTTAGAGGTTATTTTGTCTAGATTGCATACCAGTTTGGAATTTTTTTGACCATATCCCTGATACTTGACTGATAAATCAGCCTCTGCTTGAGAAGCTTCAGGTACTCAGGACACAGCCCATACTTTTCTTAGCCCTGCTGCCCTTCCCTGTGGCCCTTAAACGCTTTGTGTTTGGCCTTATCAGGCACTACCTCCACAAGACTGGACTCTACCTTCTTTATCTATACCCGGCACGTGACTGCATCATAATAGGCTCTTCGTCATTTATTTAATACGCACTATGTGAGTATGTACTATGTCTCAAGCTTTGAGTTGGGAATACAGCAGTGTACAAAATAGATATGATATATTCTTACAGAGATTGTAATCTGTTGGGTAAAATAGATGTTGAGTAAATTTTTAAAAGTATGACGTTATAAAGGAGTGGTACAGGGATCTACCATATGAACATGTAATTAATGGACAAACTTGCTTATGTTAAAAATATTTCTAGATTACATTTAAACTGAACTCTGACAAATCATGTATTAGTGACTGCTCAAGCCACTAATATGAAAATTTAAATCTTAATTTCCACTTTATTTACACATCACACATGCCTGTACTGTGCCAGGTGCTAAGGTAGGTATTGTGGGGGAAAAGTTGAATAACATAATATGGCTTGTACCCTTAAAGTATTGTTGACAGGCAGGTAAGCAAATAATTAGAGTTTGGGAGGTGTTTGCTATAGCACAGAAGCAGGAATGGCTAAAATCATAACTTGAGAGTTGTGATAAAAAGGAAGGCCTCTTTGAATTTTCAGAAGCTACCACCTAGAACACTAGGAATGCCACTCCCAAAATAGTAGAAGTTACTCAAGTCACAGTTTGAGCCTCTGGGGGGTAAGGAGATCAGGTTTCCAGGAATTTGGGATGACTCTCATGATTTTGGAATTCACACTGGGCGATTAACTTCTGATTTTTTTTCTCCTCATTTCTGCCTATTCTTTTCTAAAAGTGTTGGATGATACTTGAGATGTGTGTGTTTTAGAACAACCTTATAATATTAAGATGCTTTTAATTTCATGGAGCAGAAAAAGACCAACTCAGTTGGCTTAAAAAACGAGGTACTTGCATCACATGAATCGTGAAGTAGGATGTTCCAGAGTTGGTTAATTCAGTACAAAGATTGCATCAGTCTTTCCTTCCTTCTGCTCTGCTCTCTGAAGTGTATCTCTCTCATTCTTGGTAGCTTCGTTCAAGCTACATGGAAGAAACAGGAGATGAAGGGTGGACACGTTATGGCACCATTTCTTCTCATGTGTCTCTTTTTTTCAGTGAGAAACACCTGTCTCCACAGTCCTTTGTGGCTCGCTGGCCAGAATCTTATGTATGTGTTTTGTGCTTAAACCAGTCATTATTAGAAAGGCTTTAAAACCTGGTCCTGGTGCCATCTCTGAAGCACATGGCCTTGGGGCAGAGAGTAAGTGATAGGATAGCATTGGGGCAGGGAGAAGAACAATGCATGGCTGCTACTAACATGTTAAGATGAGTGGAGTATAATCTATAGCAGAGCTACTCAAAGCAATACTTGCAGGATTCGCTTTTGAGAAAAGCATGTCCTCCCACTCCAGACCCACTGAGTCAGCGTTTCTGGGAGCTTGCCCAGGGATCTGTGTTTTAACAAGCCCTCCAGGTGATTATGTATGCACAGTAAAGTTTTTAGAAGCTCTACTGAGATGTAGCAAATGGAGTAGGAAATGGCAACTTTTAAGCTTCTGCTTTAGCACTTTCATTAGTTTTGGCTACTCACAAGGGTACTTCAACTTGGTTTTTAAGATGTGTGTGGCTAAAGAATTTGTTTGTATTTCCCATCAAATGAAATTCCATCAAATGAGAAAGAGAAGTGATATGGTTGGGGATGCAGCTTAGGGGGACCATCCATTCTTCTTGGTACAAGATTAGAGTGACACATGGTCAGACTAGTGAAAAAGCTGTTGTCATCATGATTAGGAGAGTGAAAATGAGAGGGAAATTAAGGTAGCAGCAGCAGGAGTGGAAAGCAGTGAATGGAACTGTGGTGATTCAGTTAAGAAGTATGGGATTGGATTAGATGTAATGTTGAAGGGAAAGGAGGGAAGAGCCAATTGTGACTGTGAGATTTCTAGGTCACCTGGGAGTGACTAGGAGAATGTCAGTGCCATGGAGGGTAGGGAGATGAATTAGCTTGGACAATTTGGACATGTCAGGTTTGAGGTACCCAGTCTAGAATACTGTAGGGAATGTGAGCCTGCAGCTCATGAAAAAATGATCAAGATGAGAGGCGCATATTTGGGGGTTTGGTAAGGGAATAGAGGGGGAAAATGGTCTGGGGACAGAATCTTAAGAAATCCAGGGAAGTAGGGAAAAAAAAGAGGATCAGTTATGGAAACTGAGGCCTAGACAGAAATGTAGGAGAAGATGTAGGGAAATATTGGGTAATGCAATCCAAAGAAGAAAAGCCTTTTTAGGAGGGATAGTCACAGATAACTGAGGTTAAAGGACTGCAGTACAAGCCCAGAAGAGGATGATTAGCTTGAACTGATTATTATAAACCTAGTCATTTAGGTCTTCAACTTTATTCATGGTTATTTCCCGTTGCTGCTACATTCCTGGAGTTCTACACTTACTTGTATCACAAGTCATTTCCCAGTTTAAATGAGCTCGCCAATTCTCTGACTTTGGGTACATCTCAGTGTGGGTTTCCAAGGAAGGTTGAGACTGATCAGACATAATGAATGGTGGGTGGTGGCCTGGGGAGGGCTCCTCACCCTGTTCGTTGTTCTTGGTATTCTTTCTGTAGCCCTTCTATGGCTTTTGCACTGTGAAGCTAGCTTCCTACTTTAGAAAGTGAAGTTGTTTGGTTCATGCCGGTATCAGGATGTCAGGGAAGGATATTATGTCCACTTCTTAGTTACTGAAATGGATGAACCGAAATGTTGAATTAAGAAATGAAAACAATTGCTTGTTAGATTGTCTCCTCCCTCCTTTTTTTTTTTTAAGGGCAGTGTCACTGGCCCTCCCATGTGGGACCCGAACCAGGGCTGCTGGCTTCCAAGCCAGCGCTTAACCACCACGCCACTTTGCCGGTCCTCCTCCCTCTTGATATATTGCTTTCCTTTTCTCACTCTGTTGTTGTTGGCTCCAGTTGGATAGAGGAAAAGTCCATGATGTTGAAATTTTAGTTTTTATGAACATGGAAGAATTAGGAAATTGAGGTGGAAAGAAACCTTTCAAAAATCATTACTGCCAGTTCTATCCCAAATTGACTAAATTGTATTTAAGTCAACCAGGGCATTTCTAGTAAGCCCAGTTTTATGTGGTAGGGAGTTTCCTGCCTGTCCCATTGGGATATAAGAAGACATTCTGATAGAAATGTTTTTGGAGAAGAGTGTTATGTAGGGATTTTGTGCCATGTGTTACAGAGAGTTAGGCTAAGAGGAAAAAATGAGCAAGATATTTTCACCTCGCTGCCTTGGGCTGGGGCTCAGAATAAACTGGCTTTGTTTCTGAGTTCCATAATTTGCCTACTTTGTGACTTTGGATAAGTCATTTAACTATTTCAGCCTCATTTTCATATCTGTAAAATGTTGAGGGTATATTAAATGCTCCCTCTCATCTCTTTAAAAATGTTTTGATTTATGACTGAGGTAATGAATTGTTTGATCCCTAATTTGTTCTCTGTCTAAATTCAAGGAGAATCAATTCTCTGTTGCTAGGAAGAGAGGGACAAAACATTTTAGAAAGTTAGAAATCTTACATTATTCATGGGATTCTTTACTTGACCTTCCATTTAGAATCACAGCTGTCATAGCCAGAAGTGTAACCTGAGAATGGTGAGTCCAAGAAAGCTTCTAAAGTCTGCATTTCTTTTCCTACCAGAAATTCCAGACCTTTCTTAAAAATTCAGGATGGATAAGGAGGTCACTGCAAAGGGAAATGGTTTCTAGCTCTGTGCCTCCTGGTCTGTGCCAGGGGCTTCAGTCTTCTTGATTAAGCACACTTTCTTATTCTTTATTCTTTATTATTCTTTATTCCTTAAAAGCCTGTCCTTATTCTCTAATCACTAAAAAACAGAACTTCATGGTAGCACTTTGCCCAGAGAAAGGAGAGGGAATGGAGTAGAAGTGATAGGATTATTGTGATGTTCTTTTGTTGTGCTGTGGGGGTAGAAGGAATACAAATTGTTTTTCGTTTGCATTTGTGCTGCCAAACAAATGGGAGGAATAAAGGTTAGGGCTGTTGGTCACGACTGGAGTTTGAATCTGTGTCTAGGTTTTGTTGTTGTTGAATCAGTGTTTGAAGGTTGGACCTGCTGCAGCTGGCAAGGATCACATGCAGTATTAAATTTAAGTCTTTCAGCCAGCCTTTCTTAGGTTGGCTTGATAGGGAGGATAATGACATGGCTTCTATGCATTTTCACCTTAAGTCATGCACGTTGACATGCTATTCTGCAGAGAATCTCTAAAGTTTGATGGGTTATTTTTGTTTTGTTTTGTTAACCGTTGTCATATAGAGAGCTCTCAGATAGTTATATAATTATTTTTAAACTTTGCAGTTACATTTAGTTTTATCTCATTTGGCATTTGCCCAAAATAAAAGTAAATTAAATGTTTCCATCGCTATTTTTTAGGAATGTGATTGTGAATGCTGGTCTTTGGTATCTAACTTCCAACAACAAAGCAGCAAGTCTATAGATGTCTTTGAAACTAGCCAAAACAACCCCCCTTACTTTAAAAATTATTGTATAGTAATTTCTTGATCGATTTGAATCAGTCTGACACAGACAATTCATGTGTTTTTTTAATTTAGAGGTTTTATATTTAGTAGATTTTTCTTCCAAATTATTTTCTAAATATTAATATGGGAGTTGGCTTAAAGTTTTGGGGAGAGGCGTCCCAGGTATACATGGGTGGCAGGGTGGGGGACTTAACCTGTGACAGATTTTAAATTACAGCTAAGTCAGCCATGGGGTGAAGAACATGTGTGGCTGATGTCACATTAACTCTAGTTTAAAATGTTTTGGAGTTTTTTAGTTACCTGTCATAGTTAGGCTTGTCCATTGTCATGGGTTTTTACAGATTATAATGAAATTGCTTCTTACTAGTTGAAACTTTAGGTTATTTATGGAACACACACATGTGTTTCTTAGCTCACAAAGAAGTCACTTATGAACCATAGTTTGGATCACTTTGGTACTTTTACTGGAGTCCACAAACTTAGCTGTGTTGTAGTTTATGCCTGTAAACCACAGTTACAAAATGGCTATTTTAGAATTAGACTCTGTGTTCTCAACAAATTTCCTTGTTTTTTCTTCTCTTTGATTTTAATAGTATGGCAAGTGTATAAAAGATTTTTGAGGAGCTATGTTAAGTATCTCATTTGTTTAACATGTTTAGATAATTGGGAGAGGGAGAAGCTGTCAGCGTTAAATAAATTGCCTCAGGAGTTAACATAATTTACTAATTTCTACTCTCAAAAGTATCTTAAAATTGATTATGTTGGCGTTAATTTTATCTACATCAATGTTTACTTCTGCCCAGATAACATGAAAGAATTTATGGTATGGGGGAGTGTTTTTACCTTTATTGAAAATACATTTCTACTAAATTAACCAACAGTTGTAGAACTAATTAGTTATCAAACAAAATAAACATAAGCTTCACAAATATACATTTATAAAATCAGATTGAATTAGGTATTGAGTATAAAGGGGGAGAGGAACAATAATCTGGTAGTCCCTTATTTTATAAAAAGTAGACGGATAATAACTATTTTAAGTTTGTAAAACATCTGTGTTGGCATTTTTCTCCCAGTGTACTTGGACCTGGGATGTTTTCTTTTTCTGTATTTTTTTGTTTTTGTTTGTTTTCATCTAAAAGGCATTTCTGTCACCTTTAGGGAGATCCATCTGTCACAGAGATGCCCAATTCTGCCAAAAGCCCTGATAGTCTTCTCTGACACAGAGAAGCACTGAAAAGTCTTGGCTGAAACTGAGGACCAGAGTGAAGACTCAGTTCTGTGTCCTTCTCCTTTTAAAGTGAAACTTTTGATGCCAGAAAAGTAGAGGCACCTTGGAATTGCCAGTATCTCTCAAGGGGTTCTTCTTTAGTAAAGAATGTGAAACAGGAGTGCTCTCCTTCTAATTCCTTAAATTTTTCACCTGGCCTGGAAGAGGAAGGAGTCTTTTGTGCCTGCTAAATTGCCAGACCCCTTCGGTTCTCTTTTGATGCAGCCTCCATAAGGACATGTTCCATAAAACATACCCTTATTGACATTATTCCAAGCATTCTGATTTTTCTCCCGCTTTGATGATTAGGAGGGAAACATTAGTAGAGATGGAACTGTGTACTTACATAAAGATTAATCCTTATACTTCCACCTGCCCCATCTTCCCAAAAGTGTTCATTGTTCTAGATACACTAGTAAAGCATACTGATGTACCAAACTGTCAAATTTGAGCACATGTGATTATATAGTCCTAACTAGTTGACTGAAATTCATTGAAAGAATGATGGAGCTATAGGATTGAGCCCTTTTCATTTGCTGGAACACCAGAAATATACCAGTTGTAGCTTACCAGTTGTTTGAATGGCTATCTGATTTTTCAGTTGGTGGTTTTATATTTTTGTTTTAAGATCTTAGCAAAGCAATGTCTCAAGATGGCGCTTCTCAGTTCCAAGAAGTCATTCGACAAGAGCTAGAATTATCTGTGAAAAAGGAACTAGAAAAAATACTCATCACAGCACCATCACATGAGTTTGAGGTAAGAACCCTACATTGGTTTTTGCTTTCATCCATCTACGTGCTGAGTTACTATTGCTGCTGCTGATTATCCATCTCAAGATAAGCACAAGATGTAATGAGAACATAAAAAAAAGAAAACTTAGAATTTCTTAACAATTAAGGATTTTCAGTGTTTGGCCATTGTAAAACCATTGTCTTTTTCTTTTCTAATTCTACGAAGTTTCTAAAGTCTGAAACAATCAAAACAAAATTGTACTTTATTTGTTCTGTGTTTTGATATCATTGGGTAGAGAAATAGATACCAATGTTCCATTAGAATTGAGTAGTTTATCAACCATGAATCCTGCATGCCTTTTCCAAAGAGCCAATTCTGATAGAACCATGCTACTTTGTCAGCTATAATAGAGGTCTCACGATAGGCAGGTGTTTACTTTTCTACTTATAAATCAATAGATAATCTTTTCATTTTCAAATTTCAATTTGTACTTAATGTTTTGAGGTTAGCTGTGTTTTGTTCCTTTTGGTTCTCTTGGTGAAGATTTGTTTTCACTTAAAAGACGTAGAGAAAGATATTGGTGAATAAATACAGCGAACCATTTGGAATTCCCATGGACCGGCTAGTGTTCAGATTACATGATACTGGTGGAAGATAGGGAGGGTTATTTACTTGTATTCCTTTACGTGTAGTTCCTATTAGTTTTTCTTCTTTTATTTAAATTGGGGTATAAAAAGGCTCTGTTCTATCCATGTTGTAATAATATAAGAATTTCATTAAAGGTATTTTAAGTGTATAATATATATCTGTTTTTATTAAATATTAAGCATTCTGCTAGTTGTAACAGTGACTTCTGTTTTCATAGCACACTAAAAAAGACCTCGATGGATTTCGCAAGCTATTTCATAGATTTTTGCAAGAAAAGGGACCTGCTGTGGATTGGGGAAAAATCCAGAGACCTCCAGAAGATTCGGTAAGTTTTAGATAATATGTAGGAAATTGTAAGGTAATTTAGGACGTTGGTTTAACGTTGGAAATACAGTAGTATAAAGGACCAGTAAGAACCATCATTTCAGACATTAACTGTCCCTCATGCTGAAATTATAGAGATTGCCTTCTACCACTTTCCCTTCTGTTAGACCCATCTATCCAGTTCTGCAAAGGACTTAGAAAAGTCTAATCTCCCTTTAACACTACCTAATAGCTTAATATCCCTGATTATGGGGCAATTCTTTGGCAAAGTACCAAACACAGTCAGAAATTCGTTTATGTTCTTTTCTTCCTTCTCTCTCCCAAACCATCTGATGTCTTTTTGTCTGTAGGGTCATGTACAGATGCTAAGTCAGCTACTTAAAGGTCTCCCCATGCTTTCAACCCACATAGCCATATTTCCTCTGCCTGCCTTGTGGGAACCAACCCAGCAGTTCCTTCGCACACATTGTATTTCTAGATTTCTGTGTATGTTGTTTCCTTGGAATGTGCTGTGCTCTCTTCACCTATCAAATCTTGCTTGGTCTTTGAGGCTCATTCCAATGCTTCCACCACTATCATCAGCCCCTAGCAGAAAGCTGCACTGAAAAGGTGTAGTGTAATAGTACCAGAGGAGCAAATCCTAGCTCTGCTGCTTATGAGCTTTGTGTAAAAGGGAGAGTAATACCAAGTGCTTTATATACTTAACAGGCTTGTTGTGAGGCTTCATTAAGAACCATATGTAGAGGCCGGCCGAGTGGCGCATTGGTTAAGCGCTGGTTTTGGGATGCCAGCGGCCCCAGTTCGGATCCCACATGAGGGCCAGTGACACTGCCCTCTACAGCTAACAACAGCTCCACCTGGAGCTGGGCTGTGCGAGCCCCGGTGATGGTGTGGGCTGCCATAGGCTACAGTGAGTGGCCCGCAGCCAGCGTGAGCGGCTGGCAGCCAAGCGTGAGCTGCCAATAGCCGCGGTGAGCGACATCCAGAGGCCAGCGACCAATCTGCCTCATCCGGGAAGAGCGCAATGACAATACCAACAGTGAAGCAACATCCTCCGCAACTAAACTGAAAAACAAAAAGACAGCAACTTGTCTGTTCCCCTTCCTCGATTCCCCAACGCTGTTCCCCTCCGCCAATTCCCCAATAAAATCTTTAAAAAAAGAAAAAAAAAAAAAGAACCATATGTAGAAACACGTTAAACTCTGAAGCATTTTGCAGGTCTTAGTGGTTGTTTCTACCATCATGTGGCACTTAGCTGGCCTAATTAGAATTAGTTGTTTGTATGCCTGTGTTGTCTTCCTACTAGTTTTTAAGGCCAAGGGACCATGTGTCCTGAACTAACGTTTGTTGAATGAATGATTTAAATGAACTAATTATCTAGAGGGGAAACCAAGATGGTGGCCTAGGAAGATGCTAAACTTGCCTCTTTCCAAGAACACATGGAATGTATACTTATATTTAGAGTGATTCCTCCTGAGAACCAGTTGAACAGCTTCTGAACAACAGATGAGAGAGAGACCACATAGAGAAGGCTGGGGAACTGCAAGAGTTCTCCAGAGCTGAGGGAACTATCCAGGAGCAACCATTGTTTGTTTCCCTTGCACGTGGATAGTGGGCAGAAACCCCATCCAGGTTCTCTGGCCAACCTGCAAGGCCACTGTAGCACACCCTAGCCACCGCTCCTGGAGCTAGATCCAGCAGGAACGGGAGGGCACCATAGCGTACATACAAAGGGGCCCCTCCCCCCGGGGATTGATCCAGCGGGTATGGCGGGGCCCTGCTGCTTGCACCCGCTGGGCTGTGCATGCACGCACGGTTACCCTCCTAGATAGAGTGTGGAGTTAGCAAAACTCTGTGGCACCCACATGCAGGGCTGCCCGGTCCAGAGAAAGGCAGAGGTAGTGGGGCTGCCCCGGAGAGGGTGCGGAACTAGGAAAGTGTGATAGCGCACGCGCACACAGGCCTGCTGCATCTAGAGAACGTGCAGAGCTAGGGGAGTGTTGTGAGGCACACGTAGAGCAGCCCTGCCCAGACCCGGCTCATGCAACAGGCCGTGCTGCGTGTACACTGAGCAGATCTGGCGGGCAGCCCTGCCCAGATCAGAAGGGCAAGGAAGCACACATATACCAGGCCGTCCCACCCAGAACCTGCACCTTCTGGCCACACAGTGTACCACGCATGCCCACCCAGACTTCAACCAGCCTGCCCAAACCATGCAATTCGCAGTCTACACAGAAGTGACTTTTTCGGAATTGGAAGTTATAGCCATTTCTTCGAACTCGTAGACCAGCAAAATCTGAAGGCGTTCACCACCACTAAACTGGCTTTACAAGAACTATTAAAGGGTCTTCGTTATGCAGAAAAAGAAAAGCCATAACCAGAAATAAGAAAATAAGGTAAATATATAATAAACACAGTGAATCAAACACTTAAAAAACTAATATGAAGGTTAAAAGACAAAAGCAGCAAAATTAAATAACTACAATCAATAAGGGATGCACAAAATAAAAAGATATAAAACATGACATCAAAATGTAAAGAGTGACAGGTGTAAAAATGTAGTGCTTTCAGAATGTGATTAAACTTAAATGCCTATTAGCTTAAAATAGACTGCTGTAGACATAAATGGATATATATGAACCTCGTGGTAACCATAAACCAAAAGCCTACAAAAAAATAAAGAGAAAGGAACACAATCAAAATGCTAAAGAAAATCAGCAAATCAAAAGGAAAGAGATCAAGAGAAGAAGAAAGGAACAGAGAAGAGCAACAGAAACAACAAAAAAAACTAGCTAGCAAAATGGCAGTAAGCACGGTACCTATTAATAATTACTTTAAATGTAATGGACTAAATGTGCCAATCAAAAGACATAGGGTTGCAGAATGGATGAAAAAAACAAGACCCATCTACTGCCTACAAGAGAATCACTTTATGTTGAAAGACATACAGACTAAAAGTGAAGGGATGGAAAAAGATATTCTGTGTAAATAGAAATAATAAGAAAGCTGAGATAGCAACACTCATATCAGACAAAATAGACTTTAAAGCAAAGAATGTAAAAAGGCAAAGGACATTACAAAATGATAAAGGGGTTAATACACGAAGAGGATATAACACTGTAAATATCTACATACCCAAGATAGGAGCACTTGGGTATATTATTAATGGATGTTAATGGATATAATATTATTACAATTATTAATGGATGTAAAAACAGATAATACTCTACTTATCTCAAAGGATAGATCACCCAGACAGAAAATCAATAAGGAAATAGTGGCCTTAAATGCCACATTAAACCAGTTTGACTTTAATAGACATTTATAGAACATTTCAACTGAAAACTGCAGATTTTACATTTTTTCAAATGCACATGAAACATTTTCCAGATAGGCCACATATTAGGCCACAAAAGAAGTCTCAATAAACTCAAAAAGATTTAAATTATATCAAGCATATTTTCTGACCACAATGGCATGAAACTAGAAATCATCTACAAGAAGAAAACTGGAAAACACACAAATACATAGAGATTAAACAGCATGCTACTAAACAACCAGTCGATCAAAGTGGAAATCAAACAGAAAATCAAAGCTACCTTGAGACCAATGAAAATGAAAACACAACTTTACAAAATTTATAGGTTGCAACAAAAGCAGTTATAACAGGAAGAAAGATCAGAGCTATACAGGTCTAGCTCAAGAAGCAGAAAAATCCCAAATAAACAATCTAACTTTACACCTAAAGGAGCTAGAAAAAGAACAAACAAATCCCAAAGTAGAAGGAAGGAAATAATAAATATCAGAGCAGAAATAAAATGGGGTTAGAAAAACAATACAAAAGATTAATGAAACTAAGAGCTGTTTCTTTGAAAGGATAAATAAAACTGACAAACCTCTAGCAAGACTCATGAAGAAAAAAGAGAGCCCAAATAAGTAAAATGAAAAGTGGAAGAGGAGAGATTACAGCCAACACCACAGAAATACGAAGGACCATTAAAGAATACTATGAACGATTATATTCCAACATATTGGACAATCTAGAAGGAATGGATAAATTTCTAGAAACATACAACCTTTTAAGACTGAACCAGAAAAAAGACAATCTGAACAGACTAATTACTAGCAGTAAAATTGAAGCAGTAATAAAAAAACCTCCCAAAAAACAAAAGCCCAGGACCAGATGGCTTCACAGATGAATTCTACCAAACATTTAAAGAAAATTAGTACCTATCTTTTTCAAACCATTCCAAAATATTGAAGAGGAAGCCATGCTTCCAAATTCATTCTGTGAGGCCAGCATTACCCTGACATCAAAACCAGACAAAGACACTACAAAAAAAGAAAATTACAGGTCAATATCCCTGTTGGAACATAGAGGCAAAAGTTCTCAACAAAATACTAGCAAACCTTATTCAACAATACATTAAAAGGATTATATGTGATTATCAAGTGGGACTTATACCAGTGATGCAATGGTGTTTCAACATCCACAAAATAATTAATGTGATTCATCACATCAACAAAAACAAGCAAAAAAATCTTATGATTATGTCAATAGATGCCGGAAAGGCATTTGACAAAATTCAACATCCATTTATGATAAAAACACTAAACAAAGTGAGTATAGAAGGAACTTATCCCAACGTGATAAAGGCTGTATGTGAAAAGCCCACCCCTAATATCATACTCAATGGTGAAAAGCTGAAAGCTTTTCTTTTAAGGTGAGGAACAAGACAAGGATGCCTACTCTCACCATTATTATTCAGTGTGGTATTACAAGTCCTAGCCACAATAGTCAGGTATGAAAAAGAAATAAAAGGCTTGCAAATTGGAAAGGAAGAAGTGAAATTGTCACTATTTGCTGATGACGCGATAGTCTATATAGAAAACTCTCAAGAATCTACCAAAAAACTAATAGAATTAATAAAAGAACTCAGTAAAGCAGCAGGATACAAAATTAATATACAGAAAGCTGTCGTATTTCTATACACTAACAAATGATCAGGAGAAATTAAGAAAACAATCCCATTTATAATTGCATCTAAAAGAATAAAATACCTAGAAATAAATTCAACCAAGGAGGTGAAAGAAAGACCTGTACTCTGAAACTATAGGAGATAGGAACACAAGGCCCGGGTTGATTTATGATTGTCATTATTCCTATTTTAAAGTCCTCAAAAGGGTGGGGTTGTTGTTTGTTAATGGGGAGGAGTTACATAGAGGTCAATTTTTTTTTTTTGATTGAGGCAGAGAATTGGCATAAAGAATATCATACCAATATGGTATTTACCTTCAACAGTTTTGTTTTGCTCCATAAAATAAAAGAGCTTTTCATAATCTTAGTCTGTCAGTACAAAAATATTGAAATGTGTATGTTTAAATGACAAGGCATTCTAAGAAAGTTACAGAGTATGTGCCCAGTAAAAACGCATAGTTTTTTGTTTTGTTTTGTTTTAAGATGAATTGTAGTATATTGTGCAGCTAATGTTTGCCCATCTTTTTGAAAGACTTACTAGAGGCAATTTGACTAAGGATCTGACATGATGTGACACAGGATGGTTTGTTTTGAATATGGTGAAGTCTTCCCAACTGCAGTCAGCTAATGGCAAAGCCATTAGAGACTTGTGTGTGTGTGTGTGTAGATAAAATGAGATCCTGAATGTAAAAGTATTCTACCAGAAGGAAAAGTGGCATTTAAGGAAATGGCCCTGAGGACATGGCTGGATATAAGAGTCTCATCTTTTCCTTGACGTAAAGCTTTAAAGTGGTACTATGTAGAATCACTAATCTGAGCAAATACACTAATACTAATTTACCAAATATTGACAAACCTAATTCCCTACTTTTTGATTCCCCATTGAAGTGAACAGTCTTTAGCTTTCCCCAGGACTACCTTCCTTCACATGCCTTTATATACAGGACCTTTATTTCAGAAAGGGGACATTTCTAAGGAGGCTGACCATGAGTCTGTGATTCTTAATTCCATTCTAGTTATTTATTTATCAGTTCACTTTATAAATAGTAATGGTAAATACGTGGCTACTTTAGTGTAAGTTCCATGACTGACTTGGAGAAACCCCAGGTAGTATTGTTGAACAGGGGCTCGTACCCTCTGCTCTTGTGTGCACAGTACAGGACAGTCCAGTCCCACAGAACTGAGCTCCTTGGAAAAATCGTAGCATGGGTATTGGTGGTAATACCACTCTTTGAACATCCCATTCTCAACCTCCTCAACCCCTACCCTACAGAGAGTCTTTTTGGACCTTGGTTCCTGTGTTGCAAGGCCCAATACAGATTATTTTAGTATTACACTCTCCAAGTGTATCTTTTATGTAGGCATTCTGCATCTTACAATCAGATGAGAAAAATATTTGTGAGGCTCTCCTATCCCACATCTTCATCTGTGGTACAACTGTGAGACAGTTTCCATTATCTTTATTAATATAGGACAACCCTGAACCTACAAGATTTACTGGGAGAATTTTTATATAAAATAAGAGGGTGGCCCATGCCTACCGCTAATTTTAATCCTTTCTGCTCTGTAATTCCTTGGGGATATTTTACTAAATCCTTTCCTATTTTAGATCAGATGTGAACAGCTGACTGTCTGCTTCTCCCATTTTATAGCCAAGATGAAACTGGACTGTTTACACCAGACATCTCAACCTGGGAGGTCTTTACAGGGATTGTAGGCCCTTCATAGATTTCTTTGTAAGTAAAACTGTATAAATGTACATTTTGTTTTCAGAGCAGGTTTCTTGGTTACACTGGAGAGATGTCAGAAACTACAGTTTCCATTTATGAGAGAAACTAATGGAAGATTGAAACGGAACTTAAATATCATGCTTCATTATATACCTCAAACATTTTGTTTAGATTTTCAACTTTGTAAAATACCAACCCAAATCTTTTTTAAAAGTGCTTATTTTTTATTTTTTTAAATTGTGATAAACCTTATAAGGTTAATTGGCATTTTAGCTGTTAATAGCTTTTAGTTTTTAATGTCAGCTTAATGTAGTAAAATTGACCCTTTTCAGTGTACAGCTTAATGAGTTCTGGCAAATGTACATACTCATTTAACTACCATCACAGTCAAGATATAGAATATCATCCCCAACAGTTCACTGTGCAGCTTTAAAATGTGTTGCTTTTGAAACCTTTTACAGGGCCTTGGTTCCCACTTAACTCTAACCTTAAACACACAAGCTAAGCAAATACGTATCTTGTAAAAATACTACTGTTTCCTTCATTCAGACTTTTCCAAAGGAAGAGGTCAGGCTAACTTCCTCCCTCAGTTTTATGTCATCTGGCCTTTTGGCCTTTGTCTGTCCCTCCCCCACACACCTGCTTTTTAATCTTCCATAGAACTTTCTTTTTATAGCTTCTGGCCTTTTTCCCCCTCCCCTACCTTCATTTCTCCAAGGCTGCTCCAACAATGTGAATTCTGTAATTAAACTAACAGTGTACTTTACTTTACTCACTGGCTATTTAGTACTTGAGTTTAAAGCTAGTGTACAGAATAGATAGGATGATGTTAGAGGCTTCAGTTTTATTTTTAAGAGAATTTAGGAATATCAGTTCTTTTGAAGCGTCTTTTGTCCACAGACTAACAGGAGGGTTGTCTTGTAAGGGAGATGTGAGGTGATTTTTAGTAAAGAGTTAGTCCTAGTCTCATAGGCTGATTGGCTTTTCGGTTCTCCCATCTTCTACTTGAACTGTTTTCCAGCTCCTTGGGTCATCCTTATCCTTTCTAATCCACACTGAAGTGGAGTGTTCTTTGAAAGCTACCATCTTAGCTGATAAAGATATGGTCCAAATGCCTTTCACGGTTGACTAATTTTATGATTTCAGCTGTTTGTAGTGCTTGAATTTTATTTTTTTATCATGTATATTTGTTTTGCCTTTTGCAGTTAAGAAAATATCCAGAACTCTTTGAACTTCCTAGAATTTCTATAAAGAATTCTAGATTACAGTGAGGTTTGAGGAGCAGGTGGCACCTTTCTTCATAGTTACCTCCTACTCTGTAGGATCATTTGCCATCTGTAACCACTCTCTTTTTTTGTTTCTTGTTTTTGTCATTTGGGTTTTCTACCAGTTCTTTTATTGTCATCTGTTCTCTACTTTACCAGGTTTAAAGTACACAATTGTAATGGGGATCTTGTAATTTTACATCTCTTCAGCATTTGGGAAGTTGCTATAGTTTTTAATGGAACAGCAGTGGGTATGGGACTTTGAGAGGCAAAAATATCAAGAGTAACAAAATGCCGTAAGAATTGAATAAGTGAGAAGCAATTTACAATATGTTTTTAAATAAACTTTAAATTTTAGAATAGTTTGATTTATAGAAGAGTTGCAAAGTTACACTATGTTTTTAACCAGAAACATATAGCTATCCAAGCTGATTTTTGTTTACCTATATCCCATTTTTAGACTTCTTCCTGTGTCAGTACTAACACAAAATAATTGCTGAAAATGCTGATGAAATTTTTCTTCCAAAGTCAAAACAGAAAATAAATAAAAAATAGTTGAGAAGAAACATGGAAATGCCAGAGGGATACTTGTGACTATAGAGTAAATATGGAAAGGGGTGTAAAGGAGCCATTAAACCAAGTTTGATATTTATATAGATGGGCTTGTTTAAAATAAGTGTCTTTAGTCTTAAAACCCTCGGGAGATTGGCAAGTTTTCTATTTCAAAAGAGCATGAAACAAACACCATTTCAAAAATTTTTATTTTTCCATGAAGCAAAGATTTTTAAGCATTTTTTATTTTAAAAAGTTTGTAAAGACCTATATATACAAAGCTCTATCTCTGTGGTTAATGCCTATTGTCAATGTCGGGGTGCCTATATGTCAGACATTGTACTGAATTCTTTGTTTGTGATCTCATTTAATATTCACAACAGACCTGGAAGATAGGCACTATTACGCTCATTTAATAGAAGAGGAAACTGAAGTTAACAATAAGTTGCCTAAGAGGAAGAGTCCCGATATGAACTATGCAGTCAGGCTCCAAAGACCTAGTTTTCTATCTATTAGTAACAATAATGGAGCCAGTTCTTCAAAGACTACAGCCCTAACTTTATCTCTAGTGCAAAGAATGTGACGTACTTTATGTGCTTATCAACAATAGTAATAATAGAAATAACAGCAAACAATCAGTAATGAGGCAAGCATTGTTCTCAGCTCTTTACATGCAGTTCCTTACATCATCCTCAGACAACTCCAGGAGCTCGCTATTATCCCTGTTTCACCATGGGAAGAGTCAGACTAAGAGGGATTGAGTTGTCCACACAGTTTGCTAAACTCGTGAGTAAGTGGCAGGACCAGTGTTTAGGCCCAGATCTGTCTGAGCCCAGACTCTTAGCCACTATGGTATGTTACAGAGTGGTCACCAGTTGCCATCAGTGTTTGAAAGG
Source organism: Aselliscus stoliczkanus (assembly GCA_033961575.1). Classification (NCBI taxonomy): domain Eukaryota; kingdom Metazoa; phylum Chordata; class Mammalia; order Chiroptera; family Hipposideridae; genus Aselliscus; species Aselliscus stoliczkanus. Next base: position 74,578,609 of record CM066730.1, read on the forward strand.
AACTTGAAAGTCTTTAAAGCATGGCTTTTCCTTAACTTCTCCACCTTGAGTAGAACTGTTGAGTAGGCTCCACTTCTTCCCTTGGAGCTTAAAATACCCTCCCTTATCTTTGAAGTTCTTCCAGCAACACACTTAACAAATACTTATTGAATAGTTATTGTGTGGTGGACTTTTATCTAGGCACTGGGATACAAGTGAACAAGCTAGACAGGGGCCTAACACTCATGGAGCTTCATTCTAGTGGGAGAGAAAAAACATAAATGCATAAATAAGTAAGATACTCTTAAACTAATTTCCTATTGCTGCTGTCCTCGCCCAGGCTTACCCACAGCAGTCACATACTCTGACTGATGTCTCTGATTTCCATGTAATCACTACATGAAACTAGAGAAGTATCCTTTATTCATTACTTTTATTCTACAAATTTATCAAATACCCATTATTTTAATTATTGGGAATGTAAAAATAAAGACAATCACTGCTTTTAAAGACCTTACAACTTTGTGCAGTGCTTCCCAATCTTTTCCATGTAATGACATACATAGAAAATGAATGGGGGGTTAATATAAGATGCTGTTGAGCTGGGGGAAGGACTGTTGCTTTCTCAAGCTGTGCCCAGCTGCTTAAAGTGCGAACGGTATCAACGGCATAGGCATGCAATAGTAGCAAACCAGTTTTGAATTTTTGGTTTAGTGGTGAGATGTTTGCACAAAGATATGTATATAGTCCAATGGTATAATTAATAGCTATGAGGGTAGCTCTAGAAAGGCTTCATAACATCTTCCACCTAACAAACTAGAGAGATTAAAGGTGCTCTCCATTTTCTTGGAATGCTTTGTCTACTCTTGTAAGTTCTTCTCTCACTAGTGGAGTGGCTTGCTCACTAAAATTCAATTGTGTTTGTTCCCAAAACTGTTCATGCCTGTTATATTTGTTGTAATGACAAATGTAATTAAATTTTATGTAAACCAATGATATGGGTTTTTAAAAAGTTATTTTGAAAAATATGAAAAATATAAAAATATAAAAATATGAAAAAATATAAAAATGAAAATATGAAAAAATATAAAAATATGAAAAATGCGTTGAATGCTTTGGCAAAATCAGATAAAGATGAGTAGCTGAAAAAAAGCTATTGAATTAGGTGTGGGTAAAACAAGTAGGAAAGATAAGAGAAAATTGCATAAGTCTAGGTTGATTCTACTGCATGCATGTTGTTTCACAGATGACTGAATTCTTGACCCACTTTAAAGAAATGAAACTGGAAATCACAGATGGTGTATCATTGGTGTGGTTTACATACCCTGTTTCCCCGAAAATAAGACCTAGCTGGAAAATAAGCCATAGCATGATTTTAGGTGCCAGAATATGGCACCTTGGTGTACTGAATATTTTAAGCTGAAGGTGTTTGTGGAAAAGGCTCCCTTCTCCCTGAAACAGGTCATAAAACCGTCGTGTGAGGGGTGCGTGCCCTCCATATCCTGGAGGAATCATGCTACGGCTTCTTCTCCAGCTAGGTCTTGTTTTCAGGGAAACACGGTAAGATGACACAGAGCTCTGGTCAGCAGATCCATACCATACCTAAAGAAACGACCTTTGTGAATGAGTGTACATTTATTTGTAAAAAGTTGAAATAGTTTATGTACCTAAAACTTTTTCATCATTCTATGCTTAAACTTAATTTTTAAATTAGCTATCTACCTGTCCAGAATGTTGTAGATAAGTAGGTTTTTGACATATGTACCAAGTGTAGCAAGAGGAGTGAGCATTTGGACAATAGGGAAGTCCTAAGAAAATTAAGAATGAAGAGAATGTTAGAACTGAGACTTGAAGTTGGAGTAATGGTTTGCCCCAAAAGTCAGGTGGACATTTCGGGTTTAAGAGAGCACAGTATACAAAAGCCCAAAGGCATGAGAGAGTAGTAGAAGGTTCTCTGAGAAGCACAGTTTTATAGTACTGCCAGAGAATAAGAATGAAAATGAGTGGGAGATGAGGGTAGACAGTGAGGGTAGATGAGGGTGGGGACCATGTCTGCAACCCGTTGTCAATTAGGAGGGATCAGTTTGGCTAAACTAAGAAGATGCCGGAAAACACAGGAGATAGGAAGGCCTTAGCGTTACAGCAGGCTAGTTGAAATATATACTATTTTGGGAGGCAGTGAAGAGTGGCTGTGCTTTCAAAGTCTTAAATCCTAAATCCCAAGTTACATAGGAAATTTGGATTTCTTATTATAGTTCTTGTTTACCATTGAAGAAATAGCTACTAATTTTAATTTTTCCTTTTTTTTTGACACCCTTTATCAGAGTTAGTGACCTTCTTGCCATTTAGTTTCTATACATTGATGATGTGTATTGAGCGATTTTGTATAGTTTTAAAATCTTTAATGATATTGAGCTCTAATATGCCCAATTCTATGCTGAGTCAACAGGTACCTGAGAAATTACTTCATGCTCAGTGTCCATCAGTAATGGAGCCCACCTACGTAAGCGTGCTGAATTAATTCTGCCTTCAGTGTATTTAATCCTTTTTCTTCCCATTTGAGCAGTAATAGAGAGGTCAAGAACATAGACTCCAAAGTTTTCAATCCTAGCTTCATCACTTCTTAGCCACGTAACACTGGGAAGGTTCTTTAATGGTTGTAAGCCTCGATTTCCTCATTCATAAAAAGCAGGCACAATACCAGTAAGATTTTAGTGAGGATTATTGAGAATGTATGTAAAGCATTTACTACGTGCCAGGCATTCTGATAAAGATGGATACATGTTTGCTATTGGTTTAAAATATTCAACAAATATTTATTAAGTGCCTCCTAGATGTAAAGTACTGAGCACAGTAGAAATAACAGAATTTTATTAAGAATACAGATGGCATTTCTTTTTAAGGTTCTATAACTTTCATAATTATGTGTTCTGTTCTTTGTCATTGTCTTTAATTGTGAATATATTTTAATATATTATCAGTATACTGATTTTGATATATGTTCATTTATGATTGTGAATAATACTTTTTCTATTTTTAGCAAAATATTCCATCAAGTAGATGAACCGTAATTTATAGCCCTGTAATTCTCTTGTATCAGATGTGTTGGCAGTTTGTAGTTTTCATTGTAATAAATAAAGCTCATCTATCCCAACAAGTTTTCCTTATTGCAGAGATAACATTTAGCCAATTCTTTAACCTTCAGGATTACAGGAGGTCTGTGCTCTATCAGGTCAGTGAGAATAAACAACATAATGCCTTTCATTATGAAAATGGTTATCTCTACTCTTCTGTTTGATGGGTCTTATTAAAGGGTGTCCATATAGTGAAAACCCAGGATATATGTAGAATTGTCTTTAACCAACAACTCCATATGTAGTCATAGATTCTTTTTTTTTTTAATATACTAAACTCAAAACAGATGTAAGGGGCTGGCTTTGTCTCAGGAATATTGTAGTTATGAAAAGAATTGGATGCCCATTCTCATACTATGTGGTGTGGGCATTTAAAGGATTGATTGGTGTGTGTTCATTGTGGAGTGTAAGGCTTGTGAGCTTGGGAGGCTTTGCAGAGTGTCCCTGGCAATGGATTATTAGAGTTTAGGTGAAATTATAGAAAGGATGGCTGATGACCATTATAGGATTAGTTCTGTGATCCTCTATCATGAGCATGGCAAAACTTGGGAAATCAAATGTTTTTCCTTAATTATTTGATGGTGGAAAACATGACAATGAATCCAACTCACCACATGAAGGAAATGTATTAGGTAGGAGCATGAGGATTTTGGAGTTTATACAAGTGTGTCAGTGTGTGTCACCTCTGGGGATCTTCCTTAGTGGACATGTAGATTGATTCTGATTTTCTACTATTATAAAAATTCTGTTTTATATATATATATATATATATATATATATATATATATATATATATATGTATATATATATATATATCCTTGCATCTCCAAATTATAAAAATTCTGTTATATATATATATATATATATATATATATATATCCTTGCATCTCCAAATTATTTCTTAGAATAAATATTCAGAAATGGTGTTTTGTTCAGAGGATACGAAATTCTGAAAGTTTCTTGTTATTTATTTCAAATTGCTTTCCAGAAAGAGTATTCTAGTTTGTACTCCCATTCTTATTAATTTATTGGTTCAACAGCTATTTTTTGAGTGCCAGCTGTATATTAATAGAGGGCCATACTCATAAAGCCCTATTCTTGTCTCGTTTCTAGTTTGTAATATAGTGGAGGTGTGGACTGTAAAAGATATATAATGTATATACATAATGTAATTTTAAGTAGTGATGAGTGACATGATCAGAGTAAAGAGTAAAGAGAATGAGGAAGTAGAAGTAATACTTTAGACAGGATCGGCAAAGATAAAAGCCTTTCTAAGTTAACATTGAATAGAGACTTATAAACTGATTTATTGTCAGTCTCATTACATTTATTAAAGCATTGAGTATTGCTTTTTAAAATATCTGCCAGTTCAAATGAGAAATATTTTAAATTTTTCAAAATTTTATTTTTTCATTGGCTGTTTATTGTTGCTTGAAACATTTAATTGCGAACTATCATTTTATTCATAGAAATTGGTTATTGGACTTTGAATTGCTATAATCCCCGGCTGGCCAAGTGGCGCGGTGGTTAAGCGCTGGCTTGGGAAGCCAGCAGCCCTGGTTCGGGTCCCACGCATGAGGGCTAGTGACACTGCCCTCAAAAAAAATAATAATAAAAAAATAAAATAAAAAAAATAAAAAGCAAGTGAATTGCTATAATCCCTAACTTTATATAACAAAAAGGCACAGTATTCAAGTTTGGCTCCTCAGAAAAGGAAACATGAAACTTAAGATGAAAATAAGTGACTTTTTATTATTGTAGCTCCTGGTAATAGTTCTTGCTGAGATTTTTACTAAGGCTGATTTTAGTAACTGAAGTAGCAAATTGTATTAAAGGATATTGAACATGAGTTACTAAGTTGGTGCTGATGAGTATAATTGTTTAGAGAATGTGTTGGTGTCAAGATTTCTGACTTGTTCTTTGAAAGGACCTGTTTACTTCCCCCTTCTTATAAATTTTTGCTTTGGACGTGTGAGGACTTAGTATATGACTAGGACAGCTGATTCTCTCCACCACTGGAGAAATGGCCCTGTGTTTTCCTGTCCACAGGTTTTGTAACATTTACTGTTGAATAATTAATTTAAAGAAGCCCCAAAGGTATAGGAGTTAATAGCTGGCAAAATTGAAGACAGAAGAACTTTCTTAGGAAATGTACTTTTCCAAGCTCAGCTTATAATGTTTATGATGTAATTGTTCCTTTTATTTGCTTACTTATCACAAAAGGATTGTTTATAATTACTGCACTAATATTCTGGCCTCTAAAAATTATTTTTTATGCAAAACAAAGTCTTAAATTCAGGTTTTCTTTATCAAATGTATATTATGGATGCTAATCCAATACTTTGTCCTTCAATTAAAATAATGAGTGTTTGCAATTTGGTTTCTAAATAGCAATGAAACCACTGTTGCTTTAAACTTAGTGTTAATAAAAAAAGAAATACGTTCCTTATCCAAAGTAGGACAAGAAATAATTTCCAGTGAATAGATTTCATTTATTAATACTTGTTCCCTTCATTTATTCTGTTATTTACTCAACAAATCTATGAGTGCTGCCAGTGAGCCTGACACTTACAGGCGATGGATATGGTGGGGGCAGAACCATATGGCAGTCACTGTCCTCATGGAGTTTATAGTCATAGAACAGACGTGGAACACTGAACAGATAAGTAGGAGACAGTGTAATAATTGCAATGATATAAGCTTGGTAATACCTGAAACAATAAGTGGGGGCCTCACCAGATTCACTCGGGGGGATGAGAGTCACAAGAGGCTTCTAAAGAAAGTGGTGATTTTGCTGTGTGATTCTTGGTCTCCTTGACAAAGTGCATGTGTGCCTGCACAGATACACCCACACAAGAAACTTTAAACATTTTTAAAATTCTTTTAATTGTGATGGAAACACATACCGTAAAATTTACCATCTTGATCATTTTTAAATGTATACTTCAGTAGTGTTAAATATATTCACATTGTTGTGCAACTGATCTCCAGAACTTTTTGTCTTGCAAAACGCAAACTCTGGACCCATTAAACAACTCATTTCTCCCTACCCCCATCCTGTGGCAACCACCATTTTGCTTTCTGTCTCTCTCAACTTGACTAGAGACCTCATATAAGTGGATAAAAGATTCTTTTAATCTTAAGTTTTCTTTCTATTGTTCTGAAAGTTGCCTGAGTTCCTCTACCAGTTACATATCCTTGGTTTTGCTTTTCTGGACAAATATGAGAAGATACAGAAGCCTAGGGATTGTTATATGGCAGTGTTCTTGCCAGTGGAAACATGAAGCCACCATAGCCGAAGGGAGATCCTACTCTGCGGCCATCCTGGGGAGGCGTCAGGCAGCATGGAGCCATTGGAGGAGAAGCATAGTTTGAAAAGACAGAAGTGTTATCAAAACTTGCATTTTTCTCATCTCAGAAGACTGTCTTAAACCAGGGTTTGGCAGACCTTTTCTGTAAAGGTCCAGATAGTAAATATCTTAGGCTCTGTGGGTGATGCTGTCTCTGTCATGATTACTCAGCTCAGTTGTAGCAAGAAAACTGCCAGAGACAACATGGAAACTAATGGGAGTGCCAGTGTTCCAGTAATGCTTTAGGAAACAGGTGGCAGGCCTGACTGTCCCACAGACTGTAGTTGGTTGACTCCTGTCTTACAGTGTCCTCAAGCTATACATGACTGAAGAGAGACTGGGTGAAACCCACACCTGGGAGCTTGCTTTGCGACTTGAAGCAGAGGGAGAAACTCAGTACCATATTTTATCAAATTTATGCCATCGATTATCAGTTGCAGCTTTTATTTACCAGTAAGAAAGGAAAAAAAGTGCAACCAATTCTAAGATCCCACATGTTGTATGACTCATCCTGATTGCAAAAACATTAAAATGTGGGGTGGGTTAGAGAGTGTGTCTGAATCAGTGATGTAGTGATAACAGCAGCCAGCATTTGAATTCTTACCATGGGCCACACATTTTGCTTAGGACTTTACATGCATTATCTCACTTGTCCTCATAACAAATTAATGAAGTGAATGAAAAGGGCTTAGAGCAGTTAAATAATTTGCCGTAAGAAGCAGTGGAGTCTGAGATTCAAACCCAGGCAGCCTGGCATTAAGCCTGTGCTCTCAGCTACTGTACTGTACTGCCTCATTCATTTTGGGAGCAGTAAGTTTTGTCAAATACCATTCACACTGGAATTGATACAGTTTATTACAGTGATTTGAATCATTTCATGGAGGAAACAGCAGCTACATCAATTCCCTTGAGCATGTCCTTGCAATTTCAGGCATTTCTCAGGGCAGCCAACTACTGGTTTTCATCAATCACGTGCCTGCTGGTTTCCTCAAAGAAGAATTATTAACCTTTTCTGAAAATTTTTTAAAAATGATAACGTTTCTAAGCCAAGCAAAACTTGTGCTGGAAGAGAAGTCCTGGTGCTCCGTGCACAGATAATACCTGTGATGCCAGCCAGCGCCCTGGTCCTGCTGCTGCAGAGAAGATGGAGTGCCACACGTCATTGTCACTCATCCCCTTGTGCATCTGAGAGCTTTGCATTGAAGATGACGCAACCCTGCATGATTGATGCAGACTTCACCAAACATGAGCTTACTGACTTTGGAAAACACAGGAAATAGATGAGCCATTGAGCCCTCACAGTCTGGAGAATACTGGTGTGTCTAGCGCAAGCCTGCACTCAACTGATGAAGCAAGTTCTGAGAGCTCGCCGGGAAGCAAGTTGAGGTTTTCAGTACTAGTGGTCATCAAAAAGAAAAGTCAAAATGGAATGGCAAATAAAAATGGCATGCATGTGACCATCTCAAACTGCATCCTGGTGTCATCTTATTCAAACCAAACCAAAAGCCTTCTCATTGAAATTAAGCTTGGAGAGAGTTAAACTTTAGTTTTTGCTTTATTTGCATATTAACTTTCACTGGGAAGTAAACAGCATCTCTCCTAAAGATTACTTTTATATTCTGTGAATGAAATTGCCACTGTAGTGGATTTTATTCAAAATGTTTTGGTTTGAGGGGGAGGGGGCATGTGGAATTGCCCTTTTCTGAAAGAGTCTATTAACTTCTGATTTTCACAAGTGCCTGATAGCTCATAAAGCCTGATAACCACTGGTCTGACCTGAGATGTGCAGGATGAAGAAATGGTAATTGGTGAAGTGAGGCACGGTGGGGGAAGGGAGTGCAGAGGCCTACAAGCAAGAGATGTGGCCCGTTAGACTGAGGCGGTGTTGGTAAGCTTGTTGGTGGACCATGTGATAATGTACTCGTACATGATTTGCCAGCTTTCCCTTAATGAAGAAGAAAAATCGCTGGTCTAGGTATGATTTTTCTGTCATTAATCTGCAGGAGCTTTCAGACGACCCAGATTTTGGTCGTTACCTTTAAAAATGTGAAATGAGGAAACGGAATGCGATGGTACCTAGCACAGAGCTTGGCGCACAGACACTGTGCAGTAAGAATTGAGTGAATAAGCCGATGTTCTTGGGGCACTTCCTGTGCATATACAGTGTCATTCCAAACTTGTTTTTCTATTGACGCAGACCATTCTTTCCGGCAAACTTGCTTTTGTTGGGGGAAAAAAAAATCTTTCAGATTGCAATAATCATACCCTTGTGAACCGTAACAGGGCAGGTACTGTTAGCTTGTTTGGGGTATTTGGCACTGTCTCCAGGAATAGCACAAATATGTTACCAAGAACTGGGTTATACTATTGCTAATGGGAACAGTGTGTCCATGACTGTGTGATGAATTCGGCTTTTCTTCTAACTGGAAACTAAGTTGTGAACGGACTTGGCAGTATACAGATCATGGTAGACAGTTTTTAAAAGATCCTTTAAAAAAATCCTCCAGCTTCTGCAGAAAAACTAGATGACATCCTAGAGGGCAGAATGTTGCTTAAATCACATTCTTTGGTCGAGTGCCAACTGCTTTCTTTTGTTCATTCCCCAGAGGAAGTTGGGTCTTTGACCAATTCTTTTATCCCAGAGAAAAGATAACGTGAATGGCCTCGCTTCCCTTGCACATTTTGCAGGGATCTCGTGGGGTTTGCTCCACCTCACCTGTAGAGATTGACCTGCTGTATATTTAGTTGCAGTAGAGGTCTTCTTAGAACACTGAACTCTATTCATGTGTGGGAGAAAGAAAAGCAGGGCGATTAGGGTTGAAAGCACAAAGATCGCACTAGTAATTGACTAATGTGATTCAGTCAGAGTAACATCGAGGCTGTACCCACAGTGCTTGGCACTCCCTGTTGTCTCCAAACATCCCTTCTCTCCCTGAGTAGATGGCTTTGTGCATTCTCCTGAGGGAGCTGAGAAGGGGAAGATGGAGAGCGCGCAGAAAAATGTCTGTCACTAGGTGTGTCCAGTGTAACTTCAGCTGTTGCCAAGCAACTTTCTGACACAGATTCCCTTGGCTTGCGGAACTGAACTGAGCTTTGTGGGAATGCTTCCTGAGGTCCCTGCTGAGGGTGTGTACCACGTGACCAGCAGCGAAAACTTCTGTTGGCATATACCATGATGTACATGGTGGGAAGCCGTGCTTACCATCTAATTTAACCCGTAATAAGCTTTAGACAGAGTGTCCTGGCTTCCGGGAATCAAACAATTGGTACATTTCTTTGCATGTATGTATCCATTCATCTGTAGATGGACACTTGAGTTGCTTCCGCCTTTTAGCTCTTGTGAATCATGCTGCTGTGAAGGTGAGTGTACACACATGTCTTTGAGAATCTGTTTTCAGTTTTTGGGCGTATAAACTCAGGAGTAAAACCACTGAATCATGATAATTCTATTTTTAATTTTTTTAGGAACCACAATACTTTTCTCCTTCACATCTTCACCATTTTTACATTCCCACCAACAGTGCATCATGGTTCCAAAAGCATTTTTTTTTAAATATTGACCATGTGTATTCAGTGTTGCTATGTGACATTATTCTAATAATTTGTAGGGTCTTTGGATTTTCTGTATATAAAATCATATCTGAATAATGACACTTTTGTTTCTCCTAATGGATATATAACTTGAATACTATGTGACAATGAAAAGTGAATGTACTATAGCTACGTGCATTGATGTGAATTATTCTTAAATATAACATTGAATTAAAGAAGCAAGGTACAAAAGGATACTTTATAGTATGATTCAATTTATTTAAAAGCTTAGAGACAAAATTAAGCAAAAATGTTATTATGGAGACATATATAGGTGGTAAAACTATAGCAAGTAAAAGTCAAGCTGGTGGTTACCACTAGGGGTGGGAGAGGAATGTGATAGAGACAGATATATGCAGGCTTCTAAATTATGGCAGCATTCGTTTTTTGTTTTTTTTTTTTAAGGGCAGTGTCATTGGCCCTCATATGTGGGACCGAACCAGGCCACTGGCTTCCCAAGCCAGCGCTTAACCACCGCGCCACTCGGCCGGCCCAGACCCTTCTCTTTTATTTAGGTTTTTCTTTCAACTGTATTTGTAGATTTTATAAGCTTTGTATGTATGATGTTTCACAATGAAAATTTTTTAGGTGAAATTGAAAAACAGACCTGTCTCACCATAAAGAAAAAAAAATTTGCTTCTTTGTATTTTATTTTTTTTAAAGTATTCTCAAAGAAGCATTAAGTGGGTAAAAATATTTCTGAACTAACCGTTTTACCTAAAATGAATGTGTGAACCAGAGGTTTTCAGTTAAATTGATTTTCAGCTCCTTGTGAGACCTCTCAGTAATGAGGAACATGAGGCACTCTTCTCCAAGACTCTCCACAGATTCTTTTCTGGGAAGTCAAAAGGAACTACTAAATGAAAATTCTTGGAGTTTAAAAGATAATTGGAAAATAATTGGCTTGGTCCCATTTGCTAACCCTTTTGAGTAAATATAATGCACCCAAGAAATTCTCCTAACCTAATAATAGACTGTGATACAATAGAAGCCATTGTGTCACAGTGGCATTGCTTTTCCTGACTGGTTGATTTCAGCAGCTGGGCTAGAAAGGATTCTAATGCACCATGTTAGATCAGGGTGACAAAAGGAAGCTCTGCCACCTACTCTTACTTTTCTAGTAGTGTGACGCTTAAATTGGACTTTTTTCTCCCAAGTGATATTACCCGTTCCTTTGAAATGCCAAACAATTGATGTTCATTTTGAGCAGTGCAGTCCAAATAAAATATCCTTCAAGGAAAGTCAGTCACCTGGCCCATGGGTACTAGGTGTGTGTATGTTAAGCATTCAAGTTGTCACCACCCATATGTTGTCCTCACCTGGGCCAAATGCTGCCAGGGATGCATCTGATGTCGTCTGTGTTCTTTCCTGCCTCCCGTCCTGTCCTCCTCTTTCTTGGCGGCTTGCACCCCAATATTTAGGTGGCACCCACTGGAAGACCATGGTGCCCATGGGCCTGTCTGCACCTCTGGTCTCTTTCTGTTACCAGCCCTTCTTTTGAATATGAGTGACCGCTGTAGATTACTTAGTGGCACTTAACCAGGAAGATTGACAGTCCTGCCACATTAGGAAGTAATTCAGAATGAGTGATAACTGGGGTGATGACCAGCAGAGAGTCCTGGGGAAGTGTGCTTCATGCGCCTCCTCATTTACACCAAACAAGAAGTGTATTCATCTGCACTTGGCACTCAACATAGTATCTTCCAGGGTAGAGGAAATCAGAGTCACAGACTAGTTTTTGTGAAGAGCTGTTAACAGCAGGCATGTGGTCTGCAGTCTACATATGACATGTACGTATGTTTGACCAAGTATAAAGGGATTTTTGCCTGCACAGCCCAATAGAGAATGAGCCCGTCAACTCCTTTCTCAATCACAGACTTCATCCATGACACACATCACACACACCTGCAGCTTAGCACAACAAATGAAAACAGCTCAGTGTTCGCTGAGCTCTGAGTCTGTGGTGATATATTTTTTTCCAGTCCCCCTCAAATGTTATCCATCCTACTCCATGGAGAAAACATTTGATGACCTGTTCCATTAAAGATAGCAGCAAAAAAAAAAGTCCCATAAACGGTTAGAAAATATATTGCGATCTTTTTAAAAAGCTGTCATTCTTGTTCTAAAATGTTTAGACTTGCTTGTGCTTCACTTTGAACAAAAGAATTTGGGCTTCCACTGTGTCATTGTTCCTTTAGGATGAGGGAGAAGTCGAAGATCAAGGCTGTGTGCTCAGAAACAGATGAGGGTGTAGGGCGGCAATGGGGCTGGGACCCCCTCAAGCCCTCTAGCTCCCCACCCGGACATTTGGAACAATGAGAAAACTTAATTTTCCAGCATAATCTTTTATATAGTGATGCCCAAAAGAGAAATTCTTAAGGAAGGAATTCTATCCTTGTACATACCTAGACTTGTGACAAAAACCATAGGCCACCTTCGCCTGAAGGACAGACTTACAACTGAATGGAGGGGAAGGGCAAGGAATACTTTGGTTTCAGTTTTTGCCTCCTTTGGAAGAAGGAACAATGGATCGATTGTACATATACTTCTCCAGAACTGAAGTAGATCCATTGCGCACCAGAAGTATTTACAGACTTGATGAGTTTTGTATATGCCATTTGTATGTTGATGCAAATTGGGAATTCTGAGTTTTTGAAGGTAGTCCGAGAGACTTGGATGGTCTCACCAGCCAGATATTTGTAGGCTGCAGCTTTCCCCTTCTTGGACTCCACTGTCATGTGAAGGAACCACCGAACTACTTCTGTGATCAAAGGAGGTCGCCAAAATGCATTTGATTTTGAACCAGTAGGACCTGTGACATTATAGGAAATGCAGCTGAAATTTTCCACAGAGAAAGCAAAACTCTTTAAGGAAGCCTGGAAGTAATCCTGGGATTGATTTTGTTTAATCTCTCAGAAATATATATATTTTTTTAATTTTAGATTCAGCCCTATGAAAAGATAAAGGCCAGAGGCTTACCTGATAACGTATCTTCTGTGCTGAACAAGCTGGTGGTGGTAAAACTCAATGGTGGCTTGGGAACCAGCATGGGCTGCAAAGGGCCCAAGAGTCTGATCGGTGTGAGGAACGAGAACACCTTCCTGGATCTGACCGTTCAGCAAATTGAAGTGAGTACCATTGAGCGTTCCTCGTGAGCTGCTTAGAATCATGTTTAGTTCTTAGGTTATTCTACTACACATCACCTTATAAAATAACAGGTGTGGATTGGGGCTCGTCAGGGAGCTTGCTCTCTTTAGTCTCTGTTTGGTGCTCCTGAGGGCAAACCCTTAGGGTGATGTCAAACCTTTGATCTTTAAATAGCATTTGTGGTTGCTGAAATCTCTGGATCTCTTCCGTTTCTCCTTTTAGGTCCCCTCTTCTCTCCTCCTTTCTTTCTTGTGGCAGCCTGCATCACAGCTGGGATGATATGGCTTTCTTAACCCCTTTTGGGAGGCTGGGGAGAATTTCACATATCTGGCTGGGTGCCATACATGCTAAGAACTGTTCTTGGCTTCTCTATTGTGGTAAAGTCATTAGTCATAGCCCATAAGCTTCAGAGGCAGTGGCCCTATCTTTTCATCTCTTTATCCCCTGCGTCTAATGCAGTGCTGGCAGCCACCATAATAATACTAGCAGTAGCAGCGGCTGACGGTTATCCAGCACTTACTGTAACCAAGTATTATTCCAAGCTCTTCACATGAATTGACTCATTTGTTCCTCCCAACAACTCTGAGATAAGTACTCTCCTCCCCATTCTACAGATCAGGAAACTGAGGCACAGAGAGGCTCATTTATTGCCCTAGGCTCCCCAGCTAGTTAGTAAGTGCAGAATCCAACTTTGAACATAGTTCGGACTGACTTCTAAGACCCTGTTTTTTTCCCATTCTGTGTTGCCCCTTAGCTCCTTCTAGGGATTGAAAAGATTATAGTTGGGGTGCAATTCACAATTCTGGACATAATCCTGAGACTAGGAAGCCATGTGTTTGTAACATTTGTACTTTCACCCACACAGTGCTCTGGACACAGACTAAATGCTTAGTCAGCACTCGCCCATCTGGCCAGGGCATTGTGGCCGAGCACACGGCTCCAGTCAGACTGCGGCGGGAGGGAGGGTCCCAGCTCTGCCACTGATCTGCCACCTCCCTAATTTTACCATCTATGAAATGCAGATAATAGTTTCTGTTTCAGAGAGTTGTGATTTAATAAGCAAGTACATGGTGAATTGCTTAGCAACATGCCTGGCTTCTGCTAAGGAGTTATTTATTTCAAATCTGTGTATTTGGCTACATACAGGTAATGTTCCCGACATTTTGTGATTTACAATTGCAAGTTAATTTTATACTTTTAAAAGAAAAATAAGTGTGAGTAATCTGATTGTTACTTTCCTCCCTAGCATTTGAACAAAACCTACAATACAGATGTTCCTCTTGTTCTAATGAACTCTTTTAACACGGATGAAGACACAAAAAAAATACTACAGAAGTACAGTCATTGTCGTGTGAAAATCTACACTTTTAACCAAAGCAGGTACAGGGAGTAAAAAAATTAACCCTGAAGGGTGTTACTCCTGGGAAAGGACGCGGGATGGACACGTGCCGAAGACTAATGTTTGCAAGTGTTTGATGCCTTTAAGGCTGAACATTTCAGATTTGATTGTTATAATCACTCTGTGGTTCTGTAACCTCTGATGCTTTTTTTTTTTTTTTTTTGAGGGCAGTGTCACTGGCCCTCATAAGTGGGACCCGAACCGGGGCCGCTGGCTTCCCAAGCCAGCGCTTAACCACCGCGCCACTGGGCCGGCCCTGTAACCTCTGATTCTTAAACGAAAACCTGCTGGAGACTCTGTCCCGTATCCAAAATATCTGAGGCCAGCTTTAGGGCTTTGCTTTTGGGGCGCACATTTGGGCTCCAGGTGGGGCTATGAAAAATCTGTATCCCACAATACTGATAACCTTTCCTGTGGGAATTTTTTTAATATCCTAATATATAGGCATGGGGAAATTTAATAAATTCTGGAGAAAATCTTCAACTTTGTGGAAGGGAAATTAAAAAAGGAATTCAGATAATGAATTGCAGTAAAGCTCAGACAAATGGGGAAATAAGACTTCCATTTAAAGACAGACACAGGTCTATGTGAACGTGTACAGAAAGAGTATTTCCGTAGTTGTACTATTAGTTTTGTGGGGTTTTTTTTTAAATCTGTTTTTCCTTGGACACTTTCTTATGTCACAGGTGGCCTGTCCCCATATGCCAGTTGGTCTTCAGGCTGTTACAGGGCAGGCTCCTCTTCCCCCATCGCCAGCCCTGCACATGCGCACTAGGGGTAGGAAGCAGATTTCCCTGAGCACTGACCTGCCGTTGATTTGCTGGGAAAGAAAGAGCACCATCCCTGAATATAACTGTTTATAAGAATGGACAGCTTTTCTGAAATAGGTTTCCAGGGAAAAGAATAATCCTAAAACCAAATAAGTTTGAGAAAATTTACTTAATATATCTCCCTTCTTGGAGAGTCATAAAACCTATTAATATCTTAAAAACATGGCCTCCCATCTGTATGACCATGGAAAAAATTTTTTGCAGTAAATATTACTATCTAGGAAACTGAACTTTGGATAACAATGAGGTTTTTCTTAAATGGATTCACCTATGATTAAATTACTTACTATCAGTAAGATCAAAAAGGAGGGAGGGAGGTTTTATTTAACTTTAAATGCATTGTTTTTCTTAAAGGTCTGGAAAGCTCTGCAGAGATGATATTGAAAAAGACCTTTTCTTTCCCCAAGGTACCCAAGGATTAATAAAGAATCTTTACTGCCTGTAGCGAAGGACGTATCATACTCGGGGGAAAATACAGAAGCTTGGTACCCTCCCGGTCACGGTGATATTTACGCCAGTTTCCACAACTCTGGTTTGCTGGACACCTTTATAGGAGAAGGCAAAGAGTACATTTTTGTGTCTAACATAGACAATCTGGGTGCCACAGTGGATCTTTATATTCTTAATCATCTAATGAACCCACCCAATGGAAAGCCTTGTGAATTTGTCATGGAAGTCACAAATAAAACACGTGCAGATGTAAAGGTAAATACTCAGAGGAAGCAGTTCGGGGATTCCCATCTTCATATTTCATAGGTTATGTAATTCAACTTTCTTTTTATTGGGGAGTTTGTGTTAAGCAGAACATTTCTCCATTTGCAGATATCATTGGAAGACAGTGAGCTAGTATTATGTAAAGTACTCCATGTTCTGACACAGCAGTGTGTATATAAATTCAGATTTAATGGTATGATAGTCTTTATTTTTTGAATAATAAATAAAGCAATTTTAACTGAACAGTTCCACATATATTTATAACATAAATCTGAAACATGTGGAAACACTTTCAATACTTTGTTCAAACTTTTAATATTCTTAGAGTTTGGTGTTTAAATATTTGTATTTCATTGTTCCTTTAATGAAAATTTACTATTTCTATTTCCACGGCATGTATTTCTCTATATATTTTTATCACTAATATCTCTGTAGTTGCACAAAAACTGCAGTTGTTTGGCACAAAGTAAAAATTTGATTTTTAAACTTAGCATATTCAGTGGTGGTACTACTTGGCCTTTGATAAAATGGTACCCAGAGTTTTACTAATTACCCACAGAGAGTAAGAAAAGTGGGCCCTGTGTGAATGCTATGGTGATCAGTCCCTGGGCTGGGTTCTGTGCCTCATGTAAATGGCTCCCTCACACAGGATGAATGCTGCCCTCTTGCCACACCTGCTGTGGCCTCATGACTGTAAGAACATCTCTAGGCTGAGGCCACTCGGGGTCACCTCTCATCCACATATGCCTTTGTTTTCCCTTTTCTCCCCTCATCCTAGAGCCAGTCAGAGCATATCGGAGGGGGTGGGACTGGTTATCTATCTGGTGATGGATGGTGGGACTCAGAGAAAGGGCTGTTCCTGTGGCAAACTCTCAGAAAGTGAGGAGGACTGAAAGTGAGGAAGCCTCCCAGGGCTTTTATTACGGACAGGAGGGCGAGTGTACAGTATGAAAGGACAGACATCCTAAATGACTTTCATCCCGCCTTCACATGTATGTTGCTTTAAATCACTGCCAGTGCTTTTTTGTTTCTGGGGGTTTCATTATTAGTGTCTTCTCTATGACATCCATAGGCTATCAGCAGTGTGACGTGGTGGTAGGTGGGAGAGATGTGGAGGCACTCGCTCACTTTTCTCTGCCTTTCTAGGGTGGAACGCTCACTCAGTATGAAGGCAAATTGAGACTGGTGGAAATCGCTCAAGTGCCAAAAGCACATGTCGATGAGTTCAAGTCTGTGTCAAAATTCAAAATATTTAACACAAACAACCTCTGGATCTCTCTTGCAGCAGTTAAAAGGCTGCAGGAACAGAATGCTATTGACATGGAAATCATTGTGAATCCGAAGGTAAGTCAAGTGCCCGCTGCTCACTGGCTCCATTCCTGAGGTGACTGCAGGCCCCACACAGACCCGCTGCTCACTGGGCTGGCCTGCCTATCCCATTGGCTACTCCTTTCAGCCTAGTCAGTCTGCCTGTCTTTCAGAGTTTACACCATCCCTTTAGTGTGCCAAGCATGGTGCCCTCACTTGGCCCTGGGCTGTAGAAGTGGCAAGAGCACTGGGCCCCGAAGGAGGCGACCTACCTCAGCTTGCTTGTTGCTCATACTTACAGGCCTTTTGGCCAGAGGCACCTTGCGTGAGTTTGCTGAACCTTTGGTTCTTTGTAAAATGGGAATGTTACTGAACAGCAGAGTTATGATGCTGGAAAAAGATCACATATATATAAGTTTCTGGCTTATGGTACGTACTTGATAAATGTCAATTCTCCAAATTCTGTTTCCTTCAGTGAATCCCTGAAACTACTCCCCAAATATTAACTAGCCTACTTGGAACTAAGTTGCTAAAACCTGTTTCTCTCCCTTTGTTACAGACTTTGGATGGAGGCCTGAATGTCATTCAATTAGAAACTGCCGTCGGGGCTGCCATTAAAAGTTTTGAGAACTCTCTAGGTATTAATGTTCCTAGAAGCCGCTTTCTGCCTGTCAAAACCACATCAGATCTCTTGCTTGTGATGTCAAACCTCTATAGCCTTAATGCAGGATCTTTGACAATGAGTGAAAAGCGGGAATTTCCTACAGTGCCCTTGGTTAAATTAGGCAGTTCTTTTACAAAGGTATGTAATTATAAAGACATCTTCTGTCTCTCCTAAGATTATTACTGCCTTCATCAGTGGGAGCATGTTTATTCTGGCTTCACAAACCTTTATTGAGCAGTGTTCTAGATCCTAGATATTTAGCAGTAAATAAAAAAGACTGAGATCCTTGCCTTCATGGATATTCTAGCAGGGTAAGGATGATAAGCCAATAAATTGAATGTATAGTCTGCCAAGTGGTGGAAAATGCTATGGAGAAAAATAAAGCGTGAATCAGAATGTATGGGCAGGATGGTCAGAGACAGCCTCACTGAGAAATGGAGTGTGTCATGCAGGTGTCTGTAGTGGAAGCATTCCAGGCAATGGGAATAGCAAGTACATTAAAACCCCACCCTAACATGAGTGGAACCCAGAAAATGCAATCACGTAAAATGCAGAGAGGTTGATAGAATGATGGAGTGAGCCTTGGGGCTGGCCGGCAGAGCCCCCCGGGCCATCCAAGTCTCTTCTAGTCCTGGTTGCAGTTTCGTGCCACCTGCTGTGGATGGGTGTACTCATATATTGATGAGTCTAGGTCCTGTAACTGGACTAGAATTTCCAGGATAGCATCTGGCATTTTGGGAGTCTCCCCGCCTCTTTCATCAGCCTGGCTGGGCTGGGAAAATCCTGGTGATACAAGACCTATCATCTTCTCAGGTGCTGAGATGGGAATGCCAGCCATGTTTCAGCTAGTAACCTCACTCTCCCTTCACTTCCTCCCACTCTCCCCAGCCTCTTCCACACGCTGCAGAACTTGAGCTGCCCCACTTTGAGAACTGGGGCTCAGCTGGCAATGGCTGGAACACAGTGAGCAAGTGAGGACTGGGGGTGGGGCGGATAGTTGATCAGAGAGGGAACAGGCCAGATGGCGTAGAACCGTGTGATTGAATATTGGGAGTGTGGCTTTGTTTTTTTCTGGTGGAGAAGCCACTGGAGAGTTGTGAACTGAGGGGTGAATCAGGGAGCAGTGGTAGAACCAGGGAGACTAGGGAATAGGATGTTGCCAGAATAGGATGCTGACAGAAAGCAACGGTGGCTTGGACCAAGGTGGTGGCAGTGAAAGTAGTGAAAAATGTTGACATTCTGAGAGGTATTGAAAGTTGTACCTACAGGATTTGCTGTTGGGAGTAGATGGGGAGGGTAAGAGAGGGAAAAGTAAGGATCACTCTACAGTTTTTGGCCTGTGCAACTAGAAGCACGGAATCGCCATTTACTGAGAGGGAAGAAAGCTTGAGTAGAGTAGGTTTAGGGGGAGCAGGAAGGGGAGTTAAATTGTGGAGATACTGTAGTTATTAGACCTTCAAATGGAGAACTTGAATATATAAGTAGAAGAGAGATCCAGAAGAGATAGGTAAATTTGAGTGTTGTCAGCTTGTAGCTGGTATTTAAAACCATAAGATACGGATCACCTAGGGGGTGAGTGGCGCGTGGAGGTGGGTGGTCCAAGAACTGAGCACCAGGGTACTCCAAGGCTCGGGGATGCGATGAGGTGGAGGAAGCAGCAAAGGTGACTGAGGAGTTGCAGGTGAGGAATTGGGTAGAAAACCATGAATGTGTGTCCTGAAAGCCAAATGAAAATATTTCAAGAAAAGAGGGAGTGATCATTGTCCAGTGCTACTGCTGAATAGATAGAGTAAGATAAATGAGACATCACCATCAGATTTATCAGTATAGAGGTTTTGGAACCTGACTGGAATGGATTTAAAAAGAGAATGAGAAGAGAAATTGGAAATATGAATGTAGACAACTTATTCAAGAAGTTTGCTTTAAAGAAAAACATAAATGGAGCCATAGACAGGAAGGGATATAAGATTTAAGAGGTTTTTTTGTTATTGTTTTTTAAAAGATGGGAGAATTTATAATATGTTTATAAATGATGCGCAATCAAGAGTGAAAAAAATTAAAGAGAAAGAATTGCTAGAAAGTATTTTTGAATTGGCCACAAGAAGGATTGGCCTTAAATGAGAGTGGAAACAATCCAACTGTAGTACTAGGAGGGACAGAGTAAAGGGGGGAGGGGGCAAGTGGGTGGGTGGTGGTGGTAGAAGCCAGTGAAGTTTTCCAATTTTTCTCAGCAAAAATAGGAAACAAGGCCATATAATAGGGCAATTTTATAATGATAATTTGTGCAGTTGCTTTTCCTAAAATATATTCCTACCCATCCCTCACACTCAGCTCCAGTCTATCTTGCTTCCTTCCGCTCCAGATTAAGTGAACTGCTCATCTGATCTTAGAATATTGGTTGTCTTTTTTTTTTCCCCCTAATGTCTGATCTGCTCAGCTATATTTTCAATTGTTTGATTGTAGGGGCAATTCTTACCTCCAGGTCTCTCCCGCATATAGTGAGTACTTAACAGATAGGTTCTTCTCATAGAGGGCCTGAGCTCGGCCATAAACAGAATGTTTTTACAGTTCACTTAAACTATTTTGTTAATTTAATCCCTATCCCTCACCCTCCCCTTTTTTTTTTTTTTTTTTTAGCTGAGTATCCTGTCACCTGTTGGCAGCTCAGTGGCTGCTCAGCTCAAGCCAGGAATCCCGCTGGCGACCCTGTTGCTCGGAGCTCACACTCTTGAGTGAGCTCTTAACCAACTGAGCCACTCGGCCAGCCCACCTATCCCATTTTTGAAACAATTTATATGTCTCTCTTTCAGGTTCAGGATTATCTAAGAAGATTCGAAAGTATACCAGATATGCTTGAATTGGATCACCTCACAGTTTCAGGAGATGTGACGTTTGGCAAGAATGTTTCATTAAAGGTGTGTTGTTATGAAAATTACAGTTCTTATAGCTTTACAAAAACAGGCTTCATTTTCTAGTCCTAAATTTATCTTTTATTTTAAGGAATACTTCTTAGAATGTACCAGATAGTTATAAGACACACATTTTAAAAATGAAATACCTTACCACTATATTTAGTATTAATACTGCCTTCCATAGATATACAACATACTTAAAATACAATCATAATTGTTGTATATAGGAATTCTGTGGAATATAGCATTCACATGGAAAGCAAACATTAATAAATAATTGAGCTGGTACTATTTTATTGAAATATGACAATCTTTAAAATAGAATCACTGTGGGGCCGGCCAAGTGGTGCGGTGGTTAAGCGCTGGCTTGGGAAGCCAGCAGCCCCGGTTCGGGTCCCACATGTGAGGGCCAGTGACACTGCCCTCAAAAAATAAATAAATAAAAATAATAAAATAGAATCACTGTTAAATTAGCATTAGCTCACTAAAAATGACTATTTGAATCTGAATCAAAGAAAAAAATGACAACTTCATTTACACGGATTATAATCTATTCCTGTTAATCTGTTGTCATCAGTATAAACATATTTATCACATTACTATAGTTCTTGGGTACTTTTATGACCATCATTCCAGCCTATGGATATAAGTATTAAAACTTTGAACCAAAGGTAAAACAGCTTTTTCATACTCAAGTAATTTTTAAAATCGCATACCTAGATTTCATGTGATCTTCCTATTAAAGCTATTTAAATGAAAATCTTGAAAGAACAAAAAGATATAGATAGATAGATAGATAGATAGATAAAACTTCATTGCAGATACTGCCTCATCTAAACAGTCGCATTTAAAATATGAAAAATTTATCAATAAACTGCTTTAAAAAAAAACCCAAACCGATATGTAAATAGAAACCAAGCACCCTTTAGTTTCTTTATGAAGGTAGATAATGCTGGTGGCTTTAACATGTTATGTTTGTCATGTGTAATACTGTTTATAAATATAAGTACTGCATTGTAAATGGAGTTCTACATTAACTTGATAATTGTAAGAAAAAATCAATTGCATTTCAGCTTCTGTTGCAAGTACTCTCTTGCTTTTTCTTTTCCCTGTCATGTAGGGAACGGTTATCATCATCGCCAATCATGGTGATCGAATTGACATCCCACCTGGAGCAGTATTAGAGAACAAGATTGTATCTGGGAACCTTCGTATCTTGGACCACTGAATGAAAAATACTGTGTATGCTTTATACTAATTATGGGCTAAATAGTTTCTTACAATGAAATGTTCTCCAGGATTCTAAAATAGGCAGGTACTTGACTATGTTACTGTACTCTGCAGTGTTAATTTTTAAAGTAGAGTTTTTTGCAGTATGCTTTTAATCGAAGAAAAACACAGATGGAAGCAATACTTTTCTTCTTTGAAGAGGACCTTGAAAGTTAGTTCATCTTAAAGTGCAATATTGTTTCATCTTAAAACTGGGGCAGCTCTGCTGGAAAAATCTTTTAACAGAGGCCTCAATGATGGTCACTTTGAATTGCTTGTGATTTCAAAAATAAAGCTGTGAAGCAATAGATGTGTACACTTATGCTTTTCAATATTAACATTATGAAATCATGAAGAAAAATGGTGTACAGTAACTGCTGAACAGTAACTATATCAGTTGGAAGATTTGCTCTTGGAATAGTTATGTACTCACTGACCAGTTACCTAAAAAATCAAGTTTTTGCATTTCTGAGAATCTTGACCACATCATCATTTTCACAGGAATTAAACTTGAAGTTACTTAGTACCTCTCATTTAGTTCTAAAGCTGGGAAGCCTGCCATGCCTTTCACAGACTCTCCATTTATTCAAACAAAGTGGTATTTCTTCTCCCAGCTGAAGGGGAAGGGCTGGGTAGAGAGGTAGAGGGTTTCTTTTCCATCCTTGTTCTTTAGTATAGTGGGTGGGGTATAACGTTATACAAAGTTCCCTTTCCTTGAAGCTTCATTTCTTGAAGCTTGCTTGTTGTCACTGAAAAATGTTCATGAATAACCTTTCGAATCAGGTCTACTAGTTGTTTAATTTGTGGCTTTTCTCTAAGAATCAATTATATTTTCCAATTTCTTCCATACTTGTTTTTGAGTAGACTGCTTGTTTAAGGTTTACTGTGTACTATTAAAAAAAGTTGTCTTTTAAAGTCTGGTAATTTTTTACAGCTTTATTTTAGACAATTTAAGAACCAATGACATACCTCTGTAATGATAAAGGAAAGAAAACAGGCTTTCCTTTTAGGAAATTGAAGAGCACACAATAAGACTACTTCGTTGTACATAATCACCACAAGGTTAGGCACTCTGACAGGGTTAGGCAGGATTCCTGGTGGAGGTGAGGCACAGGCACTTTCATTTGTAGAGTGCTGCTGATTCTAATTTTGAAGGTATTATAAAAACCTTTATAAATAACTTACCACCTTGTATTTCTGGCCCCAACACAGCAGCCTATATTTTAAAAGTTCTATTTCTCCCTGGTCTTTGTTCATATATACATCAAAAGTAACTTAAAAACAAGAATCCAAGGGAACCATACGTTGTATGTTATCGAAATGTTAAAATGAGAACTCATAAGTAGGCAGAATATACAAAAATGTATTCTTACCTCTGCTAGAAATAAAGCAAAAAAAAACAAAACCAAAAAACAACTTCATAGATATTTTTATAAAAATACAACTATTAAACTGCAGGCTTTCATATACTATTTCTGAAAACTATTTAAATTAGTTGCATAAATAAATGCCAGTATCTTATTGTTAATGATTACTTGTGATCATCCTTTCAAGTATTTAGACTATTTTGGAAGGCTTTATACCCAGTTGACATACAGCAGTGGTTAGAAAGATTAAATATGTGACATACAAAGCCTGAATCGACATTGGTCACTAAAACAAAAACTGAATTCCTAAATCCAAGCAATCAAAAGATGTTTATTTTTTATAGAAAGATCTGTAAAAAAATAATTTTCAAACAGCTTTACTTTCATAGAGAAAACTTTCTACAGAGGTTGACTAAGATTTTAATATTTTAAATTGTACCATCATTAAATAAGGTGGGACACCATATGAATTTCATTGCACTGGAAGAAATGCAAAGCATTTTTTAATATAAAGTATACAGAGCATTCTAGTCAACTACAGCTGTGTTACAGCTATGTGTTCTTTTGGATTTGGTCCAAAGAAACCTGAGTCTGTTTCCAGAGAGAATGAAAAATGTTATAGACACCTGATCAGTTACTCCTCATTGAAGGAAGCACAAAATTGGCATTCCTTGTAGATCCCCACTGAATCCCAGCTTCCCAACACTGATGCTTTCCTTTTCCCCTTGCCCCACCCCAGTTCACTTTGGGTTCCAAGTTCAGTTCTTGAATCACAGGCATCCATATTTTCTTCACAAACATATACATCCCGTGGTCAGATAAGCTCTCCAGTTTTCCAATGTGCCATCACCTCTTCTGTTCCCAGATCTCGGCCATATTTAGGTCCAAATCTTTAAGGCCTTTTAAGGCTTGAAGATTTCCAGTGTAAAAAGCTACATCTGCTGTGACCAACCTAAACGTTGGAGAGAAAATTATTTTTAATCTCACACTTTCTATTCAAATAATTAAAAGTAGCAATTCTTACAGCGTCCTATCCTAGCAGCTAGACTATTCTTTAAAATTCAGATTTCCTAGGGACAGAATGTCATATATTTATCTTAGCAGGATTCCTGCTATCATGACCCCTTACTGTTCTATTTCAACAATAAATGTCTTTAAAAAGAGTAAGTCAAGGCAGCTTGGACTCAGTTTCATAATTGATCCTGCCCAACAAAAGAAAGATTTATCTTAGAATGAAACAGAGAAAAATAACAGGTTAAACTAAAATGTTTCTTTGATGAGTTGTCACTGGACTATACATGCATATAACTAATAAAATCATAGTACTAATATGACAACACTTGATAAAAAGAGAGAATTACACTTTTGAGCACTGAGCTGTCACGTTAATGCCTATCCCTGGAAAAACACAGCAAGTACACTCAGATAAACAGGAATATGAAAGCTGCATGCAAAAAAATAGGGACTGGTATGATTAAATGTATATTTTCAAAGACGTGGCCCATGGAAAAACAAATAGGCGACCTTGAATTAGTTTGTGAAAGACAGGAGGAAATACAACTTGAATATTTTAATGAATACATAAACTCTAAATTGCTGGAGTACTTGGGGACAAATTTATAAGTGTCTTTGGATGTATGTTCTTAATGTTTCACCTTTTACCCCATGGCAGAATTTAGTAAACAGCTTATGTACAATATACTACATAAATTTACAAAATGGTAATATACATTTATTTTAAGATACAGAGATAATAAATGAGAAGGACTTAAAGTAGACAGAAAAAATTTACTACAGGTATTGCCTAAGGGTTGGGGGGAAGAGAAAGACTTGTGATGGGGTCAAGTGGTACTTCAACTTCATTTGGAATGCCATTTTTTTAACATGATAAACATTTTTTTCCATGTAAAAATCACATGTTAATTGGTTCTAAGCAGGAATACAAATATTCTCTATATGTCTGTATTTTTAAAATATCTTATAATAGAAAAAAGTCACAAAAGAAAGAGTAAGTACAGTGCTGAGGAGGGGAAATAGGAAGCAACTGCTTAATTCCTCTTGGGGTGGTAAAAATGCTTGGAACTAAACAGGTATTGATTGCACAGAAGTGGTTGTGAATGCATTTAGTGCTATTGAATTAACAGTAAAACAGTTAAAATTTTATGTTATATGAATTTCATTTTGAAAAAAAGAAAACATACATTTTTATAGCCATAAGAACAAAAATTCCTTTTAAACAGATGATTATGTCTTTGGCTAGTCTATAGGTTAATTGTCAGGGAACTCTTTCAAGGGATCACTCAAAGACATGAATCAACTCACACAGAATTAGTGTCTTAGAAAGTATGTGAGTGAAGCTCTCTAAGGTTGTACTGACCTCCAAATAACTATTACCAAAACCAAAAAACAGGTAATGAATTAGTTTGCATGCTTCAGAACTATTGGTCTCAGAAAAATCAACCAATTTAGATTTAGTTATGGGAATAGAAGTAGAAGGGTGGAAGGGGACTTAAAAATATTTGTTGCTTGGGCTGGCCAAGTGGCTCAGTTGGTTAAGAGCTGGCTTAAGAGTGCGAGCTCTTGAGCAACAGGGCCGCCTGTTCAATTCCCACATAGGCCAGTGATGCTGCGCCTGAGCTACAAACAGGTGGCAGGATTTCTCAGCTCGTGTAACAAGATTGCCTGTTTCATGTGGGCTTCACCCACCTGCAACTAAGACTGAGCTCGGCACCTTGAGTTGAGCTGAGCTGTCGCCTGGATGGCTCCAGATAGAGTGTGCGCTCTTAACAACAAGGTGCTGGTTCGACTCCTGCATGGGATGGTGGCTATGCCCACCCACAACTAAGACTGAACACAGCACCTTGAGCTTAGAGGCCATGGGAAGCCACAGGAAGCCAGATGGCCCTCCATAGGGAAGACTGAAAAAAACAACAATGTGGCTGGTCCCCTCCCCCAATTCCCCAATTAAAAAATAAATAAAAATATTTGTTGCTTTCTTTATGAATAATCTCTGAGAGGTAGTGTTCATTATACTATATGAATTTTTCTGTGACTTTGAAATTAACAAATCTAAAAAAGGGAAAAGAAGAACCAGGTAACAATAATCAAGGAGGTGAATCAGAATTTTGTATAAAACTCCTAAATTGAGCTTGGCCAACTGAGTCAGCAGTCTAAAGTTTCCAAATAGGTTTTTGCAAAATCAAAGTAGTGGACTTGTTTTTTAAAGGCAAGGCCAACTTCTGACTCCAAAATACATTTTTTTTATTTTTTCCTGTAAGTTTGAAATTTAAGCCTGAAACTCCTTTATTATGGAATAAAATATTCCTAGAAATCCAGAGAACAGGTAACACACTAAGGAAACCATATTAAAGTGTAACAGCATGATCATTGCTTTGCATTTTGTATAATCTTTTCCCCCATATCTTTATCTATATTACTCTTCTCAAAAATCCTGTGACAGAATTTTTTATTATCATCCCTATTTTCAAATCTCAGAAAATTAAAGCTGAGAGAGGGTAAGTGATCTCAAAGTTATACAGCTAGTAAGTGGCAGAACTTAACCCAGATTTTCTTATTCTAAAGCCTATGTTTTATATACCACATGATTTCACCAATAATTTGTTAAATGGCTTACAATAAAATATGTACATATAGACATTTTGTTAACCCTGTGAAGGAATTAGCCAGATTTTATCCTTCTCATTTTATAAATAAGGCACAGAGGTTAAGTGATTCTCTCATGGTGACACAGCTACAAAGTGGCACTTTAATAAAGAGTCCTGTCTCAATAAGGGAAGACTATTGGGTAACCTAAGGAGGTGCCACTAACCCACACTGCCTCAAAACGGACATATAAGGTCAGTTAAGTAATTGACCATTTATAAAACACTTTAACAAAGACAGATAAAAAGGAAGAGTTTGCTGATTTTATAATCTTTGAGCCCTAGCATGATTATAGTGGAAAAGGACAGCATAATGAATAAAAACTAATCAAACAATTCAGTATTTATGTGGTAAAATTATGTTGCAAACATACCCATTTTGAGGTCCTCCGTCATTTATCACATTTAAGTGAGATAACTGCTTTTTCAAGTGGAGTTTGTAACTTGCATTAATTCTTAAAAATAACATCTGGAAAAGAAAAAAGCTAAGTTTCTTAAAGCTCTACTGAAATAGAAGACATAAATAGGTTATTGATACCAAATCAGAAAAAATTTGTTTTAACCTTTGTTTTCGCATATACTTTTAAAATACCCCTTTGTATTGTATTGCTATTTCAATATAGTTTTTGTCTTTAGTTGGATAAAAGCTTTTTCCCCTTTTCAGCAGTATTTCTTTTAGTGATAGGACTTATCCCTGCCATTCTGCCCCTTAGAAGTCCTCGGAGAAATGTAAGTGGAATCAACCATGACAGGAATAAAAGCATAAAAACAATGGAGAATTCTGTAATATAGTAACTAGGAACTTGATACAACAAAAAATGGTAGAGGCAAAGATACCGTCATCCTTCTAAACTGGTAAATTTATTTGAAAGTATTTTACTGCTCCTGTAGGCAGACTTTTTAATGCAAAGGCCCAATACTTCTTTGGGAAATAACATGATCTGAAATTATATACAATTAATCTATGGAAATAGTTTTGCAGAATAACATTTTTTATGAAAAAAATATGTAAAAAGTCATCTATGGAAGTTTTGTAGAATTACTGGTATTCAAGTGACAATACTGACATGAACTCCTATCATTTCCGCCCAGCTTTGACAAGGGTTCCCTTTAGATTATGACGTAAATGAAAACCCATGAAATACTGTATGCCCAACTCCCTGACCTGGCTAAGCCTCGCTCCAGAATAAAAACTGATGGCAAATCCAGAAGGTCACAAAGTCAGAGGTAGAGGATCTTATATGTGGAATGAAAAGGATGGCTTGGTTTAGAAAGAAAAGAGGAAGAAAAAAAGAGACCTGAGTGGGTGCTCTATATCTTATGGCTCCACCTCAATACCATCCCAAAGGAGCGGGATGGTATTTAATCATTAATGCAAACCTAGGGAAGCATGAAGAAAAATGGTAATAGCTAGTATAGGCTGGAAGTCTGAGGTAGTATGGGAAAGGAGACCAGCAGGAGCAAGAGCAGACTAGAGACATTAAGAAAGCTACTACCATTTGCTCCTAAATACTATGTCCATGCATTGAACCAATTAGACACAAGCTGCAATAACAAACATGTCTGAATAGCAAAAATCCCAGTGCAAGTTAAATTCATTAGTCATACAAAAAGGAGGCTTATATAATATTGTATCATTCTACAACTAGGCTTGAATGAGATCACCTGATATAGAGGGAACAAACTAAGATGGGTCAAGACTGGGAAAAAAAGAAATGCTGGAAACTTTGAAGTACTAAGAGAGATAAGGGACGCCAGGGGTTTGGAGCATCACTGAAGAATGAAGAGATACTTCTGTAGAGGAAGACAGTAGGGACAATGGGTGGATACGTCATAGGTGGGAGGTGCTAAAGACTACCCATTTTGCTATTTTTCCCAGTCTGCCTATTACAGATCACTTATGCTGTTCTAATAAATATTAATGATAAGGCATACTGACTGAGTTACTTTCTGTGTCATCTCATTAACTCTATCACTAATACTTCCCCTATCCAACTTGGATTATAGTCACATAATTTATATTCATGATTTAACATAAAGTAACAATTCATATTCATTGATAAATACCAACTCTGAACTTCAAACTAATAACATGAAGAATGATGTAAGTAGAATCTGGGAGCTCTAATACTCAATGGACAAATGGAAAAGTCTGCTTTTTAGAATTGCTGCCCATATAGCCAAGTTATTACTGCCCTGAGTAAGGGACACTTTGAAATTAGAAATTTTTATCCATGTTTCACAAATCAGTATAACAACTGGAAAAAAGAATAATCATATTAGAATATGAACTAAGTTTAATTGTGCCAAAAGCATGTAAAACACTCCAATTTTACATGCATATTAAAGGTTACATATAAGAATGTATTAGGAATTATTACTCACTTGTGTTTGTTCTTCTGGAAGGAGATCAAATATAGCTTCATGCATTTTTGCCATTTGCTTACAGATATTCCTGAAGCAGGCAGAAGGAACAGGAGCTTTCACCTCATACTAGCAGGGAAAAATAATGAGAATTATGTTCATGTCCTTTGGGTTGCATCTGTCCCCACTGTTCCCTAAGACAAATGTATTCTGCCTCTGCTTTCGAACTTTGATACACTTGTATATAGTGCTTAAGTTCACATGAGCTACTCATGCAAATCTCAAGAACTTTTCATTAAATATCCTAATCTACTTTGAGAGACAGCATATTCTGTGGCTAAGAACATAGGCTGCTTTCCTTAAGATAGACTGCTTGGGTTCAAATCCCAGTTCTTCCAGTTCTTAGCTATGTGACATTGCACAAGGTACTTCACTTCTCTGTATCTCAAAGGGCATGCTGTGAGGATTTTTAAAGATGGCTTATTAAAAGATTATTTTTCAGGGCCGGCCGAGTGGCGCATTGGTTAAGCGCTGGTTTTGGGATGCCAGCGGCCCCGGTTCGGATCCCACATGAGGGCCAGTGACACTGCCCTCTACAGCTAACAACAGCTCCACCTGGAGCTGGGCTGTGCGAGCCCCGGTGATGGTGTGGGCTGCAGCCCTTGCTGCAGTGGGCTGCCATAGGCTACAGTGAGTGGCCCGCAGCCAGCGTGAACGGCTGGCAGCCAAGAGTGAGCTGCCAATAGCCGCGGTGAGCGACATCCAGAGGCCAGCAACCGATCTGCCTCATCCGGGAAGAGCGCAATGATGATACCAACAGTGAAGCAACATCCTCCACAACTAAACTGAAGAACAAAAAAAGACAGCAACTTGTCTGTTTCCCTTCCCCGATTCCCCAACGCTGTTCCCCTCCGCCAATTCCCCAATAAAATCTTTAAAAAAAAAAAAAAAAGTTTATTTTTCAAACATGATTTTAAGAATGTGTCAAGCATGATCATATCTGAAATCAATATAACTATGGTACAATTAAAATGTTCTTTTTCTGGGCCGGCCGAGTGGCACGGTGGTTAAGTGCTGGCTTGGGAAGCCAGCGGCCCCGGTTCAGGTCCTACCTATGAGGGCCAGTGACACTGCCCTCAAAAAAAAAAAAAAAAAATGTTCTTTTTCTTTTGTAGGTAGACCAATATAGTAATCGTATTTATTGTGACTAAGGTTAAGGGAAGACTTTTTCTGCAAAGATCTACACTGAAAATTTAAACTTAGGTAAATTCATTTCACTATTACATCTGGAACAACATACTGGTATAATTTATACCATCTTTTGGCCCACATTTTAGAATTCACAGCTTAAATTATATACCATTTTTATTTATAAAACAAACGGGCTAAATGATATTTTAAATGTGTTAATCTTATATAGTTTATTAGAATGATGAGCTCCAATATACTGTTGTAGCACAGCCATGTAGAAGTCTCCTTGCAGTCCCAACTAAAGACACTCACGAAAGAGGACTTCCAGAAGTGCTTCAGAAAGTGGCAAGAACCATGGGATAAGTGTTCGACACGAGGAGTATTTTAAGGGGGATTAATGGCAATGTGTCTTACTGTAACAGAATACAGTCCAATCCGATTGATTTTTGACAAAGATCCCAATGAGAAAAAGATATTCCCTTCAAGAAAAGGTTCTAGAGCTATCAAAAAAAAAAAAGTAACTTTGACTCATACTTTGCACTACAGTTCACCCTTGAATAACATGTGATTGAACTGAGCAGTTCCACTTATACACAGATTTTTAAAATTCTGTGTTGTTCCAAGCATCAGCCTTTTTTGATCCACGGTTGGGAATTGTGGATGGGGAGTGCGGACTGTAGTTAAGTTCTTGCAGAGTCAAAAAGTTATATGCACATTTCCCACTGTCTGGGTGTGAGGGGGAGTTCCTCTAACCCCCCATATTGTTCAAGAGTCACCTATATATACAAAAATCAAGGGTCAGCCGAGTGGCGCAGTGGTTAAGAGCTGGCTTGGGATGCCAGTGGCCCCGGTTCGGGTCCCACATATGAGGGCCAGTGACACTGCCCTCCAAAGAAACAAACAAAAACAAAAACAAAATTAAAAAAAAAAAAAAAAGAACCAAGTAAAAATGGATCACAGACATATATAAAACCTAAAACAATAAAACTTGTAGAAGAAAACACTAGAATATATCTTAGTAATTTGGGTTATACAAAAATTTCTTAGGATAGGACACAAAAAACATGAATAATAAAATTAAGAAAATGATTAAACAAGTTTATTCAAATTAAAACCTGCTCTTGGTAAGACATTGGTAAGAAAATGAAGAGATAAGCCATTTAAGGACAAGGCAGAAGGCTTCTTCACCCCTGTGTATCTGTTACCTAACACACTTTGAATGAATGAATGAATAATGGCTAAGACATTAGTCTCTAGCCAGTAGCACAATTAGATGTTAATGTTTCATTCTATCCAATCAATGGTACCCTTACTTATGAGCTTCTTAGAATCAGCCTATATTATTGTGTTATCCTCCTTTTCCCAAATTAAATTTTCAGATAAGAAAATAGAAAGCTAAAAATTGAGAGGCTGACCCAAAGCAGCCACTGTCTGTTATTTTGCTATGAATTAAAAACACAGCCAAACTCCTGGGCAACCCATGGGAAATAAAAAAAGGCAAATAGGGTAAGGGGGCAGGAAAGAGACACTTATTAACATGGGGATAACACAACATGTCAGGGTAAAAAAATAAATCATTGGTGGAGAAGGTAGTAGAAAAAACACTAAGTTGCAATAGTCATGGCACATTCTTAACATAAAACAAAAAGGCAAAATATGTGAAGGGGGCGTTTAAAGTTTATAAAAGAGACATAATAACTAAATGCAATATATAGACCATATAGAAGTCTGTGTTCAAATAAGTTATCGTAAAAAAAACATTTTGGGACAATTGATAAAGTTTCAAATAGAAATAAATATTAGTTGATATTAAGGAATTATTAATTTTGTTAGGTGTAATACGGTAGAGTGATTATATAAGAAAGTGTCCTTAGATTTTAGAAATACATACTTTAGTATTTAGGGATAAAATACCATGCCTCAAATTTATTATAAAATACTTTAGCAAAAAAAGCAAAATGTGGGCCGGCCGAGTGGCGCATTGGTTAAGCGCTGGTTTTGGGATGCCAGCGGCCCCGGTTCGGATCCCACATGAGGGCCAGTGACACTGCCCTCTACAGCTAACAACAGCTCCACCTGGAGCTGGGCTGTGCGAGCCCCGGTGATGGTGTGGGCTGCAGCCCCTGCTGCAGTGGGCTGCCATAGGCTACAGTAAGTGGCCCGCAGCCAGCGTGAGTGGCTGGCAGCCAAGCGTGAGCTGCCAATAGCCGCGATGAGCGACATCCAGAGGCCAGCGACCGATCTGCCTCATCCGGGAAGAGTGCAATGACGATACCAACAGTAAAGCAACATCCTCCGCAACTAAAACTGAAGAACAAGAAGACAGCAGCTTGTCTGTTCCCCTTCCCCAATTCCCCAACGCTGTTCCCCTCCACCAATTCCCCAATAAAATCTTTAAAAAAAAAAAAAAAAAAAAAAAAAAAAGCAAAATGTTAATGACTATAAAATATAGGTGACAAATAAATGGAAAGTTCATTAACTAATCCTCTTTGTTTTTCTTTAACAAAAAAAAACAATAAAATGAGTTGTCACAGGAAAAAAATCTAGCCACAGTTCCAATTCTTGTTCAAAAACTGTAGATGATAAATGATAAAATGATAAAATAAAGTTAGCGTTTTAAGAGTACTGGCACTTTTTTGGTTTTGCTTCATTATACTCCACAGCTTATTACTAGTTCCACTATTTAACATTTACCTCATTCTACATTGTTAGGTGTTTATAGTCCTCTGCCTTATTAGATGGTAAACTTGAGAAGAGTCACAATGCGTTATTGATTGACTTTTGATACAGAAAAGAATGCCACATATCAAAAGGAAACTGGTGGACTAGAACTGCTTTTGAATTTAGCTTGTCCTTGGCAACCGTGAAGAAAATAAAGAATTTCTACACAGCAATAATTTTTCTCCAAACAAAACTAGAAACTAATTTAACAGGCATTATATAATATAGGTATGTTTGCACATAGCTATACATTTCTTAAACTTCTTAAAAGAGAAGCATAAAACATCTATGTTATCTATCAACTACACCAGAGGTTCTTAAAGTGGTCTGGGGACACCTCAGAGTCAGAGACTCTTTCAGGTAAAGGAGTAAAAACTATTTTTGTAATAATACTAAGATATTATCTTTTTCATTCTCATTTTTCTCTTGACTGAATAGTGGAGACTTTTAGATGATATGATGATGTCATCATTCTGAAAGCTAATGGAATGTGTATTCTTGTTTTAAATTTTTCTTAGTTTTAATTTCTAATATGGTATATATTGATAGGTATAATTTGCATAAACAAAAGCTCTTTGGGGTCCTCAATTATTTTCAACAGTGTAAAGGGGTCCTGTTACCAAAACATCTGAGAACTATTAAACAAACATAATATTTTTTTCACAAGTGCTCCTTTCTCACTGTTACCAGCAAAGGTTGAGGCACATGTTTGTATGTGAACGGGCACACTTTATCCTTGCCCTTTTATGATTTTTATATAGCTGTTGCTCCCAGTATGTCAGAATCTGAAGGATGCAAGTGGAAGCCAAGTGCCTTTCCCTAAATACGTTCTTGGGCAAGAAGTATACAGTAAGTAAACCTTTAAACTTTCAAATTATAAAATTTCTTCTTTCTCCCTAAGGTGTGTGTTGAACAACTTCTGGAAAAGAGTAAGTGCTAGAGCAAAAGTGACTGTGACTGATTGACATTTTTCTGAAGAAACCCTCCTAGTGTAACTGAGAATTCTTTGGAAAATGTTGCTTCTTTTAATTACCTACTGGGAATGGGAAGCAAACAAGAAATTAACATTGAAACTGATTATCTCTGAGGGAAATAACAGAGCACCTCAGACTGTGCTTTTTTTTTGAGGGCAGTGTCACTGGCCCTCATATGTGGGACCCGAACCGGGACCTCTGGCTTCCCAAGCCAGCGTTTAACCACCGCGCCACATGGCCGGCCCAGACTGCATTTTTAAAGTAACACACTTTATCACAAATTATTTTTTTCTCTATCTTGTTTTTTGTTCTCTCAATTCTATCTCTGGAAGGCTTTCAAATCAAAACCTGTTTTGAAGAAGGTACATATTTGTCAAAACAGCTAATACAAAATTACTTCTATATAGGGTCTCTATCATCCTTGAAATCATCCCTGGGGCCCCTTAGGAGATAAATCAACTATTTGGGTAATCCGAAGATTTTATTGAGGTTTTTTTCTAAACCCTGAAAAATCTGATTTGTTATACAACTGAAAAATCACAATGCCTTTAAACAAAGCCTAATGATTTCTATAAACAATTACCTTAGATAACAGCTTGTCAAATAAGCTATCCATTATCGCTACGAGCTTAGCTGATATTTCAGCTATGTGGTCATGGTAGTCCTGTAATGAGAAATAACATATTTAAAGCTCCTGGGTACATCTAAAAAATACTTAACAATTAAGGAATTAAATTTATGAAACTCCAGTAAAAAATACATGGAAAAGTACCTTAGTGATATGATCAAAATGCCTAAGCATGCTATATTGCTTAGGCTGCAGTCGAGCTTCAAAATGAGCCCGGATCACAGGAATGTAGTGCACAATTAACTGCAAGCAGCGTGAAGAAAGAGCTGAAGATCCAGGTGGTAGATACATCATGAAGAAACAAAAATTATATTAGTTGACTTTAAGTACATATCAAATTAAGTTAAAAACTGTCAATTTTTTACAGACCAGTTTATTTCATAAATGAAGAACACAGTGGCAGAAAGCAACGTATTTCATTTTGTTTAAGAAAATCATTTGGTATTAAATAATGTAATGAACATGCTGATTTTCCAAATGGACTCAAGCTGGGAATATTTCTGGCATGAGGAAGCTGATGGCACAACTGATTCTCTTCTAACATTCAGATACCTCTCATCCCAAAGTACCCCACATATATTACATCTTAACATTTTCCACAGTGGTGCAACTTCCAAATAACATACTTACTAGAGAGGAAATTCCTCATAGTATTTCTCCAGGAATCAATTTTTCAATTATGGTAATACATAAAAGAGTGAAGTAGCATTTGCTACTTTTAGAGCCTTTGGTTAGAGCCACAAAAACATCAGGTATACTAAAAACACAATGAGTATACTGACATAATACTTCAGCATGTGAATTAAATTCAAGAATCCATACCCAAATTTTTTGTAGTTATTGTTTTTAGTCCAACAACTTGCAGTGCACCAGCTCCAAGAACTAACTGGCAACTTCTTGAATTGAAGTACTAACAAAGGAAGAAGAAAAAATATCCAACAGTTTATTGAAAACGATTCTTCATATGCTAGCAACATGTTAACAGTTCTAAAAATACATTCCTCTTTCCTCTCATTCAAGGATCAAATAAATTTTCTAGTAGAAGCAATTAGTATCTTTTTAAGTAACAAAAAAAACCACTATCATTTAGTGTTTCTAAATGATAATATTTTCAGTCTGGTAGAAAAAAGTTGAGAAATTCTAAAGATCAAATTGTTCAGAAATTAATCTTTAATTTGTACTCACAAAACTAGTTCAGTCATTTTCTTTTTTTCTTAAGTTACTAACCAGAAAGTCCAATTTTCAAAAGGGTAACAAAATCTGGACTGAAACATGACAACTCAATTTCAGTGCAGAATCAATTGATGGATCAGACATTTGAAAAAATGAAACCTTTCTTTATGTTAGCAGTTAAAAATGTTAATATGAAATGGCTGAATAAAATGATCACATTTTCATTTTACATCAATGGTTCTGAAAGAATGATTTAAGAGAAACAGCTAACCTTAGTGAGGTGAATTTTGTAAAGTTCAGTAAATTCCTTCCAAGCACATTAGAAACCAGTCCAGGTTTTTTGTTTTTTTTTTTGACCTAAGTGGCCTCAGTCATGTTCAGCACCTAACGAACAAATCATCTCCTGTCTCCAATGTCATTAACAACTCTATGGATGTAATGAGGAATCACTAAATTTGGAGTGAAAAGGAAGCAGGCATCCTTCTTCCAGTAATATGTTGTGATTCAATCACAGTCGAATGTCACAATTAATGTCTTAAAAATAACCTTTAAATGTATTCGAGTTGCAAGATTAGTCACTTAGTCACACCCTAAAGAAGTACTTCTTCCAACTATGTTTCCATAACAGAGTAAAATCATACCCACCTTCAATAAATCTGATAGACGAGTAAGCATGTCAGTAGTAACAGATGGGATATTATCCACACACTGGCAATATTCAAGGATAATTCTTATCAACAGCAATACAGTTCTATAAGAAAAGGAAGATTACCCAGTAGGCAGTCAAAACAAGAAAAATTAAACTGATCTGGCATATAAAAAATCAACACTGATCTTGGTAACTGCTAAATTATGTGTTTTACCTACAAGTGCAGCAGAATACAAACTAGGGTGAGGCAAGAGAGATTCCTAGGGTGCAAAATTAAGGAGGAACTCAATTTCAGGGTCATGCAATTGCAGGGTCAACACTTACATGATCTTGAGAATGAATACTTCCTTAAATTTTGTGCTGGGGCACATCGCCCTCAGTGTGGCATCCATATTAAATAAGTCTCTTTTATAAACCAGGTATCCCATTCCTTGGCCAATTCAGTAATACTGATAAAATGCCTACCCAGTGTTTCTGATTATGTAGTACATCCTCAATCACAACTGGTGAATTAATGAAGGGAACCTAGTACAGATTTTCTTAGTGAGATGAAAGAGAAACTATGGTTTCTAAGAACAACGTATCTCCTAAGAAGTTTACTGATAAGTTATGTGGATGAAAAAAAAAAGGTTCTACGGAAAAGGGTGATCCGATCATAAATTTCTAACTGGGTAGGTCATGGTGGGTAGTCATGCCCCAGGCATATAACTTCTTTAATAAAAGATTTATCTTTGCCTTAAACAAACCCTGTCCATTGTTTCTGTGCATCTAAGTCAACCCTTGAAATAAGTCTAACTACCCTCATAATCTTGTAACCATGAGCTCTTGTATAAGAGTACACAATCTTGCAATCCAATCCCTGTCCCACCTCCATGTAATCTTCCTTAGTTCCCTCCTTAATTTCAAATGCATAAGAGAAGCTGTAGGGGCCATCCAAGTGGTGCACTGGTTAAGAGCTGGCTTGGGACGCCAGCTCTGAGCAGCAGGGCCTGGGTTAGGATCTCACATGAGGGCCAGCGATGCTGTGCCCTCTACAGCTAAGATGGTGAACAACAGCTCGACCTGGAGCTGGGCTGCTGTGATTCGCTGGCAATGACGTAGGCTGCAGCCTCTGCTGCAGTGGGCTGCCATGAGGTACCGTGAGTGGCTGGCAGTCAGCATGAGCTGCAGTGAGCCACTTGAGTGGCAGTCCAATGGTCGGTGAGCAACTGCCTCACCCAGGAAGAGCGCTATAATAATACCAACATGGACCAGTGAAGCAATGTCCTCCACAACTAGACTGAAGAACAAAAGGATAGCAACTTGTCTGTTCCCCTTCCCCAATTCCCCAACGCTATTCTTTGCCCCAATTCCCCAATAAAATCTTTAAAAAAAAATTTTAAAAAAAGAAGTTGAAAAACTTATTCTCTGGAGTATTTAAGACCTTGTTCCCTAGCATATGCTGCCAGTTCGGCTCAAATAAACTCTTATAAAAACTCTCTACAGGTTTGAATGTTTCTTATGTTAACAATCACAAAAGGTTCCCCTATGATGAGAAAGTTATCAGCTCATTAGCAGAACATATCATAAATTGAAAAGAAAAATGCTGGGAGGTTAAATAAGATTGAAATTAAGGGGAAAAGTGTCATTTATTACAGGACATCTAAATTCAATGAGATGCTCAGAAATGAGTGATCCATGTAAAATAATATTTTATAAAAATCTGAAGGATATCAGGAAGTAGTGATTCAAGAAAGATAGTATCTAGCCATTGTAACAGCTTAATTATCAGACCATATATTACTCTCCATGCATACTCCTAGAGTCAGCTTTACTGGGCAGGAGTCCATTGCTTATCTTTCGTGACCTTCTATAAGAAGATATAATATTCCCTCTTCAGCCAGGGAGTTCAGTTTTTTGCCTAAAGAGCCAGATAGTCAGATATAGTCAGAGGGGACCATTTCCATTAAGAATGGGAAGAGTAACCACATACTGGGTAGTTAAGGAGAGAAATCATAATTAGATGGAAGGCATGAGATTACAGGGAGATTGAACAAAAGCTTTGCCCTACCAGAAACAGAAAGGAACTCCAGAGGAGAAAGGAATGAAAGTGTTGGCTTACAACTGGGTACTTCAGAGTTTGGGGTAATACAGATTGAGAAAAAGCATCAATTCTATATGTATTTTTTGAGTACTTATTAGGTGCCAAGAAAAATGAAAATGGTGGGCCAGCCAAGTGGCTCAGTTGGTTAAGAGCTTGCTTAAGAGTGTGAGCTCTGAACAACAGGGTCGCTGGTTCGATTTCCACATGGGCCAGTAAGCTGCGCCCGAGCTGAGCTGCCGCTGAGATGCCAACAGGTGACAATCGGATGGCTTAGCTGGTGAGAGCATTCGATTCCCACATGGGATGGTGGGCTACGCCCACCTGCAACTAAAAGGACTGAACTCGGCATCTTGAGCTGAGCTGCCGCCAGCGTGGCTCAAGGGATAGAGCATGCGCTCTTAACAAGGCTGCTGGTTTGACTCCCACACGGGATGGTGCCTACGCCCACTCGCAACTAAGATTGAACACCGACACCTTGAGCTGAGTGGCCGCAAGCTGCCCACGGGCAGCCAGATGGCAACTGGACTTGGAGCTGAGCTCACTGTGCCCTCCATAACTAAGATTGAAGGACAACAACTTCGCTGTTCCCTCTCCCCAATTCCCCAACACTGTTCCCCTCCCCCAACCCCCCCAATTTAAAAGAAAAACGAAAATGGTAAGACATGATTCCCACCTTTGAGGAACTCAGAGTCTAACCATGGAGATGTGTACAAAAATAAATCTAATATACTGCAGAATGTACAATGATAGAGATATATAGTTACAAGGAGAAAATCACCCATTCTTCTTGGAGGCAGTAGCTATTTCAGAAAAGACTTATGCAGTGACCAAGAAACAAAAAAGAATGAAAAAGAATTTTGGTCTAGATATTGGGAGCTAGAGCTCAATTCTAATTCTGGCTTTCTTTGGGTCATTTTATATTTACCATTTAAACTTCTAAGCTTCAATTCTCTTAACTATTGAAAATGAACAATAATCCTTAAAATGTCTTTCACAATATGGTGGGTAGAGATCAAATGAGAACATACATATGAAAACCTTAAACTCTGAAGTGCTGTTAAAAAATATAAAGATATTTTAATTACCCATTTAATAAAAGGTATGTAGTACTAGACAAACAACACTGGAATTTATATTTTTCTTAGTTATTTTGAATATGAAATACTGTTATCAGTAGAAAAGTAAAAGACCTAATAACAAATGATGACAATGGAAATAACTACCAACAATTATTAACTTTTTATCAGGTGCTAGAACTATGCTAATGCTTTACATGAATTACCTGTTTAGGTCTGCAATAATTCTTAGTACTACTTTCCACATTTTGTTTTACAGATAAGGAACTGAGGCACACCAAGTAACTTGCCAAGGTCACAAAGAGTAACAGAAACCTAAGAATTCAAACCTAAGCAGTCTGACTCTAGAACCCACAAATTCAACTATTATACTATGTATTACACACTAAAAAGCTGCAGAAAAAGAGAAAGAGCTTGAGATACTAATAACATCATGGAGACATTATACCATCCTTGAATCATGTACTTCTAGATTTCTTGTTATAAGAGAAAAATCAACAACCTCTTTTTTGTTAAGCCAGTGTCAGTGTAGTCCCCAATAGATATAGAATACTATAAAGTATAGAAAATAAAAAGGAATCCATAAAATTTCCTTTAAATTCTTTGTAGGGTTTTAAATTGTTAACCCCAAATTTTCAATACACATCAAGGGAGAATGACAAGACCTATGTTTTAAATAACTGGATCAACTAATAAAGAAAAATGTGTCACTCACCCAACAACAGCATACTGTTGTCCCTCAACAATGAGAACTTCAGCTGGTTTCCTATCTTCTGTAACTAGAAAGTAAAGTAAATAAACAAGAGAGACAAGGTACAACATGAAACAAAATACCAGAGAAAAAAAATTTAAACCAGGAAAAAACTAAAGAAGAGAGTTCCTATTTAGGGCTTAAAACTGTCTTTTTTCTGAAAACAAATATCTACTTCCTAGGAAGCAATTTGGCACAGATTAAATAAAGTATAGCAGGTTTAAAATCAGAGCGATTTGGATTTGAATTCCAGTATGACCAATTAATTAACTTCTTCAAGCCTCAGTATCTGTATTCATTAAGCATGGATAGCTTAATATGTATCTTTCAGGGTTGTTATTAATGACAGAAATAGTGATTACAAACTGTCTACCTTCTA
The DNA here is from genome assembly GCA_033961575.1 of Aselliscus stoliczkanus. Lineage (NCBI taxonomy): Eukaryota > Metazoa > Chordata > Mammalia > Chiroptera > Hipposideridae > Aselliscus > Aselliscus stoliczkanus. The sequence goes on from CM066730.1 coordinate 74,619,924, forward strand.
AGTCTGGCACATGGTAAACAGACGAGTAAGTAGTAAAGAACAATGTCATTAGTTTGGAAAGGCAGAACTAACATTTCAACTGGCTGTCTTTATTACAATTCTTAAAATACAAATTAATTCCTATATTCAATGGACAGATTATATATTTTTTAAGATTTTTAATCCAGAAGTTACTTTATTTTCAGTATATGGTATTTCTTATCATCATAAAAAAAAATTCAGCATGTTGAGGCGAAAAAAAGGGCAAACTGAATTATTGCTCTGAATCAGCCAAATGAATTAGATTACCATGGGCAAGTCAAACTTCCCTAAAATTCAAGTCCCTTTGAGCTCTAAGACATTTGTGAACGAAAAAGGGGCTAGCTACAAGTTCAGTGAGCAAAAGTAACCTCACGGAGCGATCTGATCATAAAATCCTAACTGGGAAGGTGATGGTGGGTAGTTACACGTCTCTACATTGCAGAGAAGTGGCATAGCATAGCAGTTAAGAGAAAGAGCCCTCAAGTCAGTCTGCCTAAATGAATTTGGATCCTATCTCCACCACCTCCCAGCTATGTAACCTTGGGCAAGTTGTTTAACCCCTTCGTGCCTCAGTTTCTGTATTTGTTAAATGGAATACTAACAGTGTCTATCTAGCTTGTGGATCTATAAATAAGATAGCAATGTAAAGTGTTTAGATCAAACTCTAGTATCAAGTAAACACTCAGTCTTAACTGCTATCCATTAGACTTCCTTTCCCCAATATCTAGCCAAGTAGCTAGCAATTCAATAAATGTTTGATGGATGAATAATAACCAAGGATCCTTAACTTGGTAAGAACTAGTAAAATATTAATGGACCTCTAATAGTATAGACTTTCTTCTCACAGGGAAAAAAAAGACTGGGACAGAAGCAGGGTATACAGAGAAACCTCCTACTGTCAGTATCCTCTATTGAGGAAGTGAAAATAAATAGTTCACTTTGCAGGAAACATATATGGTTAATTCAATCACTGTATGTCATTTTAATTAAAAAATCGTTATGTTTGCATGACAGTGGATTGCAAAACCAAGCTGTTCAGGGACAGAATATATATCTCTGTCATCTAGTACAGCACCTGACACAGTGGAAAGTCAATCAAATAAGCTTGAAAAAGAAGATGAGTGATAAATCTCATAATTTTAAATGTGTTATTTAGAATGATCAGTGTTTTATTTTTCTTCTTTTTGCTTTGCTGATATCATACAATTAACTTAAAAACTGTGATCACCACCCAACGCTGTTATCTACTAAAAATGGTCACTAAATAGCAGAAATTTACTTAATTTCTTCAATGCCTCTCTCTGCCCTATAGAATTAATCTGTTTTATACCTGTCTTTAATACCCTTCTCTCTTGTCACAGTGGTAGAACAGATAGCCTTTCCCTTGAACTCTCAATTCAATTCCAAAGAACCTGCCCCATAATCACCCTGTCACTCTTACCCTAAATTAACCTCCTTCCTTTTCCTGTTAAACATAAAAATACAATAGTTTTTCCTACCTTAAAACTCTTCTCCCACCTCCCTAAGTGGATTAAGGTAACAATCTAATTTCTCTTATGTCTCTAGCTGCCACTTCATCACTCACTTTCCCTTAATACCCAAACTTGTTGAAAAACTAGGCTACACTTCTCTACCCTTCCTCACCTTTAGAGTTATTTACCATGGAATTACAATCTGACTAACACTCTACTGAATTACTAAGATTACAAATGATAACCTACATGTGCAGGAGTCAATATCTGTATTTTACTCAGTCTCTCTCAGAGTACAACTGCATTTTGTGCAATGTGAAGTATATAACTGAAAAAATATGTCTATGTCAAAATATTAAATTTTCATTAAATGCATAAAATTTGAAAATGCAACTGCCTCCTCCATCAAAAATATTCAAGGACTTCATAATTTCAAATCTGGTATCACAGGATGAGTTGTATAGAGGTTTACATTATTATCACATGACAATTCCACTTTACTGGTATACAAAAATATCTCCCAACCATTGCAAATTCTTCATATGAAACCCAACTGTTATTTGACACTAATGACAATTCTCTTCTTGAAACTCAGATTTTTTTATTTCTATGTTCTGGATTTGTTCCTACCTCTCTGGTCCTTCCTTCTTAGTCTCCTTTGCAGTTTTCTTTTACTAGTTTTCATGTCATACAACATTATCTGCTAATATATTGTGTCTACCGTGATTGCTAATATATATATTTTTCATTAGACTTAGTCCTTTTAAAGTAGAATTATAACTGCTATTCTGTCTCAATATCTGACACATGGAAGTTTACTAGAGTTCAATGAATGAACACGTCTCTGAATAATATGGTATAGTGATTGATAACACAGTTATGAAATTATAAAGCTGATTTCAAATTCCAGGGCATCACATTTGCACAAAATTCCTTAACACTTCAAAGCCTCATGCTTCCTCACTTCTTCACTGTTAAACAAGGCAACAATAGTATCTTTCTCATAGATTGTTGAGAGGATAAACTGGAGTGATGCATATAAAGCATCTGGTCCAGGGTCTGGCATATGATTAACAATCAATAAATATCTGAAATTATTATTATAAATTACCATAGATACTTTCCAGTCAACTACTTACTAACTAAACTGAAAGTATTAGTTCCAGGCTTTTAAAGAGGCACTATCAATTAAAGAAATATTAAGCATTCTTACAAAATGAACAAAGAATATTAAATCGGAATAGTGAGTGAAAAAATACACATACTCCCTGATTTTTTTTCAGGTAAAGCAATCTTTCCATCTGATATAGAATCAACTAGATCCTGAAATTCTGCAGGAACATCAGCTTGCTTCCAGCGCTCATTGTCTAAGAGGAGGCTATTCAAAGGTAAAAAGAAAAGAATATACACTTTAATAATATTTCAACGCCATCTTCCTTGCTTGAAAAGAAAAGCAAGAGCTGAGGAAGTACATCAGACTTTTGTTATGTCATTTAATAATAATAAAGACTACATGTATCTTAGTTAAATTCAAATAGAGCACATGTGATGCAAGACACTGAATTTTTAAACAGTAATGGGCATCAGTTATTATTAGTACATAAGATTTAAAAATGCTGAACATCTTAATAAATAGAAATAACTCATAAACAGTATGAATACTTGCAGAAAATATATTTATTAGCCTAACCAAGAAGAGTGGTGAAACATAATTAACTTCACTTTGGGAAAGGAAAGGCAATCAATCTATTGAGGATCTTCCTGGTAAATACATTAATGGAAATAAACATTCTAACTCCACTTTGAAAAGCCAAGAAATGTGATTTTAATTCTATAATCTGCCTTTAATTAAAGAGAAAAAAATTTGTCAGGGGTTTGGTTAGCCAATCAATAAAGTTTCTTCTTTTAAATATAATTGTGTTTTGTAAAGAAAAAGGAAAAAAATTAAGAACAGAATGGACATGGTAATGATACCTGAGCTTGGTTTTTCTCTCTTCATGAAACCTGTTTACAAATTTATTTGCTTGACTCTGAAGTGCTCCAAGTAATGACATGCTTTTTCTTCCACAGATCTGCTCAGTGTCTAAAATGAATGTTTCCATTAATCTAGAAAGTGTTATGAATTCCATGGAATTTAGCTTCTCAAGAAAACCATCCTAAATTTTAAAGATAACACAAAAATCATGACAGAATTAGTAGAACACCAAATATGGATGTGCTATAAAACTGAATCAGTTTAACAAATGTTAATATTAATTGCATTATTTTTATGCTATATAATTATATTAATTCACAAAAATGATTTGAAAGTTTGAAAATGATTTTTAACAAAATTTTCCAATACTTTAGTACCATGTAGTGAATATAAAAAGCTTAAGATGTTTAAATTTTATAATACAGTAGCTCAAATAAATTCAGTTAATTTCATAAAAATTTCACAATATTGGAGTTCAACTAATTTTATTAATTGGCTAGTTATACACACACATATATAAAACAGCATTACTAATTTAAAATTAATAATTAAGGTATTATATTTCAAAATCATTCAATTATTTATTTTAAAAGAATACCTGAATAAGTTTTCCTATTTCTTTTTTTTTTTTAAGATTTTATTGGGGAATTGGGGGAGGGGAACAGCGCTGGGGAATCGGGGAAGGGGAACAGACAAGTTGCTGTCTTTTTGTTCTTCAGTCTAGTTGCGGAGGATATTGCTTCACTGGCCCATGTTGGTATGTCATTATGCTCTTCCCAGATGAGGTAGATTGGTCGCGGGCCTCTGGATGGTCGCTCACTTCGGCTATTGGCAGCTCACGGTGGCTGCTGGCAGCTCACGGTGGCTGCCAGCCGCTCACGCTGGCTGCCGGCCGCTCACTGCAGCCCACTCAGCCCAGCTCCAGGTGGAGCTGTTTGTTAGCTGTAGAAGGCAGTGTCACTAGCCCTCATATGTGGGATCCAAACCGGGGCTACTGGCATCCCAAAACCAGCTCTTAACTAATGCACCACTCAGCCAGCCCCTATTTCTTTTCTTTTCTTTTTTTTTTTTTTTTGAGGGCAGTGTCACTGGCTCTCATCATATGTGGGACCTGAACCAGGGCCACTGGCTTCCCAAGCCAGCGCTCAACTACCACACCACTCGCGGTCCCTATTTCTTTTATCTGGATTATTTTTAACATCTTCCTGATAGGCCATACTAGTACCATTAACCCTATTAAGTGGTAAAGATATAATATGCATTATAGGAAACATAGGGATATAAGCAAGGATATGATTCCAGAGCTTCAAAATAATTACACTATGTATAAAATATCTAAAGCTTTATCAAAACAACTAACCTTTGCTCTTGACAAGAGAAATTTGACAGCTCGATCATGGCATATGTCTGAGGCACTATACAATAACTCCTGGATATTATTTGCCAGCTTTCCTAGCTCTAAGTCAGTTAATTTCATGTCTTCATTCACTCTGAAAATAATAAAAAGAGAGTAAGTCAGGATAGGTTGTGAACACATTGTTCTATATAGCTGACATATAAATAAAAAAAACAAAAAAATGTAAATTCACATTTGAGGGAAAATTCTATAATGTATCAAATGCTTTTTTTTTTGGTGAAGTGTCACTTAAACAAGCTCAGATAATACAAGTATATTTTACCTTACCCTAATCTTACATAAGAATAATTTTCTCTTTATGCTGTATTTTTTTTTTCTTAAGATTTTATTGGGGAACTGGGGGAAGGGAGCATCATTGGGGAACTGGGGAAGGGGAACAGACAAGTTGCTGTCCTTTTGTTCTTCATTCTAGTTGTGGAGGACACTGTTTCACTGGCCCATGTTGGTATCATCATTGCACCCTTCTTGGGTGAGACAGATCGGTCGCCGGACTCTCGACAGCCGCTCACAGCGGCTCTTGGCAGCTTACACCGGCTACCGGCCTCTCACGCTGGCTGCTGGCCACTCACTGTAGCCTATGGCAGCCCACTGCAGCAGGGGCTGCAGCTATGCCGTCCCAGGGACTCACAGCAGCCCAGCTCCAGATGGAGCTGTTGTTCACCATCTTAGCTGTACAGGACAGTGTCACTGGCCCTCATATGTGGGATCTGAATTGGGGCCACTGGCATCCCAAGCCAGCTCTTAACCAACACGCCACTCTGCTGGCCCTATGCTATAGTATTTTTAATATTTAGATCAGACTGTGGTTGAAGAAAATTCTGTAAAAACTATAGCAAAAAACATTCTACTGGGTTGTTGGAAAAGTCATGACATATTTTTTCTATGTTTTTCGTTGCAAAAATGCATCATGACTTTTCCAACAACCCAATAGTTTGGTACAAGGTCGTAGCTGTAGTAAGTTGTGCACAGATGACTAGGATGACACAGTGGAAGGAGGAAGGAAGGGATGTTATTTCATGACAAACAGGCCCTCTTTTTACTGACTATTATGAATGATTGCTCACATTCAGTTTACATGAACTGACATCTTCTGAGCATTTATTGAGTTTAAGTGCCTGGCACTAGAGGGATATAACAGGTCACTGTCCTCAAGAAACTTACAATTAAACAGGAATATTTATAAGATGTAATGTATTTTTTTCCAGTTTTGAGAAGGAAATGTAGAGATTCTGTTTGTATATATTTTTCCCCCCTTGGGCATATATAAAGGTCACTGATTCCATGCTAACAATGTTAATGTTACCATGAACCAAGTTAAGTGACTTAGCATTTCTTTCCCTTTCAGTGGAATTAAAATAATTTTCAAAGATATTACAAAGCAGCTCTGATGTTTAATTTGAGGTAAGCCACTATTCTAACTGGGCGAAAGTATTAAAGAAAGTTATTTCCTGCTATCCTTCAAACTTATAATATAACTAACTGTATTTACTAATACTTTAAAATAACAGAGGGATTAATATTCTTAAAGTACTCCCAGTAAAAGTAATTTGTTTGGTTCTCACACTCTGAGGCAGGTAGGTAAATATCTACTTTACAGATGAGGACACTGAATCTTTGAAAGTTTAAGTAACCTTCCCAAAGTCACAAAATTAAGAGAGTGGGACTAGAATCCAGAATTAGTCTAATTTATTTCTAATCTGCTGAACTTTCTCAACTCCAACATTTACTTCTATAAAAATGATCCAGTGCTAAATACCTGCTCCCACAAAACTGTGCTTCAATTTCAAACTTCAAATGTACTATTAAAACAAAATTTTATTTTCTGAAGGATTTCAAAATTTGTCCCAATGTAACAGAATGAATTTGGAACTCCTGACAATATAGTACCAATTAACAAAGATATAAACAGAAAATAGGAAAAAAATAAAACAAAAACCAACTTAAGTCTTTAAAAAAGTAGGGTGACAATTTAAAAAACTGGGAAGTTTGGTTTTTAAAAAAATTATTTATTTAATTGTGATTTTGCTGTTTAAAAAGATTTTTAATTTTAATTGAATCTTTTTCATGTTAACAGGAAAAAAGCTCACAAATGTGTTTCTGGGTACATATACAAACCAACTGAAAGCAGGATCTCAAAGAGATATTTGCACACCCAGGTTCAAGTAGTAGCACTAGTCACAATAACCCAGAGATGGAAGCAACCCAAGAGCCCACTAACAGATGAATGGATAAACAAAATGTGGTCTACACATACAATGAAATATTATTCTGCATTAAAAAGTAAAGAAATTCTCACAAATGATACAACATGGTTGAATCTTGAAGACACTGTGCTAAGTGAAATACGCCAGACACAAGAAGACAAATACTGTATAATTCCACTTGTATGAAGTACCTGGAGTAGCCCAACTGATGGAGATAGAAAGTAGAAGGGTAGTTGCCAGGGTATGGGTGGAGGAAGAAATGAGAAGTTGTTAGGTTGTTTCACTTTTGCAAGATGAAAAAAGTTCTAGAGATTGGTTGTACAACAATGTGAATATAGTATTTATCACTACTGGGTTGTACACCTAGCAATGGTTAAGATGGTAAATTTTATGTTTTTTACCACAATTTAAAATAAATTTTGGTCTAAAAAACCCCACAAAACTTTCTAATTCATACCATTATTATTCCTTTCCCATTTCCTGTCTGGGAAAGTATTTACTCTTTTATGCCCATATCTACATTGCAATAAACTTACAAAATTGTAGATTATTTTGACAATGTAAGAAAATAAGGAAAATCTACCACTAACAAGGATAAAATGTCAGGCATCATTTTTGCATGTGCTGTATCCATGACACAATTATATATTGCAAAAACAACTGATATAGGAATAGCCAGAGCCCTTGTAAGAAACAACTAGTTAGGGTCACATATATAAATATACTCAATCCATTGCCCCCTTGGGCTGCATAGTTCCCAGACATTTACGTGCCAATGGAACACAGGAGGAGCCATCTATAAAACGAGTTATCATGCTGGGGGAGCATGTAATTGGGGAAAGCCAGGGAGGCTTCAAAGGATAAAGGGAGCCACAATAGAGGTGGGAGGGGAGGAATATAGATTATGAGACCACATCTGATTTAAAGGAATCTCAAATGGTATGGCAGACTGCTAGCTATCTTTCAATATCTTATCTCTTCTGTTACAATAATAGTTTTAGGTGGCAAATAGCCAACAAGCTAAAGGCTATTTCTCAAGCCTCCCTTACAGCTAGATATAGTCATGTGATAATAATATTCTGGCCACCAAGATGTAAGTGGAAGAAATGAGTGCAAATTGTGGATTGTACTCTTAAAATAAAAGAAAGGATAAAATATAAACAAATCTATATACAGGCAACAGTAAACTCTATATGAATTTGCAGCAGACCAAGAGTAATCCAGGCAATCTTGGAAGAATAAAAGGTAGGAGAAATTATTCTACCAGATATTAAGACTAATTCAAAAGCTATAGGAACTAAGACAATTTTACTTAATGGTACTGGTGCAAAGACAGAAAATGAACAAAACAGAGTCTAGAAACAGACTCACACATATATGAATATTTGACTTAAGGCAAGAGTGGCGCTACAGACCAGTGAGTAAGTTAATTTTTTCAACAAATGATGTGAAGTTAGAAAGATATCTATATGGGGGAAAAAAGAAAACAATCTCATTATACACAAAAATCGATTCCAGATGGACTGCTGGTCTAAATGTGAAAGGGACAGCAACAAAACTAGAAGATAACATAAGAGAATATCATCAAGGCCTTAGAGTAGGGAAAGATTTTTTAAATAGGACACAAAAATAGCACAAACCATAAAGGAAAAGAATGAATCATAGAACTATGTTAGAATTAAAAACTTTTGTTCACCAAAAACCCCAAGAAGAGAATGAAAATTCAACTCATAGAGTGGGAGAAGATATTGGCAATATATACAACTGACAAAAGGCTTGTGTTGAAACTACATTAAAGAACTCCCATAAATCAATAAGAAATAAAAGACAAACCAATAGGGAGGTGGGCAAAGGACTTGAAGAGGTACTTCACAGGAGAGGCTATCCAAACAGCTAATGAATATATATGAAAAGTGTTCTCTTACTGATCATCAGGGAAATAAAAATCAAACTAAACTGACACCATACTTACCAGAACGGCTAACGTATAAAAGACTAACAATACCAAGAGTCAATAAGGATGTAGTGACAGGAACTCTTCCATACTACTGATGAGATTGTAAATGAGCACCATCACTTTGGGAAACTGGCATTAGCTGACCATTCATATACCTTATTCATTTCTAGGTATATATTAAACAGAAATGTTTATAACATGTACATCAAAAGCATCTACAAGAATGTTTACAACAATCAAAATGGAAATAACCCAAATTTCATCACCAGTACAAGGAATACCTTCTGGTGTAGTCAGAAAGTAGAATCCTTGTACTCAAATAAACTACTGCTACATGCAAGAACTTACAAAAATATCACAAACATAATGTTGAATGAAAGAAATTACAGACAAAAAAACATGGTTTCATTTACATGCAGTTTAAAAAGTGGAAAAACCAATAATCTAGGAACTGGTGGAGTGACAGTGTAGTGGCAAGAAGGGCTTCCAGAGAGCTGATAATGTGCTATTTCTTGACCTGGGTGGCGATTACACCAATGTATTCAGTGTGGTAATTAATGGAGCTGAAAACTTACAACTGATGCACTGTCCTATATGTGCATTATACCATAATAAAAACTTAAAATAAAAGAGTAAGTTGGGTACTAGCCCTTTGCCCTCTCCTTTCCCCTGCTAGGGATGCAGATGAGATGATAAAAGCTGGGGCAGAGCAGCCTACTTAGACAAAGATGGAAGCTACACAGTGAGGATAGTAGAGCTGCTTTCTCAGCTCTGCACCTCCGACCTCTGAATCATTCCATGAGAGAAACATAGTTCTATATTGTTTAAGCTATAGAGGTTTTTACATCTCTTTTAATGGCAGTTTTAGACTGCATGCTAACCAGTAAATGTGAAAATACCTGAACAAAGAAAATATCTTTTTATTAACATGTAGTTCAGTGGTTTGTTTTTGTGGAAAGGGGAAGTGTTATAAATGACTTTATGCTGTAACTGTTGTAACTGTAACATTTATCAGCTCCTGGGCCATAAACTGACTTATGTAAAAATGAACAGAAACACTGAGTTCTTATTATTCTTAATAACAACTAAATCCAAACTATATTCTTGGACTAGAGAGACTTTATTGGCTTTGTTTCATTTTCATTCTTTCTATACAGATTACTGGGAAAATTGGTGGACTTTGAATGGGGGTTTGTGAATTAGATGATAATAATGAATCAATGTTTCCTTCATTTTAACTAGTATACAGTGGTTATTTAAGAGAGTATTATTGTATTTACAAAATAAATACTGAAGAATTTGGGATAATGGGACATTAAGTCTGTAATCTATTGTCAAATAATTCATAAAAAATACTAACATAAGAGACAAAGAAAGAAAGAGAGGGACAGAGGAAAAGGGAGGAGAGGAGAAAGGGCAATGTAGTAAGCTGCTAACAACTGGGGAACCAAACAAAGAAATATGAGAGTGTTTTGAACTATTCTGGCAACTTTTCTATAAATTTGAAATTATTTCAAAATAAGTTTTAAAAACTAATGTTTAAAAAGATAGTGTGATCCACTTGGAAATTCACGCCTTCGAAAAACCAAAAATTGTAAATCAGATACTCACTACATACAAAATACAAAGGTGACAGAGTAAAAGGAAGAAAAATAACCAAGGTAACACTGACCTGAGTTCCAAGACAAGTTCTGCCACTAGTGACTTTAAATAAATCATCTAAACTCTGAAATGAGGGCATTTAATTAAAAAGTTTCTTTCTAGCCTTCAAATTCTACAATTCTTGATTACTTCTGCTGCCCACCCACCTCACCTTACATACATTTTCAAAAAGATAAATGTTTAATAAAATTATTATTTTTTTGTTAATTCCAAGACCAAAGCGTACATGGTTTTTCAGTAAACTGAATAATCAATCTTATTGAAACCATTAATAGGATGACTCAAAATCTTGTTAAGTTGGCTGCAGTTACCATACTCACATAATGTCCACGCCTCCTGCAATAACAGATGATGATGTCTGCTCTTTGCTGGATGAAGAATCAGTAGTACATTCTGGTTCGGATACCGAATCACTGCTGCAGGGTTCGCTATTTGGAGATGCATTTCTTTGAGAGGTAGCATCAATTGCTATAGGTGTTAATTCACTCTCACTGAATGCATCACTTATAAATATGCCTTGGTGGATTAAATAAGCGACCTCTGTGTCTAGTGAATTATCTTTTGTTGTGTTCTTCTGTTGTGAAATCTCCTCCAATGCTCTAGTTCTTTGGTTTTTGTCAAGAACTGAGAGAACAACGCTGTGAATGATATTTAATGTTGCCTATAAGAAAAGAGGATACATTTTTAAAGGATTTAAAATAACTTGCACCTAAAGTTCTCATAAGTGAATTCTGTATATGTATTTTTGAGCATCTTATAAATGAGTCAAGATCACACATATCAGAATTTCTATCCATCTTTTATTACATAGTAAATTTGATTTGTGAAAAAGAACTGCTCAAGACAAATGGGTTCCCTAAAGCTTAGAAATAAGGTTCTGTATTTTAATTGATTTTGTAAATGGAAATGTCCTAAATATAAAAAAAAGTGAAAACATGTCCTAGTTATTGAGCAAGTTACAGATACAGTTTTGCTATCTATCACTATCAATGAGTGGGATCAACATTTTGGTAGGAGTCTAAATTAAGTACAGTGAATCACATTTTACAAACTTTTCCCATTCTGATTGGAGAGCTTATGCACGTGACTCAGCATTGTTCAAATGTCAATAAGGAAAAGTCATGTCACAGATAAGTACCAAAGTCCCCCAAACCATTTTAACATGATACTCAGGAGATGCCAGGAATTTTAACTAGCACATACAACACAATACTGACACCTAATACTTCCAAGAACATCTAATTTCAAAATAGCCTATTATACTCAGTAATTCCTAATGACTCTCTTATTAAAACATAATCCCAACCAATATGTATTAGAGTCTGTGACATCTTCTCTTCTGAAAAATGCTGTATGGTATTTTCTAAAGCCTCTTTAGAAAAATTACAAAAACAAAGAAAAGAAAGGTTTTTATTCCCATTTGATTCTATATCTAATTATAAATTAGAAAGTTAATTTTAGGGATATTCTGGATAAACTGATAATCACATAAGCTTACCTTAACTCTCTGTAGGAAAACTGTAAACTTAGAGAAAATATCCTTTAGCAGATCAAACCACTGAGGAAAATTCAACATTCTCATCTGATCTGCAAGCCTAGGAAAAAAAAAAAACAATTCACGCAAAAATAATGATTGTTTTTGGGCCAATATGATAAATGATATAAATCTACAAATTGGAGGAAACTATACTAAATGCTATCTAGTAACAGAAGACTAATGCTTTCATCTAGATGCCTAACTAATATTATAAAACTGAGTTGAAGAGGTCAATTACCAAATAACTCCTCCTTATTAAATATCTCTAACACTAGTCTAGTCAAGTATACTGACTTATGGATCTTACCTAATTCCATACTAACTTATGAATCTTACATAATGATTCCACGTTCATAATGATTCATGAACATTGGATGACAAAGCCACAGAGAAATAAACAAATTTTGGTTACAGGTGGAGAAGATACATTCTGGAATAAATAAAACCAGGAACATAACACCTCCCTTCATAAACTTAATAACCTACTTTTCTAATAACAAACTAAAAATACTTTTCCACATATAAAAGATAATATGGCATAGAGGGTAAGAACATGAGCTCTTGGGCTACACTGCTTTGGTTCAAGTGCCATTGTAGTATAGCTAATTGACTCTTCACAAGCGACTTATTTCCTCCATGCTCTTTCTCATCTTAACATGGGAAAAATAATAGAACTTATCTTATGTGGTTGCTGTGAATATTAACTGAGTTAATAAGAAGTACTTAGAACAACTCATGGTACATAAAAAAAGCACTATGTAAGTATTCACTAATATAATATTAGTATACATATATATGTAATATATACTAGATATAATATATATCATACTAGTTATTATATTAGTATAATATATAATAAAACTAATTATATTATATTAGTATAATACAGAGGGTGCCAAAAAAATGTATACACATTTTAAGAAAGGAAAACTGTATTAAAATTATAAAACTTAATATATACCCATAACAAAAGATGAATACAAGTCATGTTTGACTTTTGCAATTCCAAGAGGTGCTCAGTGTCCAGACACTTCTGATTACGGCGAACTACTGCTTGAGCCACACTGACCAAAGTGTCCATTTGTATACACTGGCATCCCCGGTATATAGTATAGCCAATATTTTTATAGCTGACATCAATCAATAACTTCAAGATTAAAAAATTAATGCAAAATACAATTCCATAAAGATATTCTATAGTATCATAATAAAATGCCTTATTATTCTGAACTTTTAATGAATGCTGCTGCAGCTAAGAGTTTATTTTCCAAAGATACTGCTATATTTGAGATACCAAAAGTTCTCTGAGAAAATACCCTGGGGAAGAAAAAAATTTAAAATAACTGACTCTCCTGTCCATAGGGCTTATAACAGAGTCCCAAAACTTAATTTTTGCAACTGTTCTATGAGTGATTCCTGCATTATTAGGATTGCTTCACCTAATTCTGAAACTTAGTTTTCACTAGGTAATAGTGTGGAAATTAAAACTCCACAATCCTCATTCTGAGTCTGGCCCAGAGAAGTTTCACAGTTGTCCATATTGCTATTCATATTTTAGGTCAGTTAATAAAATTTACATATCTATATGAATGAGAAATTCATAGTCATAAAACACTTATCGCTATTCTCCAAATAAAAGAATAGGGATTTCAAGAGTGAAAACAAAAATTACAGACATAGGCAATTCAAAATTATGTACTCAAACTTCTCAAAACCTATTAGAAGTTGGTTTTTAATTATTTGGCTAAATAATTTAAACTTAATACTGCTATTCCTCTGAAATGGATTATCTTCAGTTTCCCCCTCCATATCTACATTGTATCAGCTCTACCCTCTCTCTGCCCTCGGAGGCTGATGTGCTGGGCTTGGCTAATGAGGAGCCTTTATAAAAGACTGGAAGGAGAAAAGGTCCTCATAGATCTATTTCCTTCCCTCAAGGGTTGTTGCCTCAGGATGACTGCCTCCCCCCAGTGAAGATCACCTGAACTACTGCATTTCTTTCTTTCTACTACATGTCTTTTTCCTTCTGAATTCTATTAACTGCTCTCTTCCTTTGTCTATGTCACCTTTTCTCTGACTGTATAACCCCCAACCTAATATTTATACTTACTTCATAACAGCATCTGTGTCTATTTCTTCGATTTGTGAAACTTTATTAATCACACACTGCAAAATTAAAGAAAAAATGTGATTAATGTGAAGTCTAAGTGCTACATATTCCTTTGTATATTAAAAAGGGCCTCAACGAGCTAGAAAGTAAAAAATTAAAATTTTAAAAAGTATTTATATTTTGAAAATACATCTAAAAATAAAATTAAATTAAAACAGCCTCAATGACACTGATAATTCTTTTATCAGACTTTCCTGGTGTCTCTTATACATACCTCAAGATGTTTAAAAAACTGCATCATCACACTTACCCTATTAAAAAATTATTTCAGCGTAGCTTGACCTGTATTAATTAAAATCCCCTACGATTTAAAACTGTTTAAAACATTAAAAAAATAATAACTATAATAGGAACAAGACATGAGCCACATGTTAAAATTACAAAAGAAATATGAATTTCTGTATATTAATTTTGTATCATGCTACTTTATTGAACTTTTATTAATTCCATTAACACCTTGGTGGACTCTGTGGAGTTTTCTATATATAGTATCATATCCTCTGCAAATAGTGACGGTTTCACTTCTTCCTTTCCAATTTGGATGCCTTTTATTTATATTTATTGTCTGATTGCTATGGCTAGAACTTCCAGTACTATATTAATAATAGTGGTGAGAGTGGGCATCCTTGTCTTGTTCCTGATCTTAGAGGAAAAGCTCTCAGCTTTTCACCGTTCAGTATGTTAGCTGTGGGTCTATCATATATAGCCTTTATTAAGTTGAGGTAAATTCCTCCTATACCCACTTTGTTGAGAGTTTTTACCATAAATGGTTACTGAATTTTTTCAAATGCTTTTTCTGCATCTATTGAGATAATCATATTATTTTTATCCTTTGTTTTGTTAATGGATGAATCACACTGTTTTTCAGAGGTGGAACCACCTTCATATCACTGGTGTAAATCCCACTTGATCATGGTGTAAAATCCTTTCAATGTACTGTTGAATTTGGTTTCCTAGTATTTTGTTGAGAATTTTGGCATCTGTGTTCATCAGGGATACTGACAAATGGATAAAGAAGATGTAGCATATGCACAATGAAATATTACACAGCAATAAAGAAGAATAAATCTTGCCATTTGTGACAGCATGGATGGATCTAGAGGGTAACATGCTACGTGAAATAAGTCAAGCAGAGAAAACACAAGTACTGCATGGTTTCACTTATATGTGGAACCTAAAAAAAACAAAACAAGTGAACAAACAAAACAAAAATAGATTCATAGAAACAGAGACCAAAAGGGATAGTTACCAGAAAGGGGAGGGGATGGGTGAAAAGGAGAAGGGAGATATAGTTAATAATATTGTAATAAGTTTGCACGGTGACAGATGATTGCTAGAATTAGTGGAGTTATTATATTGTAAGATATAAAAAAGTCAAATTGCTATATTGTACACCTGAAACTAATATAACCAATATAGTATTGTATACTAACTATACTTAAATAAAACTTTTTTTATTTCAAAAGAAATTCATTTTGGAGGTTACAGTTCCTTTCAATACATGCCACAGTTTAAAGTTAAAATAAATAAAAGCTTAGACTTCAGATGAACTCTGGGAATAAAACCACAGTTTAAAAAAAAAAAACTTGTTTAAAAGTATAAAACAGAGAAAATTGTACAAATTATGTTTATAGCTCAATAATTTTTCATAATGCAGTACACCTGTGTAACCAGAACTCAGATCATAAAACTGAACACTGCCATTACACCAGCGTTCACTCCACTCCCCTCCTAGTAACTACGTCCTTTCACAAAACACTACTATCTTGATTTATCATACCATAGATTAATTTTGCCATGTTTGAATTTTACATAAGTGGAATCATACAGTGTATACTCTTTAGTGTCTGGTTTCTTTCTTTTTTTTCTTGTTTGTTTGTTTTTTATAAATTTTATTGGGGAACAGCCATGGTCATTGGTTACATATTGCTTTAATGCTACAGTGGCATAATTGACTCTTTTAAGGAGGGCGCAGTTCACAGTGACCCATGCAGGGATCGAACTGGCAACCTTGGTGTTATCAGCACCACATTCTAACCAACTGAGCTAACCAGTCACCCCTTGTGTCTGGTTTCTTTAGTTCCAAATTATGTATGTGAT
The DNA here is from genome assembly GCA_033961575.1 of Aselliscus stoliczkanus. Classification (NCBI taxonomy): domain Eukaryota; kingdom Metazoa; phylum Chordata; class Mammalia; order Chiroptera; family Hipposideridae; genus Aselliscus; species Aselliscus stoliczkanus. The sequence goes on from CM066730.1 coordinate 74,636,439, forward strand.
ATTCATACATATTGTTCCATGTAATTTATTCATTCTCACTGCTGTATAGTATTCAACTGTATAAATATACTACAGTTCTATTTATCTTTTCTACTGATAATAAAATTTGAGTTTTTCCCATTTTTTTATTACGAATAATACTGCCATGAAATTCTTACGTTGTCTTTGGTGAGCTTATATATGCATGTCTGTCAAGTGAATATCTTGGAGTAGAATTGCTAAGTGATAATATATGTGTATATTTAGCACTAGTAGATATTGCCAACCATTTTTGAAAGTGGTTTTAACAATTTTAAAATAGTCTTTTAAGGGCCGGCCGAGTGGCTCAGTTGGTTAAGAGCTCGCTCAAGAGTGCAAGCTGAGCTGAGCGCTGAGCAACAGCTGTTCGAGGCCAGCCCGAGCTGAGTTGCCATTGAGCTGCCAACAGGTGGCAGGATGGCTCAGCTAAAAAATAAATAAATAAATAAATAAATAAATAAAATAGTGTTTTAGTCAATGTTAAAAAGAGTTAAAAGATGGGGTGGTTATAATCTTTTGTTTGTTTGTTTGCTTTATTTAAGCATGAAAAACTCAGTAAGATACATTCAACTTAATGATGATCAATTCAGACTAATAAATACATTTAAAATTGTTCTTTTTCATATATAGAAAAACTGAAGTTCCATGAATACCAGAAGTGATATGTGACACCAAACACTGTCATAATGGAGAGTGATTTACGGCACACTTTAAAACACACCTTCTCTGAATTGTAGCTCACACCCTACTGACTGCACAGAACAAGTTGAAACTTGTCACACACTGTTACTAAGGTTCAACATGCCACTTCCCATATTGAAGATCCCTGCCTTTCTGTTGGATGGCACTTGGCAGCAGCATTCACTGTATTATGTGATCACAACGGAAAGGTACCATGTCACACATTGCTTCTGGTATGGCAATTTCTGTCAAATAAAAACATCATGGTGGGGCCGGCCGAGTGGCGCGGTGGTTAAGCGCTGGCTTGGGAGGCCAGCAGCCCCGGTTCGGGTCCCATATATGAGGGCCAGAGACACTGCCCTCAAAAAAAAAAAAAAAAAAAAAAAAATCATGGTGTGTCCTCATCCACCTTTATTCACCAAATCTGACACCATGCGACTTCTGGCTCTTCCACAAAGTTAAAATGACCATGAAAGGTAAATGCTTTGAATCAATTCAGGACATGGAGGCAAAGGAAAGCTTTAACTAACATAATGTTTATGGAATTTTATACAACAATTTAAAACGATTTTTCTGAAGGTTTACATAATAAGAATGCTTGTTTCTAACTGAAATATATGTACAAATCAAAATAATATAGACAGTATGATAGCAACAAAGAAAAGCATCAGAAACAATTTACACTTAAAAGTATTAAGTGATAATGTTTTGGCAGATAGGACTATGTTTTCCTTCTATTTTTCTATATTTTCAATTTTTAAATGAGAAAATATTACTATTACACTACATATATTATTTCTAAGATAATGTAAAAATAAACTTCACAAAATATTCTAGACCAAAATATATCAAATAAAAAAGTGTATAATTACCTGTTTAATGATATTCTTTGCAGTAATAATCATTTCTTCACTATAGATTTCTAAAAAATTAAGTTTTCTTTGTTTTAAAAGTCCAAATACCAGAGACACTAATCTTTCCTATTAAAATAAAAGAAGAGTATGTAACTTCATACTTTAAAGACAAAATAATCTCAGAGGTAGAAATGTTTAACATCAAGGGTTTTATTGTTTGATCATTAGAACTCTATCCTACATATGGTATTTTCTAGAAGCCTACAAAAACCCCTCCCACAACAATCTTGTCATCAGATTTTTGGAGTCAGTGTTCTAAAACAGGTAAATCCTATTCCACTACAGTGGATTAAATGAAGATTGTTTGATCAAAATAATCAAATCAGCAAAATAATATGCGTACATTTTGGCCTACTTTCAACAAATAGCTGGAAGGTATCCTTCTCAAGCCCTGATGGCCAATAAATACTTGGTGAGCCCTGTGCTTTTTAATTAATGGCCTAGGAGACTAGAGTGATGACCTGGACTATCTATGGGGAATTAACTTCTTATAGGTACAAATATCTCTTAACTACTTAGGCAGGCAGCTATCAGGGTTTTTTGGATTCAGTACTAGTTCTTGGCAGTAATCAGCATTAAGAAGTTACTAGATAAGTGTAGCCTGTATAGGATGTATTTGTATGTTCATAATATGTGCTCTGTGAATGTGAATGACCAATAAGTTACCATATAATAATGATCCCTTTTTTAAAAGACATACACATGGATATACATTAATTCATCCTATATCTACATTTCGAACTTGGATTGTAAGCTATATAAAGACCTAATTTTAACTCCAACTTCAAATTAAGCTATAAAATTATTTTATTCTCTAATTTTGCAGGATAATACACAATTACGAGTATCGTGCTTGCTAAAGTCATAGTTAATGAAAGGCTTCATAGGTCTGATAGAGCTTAGAATTTAATGTAATTCTGTTCACTACAATCTGAGAAGAATATGTTCTAAACTAAGGATGTTAGTAATTAACACTAAACAATGACATCAATTTCATTCCACAGTTCAAAACACATACCTCTTCTAAAATTTGACAGTCATCTTCCAGTGGTCTATTTAAGTCACTGCGAGAATAAGTAGAAAATTCTGCAATCATCATTTTATCTATCAGCTTTTCTAATTCACAAAGCTGTGATCCCAAATGCCTACAAAGGAAGAAGAAAATGTTATATATATCCATTAAAAAATCCAAATTCATTCCACAGTTAAGGAAACCAGTAGGCAAAACTTTTCTAGCTGACAGTACTTGTGCAATAATGTTGTTTTAGTAAAATGTAGTCCTTTAACTTAACAAAAATAACTGCAATAGTTTCAAATCATCACCCAAATTCTTTTTCTCTTTAACCTCCAGTTAAACGTGTTATAGAAAACCTGGTTCTAGAAATTCACAACTGCTTTTTTGTCTACTTGTTACAGACAAAATATTCAGGTATTGTAAGTCCTTTCTTCATTAACTATTTACTAAGTATCACTGCCAGTAGCTCCTAAGCCATTCATTTCTTCAACAAATACAAGCACCTACTATATGCCAGGCCCAGCCCTGGATGCATATAAATATCTGAAGGACTATAGGGACACATTGACTCAACTAAGTCTCTGTCGTCATCAGTTTGAGTTACTGTGCAATACCCTTCAGGTCATTACAATGCAAGTCATTAGAACACAAGTCTGAAAATGTAAAATACTTAGCTACAATCTATTCATTAAACTTTTTCTCATAAAACATGTTTCTTTTTAATCTACCTCTAATGTTTGCAGATCCTCGCTAGGAGTGAGAAGGACTCTAATCTGGACAGTTATGGGGGTGGGTGGTAAGGGCGGGTATTACTAAAAGGACTTGGAACTTTTAGAAAAAACATACACTGTCCAAATGACAAGAATAGTCTCATGAGTCCCTGCTCTGCAGAGCATTAAGGATGAGCACCTTCATATACGGAGGAATTTTTGCCAGTCTAATAGCTTCATAAAAACAATGGGTTGATAGGGCCGTCCAAGTGGCTCAGTTGGTTAGGAGCTTGCTCAAGAGTGCGAGCTCTGAGCAACAGAGTTGCTGGTTCAATTCCCAGCCCAAGCTGAGCTGCTGCTGAGCTGCCAACAGGTGGCAGGATGGCTCAGCTAAAAAAAACAAACAAACAACAAAACAATGAGTTGAAGAAACCTAGTAATCTAGTTGGCTCAAAGAATTCCAAAAATTAAGAAAAACAGGCCAATGAGAAATCTGTTTATATCCCAGGATAAAAAATTTAAAGCTCTATTTGGGGGCAATTTTAAAACATTCATATTTAAATACTTAAAAAATAAACATTTAAAAATATGTTACATATACTTCAAAAACAAACCCTTTATGTTAGCAACTGTGTTTACTAAGACCAAATATCACACATTAAAAAAAATTAGTTTAAACCATGTAACCTTTTAGACAGAGCTATTGCTCTTCTTTCATAAACAACATATGGTAAGTAGTGTAATGATAATTTTGAAAAATCTGAAGAAGAAAATAATGTATAAATTTGCATTTTGCTATATGAGAATTATATTTCTTACAGCTAATTAGAAGGCTAATAAGGTTCTCATAAGTGGCACCAAACATCTCATAATAAACAAATTTAGAACATATCCACTAATACAAACCAAAACATTGCCATAAGGGGAATTTGGCAGTGTCTACCAAAATCACATAGGCAATTAGCCTTGACCCAGGAATCTCATTTCTTGGAATCTGTCTCAAAGATACACCAGTAAAAATACAAAAGAACATATGTTCATTGCAGCACAGTCAGTAACTGCAAAGGAATGGAAACAACTCAAATGTTGACCAATGGGGGCTAGGTGAATATACCATAAGAGACACTACATATTTTTAAAAGAATTGAGGAATACCAATTAATATACTACATACTGCTACAGAGCAGTTTCTCAAACTCTTTTCACTAATGCCCCCTTAAGAAATCTTTTTAGATATTTTTATTCCTAATCACCCTCTTGAAAGTTTAATATCATAGATATACTATATATCTGTTTATGTACTATGGCCCTTTGGAGGGCCACAAATCATTGTAATATCCAAGATATTTTTTCACCCTTCAAGACCAATTTTTGTTCCCTTGGGATGATAGCCCCCATTGAGAATGCATATTGTAAAGTGATCTCCAGGGTATACTGTAAGGTGAAAACAGAAAGATGGAAAAAAGTATGTATAGCATGCTAGTGCTTATCAAAGATGAGGAACAGGTGGGCAGATGAATGGCTGGAGGGAGAGGGTGAATGGATGGATAAATATAAACTAAAACTTTTTAAAATGGTGACTTATAGGGGTAGCTAGGGAGAAAGGGGAGTAGGATAGAAGTTAAATTTCTCTGAATATCCTTTGTTTCATAGATTTGACTTTGGAACAATGCATCTAGTTAACATTGTTATAAAACATTACATTTTAAAAGATCAATCTTTTTTTTTTTTTTAGGGCAGTGTCACTGGCCCTTATATGTGGGACCGAACCGGGGCCGTTGGCTTCCCAGGCCAGCACTTAACCACCGCGCCACTCAGCCGGCCCTAAAAGATCAATCCTTAACAATCAAAAGCAAATGAAACAAATGAACCTAATTCTGTACCCAGTCAGTGGCAAATTTACACAGAGGAATTACTTCAAATGACTTTAAAACATAGTAATTTATCTATTCATCCCACACAGGAAAGGATATATCTTAAGGAAAAGAAATCCTATGTTTATAGTAATCATAGAGTTAGTTCTGAGAGCATTTGACTTATAGAATAAAACAAATGAGTAATTACGTTGACATCATTAGGAACCACAGTCTTCATCTTATTCAAAAGGAGGCACATTAAGTTAAGATTGAAAAAGTAAAAACTCTATAGCCCTGAATTTAAATTAAAACCATCAATGTGAACTCAGATTTTGCTTTATAAAGGGAAATTTATTTTCTAGCTCTGTCCACTACAAGGCCTAGTAGCCAGGAACACCTCTGGTATCCTGGCTGTAATTTCCAAATACCATTTCCTACTAAAAGAAACTAGAGCTCCTCAGAGAAATGGCAGATTACAAGTCTGAGGCAAAAAATATAAAATATGAATATCTTGTCATAACACAAATTAAGAAAACAATCAATGACTACTCAGGAATCACATCAAAAGGACGCAAGAATGGATTTGAGGAGGTTCCCACAAAAATAGAACAATTTGAGCATTGATAAAAATAAAAACAGTAAAGAACTTAAACACTTCACTTTTACTCATCAGTCACCTTTGGAAGATGCTAGATATTCAATGCATTATTTTTTTTTAAGTGCTAAATAAGGGAAAAGAATCTAGAATTTATCCTCCCTATGCTTGTAAGAAATGTCCTTTACAGTTATCAAATATTGTATGTACCAATATTGCTTTAAGAAAATATTCCAGCTACTAAATGAATAAGGAAGTATACAGTTAGAATAACATGATTTGGTACCCATAATGAGATGATAAATCTAGGCAATGATCATCAAATGAGGGCTAATGTCACAAAAGGAGAGACACTACGTAAATGCCTCTCAACTGAAATATACACCATTACCTATTAGGTACTCTTGATGTAAAATAAAACTTAAATCTGTTCAAGTATTTAAATCTAACTACCAGGTTATAGAAACACAGATTTTTAAAAGTGCAGATTCAGTTGGCAAAAATCCAGACTGTGAGAAGGTTCTACAAGACAAACAACTAAATTTCTTCAATAAATATTTTGAAAGGGAGGATACAATTAGAATGGAGAACTACTATACATCAAAAGACACTTGAAGTATATCAACCAATTGTAATGTATAGATATTATTTAGATCCTGATTTCAACAAACACACCATAAAAAAGAATTTTGAGACAAACAGGAAAATTTAAACACTATTTGAAAATATGAATATTAGTTATGTTTTTAAAATCCTTGTTTTTCAAAGATTACATAATGAAATATTCATGGATGAATTGAAATGATAGTTTGGATTTGTTTCAAAACAATCCAGGAGTAGGGGGAGGGGTATAGAGAAAAAAAGTTCTCCATGAGTGTATAACTCACAGATAATACACAATTTATCCAGCTTCATACAACTCTCTTCATATAATTTCCTCTATTTTTGAATATATTTGAGTTTTAAATACTTTTTTAAAAAGCAGTAACAGAGCAGAACATAAATCTACACATACTTTACTATTGCTTAGTTCTCCATTTTTATGAAGATCAGATTCCCTTTTAAGGCACACTAGAGGTTAACAGTCAGGTATATGTTACCTTCAGGTATGAATGAATAGTCTTCAACACATCCCAACAAAGAACTATGGTGGGAAGTCAGTATGACTGTATCTACTCTATGTTTGGGCATCAAAATAATAAAATTGTTATTTCAGCATATATGAGGTTATTTGATCCCAGGTACTATCTTAAATAAATGAGTAGCTTCACTTTTATGCATTGTTTAACTAATATTAAAGTTGGATAAATACAATAGAAGAGTAGATATGAATTGCAATACTAACATCAAATAGTATTTATTACATAATCACAGGTATATAATACATACAAAATATTTGTCAAAACAAGTCCTTAAACAAAACTTCCAGAATTAAAATGTTCTACAAGTTCACCTGTTCATTCTTGCTGTAGTTGTTTTTCTTTTTATATTCTTGACTACTTTGACAACAGATGTAATAATGGCCTGCACATTATTATTAACCATATCAAAAATATTTAATAGATAAATCCGTTAACAATTTTTTAAAAGCATGTATCCTGATAATCACATAAAGTAAGTTATAGTAGTGAAAGATATCTACTAAAATGACAAATAACTAAAATTTCACGTTCTGAAAAAGTACTTAGGTCCATACATGCTAAATAAATTAGAAAATTCCAATACTTCCTATTTCGACATGCTTCAATTTGTACATTAATTCAGATCTTCTACTAAGCTGTATGTTCACTACAATGACCTCTGTGCTGCTTTTACCAAAGATTTATATATCAATAAACTCTACATTAATACTAGTTTCATCAAATAGAAAGTCTGGGTTTTGGCTTCATCACAGAACACACATGTGGAGGCTTTCTTATTACAATGATTGGAAGATCTCAATTATACATCATATCAGGATCAAAGAATTTATTAAATACCTTTGATACTTCCAATAATAAAAATCCCTTAAAAAGAATCCAGAGATGACCTCAGATCAATGAAACAATAAGCTGGAACCTACAATTAACTGAATGTTTTCCACCTTTTCTTAAAAAAAAAAAAAAAAAAAGTTTATGACTAGAAAACAAGCTAGTCTCATTAATTTTTATCCTAAAATCAATTACCATGGTAGGTCCTGGCTCAGCAAACCTATAACTCAATTGTCCACAGTATAACATCTATCGCACTATAAAATTAAATCCTCAAATATATTAAAAAGCATACACGGCTCTCGGGTCAGATGAGACCTGGGTTGAATCTTAACTCTACTGTTTTATAACTTTCTGTATGACTTGGAGCAAGTTGTCTAAGAGTTTCTATGCTTCAGTTTCCCTATCAGATTAGGATAAGATTACCTATTTCATAGAGGTTTTTTTTTTGTGGGGGGGAGGGATCAAATAATATTTGCAATATCTACTTAGCACAGTATCTGGTACAGAGTACCAAGGAATTAAAAAATGTTCTTAGGTTTTACAGTGGTGATGGTAGAGTATGGTGGTAATAACTAGTAAGAAAAAAAATTTAACAACAATGGTGAAAACAGTTTCCACATAAATCTTTACAATAAGAGTAAATAACACTGCATCCTTGAATTTCAAGGTAACTGAAGCTTTTCTATATGAAAACCTGTATGATATCATGGTTCAAATATATTCTTAGGCCTATAATGAGACTTCTGTATTATATCTGCATAACAAATATTTGAATATTATGAACCTCAGCAACGCTTTCAGTTAGTATAGACCACTAAATGATATATATTGTTACACTGATTGTCATACTTTTTTTTATTGCTAATAGCAGAATTTTATTTCATGAGTAATGGTTAAAAATATTTATGTCCTAATAATTCAAATTGCCCAATTTTCAATAATTTAGGCAGTAAAATCATTTAAAATTTTTTTAAATTAGAAAAATCAACAAATATACAAAAGATCCATTTTAATATTTATGAGTTATGCAATGACTTTAAATTTCCCTCTGTGTAAATTACTGTTCATGTTCAGAAAAGGGAATCAAACTATGGGATTTTTACACTGATAACAGATACACTGTACCCTTAACACATTAGTACAGCCCTCTTTGAATAGAAACAGGAAGATGTTTTAGTTGAAAAACTGTTTTTTTAAAAGAATAAAATTATCTAGGGAGATGTTACTACTTTAATTCCAAATCCTGAAAAAGTAGAGTACCCAGTGGTAATTAAAAACCAGGCTTCTCAACTCTGGTGCATGTTAGAGTCTCCTAGAGAGCTTTTAAAAAATACAGATGTGTAGGTCTTACCCTCTAGGAAGTCTGACTTAATTGGCTTGAATGGGGTGTAATTTGCTATACTTAAATTAAAAAATAAATTAAAAGAAATAAAAAAGATACACATGTGAAAAAACAGAAAAAAATTCAGAAAACAATGCTTCAGTTTGAAATTCATTTCAGTGGTTCACTTTACATAAAGAAATCATGATCTAATAAAAGAGAAGTGGAAATAAAAAAAAAAAAGTTCTTCTGAGAGTTCTAAAATGCAGCCAGGATTAAGAACTAGTCGTACATAAACTATAAATGGTTAATTAGGGTCAATGATGTGGAAAGTAAAAGGAAAGAAAGAATAAGAGAATGGTACAAAAAGTCAAGATACATTTGGTAATATCCTGGGTAATTCAGATTCCATAAATATAAATTAAGATGCATATGACACAGCCCTTGCCCAAGACATTTAGGGCCCATTAGAAAGATTTTTTTAAAAAACAACACAAATGACAATAACATATGGTAGTATGGTATCAAATTTCATTAGAGAGTATATACAAAAAGTTTTGGGTGTTCAGAAGCCACAAATATTTATACAAAAATTAATATAAAGGTAGAAAAATAAAGAAGGAATGTGAAAAAAGAAAATATACAAACCCATTTTTTTACTACCACTGACTAGAAAATATACAATATTAGGTTTGTAGTATACAGAAAAATCATACACAAATAAGATTATTCAAATTCTATTTAAATAAATAACGATTTGCAATTGTAATTTGACTATTGGAAAATTTTAGGATGAAAGTCCCCTTAAAAGCATTTGAAAAAAACATGAACAGCCGAAAGCAAAACCTGGACTAAGATCAAATGGAAAGAATATTAACAAATTAATCCAATGGAGTCCTCTAATTCTACTGAAAGATTTCTTATTTTAAGCAAGACCCTATGCTTTTCTAAGATATGCCCCACAAAAATGATTAAAACTTGGTCTCTGGTATTAAAAAAAAGAGAAAAGTGTGTGAAATTCAAGTACAGCATCTCTTATCTCCTACTGGGAGAGAATAATCATGTTAATAAACTAAGAACACAGGTTATACCACTAATGTTTATAGTAGACATATATAGTAGTATATAAGAGACCTATAATACATATTATCCTAATTGACCAGACAAAAAATATATAGCTGAAACTATTCTTATGCTTCCAAATAAAGTAAAATGGCCTTAAAAATTAGCTGTAAAGCTATAAAAGAAAGTAACTAATATTGATATTTAACAACTATAGCAACAAAAAATGATAAAACCAAGAAAAATAGATCATCAGATAGAATTTGACAATAAAGAAAACAAAGAAAAATACAACATGTCAGCTTTAAACTACTTCAACTATGAGACAGTTTTCTTCCTTCATTAGGAAAACATTTTTTTTTACAGTACTTTTATCTTTGAAAATTATTTGCATTATGAAGATGTTTATCAGAAGTAAAATCTCAACACAGTTCTGATATCAAATTTTTATACAGTGATAACCATATTAATAGAACTGACATTTGATAGGCAGTTTTACAGAAATGTTTTTCATATGAAGAATAAACACTACACATGTGTAAGCTCCTCAAAAAATAACAGTAGAAAGATATTTGAGCAAAATACAGACAACCAGAATATTTGAAAGTCCTTTTAAAAATCATATACAGCAGGTCCTCAATAAAGTTCTTTCGTTCAATCTCCTTTTGTTATAATGTTAATGCGGGGGGGAAAAAAAGATTCCCCGCTGGGGACACTGTCTGTGTAATGTCTGCATGCTCTCCCCATGCCTGTGTAGGTTTTCTCTGGGTACTCCAGTTTTCTCCCACATCCCACATATGCACATGAGATGACTTGGCATGTCTAAACTGTCTCAGTCTGCATGAATGTAGGTGTGGGTGTGAATGTGCCCTGTGATGGAAGGGTGTCCTGTCCAGGGTGGGTTCCCACCTTGCACCCTAAGCTGCTAGGAGAGCATCTGGCCACCGGCAACCCTGAACTAGAAAGGGTTGGAAAATAATTACCTTACTTGTTTTTATTAATCTTTCTTAAATGTAGGTATAGCTCACATTTTTTTCAATGTTTACTATTAGAAGTGTTTTGAGTCTTTATTTAGAAGTTTAGTGATGTTTCTGTGACCAGAAATATGCCACAGGAACTTAACGCATGTTCACAGCCGCTGGCCTATGGCAAACTGGTTTTGTTATACATCGCTTTGCCAAAAGTCACAGTATCCAAGAACCCATCCATAATGTTAAGTGAGGACTCAACTCATACCTTGTTTTATGAAGAACATTTTTTCTTTTGAATTAAGGTACAAACAAAAAAAGGTAAGGTTGAAGATAAAGGCAGATTCTTCCTGAGGCTCAAAACAAAAAGATTATAAAATTTTCATTCTGTCTTCCAATAAATCATAATCAAATGAGAATAAATATTAACCCTGTTCTTAAATATTTTCTAGATAGCTTTGGATGACTATGTTTCAACAATATTACTGGGCATAAATTTGTGAGTCAAGGAAAATAAAATAAGCTGCATGACCTTTGGGATAAAAATTAGAACAGTTTTAGAATTTGTGTTTAGCATTCAATCTTTGATTCTATTTCTCAGGACTGTTCTGTTCAGAGGACAAAGCAGTCTACTCTGCAGAACTGGCTCCCAGTATTTATTAACATGCATAATATTATACAGTAGTGACAAGTGAAAAATACAGATTCCGTCATTACAGAAGTCCATTTCTCTGAAGTAGTGACAAAAAAATTAATATTATTTATTCAAAAATATATTTCACATACATTCATAAAAGTCAAATATTTAAAATTTCAGAGGTAAAAGGAAAACTAAAATTCATTTAGTCACCCTGGGTTCCATGCTGGAAAATCCAAAGTAGGCTTGACAGGACTATGAACCACCCAAAATTACTTGCAAAATTTTATGTACAGGGTTTATTTTTATGGAAAGAAGACCCAACCACAGCTTTCAACAGATTCTCAAACAGGTTTGTGACTCAAACTTTTTCTATAAATATCCAAGTCTGATTATGTTTCTCTCCTAAGGTTAGACCTCCATAGCAATCTATACATTCATCATTATACTGCATTGCACTGTATGAGAACTACTCAATAATTTCTCTCTCCCTCCTCTTGCCAAATAAATTGTAGAAACAGTGAGCAGAGAACATCTCTGCTTTGCTCAGGCTATACTTCCAGTATTCCGCCTGGTATCTGACACATAATAGGTAATCAAAATCATTTCTTCCATGAATGAATCAATCACTTTATGTAATTAAATTTGGGCTAAGTTTTAAAAAATGCTTTCTAAAGGTTCCAATTATATATCCTTAATAAGAATTTATAATTCAATTAAACTTATTTTGAAGCTAAGACTATATTAAGTTTCAGAACACATATCTTCCATAAAACTTCTTCGTAGTTACTCAGTAGTATAAGGTTTGGATGAGTTTCCCAATAATAGGAACTTCCATAAGGACCATGCAAGCGTGCTTAACTGAATGAAATTTTGATGGCTTGCAACTGGTCTATCTGTAAATCAAACATTTTGACATGATCTCATTTAAAATAACTCAAAGCCTAATATTAAAAGTTACTTCCAAAATAAGAACTCAGGAGAAATTAAGTCTTTTCCATCACCATGTAGAATTTTTTGTAATGTAATAGACTACAAAATCAGAAATAAATTTCATTAATTATTAAATTTAAAACCTATTCAAGAGCTTTTAAAATGAACTTAGTTTTAGATATATTGGTCTTCTTCCCTCCACCTTGATCTACTGTCTTGACAAAAAACTATTTCAACATTTTCAAAATGTTATCATTTTCAGTTGTGATTGGCCTTTCAATGATTTCATTAACTAGAAAATTTAATTTTGTTTCTCCATCCAAATGTCCTTATTGGTCCTTATGGTTAGCTAAGACTAAAATATCAGAATGCTAACATTACTAAACAAATCAATCAGGAAGAAAACATAACCAGGTAACTTTAAATATATTTGCACTTCTTCAGCTAACATTACACACTAAAACGTATCCTTTAAAAATTTCTATTATTTCTAATGGTTTACTTAATGGACATACCGGAAGCTGTGAATGCCCTGAAGTTCCTGCTGTAGGACCTCCTGCGTTGTTGCAATTAAGTCCAATGCTCCAACAAATTCAGAAGTAGATAACAACACCTGTACTGTAGGCTGAGTCTGGTGTACAGTGGCCATTAACTTCAGTTTATTGTACACTTTAACACAATTATTTCTGGTAAGTGCCAGTCTTAAAATGTGTAGTGATCCTTCACACATTACTTTATCAATCTGTGCAATTTTATCTCGAAGCATTTTTACAGCCTGGGAAGTTTTCTTGAGGTAGTCCTGCAATTCGTGTTGAGAGGTCATTGCATGAAAAAATGCTTCTGAACGTAGAGAGATCTGATGAGCAATGTTTACTTCCACAATATCCAGATAATGGCTCAGCTTAAGAGGGAAGGAAAAAAAATCATGGAGTATTATAAGTATACCTTCCTTGACTATCCAAATATTTTCTGAAAATGATACAAGATTTCTACATGTATTTTAAATCCCATTGTGTGAACTGTTTAATTATGGGATCCTTGATACTGGGTATAACATAATGGAAGGGGGATGAAAGATATAGCACAGAGGTTAATAAAAGTAAGACAAATGAGTTAAAAGATGATTTACCTTCTTCTATTGCTCTTGCCATTACTGCCCTTCAAACACCAACCACTTTCTAAAAAGTAAGAGTAGCCCCATAGTCATCTTGGCTTATTATCTAGTTTCAGAAATTCTAAGATCTAAGAGAATGATCTCCTCCCCACACATCATTGCTAGTACCAACATCACACATCACTTCTCTGACTATAAGATGATTATAGCTACCATTTGTTGAACTCCTCCTTCTATGTACCAGGCATTGGTATTTTATATACATCATTTTCTAATTTTAACAATCTTGAAATACAGGTATTATTATTATTATTCTCATTTTACAGATGAGGAAACTGAGGCCCAGAGACATTAAATCATTTGAATAAAATCATGTGGTTAGTAAGTGGCAAAACTAAAATTTGAATCCAGGTCTGTCTGACTCAAAAGCTGAAGTTCTTTCTACTATACCATGTTATCTCAAAATGCTAAAGAATCCACAAAAGAAAGATTGGTAGTCCAGTCACAAATTATAAAAAGTACTAAAACTCATTTTGATCTTTTTTTTCAAGGCTGCTTATTTTACATTTCAAAAATTATTCTTTTATTAATTTGTAAAACTCAATTTATTTCCAATGTATTTTCCTCTTAAAAGGTTGACAAGTGCTTTAAACAATCAGTTCATATATATTTATTTGTAACACTACCAAGATGAATTCCCAGAGTAACATATATTTAAAAGTTTTCTAATTTCAAATATAGACTTCTAAAACTTCTGTTGTCTTTTCTTCCTTTCTCATTGCATATGACATTTTTGGCTATATTATCTTTCCATTTCCTTCTCACTTTTTCACTTGTAGATTCGTCAACCTAGCTCAAACTTTAGGCATTATCTCTGAATATCTCAGGAGAAGTCACAGCATTAAAGGATTAATGGACTTTTAACATTTAGGAGATATTATTTGGTCACCAAGACTGTTTCCTTAAAACCATGCAAGATCACTCGTATCTTCAATAAGGCTCCTTTAGTAATCTATTATAAATAGGTTACAAACAAGAAATTCTTCCACAGTTTAAATCTCTTGAGTTTATACCCTTTTGCAATGGTTCTCTTCATCTTCAATGTAGCTGTTCATTTATTTATCTAAAAATCAATGTGGGGACAAAGGTACTAGGGTACATACACATGCAAGCTAAAATGAACTCAATTTTCAGAATAGTAAATGAAGAATGGGTAACTCCTTTAGGACAATGCTATTCAGAAGGCAGATTATATGCTGCTGCCAGTCTGTGAACTGTGTAACAGGTCCATGATAAAAATAAGGAACTTTGCTGGAAAGTAAGATCAACTACATCACTAAGCCCATTGCATTGTTTTTTTCGTAGAAAGACTTTCTTAATGAAGGAAACAGTGCAATGATTTACATTCTAGTGCAAACTCCTTATCTCACTGCAGACCAGCACTTTGGGTACCAATACATTAGGATACAAATTTCTCTGATGCTGGTTGTAGCATTCCCCCTCTTTAAAGCTGGCAAGGTAAAATAGCTGATGTGAATCATAAAGTGAGTTTGAAAGTGCTCCTTAGAATCATGTCTTCCATTACTTATCTAAGAACAGAGCAGAATGAGGAGTCAGAATGTAAATACACCAATCTGAATCTGCAACTTACAAAAAAAAAAAAAATCCATTACTTTAGTTGCTTTAAACATTTACCATAAGAAAACTGTTTCATTTGAATTTCAAAGACTGGCAACTTATCAATATTCCATTGATCTATTCTTTTCAAAGGCATAATATTTTCATAATTCATTTCCTATCAAAATTCTATAAAGGGGACAATTTTTAAAGTATTCCTAAAAGTATCTATATAGATCAATGAGATTTTTATTGGCTTCTGTTGTTGTTCTCTTTTAAGGTATTATTCTACCAGAGCACATACTTAGAATGTGAAAAAGTGGTCTGAGAGTGAGCCTATGTCCATAAACCCATCATTTTCATTAAATTTATGAATTTGTTCTTACTCAAGGAAAATCTTTATAAGTCAAAATGTTACCAAAAGAAAAAGTGAATTAATTTTCATTTTTAACTGCTAAAAAAAAAAGGAATACTCATGATTCTTTTCCTACATTTCTTCTCCTATCCTCCCCAAGCTAGTCCTTTCTTCAGTTACTGAGGATTAGAACTATTTTTTTTTTTTTTTTTTTTTTTTAGTTTCAGGTGTACACAACAACATAATGTCAAGCCATATTTAGTGAATAGTCGTCCTGAGACAAGCTTTCATACTGCCAGGAGATGTCACTAGACTAAAACAAACAAAATGCTTTCTTTTCAAAAGTTTAAGAACCATAGTTTTAGAAAAGCTCTAAACTTCATGCTGAGAGTAAACAGATCAAATTTTCTGTTCAAATTTTACTTCCTGTTCAAATTTTAAAAGATTCTTGATATGTGAGTTATTTTTAAACTTCTACCTTTTAAATGATATTCAAGATGTTGACTTCTGAAATATAAAACTATGTAAAAAATTTTAGAGCTGCTGACTGGTCACATCAAAAGACTAGGCTCTACAAAACTGAAAATACAATAGGAATATTGATATGATATTTTTCTTCAAAATAATCACCCTTACTATGTAAATGAGAAAAACAGTACCTCAGGAAAAGTTGATTTTCTGTGCTTTAAATCATAAAGAATATAAAAGTGGCCAAATATTGTTTGGGATAAACTTAAAGCAATTACAATTACATATGTTATCTAACAGATCCTTTCAATCGAAATTCCATCAATTGTTGTTTCAGATAAGAAGCACTCAAACAATATGTTTTTCCTTTTTCACCAGCACAACTGTTTTCCATTGAATCAAACTACTATGATTTCATCAGTTAAGATTTGAAGGTTTACAATTATCAGTGACAATAAAATCATATTTTAAAAACTAGTGCTTACTGAATAACTAAATCTGAACCCACACCAAGCAGTACCAGTTAACTAGAATAAAATTTTCTACATGGAAAAAGTAAAAAAGAAAGTACCTTTTCTTGTAGCAATTTTGAGGAAGCTGCATCACGATTTCCTTTTCCACCAGCAGTATTAAAATGAGACCATGGCAAAACTGAATTAAAAGTTAAGGAATCGTCCAAGGCAAAATCTGGTTTCATAAAAATCTATTAAAAAAATGCATTTCCCTCAATTAGATAAACATTTTCTTTACATCCATTATCCTTTCTATTATCATAAGACCATTAAACAATAATTAACTTGGATCTCAAGCATAAACAACAAAAGCAAGTGATAACACGTTATTTATATAAACATCTGTATAAAAAATGTAGAAATGTCTCATAAAGCTAAAAATGCTCATGAAAGATAGGAATTTTTTTTTTTTTGCCTTTACTAGTGGAGATAATCATTCCATTACAACTTCATCAAACACAAGCAGTCCCACAGGGCACATACCAAAGGGAGACATCATACTTATCCTAAAATTTCCATATTTTCTATTGATAGTGGTTTTTAAAAATGCCAAATATCAATTTCTCTATATTTATATTTCTACTTTATCCTGCTCTAAATTCTTTCAAAACTGGTTTTATAGATTAGACACACACAAAATTTAAAACCAAAAGAATTTTATGAAAAGCTTATTCCTTTTCTTTTACATATCACATCCATCTGGGAACTAAATCCTACTCATTTTCTTTCCTAAATATCACTAAATCCCCTCTCTTCTCTATCTCCAGAACATTGCATCAGTGCAGCTCTTCATTATTTCTGGATTAACAGTAAATGAACACTTACTGATGTCCTTCACCAATCTATCTACTATACTGCTATCAGAGATACCTTTAAAACGCAAGAATAACTGAATTAACTGCGGATTCCCATGACCCACAGACCAAACTCTTTAGAAGAGCATCAGAAGCCCATCACTGTTTTGGACCACTTACCTCTTTGTAGCTTGCCACTCTCACTATTTACAAGTTAAGTACTAGCAGTTTCCAACTACCTTCCATATCCTCTTATGTTTAAGTATCTTTATTTATGCTTTTGGCATATATAGGATGCCCTTTCTTGTCTATCTTCATAGAGAATATGACCCAACTGAAAGGGCAAATATGTCTCTGTGTATAGCACAGAGATTAATCACCCCATCTCTGAACACAAGTATACCATATATACTTATTTATCTCATACTTTACAAAATTTATTTAATATGTATATCTCCCCTGGAATATGTTCTTGTAAGACTGGAATTATAGCTTATTAATCTTTGTATCCCCAACACCTAGCATAGACCTGAAACATGGTTTAATTAATTAATTTATATACTATATTCCATTATATTTACTGATTCATTTTATCTATATCCAAAAATTGTTATGAATGTGATAGGGAAAATCTAACTAGGAACATGAGTATACTTTGTAGTCAGTTTTAGTATAATTGAAAGTATTGATTAATTCAATAAATGTTTACTGATTATCTAACTTATGCTAGGCACTGAGGGGAAAACCAAATTATTACAGAGGTATTAATCCCAAGAATCTTTAGTCCAAGGAATGTGATAAAATATATACATAAATATCTAATAAGGGGAAGAGTGCCAAATACCTTTAAAAGGAAAGCTGGGATTTAGATAAAACGCTACAGGAATTTGGCAAAGGGGCCAATTATCTTCAGCTAAGGGGAAATGTATTCATGAAAAATCGCCATTTAAGCAAAAGACTGTAAAGGATTAGATATGGGGAGATGAGAGAAAAATCTTCCAGAGTAGTGCTACAAAATCACGGGGCTAGCAAAAGAGTTTGGCTGAAGTAAAGAATATGTAAAGATTACTAGGCAAAAATTAAGAGTATGACCATGATGGAAATGAATAATTAAGGGCTTTAAATTACAGTGTTTGAGTTTTATTTTATAGGAATTAGAGAACTTTAAAAATAAACTCCCTCTTCTTTCTGTTTCTGTCTTTCATCTGTCTCTTCTCACCCTAAAGAACAATTAACACAGACCTCTTTGAGAATCTGATGCATGCATTGTATTCTTTCCCCAGGTAAAAAACCTCATGTATTATACATCTTTACAAAATTTCTGTTACAAAAAAATTTATTTTAATACTTTGAAGGGGTAGTAAGATCAACAAAATTATTCTTTTGGAATGGAGATTCTTAAACACATTTATAGGTTTCAATGAAGAAGAAAAGACTGCAAAAGAGAGAGGAAAAAAAAGTGATGCAACAAGATCCCAGAAGTGGCAAGGTGATCAAAGTGTCAGAAAACTGCCAAATGAAAGCTTCTTACAAGGCAAAACTGAAGATCAAATATTAAAAACCAGTATTCTCATTTTTTAAGTTTTATTACCTTAGGTACTTGCTCCAGATCTGTCCTGGATTTATCTGTGAAAAAAAAGGAAAAGAGAAGATAAGAGTTTTTAAACTTGTTTTCATTTTACTGCCATAAAATACATTTTAACAGATTCAATACTGTACTAGGTCACAACCAAATAACCACTTAAGTTTCTTCCTTCAACAAGTATCTATCAAGCACCTCCTGTATGCCTCGTAGTAAGCAAATCACTGAATAAGACATATGTCTCAAATAATTTTAAACAATTGTACAGTAACAATAAAAAAACTAAATATATTTCAAGTCTTTTTTAAATGGACACAGAAAGCTTGATGTTATCTTATTAAGTTTTGGTGAGATTAAATTTGACATGCTATGTAGTTCTAAAAAATGAATTAAATTCTAAAATAGGAATTTTTTTTATTGTTCAAAATATCCACTATCCTACCCAAAATTTCTTTTGATCAAAGATTTTTAATACCATAGTATTTTTCTTTTTATACATTCTAGTTTGTATCATCTACAAACTTACCTGCAATTGAGCGTATTTTACCTTCATCCTCGACAGTCAGATCTCAGACAACATACCCTCCTTTCCAAAACTAACCTTTCTGCATCTGGACTCCATCCCTCCTCTTTTGTGAGTTCACTTCACCAATTACTCTGCCTCTCTTTGTATCAACCTCTTCCCCCTCTAAACAGCATTTTCCTCCCTGCATTTAAACATACTCAGTTCTCTCTTCCATTAAAAAAAAAGACAGGAAAGGGCCAGCAGAGTGGCTCAGTTGGTTAACAGTGTGAGCTCTGAGCAAAAGGGTCACCGGTTCAATTCCCACATGGGTCAGTGAGCTGCGCCCAAGTTGAGGTGCAGCTGAACTGATGAGAGCACATGCTCTTAACAACAAGGTTGCCGGTTCGACTACGCATGGGATGGTGGGCTGCGCCACCCTGCAACTAGACTGAAAGCAGAGACTGGAGTTGGAGCTGAGCTTGCATCCACCACAACTAAGATTGCAGGACAACTTGACTTGGAGCTGATGGGTCCTGGAAAAACACAATGTTCTCCTTCCCCAATTCCCCAACACTGTTCCCCTCCCCAATTCCCCAATAAAATCTTACAAAACAAAAAAACAAACCAACAAAAGACAGGAGAAAAAAAAAAAGATAAAACAGGACCCAGATTAGGTTGGGCAAGGGAGGATCTCGGGTGTAAAATTTAAGGAAGCACTCACTCTCAGGGTTACGCAAATGCCTCTCTTGCCTCATCCAGTCCTGGCCATGTAAAAACATTCTTCCACTCTGTTACCTCTGTAGTGAATACCCTATATTTCAAATCTTCAAGTCACATCCATGCTGGTAGTCTCTCTTTCTTTCTCTTGTACTCACTCCTTAATATATAGTATTGAGGTTTCTATAAATACTACTCAGGTTTAAATGTTCTAAGATCTCCTAACCTGCCAAACCCATGAAGACTTCTCAGTGTGCAAACTGCTCTATCCTTGAAGTATTCTGACACTGTAGACTAATCATTCTCACTTCTTTGCAATTCTCACTACCTTTCATTTCTAAGGTGAAACTCTCCTGGTTGACTGCTATCTCTGACTACTTCCCTTTTAGACTCCTTCAAAGATACCTCATTTTCTATCTGTCCCTTAAATGTGACAGCTTCCTAGTGTTGTATTATGTTCTTTTCTCACTATTCACATCCTCCCTGGGTGATCCCATCCATGCCCTTGGATTCAACTACCATGCTATTGTGTAGTATACTGTCCATGATCATGTCTACCATACCTACATCTCCAGCCCAGATTCTTTCCTGATTTCCAGGTTGCATACCAAAACTGCAATTAATCCGGCCTCCAAGTCCAAAACTCCTCCCCTTATATTGCCTCTCTCACTGAATTGCACCTAACCTAGCCAATTGCCTATGCAAAAAATCTGGGAGTCATCCTTGAATCAACTTGCTACACTACCAACAACTGACTGACCACCAAAACCTGTGCCTCGATCTCTCAAAGGCCTAATATCCTCTCCATCTTCATTATAACTATTGGGGCCACATGATTTCTCACTTGTATTATTGCAATAGCCTCCAAACGTCTCCTTGACTCCAGTTTAATCATCATCCATAAACTTACTATCCATAACTGTTTTCACAGTGAAATGTATAATCATCAATCTGATCATGTCTGGTTAAAAAGATTTTGTAGCTCTATGCTGCTTTTAGAGAAGAAAAATTCCTTAGCATGGCATTTAAGGCTCTTCTTGATCTGACTCCCACCTATTTCTTTGGCTTCCTCTCTTGCTCCCAGAAGAGCCAACATACGGAACTCTTGCAGTGCTTTGAACATGCTAATTTCTCTCTTGATTCTATGACTTTGTATAAACTATTTCCTCTTCCTGGAATGCCTTTTCCCACATAAATCTTTCTCAATAGCTAGTTTAAAACACAGGCAATTATCATCAAGTCTAGGACATCTTCAGATTGTACCAACTTATTACGAGCTGTACACAAACTTACTACACTGAACTTACTCCTTGATATACAGTGCTGCAATTTTTAGTTTATTTATTTAACTTTACTCAGGAGACCATCAGCTTCTTGATGACAGCGACCATTTCTTATTCATCTATTTTTTTTATTGTTTCTTTATTGTTTTTTTTTTTTTTTTGAGGGCAGTGTCACTGGCCCTCATATGTGGGACCGAACCGGGGCCACTGGCTTCCCAAGCCAGCGCTTAACCACCGCGCCACTCGGCCGGCCCTATTCATCTATTTTTAATCAACAAGCAAAGTACCAAGAACCCAGATATTACATAACTATTTGTTGAATTGAAGGATATCACTACCATCAAACCCAAAATTTTTCTTAAAAGCTTTTAGAAAAAATTATGATTGTAAACTATACAAATTTCACTAGATACAAAAATTATAGATATGACAACAAAGTCCCAAAATTAAGATTTTAATTCATTAATATTTATACTATACTACAAACAGCACATATTCATCTACACATTATCTACAAATAGCACATAGTCATACCATGAGTATGTAAGAGAGCTCTGTCAAAGGTTTCTTTAGAAGGACAAATATTCTTGCATCTCTCATGAATCTTCTCTTTCTAGTAAAAGGACAAATAAAAATGTAATCAAATGCTGTGTGGGAATATGAGAACTCAATGCATCAATGTTTCACAACAGAATATCAGAATATATCAAATTAGTTCTGTGATTTTTAAATATGAAATCACTAGCCTCATGAACTTAAATACAAATAAGTATGCCTAATAAACCAAATATCACTGAGATGTATGAACACCCATACAGTTATCCCATTTTACATAATTATAGTAAAATCTCCATAAAATTGGAATGATGTGGGAAAGCAAATGAAATTCCTCACTTATTTAACAGAGATCAATTAACAGAATTTTTTTTTTTAAAAGAAGAAGAAAATTTGGCAACCTACATACCTGAGATAGAAAGGTATTTATTAGTTGACATTTTGAGTAAAAAAGAAACAAAATCCCACTCTGATGTCAGATTAGATGACCACTAAAAACACGATTACCTTTTCAAAGATACCACAAATAGGACAGTGAGGTGTGGTAAGGAAAAACACTGGATTAGTAGTGGTGTTCAGAATTTTGATAGCAGTTCTGTCAGAAACTACAGAACTGTTTTCCAAAGCACCTGTACCATTTTGCATTCCTATCCACAAATGAGAGTTTCTATTGGTCTATATCCTTGCCAGCATTTGGTGTTGTCAGTGTTTTGGATTTTCGCCATATTTCTAATAGATGTGTAATGGCACCTCATTGTTTTAATTTGCAATTCCCTAATGACGTTATTGAGTATTTTTTTCATATGCTTATTTGCTCTCTAAATGCCTTCTTTGGTGAGATGTCTTTTCAGGTCTTTTGTCCATTTTTCTTTTTTAAAGATTTTTATTGGGAAATTGGGGGAGGGGAAGAGCACTGGGGAATCCGGGAAGGGGAACAGACAAGTTGCTGTCTTTTTGTTCTTCAGTCTAGTTGCGGAGGACGTTGCTTCACTGGCCCATGTTGGTATCCTCATTGCATTCTTCCCGGATGAGGCAGATCGATTGCCGGCCTCTGGAAGGTCGCTCACCGTGGCTATTGGCAGCTCACGCTGGCTGCCAGCCACTCACTGTAGCCTATGGCAGCCCACTGCAGCAAGGGCTGCAGCCTACACCGTCGCCGGGGCTCGCACAGCCCACCTCCAGGTGGAGCTGTTGTTAGCTGTAGAGGGCAGTGTCACTGGGTCTCATATGTGGGATCCGAACTGGGGCCACTGGCATCCCAAAATCAGCTCTTAACCAATGCTCCACTCGGCCGGCCCTGTCCATTTTTCATATGTGGTAAAATTACATAAAATTTACCACCTAAAACCATTAGTAATGTTGACCATCTTTTCATGCACTTACTGGTCATTTGTATATCTTCTCCAGAGAAATGTCTATTTAAGTCCTTTCCCCATTTTTTAATTGGGTTGTTTTCTTCTTGTTTAGTTTTAAGAGTCCTTTGTATATTTTGGAAACTAGTCCATTTATGTGTTTTGCAAATATTTTCTTCAAATCTCTGGCTTGTCTTAACATTGTCCTTCACAGAGTTGAAGTTTTTAATTTTAACAAAGTCCAACTTGTCAAGTTTTCTTTCATAGATTGTGGTTTTGACGCCATATCTAAAAAGTCATCCCAAAACTCAAGGTCATAAATTTTCTCCTGTTATCTTCTAGATGTTCTATAGTTTTCCATTTTATATTTAGGTCTATGACCCATTTTACTCTAATTTGTGTGAAACATGTATGTAGTCTGGTTTAAATTTTTTTTTTTTTGCACATGGATGGCTAGCTGTTTCAGCACCACTTACTCAAAAGACTCTCCTTTCGGGCTGGCTGAGTGGCGCATTGGTTAAGAGCTGGTTTGGGGATGCTAGCGGCCCTGGTTCGGATCCCACGTATGAGGGCCAGTGACACTGCCCTCTACAGCTAACAACAGCTCCACCTGGAGATGGGATGTGTGAGCCCCAACGGCAGTGTAGGCTGCAGTCCCTGCTGCAGTGGGCTGCCATAGGCTACAGTAAGTGGCCGGCAGCCAGCAGGAGCTGCCAATAGCCACGGTGAGCGACATCCAGAGGCCGGCAACCTATCTGCCTCATCCGGGAAGAGCGCAATGACGATGCCAACATGTGCCACGTGAAGCAACATCCTCCGCAACTAGACTGATGAACAAAAAGACAGCAGCTTGTCTGTTCCCCTTCCCCGATTCCCCAACGCTACTCCCCTCCCTTAATTCCCCAATAAAATCTTTAAAAAAAAAAAAAAAAAGACTCTTCTTTCACTATTGAATTGCCTTTACACCTTTGTCAAAAAACAGTTGACTATATTTGTGTAGGTCTATTTCTTAGCTGTCTATGCTGTTCCTTTGTCCTATATGTCTATTCTTTCACCAATACCACACTGTCTGTATTACTATAGCTTTAACAAAAAGTCCTGAAGTCAGGTAGTGTCAATCTTCCAAATTTGTTGTTCTCCTTCAATACTGTGTTAACTATTCTCTTTTCCATTTCCACATAAACTTTGGTATCGGTTTCTCAATATCTACAAAATAAACTAATGGGAGTATAACTGGGATTGCATTGAATCTATAGATCAAGTTGGGAAAAACAGACTTGTTGACAATATTGAATCTTCATATCCATGTACATAGAATCTCTCTCCATTTATTTAGATCTTCTTTGATTTCTTTCATCAGTTTTGTAGTTCTCCTCATATAGATATTGTATTGTGTTCAATTTATACCTAAATATTTCATTTTCTTTGATGCTAATGTAAATAGCGTTTTCAATTCAAATTCCAATTGTACATTATTAGTATATAAGAAAGCAGTTAACTTTTGTAATAACTTTATATCCTGCAACCTTGCTATAATTGCTTACTAGTTCCAGAAGTTTCTTTTTTGATTCTTTGGAATTTTCTATATAAACATTCATATCATCAAATAAAAATAGTTTTATTTCCTCCTTCCCAATCCATATACCTTTTATTTCCTTTTCTTGTCTCACTGCATTAGTTATGGCTTCCAGTGCAATGTTGAAAAGGAATGGAGACAAGGGACATACTTACCTTGTTACTGATCTTAGAGGGAAAGCATCTAGTTTCTCACCGTTAGCTGTAGGGTTTTATTTGTTTGTTTGTTTGTTTTGAGGGCAGTGTCACTGGCCCTCATATATGGGACTGAACCAGGGCTGCTGGCTTCCCAAGCCAGCACTTAACCACTGCGCCACTAGGCCGGCCCCAGCTGTAGGGTTTTTACAGATCTTCTTTATCAAGTTGAGGAAGTTACCCTGTGTTCCTAATTTGCTGACAGTTTTTATCATGAATGGGTATTGATTTTTGTCAAATGTTTTCTCTACATCTATTAATAAAAACTCAGGATTTTTCTTCTTTAGGCTGTTAATGTGCTGGATTACACTAATTGCTATTTGAATACTGAACCAGCCTTGCACATATGGAATAAATCCCATTTAGTCATGGCATGTAATTCTTTTTATACACCATTGGGTTAGATTTTCTAATATTTTATTAAGAGTTTTTGCATCCATGTTCATGAAAGATACTGGTCTATAGTTTTCCTTTCTTATACTGTCTTTTATCTAATTTTTGTGGTAGGTTAATGCTAGCCTCATAGAATAAATTAGAAAGTATACCCTTCGGTTTTATTTTCTGGAGTAGATTACCAAAAAATTTCTGTTTTGAGAGGTCATTATTGATCCAATTTTTTTAATAAGTAGAGGCCTATTCAGAGTATCTATTGCTCATGTGTAAGTTTTGATAGATAGTGTCTTTTAAGGAACTGGTCTATTTCATCTAGAGTATCAAATTTGTGGGCATCAAATTATTCTTAATATTCTTTTATTATTCTTTTAATGTCCATGGGATAATTAATGATGTGCCCTCTTTCATTTTTGATATTAGTAAGTTATGTCTTCTCTCTTTTTCTCTTAATTAATCTGCCTGGAGATTTATCAATTTTATTGATCTTTTCAAAGAACCAACTTTTGGTTTAGTTGATTTTCTCTATTATTTTCCTGTTTTCAGTTTCACAGATTTCCTCTCTACTTTTTTTTTTTTTTTTTTTCTTTTTGAGGGCAGTGTCACTGGCCCTCATATGTCAGACCCAAACCGGGGCCGCTGGCGTCCCAAGCCAGCACTTAACCACCGCGCCACTCAGCCGGCCCTCCTCTCTAATTTTTATGATTTCTTTTCTTCTGCTTACTTTGGATTTAATTTGCTTTTCTTTTTCTGGTTTCCTAAGGTGGAAGCTTGGATTATCAATTTTAGATCTTCCTTGTTGCCTAATATATATTTTCAATGCTACTACACTTCTCTCTAAGCACTGTTTTCACTTCAACCTACACATTTTGCTAAGTTTCTATCAACATTTCCTTAAACTCATTGATTCTTTCCTCTGCCATTTCAAATCTATTGATGAATCCATCAAAGGTACCTGTATCATTATAAAATAACTTTCTTTATCCCTAGTAATAGTCTTTGCTCTGACATCTACTTTAACTGATACAGACATAGCTGCTCCAGCTTTCTTTTGACTAATGTTAAGCCTGGTATATCTTTTTCCATACTTTTACTTTTAAATGTTTTGTGTCTTTGTAGTTAAAGTACATCTCTTATACGTACTGTATAGGTAGGTCATGCTTTTTCATCTAATCTCACAATCTATGACTTTTAATTGTGGTGCTTAAACATTTACATTTTAATGTGATTATTGATTGGGTTAGGTTTAAGTCTATCATCTTAATGTTTATTTTTTTGTCTCATCCATTCTTTGTTCCCGTTTTAGTCTTTTTCTGCCTTCCTTTGGATTGAGTTGTTTTATTCCATGGTTTATTAGCTTTAATTCTTTGTTTTGTTATTTTAATGGTTACTTTAGGGTTTATTGCTTACATACTCTGCTAGAAATGTTAAGTTTGGGGCCGGCCAAGTGGTGCGGTGGTTAAGCGCTGGCTTGGGAAGCCGGCGGCCCCGGTTCGGGTACCACATATGAGGGCCAGTGACACTGCCCTCAAAAAAAAAAAAAAAAAGAAATGTTAAGTTTGTAATGGAGGGAACTGGTGTTTGTTTTGGTCTCTGCTGTATCCCTAGTGTTAGAACACTGCCTGGCACATGGAGGGAACTCAATAAATATTTGATCAATAAATGGATAAACAAATGCTAAATTGTAGGTTATGATGTGTGACATTAGAAACCATCAAAAAGAAAGCATACTAAAGCTCATCTACTTAACAACATCCAGACAGTTAGATCACTGAAAACAGAACACAAAAATTCTAGACAGTATATAAACATAGAAAAGTAAATAATATTTATAAGTTCTGTAGAAAAATATTAGGTAGTACTAAAAGTGAACCAGATACTGTGTAATACCAGTATTATAGCCACATTTAGCCTATTTCCAAATCATAAAAAGAACAAAGTAATCAAGTGAAATAAAATCAGCTAAATGTAAATTAGGTTGCAAATGAAAAAAGTATAAAAAGGAATAATTATAAAATTATAAATAAATATCCCATAAACAAACTTCCTGTTATAAAATAACAAGTGACAGGGATATAATGTAAAGCATGGTGATCATAATTAATAAACTCTTTCATATTTGAAAGTTGTTAAGAGAGTGGGTCTTAAAAGCCCTCACTTAAGGAAAAAGATTTTTTTGTAACTATATATGATGATGGATGTTAGACTCATTACGGTGATCATTTTACAATATAAACAAATATCACATTATTATGTGTACACCTAAAACTAATATGTTATATATCAATTATACCTCAATTAAAAATCTTTTTTAATATCCCCTGTACCATTTTAATAACGATTTTTTAAAAGATTGGAATGGTAACTAGAATTATATTGGTAAGTCACTTAATAAAATTTTTAAATTTTGCACCACATTCAGTTCTTGCTCTCAGTACTGAGTTTAGAGAAACATGTCTAGAAATATTTAAGACATCTGCTAGAGCTTGGATGTTCTATTCAATTTTTTGTGGTAAATGACAGAGATAGAAACAGTGCCTGTCTGTTCACTTCTTTATTTTTTTTAATTTTTTTAAGGGCAGTGTCACTGGCTTCTTAAACCTCACAAACTATCTGGGATTTACAGCCTAGTGGAACCATTTTCTCCTTGGTAGATAGGGTGAGTTTCAAGATAAATCTTAGTACTATTATGAATATGTCATTCTGAAAAAATTACTACATTATGAGAAATATATTTATATATATCTAAGAATTAAATATAACCCAGGACAGAATATGTATAAACAGAAAAAATGCCATAGGTGCCACATAGACTATTGGTCAAAATCTATAATAAATCAAACTAAAAATCTTTGTATTACTTTTGACCTGATTATAACTAGCTTCAAGATTAGATATTACCTGAGAGATTTCCTGTTGATATGCTGTAAAGTGTTCCTTGCTGATCTGTGGGAGGTAGAATGAAGGTACGACTTCAGTGTCCACAAAGTCCAATCCCCATGTTTTTGTGAAGAAATCAGATTCTCTTTTTGCTAATCTAGGATCATTTAATGCTGCTGGAAGATTTACTTTGGAATGATATATAGTCCATCTATGTTGATCTGTAACTAGAGATGGGGCAACACATAAACTATTTGAATCACCTGTAAAAAGTAAACAAGAGAATTCTGTAAAGTAAGTTCTATGTTTGAAAGTACATCCTAAAAAAATAAAAATGCTTAGATTCTACATTGTACAAAGCAACTAAACTCTCTCTTCTATGGCAAGTGTTTTAATAAAAATCAATCTGATTAAATAAACTTGATGCTTTCAGCATCAATTACCAAGGGAGGAAAAAAATGTACAAGATAAAAGATATGCAAAATTTGAGAGTTGTAGTTACAGGGTGCGTTGGGTGGGAAAGAAAGTCTTTTATTAATTCCTTTCCTTATGGTACAATTTCTCTAGCTTTTTTCAACATCAAAACTCTTCTACCTTCTATTTCAGATCTCTATCCTTTAAAATCCAGGGGTGTTTTTTTTTATAAGTAGACCTTTTTCTATTGTACAATGGAAGACATTACTGTACTAGGGTAGACAATAGAAAAATATTATTTCTTTGGCTTATAATTAAATAACATAAATGTTGCTGTGACATTAATCATAGAGGGAAAAATATACAGTTCATTCTTGTTATTCTCGGTAGTTCTGTTCTAGAAAGTCACTGGAACACTTAATTAGCAAATACTGGAAATACAGGGTTAAGTTTTTGCAAGTCTATGGTCAAAACATTGTCATCGACCAATCAATACATAATCTTGTGTGAGTTTCTAAGACATTTTATTTAATACACATTGTTCATTCATTAACAAATTCATGGGTAACAGCACTATAACTCATACCTAAATGAAGCTTATATATCATGCATATTCTTTTCATAAAGCACATTACAGCCTTCTTGTGCTTAGGAACACTAGAAAGCACTTCAGCACCACATTTGGGAACCATTTTAAAAAGAAAAATCACTGGGGCTGGCCGAGTGGCTCGTGGTTAGGAGCTGGCTTGGGATGCCAGCTCTGAGCAACAGGGCCCCGGTTCGTATCCCACATCTGAGGGCCAATGACGCTGTGCCCTCTATAGCTCAAGATGGTGAACAACAGCTCCACCTGGAACTGGGCTGCTGTGAGTTGCCAGCTATGGGCGTAGGCTGTAGCTGCTGCTGCAGTGGGCTGCCATAGGCTACAGTGAGTAGCCGGGAGCTGGTGTGAGCTGCCAAGAGCCGCTGTGAGCGGCCGTCCAGAGGCTGGTGACCAATCTACCTCATCCAGGAAGAGCACACCGATACCAACATGGGCCAGTGCAGCAACCTCCTCCACAACTAGACTGAAGAACAAAAGGACAGCAACTTGTCTGTTCCCCTTCCCTGATTTCCCAACACTGTTCCCCTCCCCCAATTCCCCAATAAAATCTTATAAAGAAAAATCACCAAAAAGAAGCACAAAAATGCAAAAAACATGGCACTAAATAGACCACAAAAAGGACACTTGTTTACAGCATGACAGCTGAAACAAGAAGGCAGTGTTGCCTTGTTCAACTGCTTTGTTTGACCTCAGGTAGGAACTTGTGTATCAGGGGATTTAAGTTTTCCATTCCTCTGCGTGTGTCTGCAAATGACCACAAAAGAGCCACAAATATTGATTTGGGGATTACAAATAAGTTTTAGGGAGTAGGGGAATTTGCAAACATGGAATCTGCAAATAATGAAGATTGACTGTACTATGTTTAACTAAAGAGCTTATGATCTATACCTACATTTTCCAAACACTTTTTTCAGTTTATGTTAAGTAACTTCTTTTATAGAAATGCATGAAAAGAACTATATTCCACTTTCCTAATCTACTTACTTCTAAGTTATTTATATCTCTTTAGCTTTAACATCATAAAATTTACTCTTTTAAGGTAAGTATATGAACTCTGACTATTTATTTAAAGATAATACAAATCTTCAGTAAAAATCCTCAAAAAAAAAAAGCATTACCTGTGGGTTCCTTGGGACACACATCTGGCAGTGACTGCACAGGTCGAATGTGTTTTGTCGGATCTACCTCTTTTTTAAAGAAAACATCACTGCTGCTTCCTTGAGGCACTGGTGAAGAACTGTGGCTTGAAGCCATTGCATAAAATCACCACTCAACTGAAAATGAGTAAAAAATATAATTAATATACTTAATACAAATCAACATTCATCTATAAGTATTATGCATGTCTCAAACTTTCAAAAACAGATACATTATTCAAAATCCCTCAAAGTATAAATACACAATTTGAATACGTGCTATTAATTATAAATCACTCAATATTTAGCTTAAGAAATTTGTCCTTATTTAAAAAGTATTCTCCCTTAAGTGATCTCTCCTTAGTCTTTTATCCGAAGTGCAAATAGATACCAAAGCTGTAACCAATATGAAGAGGAAAACATTCCATTCATTCAACAAGTATACAGTAATTATTCATTACAGCAAAATAGATAAGTGCATGGGCTTTAAAATGTGACTGCATGGCGCCGGCCAAGTGTCTCAGTTGATTAAGAGCTGGCTTAGAGCAAGTGCTCTGAGCAACAGGGCTGCGGGTTTGATTCCCACATGGGCCAGTGAACGCTGCACCCTAGCTGAGCTGTCGCTGAGCTGATTGCTCAGCTGGTGTAACAAGACTGCCTATTAAGTGGTGGGCTATGCCCACCTGCAACTAGAAAAGATTGAACACGGCTCCTTGAGCTGAGCTGCCACCCGGATTGCTCAGTGGGTAGGGCATGCACTCTTAACAACAAGACTGCTGGTTCAACTCCCGCATGGGATGGTGGCTACGCCCACCCACAACTAAAATTCAACACAGCACCTTGAGAGTGGAGGCCACGAGCTGCCGTTGGGAAGCCAGATGGCAACTGGCGGCTTCCACAATGAAGACTGAAGAACAACTTGGCTGGTCCCCTCCCCCAATTCCCCAATAAAATCTTTAAAAAAAAAAAAATGTGGCTGCATGGGTTCATATCCCAGCTTCACTTACCAACAATATAACCTTCAGGAAATTTATCTAACCTTTGTGTGTTTTACCTTATCTGTAAAAATGGAGATGAAAAGAGATCCCATCTCATGAACACTTCGTAACAAAGGAATGGATATATGTAAAGCATTTAAAACAAAGACTGCCTCAGTTTGTGTTCATAAATGTTATCACTGTATTTATTATTACTATGTGACTGTCACTATATTAAATGATTACAAAAGTATTCTTCAAGGTGCTTGCAATTAAATTAAGTAATCAAAACACTAGGCAAAACACAAGTTAACCTATGTCTACATTTTTTAGTAAGTGCTGAAAGCATTTGTGGGGCAAGGCAACATTATATAGGCTACAGTGTCAGGTAAGACTTGACAAATGAAGCAGTACATAACCTGGATACTGAAGAACATGTATTATTTTATTATTAAAGAGTAGATAATCTTATATTGCTGAGCATATCTATCAAATAGCAGACATTCAATAAATATTTTAATGAAGGAATAAATAAATTAATATAAACAGAAGCTTATAGTTAAAAGGGAAGTTACAGATAACCTAGTTTAAGTTACCTCATACTAGAGATAATTATAGCAAGGCCTAGAAAGACTAAGTAGTTTACAAAGATACATGTGGTTTAAAAAGATTTACAAAAAAAAAGCCAAGTTAGGAAATCTGGTGAATAAGAAATAAAGAGCAGAGACATAAGGCTAGAGAAGACCAGTGACAAAAACGTTCACCCACTCTAACTCCCGTCTAGTTTGGTGGAAAGCTAAAAATTATATTTCTCAGACTTCCTTGCATATTTGTCTCAGTCCTTCTTATGCAAAGGAGAGATTTCCAATTACACCATTCACTGAGACCATAAGAAACAAGCTGCTACGAAAATGCACAAACATAAATAACTTCCTCAAGGTCCCTGAACAGAAAGCAAACAGCATGAATAAAGGTTAAGAGGCAGGGAGTAATCACAAGACTGTGTGGAAACTGACCTGGTTAGAATGAAATATTTGCATTGGGAAGCACTGACAAATAAATTATATTTACACACACACCCACAGTATGGCCAGACTACAGTTGGTTCTTTAAGCAAGAAGGAGCCATAAGCCTTTTTGTCCTGTGGACTCTTTAGCAGTTAGATGAGGTATGCAGGGCAAAAGAATACTATGATGAAAATATCTGGGAAAATTAATCAAGGTCTTGGTTTGAAAGGCATCATTGGCCTGCTGCATTTATATCCATACACATTTAAGTGTATGGTTACTTCTGTATAAAGCATTTGCATATTTAAGAGAGAGGAAATATCTAAAGGATAGGAAACATTGTACAACACAGAATCCCGGATATGAAGTATTTGGTAAAGACAATTCTAAATTTAACATTAAGCATTTTAACTTTTTTGTTAATTTCATCAAATAAAATGGCTAAAATAAACACATTTGACACTTTAATCAGTAAGTTATAAATATATGGAAAATATATTTACGTTGAAAGTCCATTGCTTGACATCAGATAAATTTTGATTCAATAGTACACTGCAATTTCAATTTATTCTTTTTACCTCATGTTGTTTTATAGCAAAAAGAAATCCTTCAGTGCCATCTTAGAAACTAGAAATATTTGAGGATACAGGGAATTGTGGAAAAACATTTCTGTATCTGGAAGGGGGGGGAGGAACAACTTATTTATTCCCTAAATATTCTGAATTGGGAAACATATGCAGGTGTTCTATTTTTTCTTACACCTCTCTTTATTCTTCTTATGAAAAGGGGGAACAATCTCTAGCTATAAAGGGATTATGTAAAATTAGGGGGCTGCCTACATAAGTGAGCCTTAATTTACAATCATTTGATTCTCCATTCCCTTCACTGTTCTGGGTTTATTAAGATGTCCCTACAGTAAGAACCAAACTTTGTGTTAACGACAACATAAGGATGATACAGACAGTTGGTAAGTGCAATCAGTGGTAGTAAAACATGATACATTTATTCATAAGGCATGGATGTATAAATAAATACAGCAAATCCAAATGGCCTCTAAACCAAACAATTTCAGCGGGGGGAAAAAAAAGAAAAGAAAAAAGAAATCATCTTTCATTGAAAGGCTAAAAGAACAGAAATTATGAAGCATCTTAGTAAGAAAGTTTCAGTGTAAGCAAAGAATAGTTTGTCTGCCCAGGAAAGAAATTAGCAAAAATAAAAGCAAACAAGAAACACAGAATAGAGGAAAAAGTTCTGAGAACTAATTGCAGGCAATCCCTGATTTTTAATGCTTCCACTTGTAACTACCATCTAGAAACAAATTTGGCATTTAATCAGTAGTTACCTACAATGACAATCTATAAATAGCTCTACCCTTCTTCACAATGTTATCTCATAATTATATTATACCATATTCAAATACTATCTTCTTGAGGCCTTCTTTGGTTTCTCACACTTAGTCACTCTAAGTGTTTCTATTTTAACACCAATCATAATGAAATTCTGATTTTTCTATAGGTTTTCCCTATTAGGCTGTGAACTTCTTCATGTTTCTATTTTCCTGTGTATTCTACATACCTAACAGTTCCTGGAATGCAGAATGTATGTAATAAATATTTTATATATGAATAAAATAGGTGGAATGTAGAACAGATAAGAAGAGAGATTTGACAGCTACTAATAATCCTTGAGTGAGTAGATAAGGGCATGGGTCTGGGCTGGTAAGGAAAGGAATAAACAGACACTTATTCCAAAAGAAAGAATTGGCAAGGATGAGTAAATCAGAAACATATTATTTTGTTTCTTACAGCTCAAAGTACCTTTTTATGTTAAAAGCTTAGTTAAAAGCTTCTATTAAAAGGGCCTAAAAGTAATGTCACCCTAAAAACAATGAAATACCAAGTGCTCAGACTTTGGTTTCTAAATACCATTCCCCACAAAGAAATTATGGTCCTTTGAAGAAATAGACCTGAAGAACAGAAAAGAACAAGTCAATCCTGGGAACTCTTATTGTGTCAGAAAGCAAGGAGATGCTCAAAGACCAGTGAGGTATATCAAAAGGACAAAGGACCAAGTTAAAGGGGCTCCACTGGTCATATCTGGAACAATTTGAGCTTGGGAGAGAGGGAGGGAGGGAAGGAGGGAGGGAAGGAGGGAGGGAGGGAAAGAGGGAAAGAGGGAGGGAGGGAAAGAGGGAGGGAGGGAAAGAGGAAGGGAGAGAAGGAGGGAAAGAAGGAGGGTGGCAGGGAAGGAGGAAAAAAGGGAGGGAGTGAAGGAGGGAGTGAGGGAGAGTGGGAAGGAGGAAGCAAGAAGGACTAATTGAGTGTAACACTGACTAAATAAAAATTAATGAATCTGGAATGATACTTGGGGGGGAAAGAGATGAAGAAAATGGGGTAGGTTGGGGTACAGAAAGGAAAACTCTTATCTGCAGAATGCCAGTAACAAATGTAGAAGGAATGACAGAATTAGAAAAATCACCATTTTGTAACCCCCAATGTAAAATCCAATTCAGACAAAATTCATCAAGGTATGCTAAAGCCATTAGGTGAAAGGTTGTTTAGAAACATAAAACTCACCTGGTGCCAAAATATTACCCCCACAAATTACTTAGCAATGCAAAGGGAAAATGTATCTTTAAAAAGGAAAGATCTGGATGTCACCATTTTAAGGCATCAAACTTGGTATTACTGAAAATAGTAAGACAGCTTAATATTATATGATTCATGAAAATACAATACATCATCACCTATGAAGCATTCACAACAAAAATATTTAACCCAATCTAATCAAGCCTCTAGACCAGGTGGTAAGCTTTTTGGTCCTGTGGATTCCTTTGGCAGTCTGATGAAGTCTACAGACCCCTTCCCAGAATAATGTTTATAACGCATAAAATACATTCATTTACAAGGGAAAATTATACTGAAATATAGCTATCAAACTATCTTTTTACATTGTAATATACAAATATTTTTGCTTCTCAATTAATGCAAATCTCTCTAAGCAATAAGTAACATAAATACTTTGAGATACCTGCAACAATTTAATATGATATGAAAATACCTGAAATTTCTATCAATGACAGTTACAGGTAATGTTAATACCCCTATGAAGGGTTTCCTATATTCATAATTAAAGCAAATGCTAAAATCAAGTTGAAGCAGAATTTCTCAACCATGACACTACTGACATTTTGAGCTGTGTAATTCTTTGTCATTGGGGGCTCTCCCCTGTACATTGTAGGATCTTTAAGCGCATCCCTGGCCTCTATCCACTTGATGCCAATAGCACCCCTCCCACCCAGTTTTGACAACCAAAAATGTCTGCAGACAAAGCCAAACATTCCAGGGGTAGAGAAAAAGAGAGGACAATACCACCCAAGTTGAGAACCACTGAGTTAAAATACAGATGTAATCTTTTTCCCCATCTAAAATTCACAGACTCCCTGAATTCTATCTGCAGACCTTATGGAGTCTGTGAACCCCAGGTTAAGTACCCCTGCTCTAGCTAAACCTACTTTCAAGGCTACAGGAAACAGGAGAGAATTGGATAGTTAGATTTAAACCACAACATGGAGAAACAATTAAGCAAATTGAGAATATGAGATATTCTACAAGAAAATTGGCCTGGACACTTAGATCAATGTCATGTTTTAAAGATGGAGAACTATTCTATATTAAAATAAATAGAGAGACAACAACTAAAGGCAATATGTGCACCTTAACTGCATCCTTATAGAGAACACAGGTATTACAAAATTATTTACAGTCAATTCTGAACTATCCATGAAATTGCCTCTTACAAGTAAGGTAATAGCAAAAGTCTTTTTATTTTTCCTCTACCATTCCAATGTACACAAAACATTTTAGCAGAGTAGTTAGAGATATATTAAGTAATCATTTATTTCCCTTATCCTATTTTTTAAAAGTGATACCCTATTTTATAAAATACACTACTTTATAAATCTAAACTTGCCTGCCCTCTATCATGCTTCTATCATACTGTGCTTCCCTAACTGGTCTCTCTGCTTCCAGTCTAAACCATTCTGCACATTGCTTTAGGATTAATCTTCTAAAAAATGTTCATTCTGTCATACTTCAGCTCAAAAACTTTTAATGTTATTCATTATCTTCCAGACAAATGCCAAGCTTCAGAGGCTGGTACTCAAGGTTTTCCACAGGGCTGGCTGAGTGGCTCAGCTAGTTAAGAGCTCGCTCAAGAGTGCGAGCTCTGAGCAACGAGGTTGCTGGTTGGATTCCTGGCCCGAGCTGAGCAGCTGCTGAGCTGCCAACAGGTGGTAGGATGGCTTGGCTAAAATAAAAAAATAAAAAAGTTTTCCACAATCTGATGCTTGTTTTCCTTTCTAACCCAATTTCCTATTACCCGTGAATAACCTCTATTCTAGACAGGGTGTCTAATTGTCCCTCTAATCCATCATGCTATCAAGGCCTCCTTGTCTTTGTTAAGGCTGTGACCTTCCTGGAATATTCATACCATCTTTCTACCTATATAATACCTCTTCTCCCCTCAAAAGTCACTTAAATTTCATTTCTAAAGTATATATTCTAAGAAAATGAATATACACATACTCCAAAACATGAACAGAAAAAAATCCCAGCATTATTTTTAAGAGTGAAAAAGTTGAAACAACCAAACTCTTAAATAAGAAGGAACTGGTTAATAAGCTGTAATACAACCAAACAGTGGATTATACTGCCATTAAAAATAGGATTGCAGACCTCACAGCCTT
Source organism: Aselliscus stoliczkanus (assembly GCA_033961575.1). Classification (NCBI taxonomy): domain Eukaryota; kingdom Metazoa; phylum Chordata; class Mammalia; order Chiroptera; family Hipposideridae; genus Aselliscus; species Aselliscus stoliczkanus. The sequence continues at coordinate 74,673,901 of CM066730.1, forward strand.
CAGGGTGACTACTATCAAAAGGTGTTGGCAAGGATGTGGACAAACTAGAACCTTATGCACTGTTGGTGGGGATGTAAAGTGGTACAGCCATTATGGAAAACAATATGTTGGTTCCTCAAATTACCATGTGATGCAGCAACTCCACGTCTGGGTATATACCCAAAAGAACTGAGAGCGAGGTCTTAAGGAGATATTTGTATATCCATGTCATAGCAACATTATTCAAAACAGCCAGGAGGTGGAGACAATACAAGTGTCCAGATGAACTGACAGATGAATGGATAAACATGAACTATCTTTTTATGTCCCTTTATTTTCAGTCTGTGTGTGTCTTTTAATCTGGTGAGTCTCTTGTAGAACTGATATATAAGAGTCTTGTTTTCTTATCCATTCAGCCACTCTATCTTTTGATTGCAGCATTTTAATCCATTTACATTTAAAGTAAATTGTTGATAGATATGTAGTTACAGCCATTTTATTATTCATATTTTGTTTCTTTTATTTTCTTTTTTTCATATTAAAGAAGTCCCTCTAATACTGGTTTGGTATTAGACAAACTCCTTTAGCTTTTTGTCAGGGAAGCTCTTTATCTGTCCTTCAATTCTAAATGATAGCTTTGCTAGGTAGAGCAGTCTTGGTTGTAGGTCCTTGCTTTTCACCACTTTGAATATTTCACGCCAATCCATTTTAGCCTGTAAAGTTTCTGTTGAAAAATCAGCTGACAATCTTATGGGACCTCCCTTGTAGGTATCTGACTGTTTTTCTCTTGCTCCTTTTAAGATTCTTTGTCTTTAACCTTTGGCACTTTAATTATGATGTGTCTTGGTGTGGGATCTTTGGGTTCATCTTGTTTGGGGCTCTCTGTGCTTCCTGGGCATGTAAATTTATTTCCTCCACCAGATTAGCAAAGTTTTCTCTCATTATTTCTTCAAATAGGTTTTCAATTCCTTGCTCTCCATTGTTTCCTTTGGGTACCCCTATGAGGTGAATGTTGGTATGCTTGATGTTGTCCCAGAGGGCTCTTAAACTATCCTCATTTTATTGGATTCTTATTTTTCTTTTTGTTGTTCTGTGGGTGTTTTCTCCTACCTTATCTTCTAAATCATTGATTCAATCCTCTGCTTCATCTAATCTACTATTGATTCTCTCTAATGTATTCTTCAATTCCGTTATTGTATTCTTTATTTCTGTTTCTTTTTATGTTTTTTATCTCCATTTTTATGTTTCCTATCTCTTTTAATTAAAGTTCTCCCTGAGATCACTGAGAATCCTTATAACCAGTGTTTAGAATTCTGCATCTGGTACGCTGCTTGTCTCCATTCTGTTTAGTTCTTTTTCTGGAGCTTTGTTCTTTCTTTTATTTGGGACATGTTTCTTTGTCTCCCCATTATGGCTGCCTTCCTGTATTTGTTTCTATGTATTAGGTAGGACTGCTATGCCTCCTGGTCTTAGTAGAGTGGGCTTATGTTGTAGGTGTCCTGTGGGGCCCAGTGACTCAGTCACCATGGTCACCAAAGCCAGGTGCTCCAGATGTGTTCCTTGTGTTGGTTGTGTGTGCCTTCCTCTTATAGTTGAGCCTTGACTGCTATTTGCACATCAGTGAGGGGGATTCATCCTTGGGCTGACTGGTTGTGAGGACTGGCCGTGACTACAGTGGAGGAGTTGTTGTGCAGGGGCTGACCCTAGAGAGCAGGATTCACTTTAGCAGGGCTCTGATGCCTGCTCAGTCTGCCTTTGGGTGTGTCATCCTTGGAGGCAGCTGGGTGATGTTCCAGCTTGGTCCAAAGCTGCCCTCCAGTGAACCGGTTCCCAGGGCCTCCTGAGAGGAGCCCCACTGCAGGCCAAGTTCAGCCACAGCCTGTGACCTGGCCGGAGCCACCTGGTATGAGCCACAAAGCAATCTACAGATGGCCGTCACCCATAAGAGGTTTGGAGGTGCCTCAAAAGGCCCAGCCATGAACTGAGACTGGCTATGGCTAGTGCCAGGCTTGCAACAACTCAGAAAGAAGTATGGGACACAACAAAGCCAGATATTGCTTGTTTGGGGTTTGTGAACCTTTGAGAGATTTTAGGAAAGTCTGCAGCATGAGCCAAGACCAGTTGTTTGTACAGAAAAGCCGCTGGAAGTGGCTTGAGTGTGCCCAAAAGTTGGGTGACGCAGGGTCTTTGGGAATCACCTGGAGCAGGGCAAACAAATGGTGTTAGCCAAACTCATGGAGACTCAGATATGGTAGTCACAGGCATCTGCACGCCAGAAGTGGGGAGGGCTCAACAAAGAAACAATGGCTTCTGCCAGCTCTATCATCCAGGAGGAAGCTGCCACTCTAACCCTCGCCCTGCAGCCAGACAACTCAGTTCCTCCCCGTATGTCCCCGGTGCATTTCAAGCTGCTGGCCCCAGTGCTGGAGCTCAGAGTGAGTGAGTCCATCAGCAAGTAAGTCCACACACAGGCCATTTAAGAGGAGGGCCTGGGGCTGGCCAAGTGGAGCGTTGTTTAAGAGCTGGCTTGGGACGCCAGGGGCCCCAGTTCAGATCCCACATATGAGGGCCAGTGACACTGCCCTCTACAGCTAAGATGGTGAACAACAGCTCCACCTGGAGCTGGGCTGCTGTGAGTCCCCAGGGACGGCATAGCTGCAGCCCCTGCTGCAGTGGGCTGCCATAGGCTACAATGAGTGGTCAGCAGCCAGTGTGAGCTGCTAAGAGCTGCTGTGAGCAGCCGTCCAGAGGCCGGTGACTGATCTGCCTCAGCGGAGAAGAGCGCAATGATGATACCAACAATGGGCCAGTAAAACAATGTCCTCCACAACTAGACTGAAGAACAAAAGGACAGCAACTTGTCTGTTCCCCTTCCCCGGTTCCCCAATGCTGTTCCCCTCCAATTCCCCAATAAAATCTTAAAAAAAAAAAAAAAGAGGAGCACCTGGGACTACAGCCACCTTCATCTCATTCAACCATAATCTCTGCTGGTTTTTACAGCCAGAAGTTATAGGGGCT